>OY728119.1:1515486752-1516758717 GCA_963277665.1 Viscum album
TACTCATCATTTGAAGAAAATATTAGTTTGTGGTAGAAATTTATTAAAGAATGATACTCTACATGACAAAAAAGTATGTTTCCCTATGTTCTTAGTCAAGCTGGAAAATAAATTCATTAACTTTATTAAAATAATATTAAAACAAAAATGTTTTCCTTTTTCTTTTCCTACTAAGAAAACAAAAACCGTTTAACCTATCACAAGTTTGTGGTTTTGTAATTGTTAATTTTCTCATGATAAAGTTTTCTATCACTCTCTAATAGAACATGAAATGTAGTTTTTATTCTATATCCATGTTTTTCTACATGGAATCCTAGTATGTGTTATCTCGGGTTCCCTTTGTACTTATCTTCCTTTTGTTTATAGTGGTAGTTTTATTAACACCTTTTTCAATGTGGGATTGGAATAAAGGTATTTTGAAAATTCATACCCAAGTTACTAACCCCAAATTCAAAATGTGAGGATGGGATTTTTAAAATTTGGGGAGGATGTAACATCCCAATTTTTAATAATGATACACTATGTTCAATATCGTACATGATACACTACAATGTGCTTAAACAAACAACTAAATAATATTATGCAAATGTTAGTGTTATAACCTAGCAGTTGGAATGGAGGGAATAAACAGTGTTAATTTATTTATGAAAATACTATTTACACATGTATATAATTAATTATTTTGTGAACAATTATTTATAAATGAAAATAAAACACTTTTTTTTAAAGGAAATGTATTTCCAAAATAACTATTTAAATAAAAATAAGTGAGTTTATAAAATAATTAAACCATTCTTGATGTATTTTATTAATGAAATATATATTTATTATATTAAATTTATTATTTAAAATTCATCTTATATGTTTTCTATAAATGATATATGAACAAATTCAATTTTTCAAATAAAAGAAGTAAAAAAATGTAGTTTTACCACCTATTGATAGAGAACACATTTTAAATCTAGTTTATTACACTTATTATTTTACATATGACAAAATAAACGTATTATTTATAATAGAGACATAAAATTTTATTTTGGTTGACTTTTCTGTATTTTTCGGATTAAATCCTTATTTTAATGAATAGTGAAAAATACTGCATTTTAATTCAAACCACCTTTTCATATAATTTTTTATATAGTTATATTGTACTTATAGTTTATCTTGAAGATTAATTTGATTATGTTTTTATCATTTAATCCAAAAAAATCATTTGAGGTAATTTCACATTGAAATTAGATATAAACACATGCCAATTTTTTGATGGATTTTACTTTTAAAAACTTGTTTTTTCATTCTATCAACTAAAACTAATTTTAAATTAATTACTTCAACTTATGTGTTTTCAATTTCAAAAAATAGATTCAATATATTGAATCATAATATCAAAATTATGTAAATAGGTCACTTTTATATTTTTACATGATGCGTAATATCTTTACTATGTTTTTTATTTGCCACGGTTAATGGGTAAATTAGGTAAATAAGGGTAAAAATAATATAATACTTATATAAAAATTCCCTAACACATATAATAATCTTATTATATGAGTTATGGGAGACCAACACAATCCTTAGTCATAAATATTTGAATTTTGGAGCCACATGGGAGTGATAATGGTATGTTATAATAATTAATAAGTAAAGAGAAATATAACATAAACATATAGATTTTTACTAAAACAATTTTAATGTGGGTTTATATAATTGAACTCTTTGAATATAAATATTAATTATAAATATAAATAAATTTCCTACATTATTTTATTATATTTATATTTTTTAGACAAAAAATATACAAAATTTATTTATTACACAATGATGTTTCACTGCTTACCATATTAATGAAAGATTGAAATAAATGATATTATAAAGATTAAAATAAATGTAATTTAAAATTTTTGATTCCATCCATGAATTTTATTGGTGATTATGAAATTTAAAATTTTAGTAAATATAGTTCTTTTTAAATTAATCACATTTTATGACTTTAACAAAAATCATTTACTTAATAGTTTCAAAATTTATGTAAATGGGTTTTTCAAAAAATAATATTTTTATTAAATTATAAATTAGTTATAAAATAATAATATTCTAAAAACTAACTTATATAGTGTAAAAATATTCTTTAATGATCCACCTGAGGTTCTCTTTGAATTTTATAGTGACTATATTAACCATATAGTGTAATAATACAAGAAGAGAAGGTAAGAGTTAATTTATTTAACTGAGGATTATATCTAGAAAATAAGGTTAACTTTTTTAACTAAACATGTATAAAACCAATTGTTTGATATTATTTAGAACCATATTAATCTTTTCCTAGAAACATATAACTTTTTATGTATTATAATTCTAAAATCCATTTATAATAGAATAATATTTCAAGACATTCCTAAAGTGCTCATCCTCCCTCTTCTAAATGGCCACCACATCTACCCACTTACTCACAACCCTCAATCCCCTTGGATCATCAAAATTCTTCTCAAATAATCTCTCAAGATTCCTTGCTTCTTTATAGAAGAATTACCTTGGTCATAAAAAAATTCAAAAAATCCTTTTGGCTAAAATCAAAAAGAAGTTACCCAATTTAGAGGTAATATATTTTCTCAATCTTCTTTCATTTATTTTCCTTCTCTACACCATATGATATTATTATCCTCTAATTACATAAAAAAAGTGTCCAAAATATTATATGATATTTTTTTTGATATGGATTCAACCTACACTTACACACACCACCATTTAATGGACAACAAACACATTGTTTCTATGTACGGAGAACTACTGCCTCACGAAATGATGATTGTTCAATTTTCACAAACCACCTCCCATGGTGGCCATTGTAATGGAAAATATTTTAAATATGATATATATTATTTATATTTTCTCTATGATTCTATAATTTATATTTATAACATACCTTTATGCTTTCCATGTTGTCCAAATACCATAATTTCGTTTGAGGGAGTGTGAACTACCGCCCCATCAAAGCGATATGAGTCATTTCTTCTAGACATGGAATGTATAAAGGATGTGTTTATTTAATTTGTGAGAAATATATTACATTAATATAACACTGGTTTTATAATATACATTTATATCATTAATTATTATTCTTTTAATGTGAAATATAAATGAAGGTAGTGTTCATGCGTACGTACGACATGCCGTCTCCATGAATGATGCATTTCATTTCTTATATTCCAATATTATGGATATTATAAATATATATATACTAGATATATGTGATATTTTAATCATTAATAATATTCTATAGATGATTTAATTATGACCACATGTACAATTTACTTCAAAACATCATTTTCTACTCAAGTAACGAATATCGACAAGACGTCCGATATGAACTTAAAGAATTATTTAATTTTTATAACATGGTAATAAGTGATATAAAAGGAATAATAAACAGGAAAAAGGTTCTCAATAATGTATAAATTAACCTAAGTTTATTATTCGTGAAAATAAAGAACGTATGAGACAAGTCAGACTCATGTTAATGGAAATCTTTACTCAATTTTCATTCATTAAGTTAAATATCCAGGTCATTGGTTCTTTTTTTTCAATAATATGTGATAATGACATATTACTGTTTTAAAATTAATATCCTTATATAATTTTTGTATTTATATTTTTTACACATAATTAGGTCATTGATTTATCCTTAATCTAATGATACGATCTTTTCAAGGGACTTCGTCTCATTATCCTTTCCTTGAGGCATAACATGATGTTATATACCATTATTATAATAGAAGGTGTATATAAATCCCTTTTGAAACGTTATGTCATTAAATTTTATTTTTTCATGACATTTAATTTATTGTTTATTGTCATTCCTTGATGATTTTTATTTAAGTGTTTCTCAAGTGGAAATGGACCCTTTAACTAAAACTTTCTTATAAATGTTTTTTAGATTTATTATTTTAAAACCTTATATTTATTGTCTATGGTTTAAAAAAATGTTTTTATGAATTTATTTATATGGGCATTAATGTTTTAAAATGTTAAAAGTTTCAATTTTCTATGGGACACAATGATACAAATGTATTTTTTTTTAAAAAAATTCAATTGTTTTTAAAATGGATTGAATATTTCAATATCTTGAAATTATTTCTTGTGATTTCAAATTAAATGTTACGAGTGAAATATTTTTAATTTCTATTTTTTCTGTTATGGTTATATAATGGTACATGGAAATTTGACGGGTGGTTACCTAATAAACCAATGATGGTTTGTTACATGATAAAACAATGATGGGTGGTTATGTGATAAACCAAAGATGGGTGGTTCCAAGATAAACCAAGGATGGGTGGTTAAATTATAACCTTAAATGCATTTGGTATGGAAGTCAGCCATATAGCTATTCCATTTAGTGATATCTATGGATGTTGACCATGGTGTTATTCCATTTAAGCATGATTATGTCCCCATTTACCATTATATGTCGTGTCTTTATTTCTTGTGGTTTATGGTAATATTTATGTTACAAAAAGGTTAATCAATGAGCTTATATTATGTGAAGAGTATTTATGACTTCATAAAGGTGAAAAGTATTAATTCATGATAATGTATTCACGGTTTTTATTTTTTTGAAAGACTAATAGTTTTACTTATTTTTTCATACCTAACTGAGCTTTTTTATACTCATACCATGTTTTTGAAATGTTTTTCACTGGTTTTGAAGGATAATAGATTTAATGATGGGATCAAGGAAAAGTTATGATCTTTAAACATGAAATAAAACCATGTTTCTTTTCAAAAAAATTATGATAAAATGGATAGTGAGTAGAAGTTTCTAATTTGTAATATTTTAGTTGTTAAGTAATAGTTATGTCCTAATTCACTAAAACTCTAAACATGAAAAGATCCTCAATGTGAATTTTTCACTTAACTCAAGATTAAGTAATGTTTAATTATGAGGCCTTATATTTCATGTCTTCCTTTCATAGCCATGAATTTAGTAGTGAACAAACTCCTCCAACAAAAATAGTTTGATGATGCAGATCCTCTTTCTTCTCCTTCTTCTTCTTCTTCTTTATAATTCAAATATGAAAAATGATATTACTCACTGGGTGATCTTGTCATGTATCTCTCTTCTCGAGAACATCATAATTTTTTCATGTGTATGTTTTACATGAATTCCTATTTTCACCATGTAATTGAAATACAATTTTTTCTTACTATTAGTTTCCTTAAATTTATTTCACATAATGTTTTAGTCCTTTGGGGAACTTCCTTGTACCCTGTGTGAACTATCTTTAATTATCTGCAAAATTCTTTGCACAACATGGCGTGATTGGTTCATGGAATACCATTGCATCATGACCGACTAATGATCTGTGGAACACTAATTCTTTTCAGAACACCTGTGTATTTTGTCCCATTATCCTTTACAAGTCTCAATCTCTGAAAAATCATTTCATGGAATAAACCCCTCATGAACTACTTCATTCATCACATAATCCTCCCTAGTGAACTACTTCATATTTTACCGAATTCTTCCAGGAGTGATGATATTTTAAATTGAGACTATAACTAATTAATTATTTTATTAGAGTTATTTATATTGGAAAATAAATCCTCAAATCCTGTAAATAAAAATTACACAAATCTTTGATGTGGGACATCCTTCACCGTGGTTTGTGTTATGAGGCCCGCATAGCACCATTATCCTTTTCATCTGAAGATATACTCTAAAAAAACACTTTATGGCTCTAAACATCACCAACTCTAAATTAAAAATAATTACTCTCATGAAAAATGGTACTCCTACGAACTATGAACCTCCCACAAACTAATATTTCTATTGGGTTTGTATAGCACACTTTGTGGTCCACAAAGAGCTTCTAAATGGAAAACGTCCTCAGATTATTTTACTTTACCATTACACATACTTTATTTTTCATTAATTTAACACCCCAAGCTTCCACAGTACACTTCCCTTTGAATAATACAGTAGTGTGTGTTGTACGAAACTTCGAGTTCTAACACACACCACAACCAATCAAACTAGTCGTTATGAATAGTAATACCCACCTTTTGAAATTTTATAAATTTTATCATTCAAAATAAACATCATTTTTGGATTCAAAATATCTAAATTATCCTATGGTGAATTTTTGGTATTTTTTAGAAAACATTCGAATTTTGATGAATAGTGAAAAAATACTAAACATTAATTAAAAGCAACTTTTTTAATCCAAATAATTTATAGTGATAAATTATAAAATTGAGAATTTTTAAAGTATAATTAGAATATATTTTTACAATTTAATTCAATATTGGTAATTGGATGTAATTTCACATTTAAACTAGACATAAACAAGTGTCAATCATTTGATAGTTATTATTTCTTAAAAAACACTCTCTTTGTTTTGACAACGGAAATTAATTTTAAATTGATTTCTGCCACTTCTATCATTTGAATTTAGAAATATGGATTAAATATTTAGAATCAGGAGGTTTAAATTGTGTAAATATGTAACTTTTAATTTTAGACATTTTGAATAATTACTTTGGTAAATATTTTATTTACCATGGTTAAAGAGTAAATCCTGTAAATAAGGGTAAACAAATAATATTATAATAATATTAAATTACACTAAAATGTGTCCTAACTCTATTGGAGGATACATTTCAGACCATGGGAATATTTTGGTCTATTTTGGGACCCCATGGAGACACTTGTAAGTGATAATGACACTTTTTATTAATTAAGTTAAAGTAAATTCAAAAATGACAAAAGCATATATCTTTTTGAAATACAATTTTTACATAGGGTTGTATATGATATATTTTAGACTATAAATATTAATTAGAAATATAAGAGGATTTTATTCATAATGGAACTTTATTTATAAATTTTAGACACATAATAATTAAATTTATTTATGACAGAATAATGATGCAGTGTTTTCCTTATTAATGAAATAATCACATAATTGGTATTATAAATGTTAAAATAAATATAATTTGAAATTTTTGATGACATAAAAAAATTTTATTGGTTAATATGAAATTATAGTATTACCTAAATGAAGTTTTTTATAATTAATATAGTTTTTAAGACATTAAAAAAAATTATTAAATAGTGTCAAAATTGACATAAATGAGTTTTTAAAACAAATATTATATTATTAATTGATATTCTATTCCTAAAAATATATGGTTCGGAAAAGGACTTATATAATGATAGGTGTACCATTAATGGACCACTTTGGGGTTTCTTGGATGTATATAGTTTGTTTATTATCTATATAATATTAAAATACAAAGAGACATGGTAAATGTCAAACTATTTAACTAAGAGTTAAATCAAACAAATAAAGTTAATATAGTGACCCAAACCTGTCTAAAACCTATTGGATTAGTGGTTTTAAACCTATACCCACCATAAACTTTAAATAATCCACTTTGGAGCCATTATAAACCGAATATGAATTTATTATAAAATAATATTTCTAACTTTTCCTAAGGTGCCCCTCGCCCCTATTATAAAAGGGAACTCCCCTTCTCTATAATTAACACCTTAAAATCCTTTTTATCATCCAATATCTGCCCACATATCCTCCCAACTATCCTTACTTCCTCCTAGAGGCCATAATTTAGTTATAAAGCCATCATAATGAGCCCTTTTGATCAAATCAAAAGGAAGAACCCAAAGAAGAGGTAATGCTTTCACCACCATCTTTCAAGTTCTTTTCTTATTCCATTTACTATTTCTTTGTTATTTAAATTCTAAAATAATAACTCCAGTATCTTCTATATAATTTTATGTTATTATAAATATGGTACAACCATATTCAGAATTCTATCTATCCTTTGAAATACATGTCCCCATACGTGCGTAGGTACGAATTACCGTCTCCAAGTCGTGGTGTAATTGTTATTCAATACTTTATTATTTAGATGGTTATAATAATGATGCTTAATTCAATCAAATAATAAATATAACATGATAATTATACGTTAAATATGATATACCATCCAATTATATATTATTTTAATATCAAAAGATGGATATTGTCGCTCGTGCGTACGTACGGATTACCGTCTCCACGAACGCGATGAGATTCATTCCCCATCATATCCATTCAAGACTAAATTTCATTTGATGATTAATAATAATTTTTAGAGAAATTATATCATTCTTGATATGAATAAGATACATCCCATCCATAAAAAATATGGCTCACATAACAAATAATATAAAGGAGAATGAATCTGTTAACACCCGAAATGACGATAATACTAAGATATTATTAACAAATAAATGTTAAAATATAATATATGATATCATATTAATGTATATAATTATTTTATAATTCAATAAAAATTACATAACCATTATACAGGAGGTTAACCTATCCTCAACCAAGGAAAAAGTACAAAGTAAGGGGTTTCTTATCTCACTTTTAATTCCGTGAGATTTCCACTGTTCACCACTTATTTATTTCATGTGGTGTCTGTACTTCACATGATTATATTCATTGTGTAATATACATTAATTTATGGATATTTACATCATAATTGTATGATCCTCCTTCCATGGGTGTACGTTTCTTAAGTTACCAAATTGAGAAGGGAATTTAAAATTTCAATTTTCACTCATTCGGCTTTACGCATACTTCCTTGATTATTTTACTCCAACATTATCTGTGGAATTAATATTCATTTTTATGTCATAATTTCCACTCCCATTTATGTTTATATACTTTTGATACACATAATCACTCTATTGATAAATTCTCAAGTCATCGATATGAACTTAATAAGAGTAATTTTAACTCAGTCTCCATTTGTTGAGTTAAATATCCAATTTATTGGTGTTGTTTTTACAAGAATATGTGTGAATATACTCTGATTGATTTACACTAAATATACAATAATATTTAGTGTATTTATATTTTTCGCACATAATTATATCATTGATTTATCTTTAACCTAAGGATATAGTCTTTATAAGATATTTAATCTGAATTTAGATTCCATTGAGACTTGTTTGTTGTTATACAACAAATCAGTATTATATGGTGTATATAATATACTTTGACATAGTATATCATGAATCCCTTTATTCTCATGATATTAAATTTTTTTGATTACATCAATTATTTGTATTCAAGTGTCTCTATTTTGGTTTGGAACTCTAACTAAAATATCATTTTAAAATGTTTTAAAGATTTATTATTCTAAATCTTTCTCGTTAATGTCCATGTTTTAAAAATAGTTTTAAGGATTTATTTATATGGACAATAATGTTATAAAATTAAAAATAATTTTAAAAGCTTCAAAGTGGTATGGCACACTTTGATTCAAAAATCTATTTTAATCGGCTTCTTGATAAATAGTGAGTCTTTTAAATGATTTCATAAGAAAGGGGGATACTTCTCTCAAATAGTTTTGATGACTATTTTCATCTATGTCAATATCCTTCATTATTCTCGATTGAGGTTAATCTATTACAAAAAAAATCTTCCATATTGTATTTAATGAGTTATGTTTGACTGTGGATGTGCTATTTTTAAACCATTCATGTTTTTTGGCTAAAGTATTGACATTTCGTATGCGAGTTTTAAAATGAATGTTTATGTTATGTTTAAAACTTTTCATATGGGTAATGCATTGGACTTATTAAGTGATAGGTGGAGCCTACTATAGCTCCTCGATGCATCGATAGGTCTCATGAGACAAACTAGTGTCATGGAATAAGACCTTCACAAAATATTATTTGTAGTCGTGGCACAAGGCCTTGACTATGTGGTTATGATAGTCTGGCATTATGCATTCCATCATTATGAAAGTGGTTATTGATATTGCATGTGATTATTTGATTAGTAGAATATCCATGTGAATAAGTAAATATAATTATTTCATTTTATTTCTTCAATATTATTCATAATTTCATTTTTAAAAGGCTTTTGTTTTAGATATACATTGCCTTAAATGTTTATACTTATTTATGAAAGTTTTTGCAATATTGTTATCCTTACTAGGCATCTGAGCTCACCCCTTTCTATGTTTTATTTTTCCCAGGATGTGAAGAATTATTTTATAAATGACCTATAGGGATTGTATGAGGGGATAATAGTGTGGTCTATGGAGACAAGATGTTGTTGTAGTTTTTCACTTTATGATGTAATGTAAACCTTATGAATGCATCTAGTGATTCAAATGATACTAAACTAATCAGTTTTTCGATACTTTATTTTTTTAGATCATTCCAATGATAAATAATAATTCACCGACTCTGGGCTTATGGGTTCGGGGCGTTACATTTGGTATTAGAGGATGTTTAGTACAAACCTTGGAAACATGATTTTGATAAACTTTAATTAGATCACATAGACCTAAGATGGAATTTGAGGATTAGAATAGAATAACTTACTAGAATGTTTGTATTGTAGAATTTTTTTGAGTTTTCCGAGCAATACATCCCTATCTAGATACAAGCAGGTAGAAGCGGCTCTGGTACAGATGTACCTAGGGGTAAAACCCAAAAACACTGCTTTGAACTAGACTTGAACGGGAACTGGTGCAAAAAAACGGGCCTTTCTTCACTCTTGGTTACGAACCTCCCGGGGGATATGCTTAAGATAATTTACATTTTCTTTACAAACTGATTTGAAGTATTTTAATATAAAAAGATAATAAATGACCTCGGTTAATCCTAAGGAGTTTCAAATTGAGAATATAGTGTCATGATATTCTCTAAATGATTTTATAACTACTATTACTCACACAATGATTTTTGGTTTTAGTCAATGGCTAGATTCCAAGGAATTCATAGTAACTTTGAGAATGATGTACAAGGTGGGAACAATGGAAGAAATGAGCAAAAAAATAGAATGTTGAAAGGCGTAAAAGGTATTATGTTAATGGAAAATCAGTTTTCCAAAATATCATCAATAACATATATATTAACCAGCTCCCGGACTCAAAAAAGAAGAGAAAGGTGATGAATGATAAGAGCTCCAGTAGTGGATACCATGGAGAAAAGAATCCTAAATTTCCATCATGAAAGAAATATGGAAGGAGACACCTAGGAAAGTGTCTCGATGGAAAAAAGAAATGGTTTAAGTGTGGGAATGAAGGACATAAAGTGAATAATTTTCGATTAAAAATGAAGTGTACTATGGAAGAAAACAAAAAATAGTCACAAGAATCCATTTACAGTCATTTTCCATAAAAGTAGGGGACCTGGCCATTACCCGAGTGAATTCCCTATTCTATAGGATATTTTCTTTGTCAGAGAGGAAGCTATGTGGAAATAAATGGATGGTGAATTTTTTAAAAGTACTAGTATTCATTGTTGATGGTATTACTTTGGAATAATTTTCACTTATATGTGTAACCCTGCAGTTTGTCATGTTAAAATGATATTTGAGGAAGACTTATCTTTTCTCTTGTGGATATAGTTTTAAATCACCAATTGGTTTTATATGATCATTGGGTTTGAGTAAATTACAAGTTATTATATTTTGGGATGAAAATGTAAGGTATGAGGTAACATTTGTTGTAAAATTTTGTTATGGTTATTTTTAGGAATTTATCTCATTTTGGTAATGTTATAAAATATAGTTTTTGAAAAGGGACAACACACAGACCGTGTGATAACCCATCACGCCGGACAAAGATATGGGAATCGAACCCACACCCAAAGTGCGATTGGGATTTATTGCCTACCACTGGACTACATGAAGTCCCTGGTTAGTGTGACTAATTGTTTTTAATTAAATGATTTTATTGATCAATAATAAGTTGATTTGGGATCTTATGTCTTATCAAATTAATACCCTTAGTATAAGAAAATGATTTAGTTATTAAGTGATAAATGTTATTTTGGAAGATGGTCACTTTTTAGGAAACACTATATGCCCAAGGAAAATATAATACTATGGGATTTCATTTGAGTAGTAATGGTGGATTTTTATCTTTTTTTATTGTGTATTTATAGTGATTTGGGTTATTTATGGAAATAATTCACCAATATTAGATAATATTTTATTAGGATAATTACTTTTATATATTTGACTTTAAGAATAGTTGATGTCATTTGGAGATACAATTTAACGTGGAAGAATACATAACCAAATTCTTCTATGTTTTGGGTTTCAATATTAGTTTGGATTATATTAAAGGATTTTAAGGACAATTGTTTATTGAATGGTATTTATTTAGCTTTGGGGTATTGATGGTTTAGTTTTAGAAATTATGATTAGTGTTTCTTTCTATAATGTATATCCTTTTGGGGGATCATCAGATCTTATATTAACCATTTTGGTTTTGATTGATCTCTAATGACAAGGTAAATATATAGTTTATCCTTTGTGGATCATGTGATTCTATAGAAGTTTATTCTAGATCTTCCAGTGTGACCATGACTTCTTGAATACTCAAATTTAAAAAAAATGAGTTAGTCATTGAAATTTATTAAAGAATGAAACTCTACTTAAAAAGTAATTATATCTCTTTATGTTCTTATTCAATCTCATAAATGAGTTTTTCATCTTTAGGTAATGTAACATAAAAAAATATTGTCTGTTTACTTTTCTTACTGGGAGACTAATGACCTTTTGTCCCATAACAATTTTGTGGTTTTATTATTGTTAAATTTCTCCTAATCATGTTTTCTATCCCCCTAAATCAGAACTTGACACTTAGTTTATCATCCATATCCATGTTTTTCTACATGGAATCCTAGTATTTGTTTTCTTGGGTGACCTTTGTACTTCTCTTTCTTTCTTTTAAAGTGATATTTTTATTGACTCTTTTTCTGATGTCGGACTTTCCATTATATTACGAAGACCAATTTTAAAAAAAATTAAGGATGAAATTATTTGAAGCAGTGACGAATGTAACACACCAAGCATCCATGGTATGCTTCCCTTTCAATAATACAGAAGTGTGTGTTGTACGCAACTTCGAGTTCTAACACACACCACAACCAATCAAACTAGCCGTTATGAATAGTAACACACAACTTTTGAAATTTTATAATTTTATCTTTCAAAATGGACATCATTTTAGGATTTAGAATATCGAAATTGTACTAGGGTGAATTTTTTTATTTTTTAGAAAACATTCAAATTTTGATGAATAGTGAAAAATACTACACATTAATTAAAAACAACTTTTTTAATCCAAATAATTTATAGTGATAAACTATAATATTGATTGGTTTTAAAGTATAATTATAATATATTTTTACCATTTAATTCAATATTGGTAATTTTATGTAATTTCACATTTAAACTAGACATAACTAAGTGACAATCTTTTGATAGTTATTATTTCTTAAAAAACACGCTCTTTGTTTTGACAACGAGAATTAATTTTAAATTAATTTCTACCACTTTTGTGTTTTGAATTTAGAAATATGGATTCCATTTTTGGAATCATGAGTTCCAAATTGTCTAAATAGGTAACTTTTATTTTTAGACATTTTGAATAATTATTTCAGTAAATATTTTATTTACCACGATTATATAGTAAATCCAGTAAATAATGGTAAACAAATAATATTATAATAATATTAAATTACCCTAAATCCTATCCTAACCCTATTGGATTATAAATTTCCGACCATGGGAATATTGGGGTCTATTTTGGGACCCCATGGAGCCACTTCTAAGTGATAATGAAACTTTATATTAATTAAGTTAAAGTAAATACAAAAATGACATAAGCGTATATCTTTTAGAAAAACAATTTTTACATTAGGTTATATATGTTATATTTTAGACTATAAATATTCATTATAAATATAAGAATATTTTATACAAAATGAAATTTTATTTATAATTTTTAGACATTGAATAATTAAATTTATTTATGACACAACAATGATGCAGTATTTTCCTTATTAATGAAGGAATCAAATAATTTCTATTATAAATGTTAAAATAAATATAATTTGAAAGTTTTGATGACATAAAAAATTTTATTGGTTAATATTACATGTTAAAATTACTTAAATTATTTTTATTATAATTAATATAGTTTTTAAGACATTATCAAAAATGATTTATTAAATAGTGTCAAAATTGACAGAAAAGAGTTTTTAAAATAAATATTATATAATTAATTAATATTCTATTCCTAAAAATATAAGGTTCGTCCAAAGGACTTATATAATTCTAGGTGTATCATTAATGGACCACTTGGGGATCTCTTGGAAGTATATAGTATGTTTATAAACTATATATTATAAAAATACAACGAGACATGGTAAATGTCAAACTATTTAACTAAGAGTTAAATAAAACAATAAAGTTAATATAGTGACCTAAACCTGTATAAAACCTATTGGTTGAGTTTTTTGCGACCTATACCCAACATAAACTTTAAATAATACACTTTGGAGCCATTAGAAACCGAATATGAGTTTATTATAAATTAATATTTCTATCTTTTCCTAAGGCGCCCCTCACCACTCTTATAAAAGGGCACTTACCCTTCTCTCTAATTCACACCTTAAAAGCATTTTTCTTGGTGGAACTCTACCCAAATATCCTCCCAACTGTCCTTAATTCATCCTGGAGGCCTTCCTTTAGTCATAAATCCATACTAAGGAGCCCTTTTGATCAAATGAAAAGGAGAAACCCGAAGAAGAGGTAATGTTTTCACCACCCTCTTTCAAGTTCCTTTCTTCTTCCACTTATTCTTTATTTGTTATTTCCATTCTAAAATAACAACTCTAGTATCCTCTATATACTATGATGTTATTATAAATATGGTACAACCATATTCAGTATTCTATCCATCCTTTAAATTACATTTCAACATACGTCTGTACGTAAGGATTACCGTATCCATGTCGTGGTGTAATTGTTATTCAATACTTTATTATTTGTATGGGTATAATAATGATGTGTATTTCATGTAAATAATAAATATAACATGATAATTATTCTTTATATATGATATACCATCCAATTATATATTATTTTAATGTCAAAAGAGTGATATTGTCGCTCGTGCGTACGTACGGATTACCGTCTCCACGAACGTGATGAGATTCATTCCCCATCGTATCCATTAAAGAATAAATTTCATTTGATGATTAAAAATAATGGTTAGAGAAATTATATCATTATGTATATGAATGATATGCATCCCATCCCAAACAAATATGGCTCACATAACAATGAATATAAAGGAAAATGAATCTGTTAACACCCGAAACGACGATAATACTAAGATATTATTAACAAATCAATGTTAAAAGATCATATATGATATCATATTAATGTATATAATTATTTTATAATTCAATAAAAATTATTTCACCATTATACAGGAGGTTAACCTACCCTAGTCCAAGGAAAAAGTACAAAGTAAGGGGTTTCTTATCTCACTTTTAATTCTGTGAGATTTCCACTATTCACCTCTTATTTATTGCATGTGGTGTGTGTACTGACCATGATTATATTAATTGTGTTATATACATTAATTTGTGGATATTTAAATCATAATTGTATGATATTTATTTCATGGGTGTTTGTTTCGTAAGTTACTAAATCGATAAGGGAATTTAAAATTTCAATTTCCACTCATTCAGCTTTACGCATACTTCATTGATTATTTTACTACAAGATTATGTTTGGAATTACTATTCATTTTCATAGGTCATAATTTCCACTCCCCTTTCTATGTATATACTTTTGATTCAAATAATCAATCAATTGATAAATTCTTAAGTCATGGATATGAACTTGATAAGAGTAATCTTAACTCAATCTTTATTTGTTGAGTTAAATATCCAATTCATTGGTGTTGTTTTTACAAGAATATTTGTGAATCTCCTCTGATTTATTTACACTGAATATCCAATCATATTGAGTGTATTTATATTTTTCACTCATGATTATGTATTTTATTTATCCTTAACCTAAATATATGGTCTTTATAAGAGATTTCATCTCAATTTACATTCCATTGAGACTTATTTGTTGTTATACACCAAATCACTTTTATATGGTGTATATAATGTACTTTGACATAGTATATCATGAATCCCTTTATTCTCATGATATTAAAAAGTTTTTATTACCTCGATTATTTTTATTCAAGTGTCTCTCTTTTGGTTAGGAACTCTAACTAAAATATCATTTTAAAATGTTTTAAAGATTTATTATTCTAAATCTTTCTCATTAATGTCCGTGTTTTAAAAATGGTTTTAAGGATTTATTTATATGGAAAATAATTTTTTCAAATTAAAATTCCTTTTAAATGTTTCAAATTGGTGTGGGACACTTTTATTTAAAAATATATTTTAAATGGATTCTTTATAAACAATGAGACTTTTATATGTTTCCATAAAAAGGGTGATATTTATCTCAAATAGTTTTGATGACTATTTTCATCTACGTCAATATCATTCATTACTCTCGATTGAGGTTAATCTGTTACAATAAAATATTCCATATTGAATTGAATGAGTTATGTTTGACTCTAGATGTGCTATTTTTATACCATTAATGGTTTGTGGATGAAGTATTGACATTTCATATGCTAGTTTTAATACGAATGTTTATGTTATGTTTAAACATGTTCATATGAGGAATGCATTGGACTTAGTAAGTGATGGGTGGAGCCCGCTATATCTCCTCGATGCATCAGTAGGTATCATGAGACAAACTAGTGTCTTAGAACAAGGCCTTGACAAAATCTTATTTTTAGTCTTGGCACAAGGCCTTGACAATGTGGTTATGATAGTATGGCTTTATGCATTCCATCATTATGAAAGTGGTTATTGATATTTTATGTGATTATTCGATTAGTATAATATCTATGTGAATAAGTAAATAGAATTATTTCATTTTATTTCTTGTATATTATGCTGAAGTTCATGTTTAAAAGTCTTTTTTTCGTTATAAATTGCCTTAAATGTTTATGCTTATTTTTGAAAGTTTCCACTATATTGTTATCCTTACTGGGCATCTGAGCTCACCACTTTCAATGTTTTATTTTTCCCAGGATGTGAAAAGTATTTTATGAATGACCTGTAGGGATAGTATGAGGGGATATAAGTGTAGTCTATGGATACAATATGTTGTTGTAGTTTTTCACTTTATGGTGTAATGTAAACCTTATAAATGTATCCAGTTATTCTGAGGATACTAAACTAATCGATCTTTCGATACTTGATATTTTGTGATCTTGGAAATGATATGTAATAATGCACCGACTCTAGGCTTCAGGGTTCAGATAGTTACATTTAATGAATAGTTATTTGGTGGTTGTAAAATTCTATCTATGTACACCATTATAGAAAAACATCATTTTCCACAAAGAAAACTCCTGATTTTAACACAAAATTATTTGGCAAACGCTGTGAAACTGTTCCACCTAAAACATATTCTTCAGCAATAACAACTATACTGAGTCACGATCATCTGGTTTTATCAATAAACAAAATCACCCCAAAAAACAATAACATGATGCCTCAAGGTATGTTTTCCCCACAATTAAACATGTAATATTATAATATTAGTGACAACAAAGAAGTAATATAACCCATTAAAAAGAAATTGATTTATGAAATTCTTTTCCACTTCATAACCCTTAATTGAAATCTCCTTAGATGAAAAATAATTCAAATAGAAACAAAAAATACCATGAATAAGAAATTATTTTTAAAATTACATGTCAAAGTTTCTGTATATACATAACATAAAATAAACAAGGTTCATGTCATTAAAATATTCCTCAATGAAATTAATTTGAGACTAAATCCATTACCTTGCGCATTCTTTTTTATCATAATTTATTTAAACATTTTTAGATAAGTTTTTAACATGTTATTAACTTATAAAAAAACCATATTAATATTTATTATATTATATTTTTTTCTTTTATATCATCTTTTCATCCATTTGTTAATAATCACTCATTATTTTCATTATTTCTGATGTTAATTGCCTTATTTTTCGGGAATGTTTTTGAGTTATTATTCTTTTTTCACTTACATTGATAATGATTTAATCATCCCAATAATTTAAATGATGATTTAAATATAATATATATTCATAATATATTTATTTATATTCATCCATAATATCTAGTGATATAAAATTAAATACACCTTTCAAGGATATGGTTGATCGTACGTATATAGTAATGTTGTTTCCATGTTCTAATTGTATTGATAAAAATAAAATAAAATAATATATATAAATATATTTTCATTATATTATCCTTAATTTTTTAATATATGTAAAATATGTTTATTAAAATCATCATTAATACATTCCAATTAAAGTGTGAACAAATCACATCGCTTTGCGACGTGGTAGTCCATCGTAAACATGAGTGATGTTATTGTATTTATGAAAAATGGAAAGCATGATGGTATGTGTGATATAATAATTAAAAATCATAATAACATCTGAAATATCGAACATATCATAAATATCATATATAAACTATAAAAACATTATTATTTCCAACGTTTAAAGGTGTTAATAGAAAAACGATCGACATCGGTTTGTGAGGCGGTACTTTATCATACACAAGAATGATGATTTCATAACCCATTTGGTGGATGTATGGGTATTTTTAGGTTGATGCATTAAAATGATAAAATACCATTATAGTTAGTATAATTATTTTATTATATAATAATTTTATAATAGTAATTGAAGGATTTGTAGGAGTGAATAGAAAAATGATCCTTTTAGAAGAACATTTTCTCTTCTTCGGGTATACTCCTTAAGTTTTCACTAAAACCTTAAAAGGATGGATTTATGAAAAAATAGGGATTATAGGATTTGGGGGTGGAATTTGGTCAATTATGTTGGATTTTATTGGCTAACCAAATTAGTTTGAGGGTGTGGGGTAGAGAGGAGAGGGGATGCCTTTTATTAATGGGATGAATGACACACTTGTAATCACATGAAAGAGTGAATTACACCAACATGTTATTTATGTCACCATGACCCAATAATGGTAAATTATATATATTATAAGCTATAAGGGCTATATGTACCCATAAATGGGTTTTTGAAATGTTTTTGGTCATTTGTACTCTATATATTCTATGTTTAACAACTAAGTAAACTTGTTTTCTCCTTAATCATTGTAATTAATTTTAACTGTTTTCACTAATAATTTTAGTAAAAAAATATATTGATCTCATTATATATTATAAATTATTATACATAAATATAATTAATCTATTTTTCAAAATTTTATTTAAAAAATTATAAAAAAATAAATTTAAAATTAATCCCACAGATGGGATGAGAAACCATATTTTCAAAGTGAAAATGTTTTGAAGGTTGTAATGTTTTTTATCCAAATTCAATTTTAAAATGAATTAAATGACCCAAATTAAGTGCATAGATGTATAATTTAAATATTTAATCTTTAATAAAAATTCAAAATATAATTTTACATTATAAATTATTTAAATGATAAGAAAATTTTCTATAAATATTCAATATTTTTCACAATTCATAAAAAAATGAAACCTCTCAAAAAATCCCTAAAATTCTACCTAAGATTTGTTTTATATTAAAATTTAAAAAATGAAGTTTATTTCTTCATAGGGATTTTCTAAAAGTAATAAAAATAAATTTTTAGTTATGTGGTCTAAACACGGTAAAACCATCTTTTTGAAAAAACAATATTTCTTACAAAAAATTTTTATTGTTTAAATGACTAAAAAATTATTTCTAATCAATAAAATTGTAAAAACTATTTATTTTCAAAATTTAGTTAATCTTATTCATTACACCCATTCAAAAAGCTATGCAATAAATTCCATATTAAATAATAATATTAATAGTATATTTTTTCGATAAAACATGGTCTTCTATGTAACACAATCTATCAAAGGAACTTATTATCACAAATAATGTAAGATAAAATCAATGATGAATTTAACACAAGATAAAATTAGAATTTGTGGTAAAAAATGTTGAATCAGTATTTCATGTAACATACACTGTCTAATAAAATGATATTGTTTTATAATTTTTAGAGTGTTACACTTAATATTATAGGGGATTTCCATATGAATACAAGAGACACCATGCAAAGGATTTAGTCACCCATAATGGAAAAAATACCTATAAATCTTTTTTTCTCCTATTTTCTTTCCAATATTTTATTATATAGTGCGGTAGAGAAATATTATGTTAAAAAGGATAGAAATTATAAAAAGTTATAGGGGTTTATTTCATGTGAAAGAAACTATTATAATAAACCACTGATTCTACCACATGTGGTTATTGTGTATCATAATAAACATTATGGATCCAGACAGTTTCTTAAAAAACCTGAGAACCTATGAAAAAAACTAAAAAAAAGAAGAAATTGTTAGGTTGGTATGGAGTATGAAATTCTTTAATAAATCCAACTATAGGATCAAAATGACACTGTAGATGATCAGTATACAAGAGGAGGGTGAATTGTATACTTTAAAAATTCTTTGGGAGCTTTTAATGTTGGTTAGTAACCATTCTATTGATTAACAGGGTTAAACAAGGTAAATTCACAAAACCTTAAGTTCTACTAACTCGCTGGATTTCAGAAATAAGATTCCTAGAATGTAATTCCAGAAAATTAGTTCCAGAAATGAAACTTAATAGAATTTTACAAAAATGAAGATTTTACATTAAATCATATAGAATCTCACAAATCAGAGTACAATTATAATAAAGTACAAGATTGTTATACTTTCTTCAACAATCAAAATACAACAGAAAACTTGAAATAATAAAAGTAACAAGTACTAAATCTTTTATCCCAAAGAGATGGGTATCCAAGAACCTTGGATAAGGGTCCCTTGATTAATACTTTCAAGAAAGTTTGTCTTAACCACACCATAGTAAGCCCTTGATACGAAGATCGGAGTCCATCTTACTATCTCTGCAAGCCCTCAACTTCAAGGTAGTCGACACATCTGTCTTCCAATCCCCAGAAGCCCTCGAATGTACTCAGAAAAATTCAGAGTCACATGAAGAAATTCTAAACAAGATGTTCAGTATGCACAAAGAATGAAAGTCTCTCACTAAAAATCACTTCAGTAGCATGTAATTTCTAGAGTCTTTAAACAATTTTGAGTTCATTAAAATGAGGTTATATTTATAGGTACATCTTCAAAGGTCGGCACTCTCCTCCAACGGTCATATTTTTCCTTGAATTTCAGAGGGACCTGTACACGTGTCACTCAAACAATGGTTAGTTAGTAACTGAATGAACGACATCATTTTATAAACAAAACATGACTAAGAAAAAATATGGTTACGTAAGAAAATTAATTTTTTGGAGTGTAAGGAAAAATGAAAGTTCCGAGTCTAACAAAAAAATATTCAGTGTCTATAAAACATGGATATTCATATTTTTTCTTCAGAGGAATTTGTTACCTGAATTATATAGAATTCCATATTCTGAATTTCAAGGAAATTCAGAGTCTGAATTCATAAGAATTCAGAACCTGAACTTACAAAGTTCAGATTCTAGATTCAGAGAACTCGGAGTCTAAACATAGATTGTTCGGAGTCAGAATTCAGAGAACTCGGAGTCCGAACTCAGAAAGTTTGGAATCTCAATTCAAAGAAATCTAAAGTCTAAACTCATAAAGTTCAGAGTCTAAATAAAGAGAACTTAGATTTTGAACTCATAAGATTTCAGAGACTGAATTCAGAGAACTCGGAGTCTGAACTTATAAGAGTTCGGATTCTAAATTCAGAGAACTTGGAGTCAGAAATCATAAGAGTTCGGAGTCTGATTTTAGAGAAATCGGAACCTGAATTTGGATCCTGAAAACAGAATTCTCTATATCTAAGTATATATATGATTCCGAGGTTTTTTATATGAATCCAAATTTTATACTTATAAAAAAATATGAACAATGAATGACATGGTAAGGATAAATTTCGGTGGGGAAGGAAAATTTTTCTTATGATTGTAAAGCATTGTATAATAGATATTTCCCTTAAGATAAGCTGTTTGTGATTTTCAAAACAAGAAGGAATGGAAAAGTCATAAATAAACCTTATTGGATAAACAATCTCCCCCAAACACAAAGTAATGGTAGAGTTATAAGGAAACCTTATTGACTCAAAAATCTTCCCCTTTTTGGAAAGCACAAACATCATTATGGAAAAGAATATAAGGACTTTAGAAAATATTTTTATGATCTCTGAAAGTAAAACTTATCTCCCTTAACACATTGGAACATATGAATATGACTAACTCCCCTTAGTATTTGGACATACTAAGGATCATATTATGGATTTTCGGAATGAGGCTTAGTCATTTTATTGCTTACGAAAATCTTCTTGGATAAGAACTCCCCCTTAGATGAACTCCCCATTACTTAGAGAAATTTATTGTTTTTTTCTTAGTACTCTTTTTCCTTTCTCCCCCATTGTTATTTTCAAAATGAAATACATGGAAGGGAAATGAAATTATGGTACTTAATATATTAGTACTGGACAACAAAATATATGAAGAGAAACCAAAAATTTCATTATGATTGGAAGAATTTATACAAGGAAGGAATACAACAAAAGATCAGAATTGAATAATTTTATCCTTCCTTTTTTTCTGAATCAACTTCTTCACAATAGTTTTGAGCTTCTTGAGATCCTTGTGATCTTCCTATTCTTATTTGAGAAGCTGATCCTGATCTTCAGTTTTCTTTTCTTAGGATTTGATTCTTTCTTCCTCAGCCTTAAGAACCTCTGCCTGAGACTTCAAGGCTTCTTCTTGCTTGAAAATATTTTTATTCTATCTCAATATAGAGATCCCTTTCTCACTTCCAACTCTGAGAAACTGAATACAACTTTCCATTCAGATCTTTCAGTTATTTAATCAGATAATTATGCTCCATAGTAAGCATCTCCGCAAATCTATTTGTGAGATCATTGATTTTCACATCTATGGTGTCAAATGCATCCTTGACACTTTCTTGGAAATCATCAAAGATTTTCATGTCTTCTAATAGTTTTTCTTGACCAACTGGTCATCTTCTTGTAGGATATCTTGTGGGATTCATATTTTATGAAAAAATATTTGAAATCAGCTTCAAGCTTGACACACTTATCCATCACCATGGATATTGAATCCAATTTTTGATTTAGAGTGTGTTGAAGCATCTGGCATCTAGAGTCAATGCTTGGAAATATTGGAATAGTTCCAACAATCTTCTTCAAATACTATACTAAAAAATCATATCCCAGAGAGGGTGATTCTGAATATAAAACTTTTCTTAGTGAGGACTATTTTATAACTCAGAATCCTTCCTCTTTGAAGAACCACCAGCATCCTTCTTATTTACCACAACCTTGGAAGGTGTATCAACTACTACCTATTTTCTTTTATCAATATTAGGAATGGATTCTTCATCAGGAGATTCATTCTCACTATCAGAGAGCTAAAATATTTTTCTTCATAAACATCTACCATCTTAGCTTTTACCTCAACATCCTTGGGTTGAATAAAATCATGATTAAAACTTTATTGTTCAGACTTCTTAATTACTTCTTCTTAAACCTTGTCATCTCCATATTTCTTATATTTTCTAGGGGTAGCATGCTTTTAAGACTCATTTTTAGATGTTTGGATTGAAATCTTCTCAGATGGAATTTCCTTCTCATGAAAATATTCTACTTTCTTAATGAGATCTTCAGTGCCACCACTGCCTTCTTCTTCTTCTTCTTCCTCCTCTACTATATTTTCTTGAACTTTTTCCAGATTCACAAATTTCATTCCCGGTGTCTCTAGTAAAGCTTACACTAGGAAGGATTCTGGTACCAGAATTTTCTTGGAGGCTTTCTCAGAATCCTTCATAAGTGATTGCATTATCTCTACTTCAGTCATCTTCTTCTTTTGTTTCTTTTCTTCTGCTTTCTTTTCCAGCTCATCAGCAGTCTTCTATTTTAAAGATTTTGCTTTAGCAGGATCCAAACCCAAGCTAGGATCCCCTAATTTCTTTTTCTTTTTGTCTTCTCTCCATTTTTCTACTACCTCATCCGGATATGCTTTTTTCTTATTAGGCTTTGTTGGTGCGGATTGGGTTTCTTTGGTTGCTGGATTTTTTTCCTTCTCTTCTACTTCCTTCAGCTTCCTCTTCCTTCCTACCTTATTAGAGGTCTCAGCGGCCTCCTATTTCTTCGATAAGGCTTCAGCTTCTTCCTTAGGTAAATCATAAAATACTTCAGATTCTTTAGAAAAACCAACATTAACCCTTCCCAGAGTATCATCACTTACTGGCATGACTTTGTAATTTATTGTTTTTGAACTACAAGGTATTTTAAAGGACTCTAAACACCAAACAATTATATTTGAGAGAATGGATGGATACATAATAATCTAAGCCTTCAGATTTCTATTCATTATATTCTAAATTGTGATCAGAATATTTTTAACCAAATTTATCTTTCTTATATTCACCAAGAAATCCAAGATATACATGTCACTCTTCTTCAATGTATCCTTGTCCCCTTTCCTCACAATGATGAAACCTTGAACCCGCAATTCAATAATCTAGAAATTTTTAGATAAGTGAACAATTTTTGGAGTCTTAACATCTGTAAGACCGGGGCAATCTATAGCCGTCACCTTAACAAAACTTCCTTGGACATCTCAAAACTTATGGGAACAAAACTCTGCATCACCCTCATAGGGAACTCCAATCAAACGAGTAGCCTTGATATAAGATAAATAATATGACTTCCCATATAACTTAAAATAAAAAAAAATTCTACCTTCTTCCTTGAAAAAACTTGCTGACTCATATAATTCAACTAAAAATTCTGGATATACTAGATCCTGATCTCCAAGTTTCGATACGGAAACACTCTCCCATCCATTAAACATGATGTTATTTGATATGATATAATTATACATGGAAAATAAATTTTTATGTACCAAACATTCTCTGTAAATTTTCCACTTAGAAATAGTCTTGCAGTTGACATGTCTTTTTGAGAAGATACATCGACAGACATTCGGAAGCAAGAAAATCATATAATTTTAGAATGGTCTTAAGTAGAAGGGCGGGGCTTCAGAACGTGAAATCTTTGAGATATATGTGGGACAACCATTTTGGGGTCTTTTATATAGGCATTTGGGGCAACGGTTCAACTTCCATACCCAATCCAATGGTTGAAAAATCTTGTGATTAGATCTGACAGTTGAGATGATAGCTGGAAAGAAAATTTTGACAGAATCTGATCTTTTGAGGTTTTTTTAATAAAAACATTCAGATTTGAGAAATAATGAATAACAAAAATTTAAAAATAGATGAAAATAACAAAAATTAAAAGTTCATTACAAAAATTTAAGAAAGGAAAAATACCTTTCAAATTTATTGGGAGATTATTTGTTTTGAGGAAAATTATTCTTGAAGAAATTTAGATTCCGAAAATTCGATTATAAAAAATTTGGAAAAACTAACTACGAAAATTTTATAAAATCTTCATTATGAAAAACATAGAAAATCTTTATTATGAAAATTTAGAAAATCTTCACTATGAAAATTTAGAAAATATTAAATACAAAAAACATAGAAAATATTCATTACGAAAATTTAGAAAATCTTCATTATGAAAATTTATAAAATCTTCATTATGAAGAACATAGAAAATCTTCATTATGAAAATTAAGAAAATCATAATTAAGAAAATTTAGAAAATATTCATTACGAAAATTTAGAAAATCATTATTATAAAAATTTAGAAAATATTCCTTACGAAAAACATAGCAAATCATCATTATGAAAATTTAGAAAATCTTCATTACGAAAATTTAGAAAATATTCACTACGAAAATTTATAAAGGGAAAAAATATACTATAAAAAATAAATGTTCTGAAATATAACAAACAAATGTACTCCCCCAATGAAAAAGAATGTTTGTTACTATAAAGAGATTGATTTGAATAAGAATTTAACAAGAAATATTACCTTACGATTATTATTTATAACTTCTGTTTAATGTATTCAAATTTATCTAAGGGTAAATATTTTGTGAAAATATCAGCAAGTTGATCTTCAGTTCTGATAAATTGAAGAATGATATCTCCTTTTTGTGTGTGATTCCTACGAAAGTGATGACTAATATCAATGTGTTTTTCACGAGATTGATGTGCAGGGTTTTTACTTAAATAAATGGAACTAGTATTATCACACAAAATATGTGTTTTGGTAAAACTCATACCATATTCTGTGAGTGTGTTTAGCATCCACAACACTTGAGCTCAACAACTTCCAGCTGCTACATATTCAACTTCAGTGGTGGAAAGTGCTACTGAGTGTTGATTTTTTCTAGACCAAAAAACTAATGAATCTCCTAATAAATGCTAGGTTCTGGATGTAATTTTCTTATCCATTCTACATCCACTAAAGTCAGCATCTGAAAAACGTTTTAAAACAAAATCATTTCTAGAAGTATAAAAGTGTCCTAGATCCATGGTTCCCTTTAAATAGGGAAAATTATTTTCACTGCCTTTAAATGATATTCCTTAGGATTAGATTGATATCTTGCACATAAGCATACTAAAAACATTAAGTCTGGATGACTAGCTATTAAGTAAAGTAGACTTCTAATCATAACTCTAAAATATGTTTGATCTACTAGTTTCCCAACTTCATCTAGATAATTTGAATTTGAGGTACCAATGGGATTACTTATACTCTTAGTGTTTTCATATCCATACTTTTTAAGAAAATATTTAATATACTTATGTTGGGATATATAGATTCCTTCTGGTTTTTGAGAAATTTTAAAACCAAAGAAAAAGGTTAACTCACCCATCACACTCTTTTCAAACTCAGATTTCATTAGATCTTCAAAAAATATGTTAATGATTGCTAAGTTGAACCAAATATAATTTCATCAACATAAATTTGAATAATCAAAACATTTTTCTTATCTTTATTTATAAAAAGTGTTGGATCAGCATTTCCCTTAACATAGTTTATTTGAAGAAAGAATCATGTAATTCAATCATACCAAGCTCTAGGAGCTGGCTTAAGTCCATAAAAAGCATTGGTAAGTTTGAAAACATGTTCATGATGTTTTGTATCTTCAAAACCAGAAGTTTATTAAAAAAAACATCCTCTTGAATAGAACCATTAAATAAAGAACATTTAACATCCATTTTAAAAAGATTGAAATTGAAGAAGACTACAAAGGCAAGTAAAATATTAATAGATTCAAGTCTAGCAACTGGAGCATGGGTTTCTTCATAGCCTATTCCTTCTTGTTGATTATAGCCTTTAACAACCAATCTAGCATTAATTTTTTCTATGATTCCATTTTCATCATACTTATTTCTAAAAATCCATTTTAATTCAATAATAGAGGTTTCATTAGGTCCTTTAACCAACTTCCAGCCTTTATTACATTGGAATTCATTTAGTTTATCTTGCATAGATTTTTTCCAATCATCATCACCTAAAGCTTCATCAGTTATTTTTTGTTCAAATTAGGAATGAAATGCTAGATGTTCTACTTCATTTATTAAGGAACTTCTTGTATTTATAGGTCGATTTACATTACCAATGATACTATTACTAAGATTATTCTTAAGAAACAATAGATTTTGGTTTTGTAAAACTTGTTCATCAATATACGGTATGAAATCTTCTAGGGTAAATGTTTCAGAATTATTTTCTTGGACATTTTCCTCATCAGAAGGATCTTCTAACAAAGGTTGGTAATCAGTTTTTAAAAACAAATCCAAAGATGTAGGTTGAGGTTGTTTAAAAACAAAAGGATCAGTTTCATCATATTTGACATGAACTATTTATTCAACAGTACAAGTATTTCTATTGAAAACTCTATAAGCCTTAGAAGTTGTGGATTATCCTAAGAAACTTTTTTCATCATATTTTGGTGTGAATTTTTATAGATTATTTTTAGTATTCAGAATGAATACCTTGCAAACAAATACCTTGAAGTGAGAAAGTCTAGGTTTTCTACCATTCTATAACTCATAAGGGTTTTTATTTAGAAAAGGTCTAATAAAAACTCGATTTATAGTATAACAAGCAGAACTTACAACTTCAGCCCAAAAATGTTTGGCTACAGAATAATCACTCAACATGGTTCTTTTTATCTCTTGAAGAATTATATTTCTTCTTTCAACCACACCATTCTGTTGAGGTGTTCTGGGTGCTGAGAAGTTAGGAGTAATTCCTTTTCTACTACAGAAAGTTTCAAAATCTGAATTTTGAAATTCTCCTCCATGATCACTATAAATAGTTATCAAAGGAAGGTTTTTCTAATTTTTAACTTGGTATCTAAAAAATTTAAAATAAGAAAAAGCATCAGATATATTTTCTAGAAAATATACCCATGTAAATCTAGTGTAATCATCAACTAAGACAAGTACATAATATTTTCCTGCAATGCTTTTAGATTGGGTTGGACCAAAAAGATCCATATGCACTAATTGTAATGCATAAGTGGTTGGGACATCACCAATTGATTTAAATCTTGATTTATGTTTCTTTCCATATTGACAAGGATCACTAACTTTTGATGAATAAAATCTAATCTCGGTAGATCCTAAACAAGCGTTTTCATAGAGAGTTTTCATAGCTTTCTAAGGTTACAGTGTCCATGCCTTCTATTCCATAACCATGAATGATCTTCCATTGTACTAAATAAAGGTAATTCTTGTATTTTAAGGTATTCTATGTTTAGTGTGTATAAATTTTAATGCCTATGGGCAGAAAGAATAAACTATTCCTTGTAATTGTGTGCTAAGCACTTGTCATTCCTAAAGTTCACAAGGTAACCTTCATCACATAATTGACTTATACTAATGAGGTTGTGCTTAAGACCTTTAACAAATAAAACATTTGAAATAAATGTTTTTCCAAGAAGAACAAAGTTACCTATACCAATAATATCTCCCATGGCATTATCCCTGAAAGATACTTTTTCTCCTTTCGTCTTGATAGTCTTTTCAAACAAGTTTTTGTTACCAGTCATATTCCAGGAATATCCACTATCCATATACCAAGTATTTTTGTTGGTACTTTCATTACTTTCTTGAAAATAAGAGTGTTATACTTTCGGAACCCCAACATTCTTGGATCTGGAAATTTTAGAAAGAAAAATTTTTGGCA
This sequence comes from Viscum album, assembly GCA_963277665.1. Classification (NCBI taxonomy): domain Eukaryota; kingdom Viridiplantae; phylum Streptophyta; class Magnoliopsida; order Santalales; family Viscaceae; genus Viscum; species Viscum album. The sequence goes on from OY728119.1 coordinate 1,515,515,870, forward strand.
CCCACATTTTCAATGAAAAATAAGCTGTATAAAATCCCAAAGACTGGGATTTGTTTAAGGAACAACTTTTTTCCCAGTGTTCACCACACTGACACTTAGTGCAGAATTGAGCACATTGAGGAACAAAATAATTGTCCCTAAAAATCAGTTTTGAACTTATATAACAAAAACCAAAATTATTCCTAAGAGGTCAGATTTGAGAATACATCTTATCAAAATTTTCCTTACCAATGTTAAAGATTGACAAACACTTCCTCAAGAAAAATATTTCTGACTTTGGTCTAATAACTATGTTCTTGTCTTCCAAAACATTAGTTTTAGAACTAGAGTTAGGCTCGAAAACATTTTTCTTAGAAATTACATTTTCTAGATCCTTAGAAAGTTTACCTTTATTAGAATTTACTTCCTCATGATTTTCTGAAATACATTAAAAATCAAGGGTTTTCTTATCAAGATCTTTAGAATGATCTGATATTTCCTTAGTAAGAATAGTATTCTTAGAGTTTTCCTTATCAAGCTTTTTCTTGAGTTTAGAATTCTCATTCTCAAGAAGTTTAGAAAACCTAGAAACATCTTCCTAGGTAGGTAAAGTATTATCTTTATTAGAATAAGATTATTCATCAGTAGAGTCATAAAATTTTTCATTGCTATAATTAGCAATCAAAGATACATTGTTCATGGATTCAATGATGTGTAACTTAGCCATTGGATAATGATTTTAAATAGGTAGTCTGGCTATTAAACCAAGATTCTTCTATCCAAAAGATTAATTTTCTAATGATTCATCTAAAGAGTCTCCACAAATGGCACTCCAGGTGTCATTTGAATTCAGAAATTTCTTAGCTTTAACTTGGTAGTACTTCTTTCTGTTTCTGTCAAAATTCTTTTCATTTCTTTCCTTTCGCATAAGCATAGTACAATCAGGTCTTATATGTCCAACTCTTTTGCATTCATAACAAATGAATTCTGAATCATTCTTCTACATTCATTATTTCTTCCTATATCTAGATTGAAAGTTCTTCTATCCAATAATCTAGTTCATCCTTCAAGAAATATTGGATAATTTATTTTTGGAAGATTCACTTCCACTAGATTCAGATTGAATAACAACCTTATTATATTTAGATATAGTAACTCTCTCAGGAGTCTTGGCTTTCATATGATTTTTAGTTATTGTAAAAGTGACATTTTCCATTTCCATTTTTGTCCTAATTTTAGCAGCATCTCTCTTCATTCTAGTTTCATGTTGAAGAAGAGTTCCAAAAATTTCATCAAGGGAAATCTGAGTAACCTTTCTATTCTCATTAATAGCAGTTGTCTTGGATTCCCACTCATTGGGCATGATGTGTATGATTTTTTCTACAAGAGATTCATCATCTAATACATTTTCCCCTGTATATTGTAAACTATTAAAAATATTCATGAATCTCTATTTCACCTTACATTTGGGTTCTCCATAAGGAAAGTAGAAACCATTATATTCAGCTCTGAGCATAGCTCTTCTAGTTTCAATAACTTTGGAAGTTCCAAAGTGTGTACCTTCATGATTCTTAAAAATACAATTTGTTGGTTCACAAGACGAAATTTGGCTATATATATTTCTAGTTATAGAACAAAGAAATGTATTTCATACCTTATAATTCAGTTGATTTTCATGCTTTTCTTGGTTGGTGAAGGTAATAACTTCCTTGTTAGGGATTTTATATCATCCCTTAAGAATAAAAAAATTATCTACTCTAGAATTGATAATGAATGTCTTCATATGATCTCTCCAATATTCATAATCATTCCCATAAAAAATATGTGGTCTAGTAGGATTTAAGTTGTCTATAGAACCAACACTCATTCATGTCTTCTTAATAGAAAAAAATATCTCCACACATACTTGTTAGTAATAAAGTTTGTAAACATGTATAAGAATATTTTAAGCAAGGAAAATATAGAACAATGAAAAACTTGAGCAAGAAAACTTATATGAGAATATAACTATTTCAGAGACCTCCTCTGATACCAATTGTAAGGTTGATATGAAGTATGCTATTCTCTGATGATACCAAATGTAGGATCGAAATGATATTGTAGATGTTCAATATACAAGAGGGGGTTGAATTGTATACATTAAAAATTCTTTAGGAACTTTTAATGTTTGTTAGAATCCTTTTTATTGTTTAACAGGGTTAAACAAGGTAAATTCACAAAACCTCTAAGTTCTACTAACTTTCTTGATTCCAGAAATATTATTCCGAGAATGTAATTCTGGAAAAGTATTTCTATAAATAAAACTTAATAGAAGTTTACATAAATAAAGATTCTACATTAAAGTGTATAGAATCTCACAAATTAGAGTACAACTATATGAAAATATAATATAGTTACAATTTCCTCAACAATCAAAATACAATAGAAAAGTTGAAACTAAACAAGTTACAACTATTAAATATTCTAACCCAAAGAGAAGGTTAATCAACAACCTTGGATAAAGGTACCTTGATTTATACTTTCAACAAATTATATCTTACCCATACTAGGTTAAACCCTCGATATGAAGATCGGAGTCTGTCTTGCTATCCCCAAAAGCACTCAACTTCCAGGTTGTCGGCACCTCTATCTTCCTATCCCCAGAATCCCGCGAATATAATCAGAAAAATTCAGAGTCTCATGAAGTAATTCTAAACAAGATGTTAAGTACGCACCAAGCATGATAGTCTCTCTCTAAAAGTCACTTCAGCAGCATGTAATCTCTAGAGTCATAGAACAGTGTTAAGCTCATTCAAATGAGATCCTTTTTATAGGAAAATCTTCAACGGTCGACACCCTCCTCCAACGGTCAAAGTTTTCCTTGAATTTTAGAGGGACTTGTACAAGTGTCACACAAACAATAGTTAGTTAGTAACTGAATAAACGACATTATTTTATAACCATAAAATGAGTAAAAAAATATGGTTACTTAATAAAATTCATTTTTCGTAGTGTAAGTTAAAATGAAAGTTCAAAGTCTAACCAAAAACATTTTAGTGTCAATAAAACGTGAATATTCAGATTCTATCTTCAAAGGAATTTGTAACCAGAATTCTATAGAATTTCAGAGTCTAAATTTCAAGGAAATTCAGAGTCTGAATTCATAAGAATTCCGAACCTAAACTTACAATGTTCGGAGTCTAAATTTAGAGAACTCAGAGTCTGATCTTAGAAATTTCGGAGTCTGAATTTAAGGAACTTGGAGTCTGAACTCAGAAATTTCAAAATCTGAATTTAGAGAACTCTAAGTCTAACTTAGAAAGTTCAGCGTCTGAATTCAGAGAACTCGGAGTCTGAACTCATAAGAGTTTTAGAGTCTGAATATAGAGAACTCGGAATCAGAACTCATAAGAGTCCGGAGTCTGAATTCAGAGAACTCGGAACTTGAATTCAAATACTGAAAAAAGAATTCTATATATCTAAGTATATATATGATTCTGAGGTTTTGGATATGAAACTGAATTTTGTACTTAGAAAAAAAAATATTAATAATGAAAAACATGGTAAGGATAAATTTCCTTGGGGAAGTAAAATTTTCCTCATGAGAGTAAAGCATAGGATAAAAGATATTTTTATTAAGATAAGGTGTTTGTGATTTTCAAAACAAGAAGGAATGGAAAACTCATAAGGAAAACTTATTGACTCAATAATCTCCTACAAACATGAAAGAATGGAAAAGTTATAAGGAGACCTTATTGACTTAATAGAAACTTTTTACCCATAAATGATAAAATTATTCCTTTAAACTGAATATCATTATCATACCTTATAAAATCAAAATTTTCAATTCAAAACTCATTATAAAGTATATAAAAGTCATGCATGTTCCTTGGTATAACATCTTTATAGAACCTTTACAATAATTTTTACATGTTGAATAACCTACTCAGTTAATTCCAATATAATTAATTGTAGGGAATAATCAATACCCAATGCATAAGAGTTCTATATCATTACCACTTATTATCGTAAGCAATGTACATGGACCATAACATACATTAATCACATAAAACCATTCATTTCTATCATCAAAATCATAATAATATAAATTTTAACCGATTGGTAAAACATTTTTGGATATTGATATATATCTTTAATTTAAAAACCCATTTTCAAAACTAAAATACACAAAAAATCGGGGAACAGTTTTTATTTAAAAAAACATGGAATCTTGTAAAAAATTAATGTATAAAATAATGTTTATGGTGTAATGAATTGTTGTTAGCATTGTCTTATTTAATAAAACATTACTTTTATAATTTTTAAAGAAAAACAAAAAATACATATGAAAAACAAAAAAATATTTATTTGAAAATAATTTGTAAAAATGTAAAAGGAGGGGTAAAATAGATTTTTAATTTATATATTTAAATATTCACACCACCAATAAAAAATATGGTTTTGGAGGGAAAATATTAGAAATAATTCTTCAAACATTTTAAAAAAATATTTTACATAGAATATCCCATATGACATGATAAATTCTAAACCAATGAAGAATTGATGGAAATAAATTTGAATAGATGTTTAAACATATAAATTTTATATAATAATGATAAAATATATAGATAAATAATTTTATGCACCACAAAAAGTAGAATATATGATTAAAATAGATTTAGTATCAAAGAAAGAGAATTGAGACTAGATATCTATTTCCTTGAGTATCACTTATAAAGAACCTTATTTATCTTCCTAAATTATAAAATTATATTAATTTTTTGATTTTTTAATAAAATTTTCATTTTTATTATTCATTTTATTTAACTTAAATCAATTTTATACAAGAATACTTATTTGATTAAGTTCACTTCATACATTTTTTGAACATTCATATTATAAGTCATAAATAGATTTTTAGGATGATAATGGTCAAATGGATAATGATTATATCTTATAATGAATCTAAATATTGTTATAATTATTATTTTTATAAATTATTTTTAATTTTTTAAATAATCATGTAAGGTGATTATAAAAAATGAATTAAATTACAACCATGGATATAGTAGTTCATACTTATGTATGAGTAACATTTATATTTTTCAACGAATGTGTGGGAAAGAAGGTATAAATTATTTTAAAATTATGTAATTATATTTATATCATAAATATCATATTATTTATTTATGTACACTGATATATTCCATCCATATGTGGTGGGGATAAAAAATAAAATACATCAGTTCTTGTCGTGGTAATCTACAAATATGCACATGTGATGTTTTTTTTCAGTTAGATGGTAAAGAAAGAAGTGTAATATTTATTTACCATTATATAATGAAACTTATATCATATATTTTATATTATTTCTTGTTTATCCCTCATTATGAACCACCATAAGTGGTGGTCATAGACAATTAAATACATCATCGCGGGAGGTGGTAGCCTGCATATACGCACAACCAATGTTTTTTATTTTACATTTGATGGGTAAGTTGATGAAAATGGGTTTTAACAAAAAAATTATAATTAATTATATTTAAGATAATTATTTTATTATATTATATTGGTTAATATAGTTTTATGTAGTTAAAAGAATAAATAAAATGAAAACATATAGTCAAGAACTATACATCTTCTTTAGAAAACCTCTTTTAGTTTATATCTAAATCCATCCTATCATTTTATCCGGGTAAAAAAATACCCATAGAATGTGGGGAGAGATATTAGGAAGGTATTTGGGTAGGTATTTTCATAGATAAAATGAAATTTAATTGTAAATAAGAGAGGAGAGGGGTGTTCTTTTATAAGTGGGTGGGAGGACACCCACAAAATTCTTCCAAATATTTAAATTTATTAGTTACTTCTTCAAGTAAAATTGAACCAAAACGAATCAAATTAAAAAATTATAAGATATATGATATAAATATGACCATCCAATTGGATTTAAATAACTTTTTATTTAATTTTAACACTTATCAATTTTGTTTTAACCCTTTTAACCCATTTTAACTCTTACCATGGTAACGAAATTTCTTACCAAAGTTATTATACCTGATGAGAAAAAATTGAAGTTCCCTCATTATAAAATTTATAAATTTCTATTTAAAAAATTCAATTTATTTCTAAAAATTCAAATTCTAAAATTTAGAAATGAAATATTTAAATTAAACCATATAATAGATGTAAACAAATTTAATACGAATAAAACTATTTCCTTTTTCATTAAAAAATTACATAATATTATTATAATTTATATAAATATATAAAATAAAATTCATGAATATTTATAAGAAATAATTTTTTTTGTTATAAAAAAATTAATAAAATTGGAATATATTAATTATAATATTTTCTCACAGAATGTAATAAGAACCATTTTTTGTAGAAAATATATTTTTAAATCATAAAAGGACTTCACTATAAATTGAGTACATATTTAAAAATCATTATTTGATAGGTTTTTATTATATAAAAAAATATAAATATTTTTCATGATTTCACTATTCCAATTCATTCCACTAATTTAACATCTAGGTTAAATAGACGCATTAATATAATTTTATTTTTATAGTATATTACAATTCATTTAAAGCTTCGTGTTGCGAGTTATGGAATATATCAAGCATAGAATTATTTTAAACTAAATTTTCATAGTGTTAGACCTTTGGCACCCAAAGGTATGAGTGTTGTTTATTGTATTTCTAAAAATTAAGGACTTTAGACTCATTGAGTAAAGAATAAAAAATGAGGGACTATTGACTCCAAAACTGGAAGATCTACACCGACTAGTGGGGTGCTCTTAACACCATAAATTATAATTGAGACTCATTCCCTATTGAAAGAGATGGATTATCAACCAAATTCTTGAATTGGAGGACCCATTCAAAGACTCTAGGATGGATTATAGAACTCCATAAACTATGTGGGGGACCCACACCATATCGTTGACACATCTCTAGGAGAGTATTATGCCCCATAACTACTCGGATCATCTAAACTAAAATTTTTCATTTTCTATAATTTATTAATGAAATCAAAATTATCAAACTACCTTATAAATAAAATCTATTATAAAAAATTTACACACCATGGTATTATATATTAAAAAATTATATCTAACTTTTACTTACTTGTACAATTCAAATACATGGAGGAAAAGGTGTGATGAATGCCTAAAATGTGAGAATTGTGCCACATGGTTCCCCATTGGGAAAGCTTCTTGGTGTAGAAAAAAAGTATGAAACAACCCGAAGGTTTTAGAACCACCTCATTAACAAGGAAGTGTGTAGGTGCACAATACCACATTCTCCTAACCCTGAAATTTGGGTCATGAAGGTGCTAACCAAGTCCAATTTTCTACCTGGCCACATGTTTGGTCCTACCAATGCCTTGGGTAAAGATAGAAATCACATGATATAATAATGGTTGGAATAAGGTGTGAGCCTAGTTCTGTAAGGAACTCTATACACTATTATAGTGTTGGGAGTGTACTATTATTATAGAAAATGATCAAATGTGGAGTTAACCTAGTCCCATGTGATAAAAATGGGCCTAAACTTTGACTAAGGAAATTATGGAATGGGGAGTGAACCCAATCCACTCTGATAGACTTGGCAGTGATCCTTATATAAATAAATGATTTTCTAGGATTATGTGTATGATACAATCTTATGTCGTATGATTTGGATATGTTCACATGTATCATGATTGATTGTTGACTATTCCACACTCTTATGTTTAAGGTTGAAAAACCTGTATAACATGATTCATGATTAATGATGTTTGACTAATTGGTTATTATTATTTTAAGTTATGATCATGTTTTCATACTTGTATTATCATCTTATTATTTAATATGATCATCAATTTATATTTCCATTACTTATCCTTACAGATCATTTATGGTCACTTTTCTTATGTTTCGCTTCCCTGTGATATGAAGGAAGGTTTTAATATTATATTTCTAAATAAGGGTTCTAGATATAAATAATATAATAGGAGTTTATATAGATCATTTATATACCAATTTCTTATGTATCTAAGTATAAAATGAAACTAAACCATTAAAATCATAAGTTGTTTATTTTTGTGAAATATAATAAATATGCATTAAAAATGATAAAATATTTTTGTATGAAAACGTTGGGTCACTATAGTAGGCATCTGATTATGGTTTAGTTTTTTTGGAAACTAAGATGAGAAAAATTTAGTGAGAACCACCATAATAAACCAATTTATAGGAAAAAACCTTATGTTATGGTAAATAAATAAGTGTCATTTTCCAAGAAAATACATTCCTATATTGATACAAGAAAATGGATGTAGTTACAGAATATGTGAACCTAGGGGTAACAAATATGAATGTGTTGTATTAGGTATTTACTCAATCTTCACAAGTGCATGATGAGTTATCCTAAGACTACACACCTAGGTAGACAGTCCTAGATAATATTATTGGGTTTACTTGTATATTATTTATAAATAAATATAACTGATTTGAATAGATTATGACCATGGATACTGTATTGAAAACAAGGAGTTAGTATTTTAAAACTCTATAAATGATTTTATAAGATTGATCACATTGATTAATGATTCTTGATGATCATAATAACTATTTTGTTTTATTTATGGGATTGATGATAGAATGATAAATTTCATGTGGTTATAAGTATACTAAAATATTGAAGTTCCCTTTTTGATATTAGTTATATGAATTCATATATATCATGAAAAGTGTCAAGGAATTTTAATTAATTTACTCAATTATTAGATGTTAAATTGGTAGTGAAAATCCTTCATGGTATGATGATCTCATATCAAGTCTTTCATTTATTCAACCATTCAATATTGGGGGAATGTGCTTCCTATAAATCTTCTTATTCAACCTTTAGTTGAATTTGATGTTATTTTGGGAATGGATTGGATTCAATTATATAAATTTCATATAAATTAATGGGGAAGGGAAGTCAAATTTGATATTTTTAACCAATTAATGATCGTCTATTTGTGTGATGATAAATACGAATTTACAATGGAAATTTCACACATTTTATGGGTCTAGATTCTTATTTTAAAGGGATTGTTATCTCATATGATTGGGTAGAAAATAAATATCAAATGTATTCCTATTTTATATGATTGTTTTATATAATTCTAGAATATTTTCTTATTCATACTTCGATACATACATTTTATTTTTCAATATAACCTGTTCCTAGTTCTAAACTTATTTTAAAGACACCATATATAATGGACCTAATTGAGTTGTAAAAATTAAAGAAAAAACTCAAAGAAAATCTCGAAAAGGGATACATTCATTCAAGTATATTTACTTATACTAGACCTATTATTTTTGTTTATAATAAATATGGATCAATTTGAATCTGCATTGATTAATGTGAACTTAAAAAAATTAAATTCAATAATAAGTATCCTCCACCTTATATTGATTATTTTTTTGATCAATTATGAAGAGTTTAATTTTTTCAATGACTTATCATTAATTTTTATACTATTAGTGGAGGGTAAAATGTGAATACATACCTAATAAATCCATTTTATGAGGTATGGACACTATGCATTTATAAATATTCCATATGGTTTTACTATTTTTTCAATCATATATATGGATGCAGAAAATTGAGTATTTATAGATTACCATGATTAGTTTTTGGTAGTCTTTTTAAATGATATTATTATATATTTCAAGATCAAGGAATAACATGAATATCACTTGAGGATTGTATTGTATATCCTAAGGAATGGTAAGTTTTATGAAAAATTTAAAAAGTTTGAATTATTGTGGTATAAAGTTTCATTTTTTGGACATTGAATCTAATTTAAGGGTACATCAATGGATCCATCATAGTTAAACATTATCAAACACTAAACTAAACCAACCATAGTGACTTAAGTCCATATATTTTATTGATTATATAAATATTATCAATTATTTGTAGATAATTTATCATGGTTATCTAATCTACTCACCATGATAACTTATAATGAAGTCAAGTTACTTTTGACTATTAAGTGTGAGGAAAAATTCAAGGAGGTAAAAATAAGGTTGGTCGGTGAACCTATTCTCACAATAACCTACACTGGATATGGTTTTGTGATCTATAGTGATTCATTATATAATGGAATACTATGTACTCTCATTCATAATGATATGGTGGTAGCTTATACCTCATTACCATTGAAGGATCATAAGAAAAATTACCCAACTCATGATTTTTATTTTTCTCTAGTAATTTTGTTGATAAAGGTATGGAGACATTGTCTTTATGGATAAAGGGGTGACAAATATACTAATAATTAATATTTTAATTGTCTATTCACTCAAAATATTTTATTATGCATTAAATAGATGTTCAGAGTTGATTAAACATTTTGAATTATCAATACATTTATACCCTTGGAAAAAGAAAAAGGTGGTAAATTATCTGAGTTTATAGGATCATGATAGATTATATATGATGAGGTTACAAAGGATCCAATATTTATAAATATAAAAATTATGGTTCTAGAAATCCTATGGAAATGGAAGCAATAATATCTCACTTAAATTTATTTTCAAACATATGTTCAAGTGAAGATTAAAGAGGAATTGAAGGATGATATAGAACTGAAATATAAGTTCTAAAATGTTATGTAATTTAACCTTCATTTTTATTAAATGATAAGGTTCAATAATCAAGTATGTGTCCCATCAATAAATGAATTTAAGAAGAATCTATTGGATTAGGATCAAAGTTCGTCATTTATTATTCATCCTAAAAGTATGAATATGTATAAATATCTGAAAGAAAATTTATGGTTGGATAACATAAAAATGTATATTGTCAATAATTTTTTTCAATTCATAGTATGTCATCAAGATAATATTGAGAGACATAAGTATAAATGTATTTTTTATCCATTAATCTTACTATAATGGAAATGGAAATACATTAACATATATTTCAATATTATAATACATAAAGCATCTAAAGGGTAATAAGTTATTTGGGTTGTATTCAATCAATTTATGTATTTATCACACTTCTGTCCCATCAAATAATATTTATCTCTTGATCAAATTTAAAAAATTTAGATTAAAGAAGTAATAATATTTCATGTAGTATCACATTATCTTTTATCTGATCAAGATCCAAAGCTTAATTTAATGTTCCAGAAAAGTATTTCGAATTATCTAGATACGAAGTTTTGTTTCATTACCTCTTATCATAAACACATAGCTGGTCAGTATGAGAGGTCCATTAAAACCCTAAAAAATGTATTGAGATCTTATTCTATATATTTCAATGGTTGTTTGGCTCAACAACTTCCTTACATAAAATTATCTTATAAAGAAATTTAGTCGACAATTCAGATGGTTTATTATGAATCCCTCTATGATAGGAAGAAAAAAATTACAACATGGTGGAATTTTTATCGATAAATAAATATATTTTGAACTGATCTAGCATATTAAATGTAAGAGAAGTGTAGATTCATTCTATAACACATAAGGGCATATCAACATTTAAAAAAAATTATACCAAAAATCATTATCTTAATAAATAATTAAATTTTGTTGATGAGGGATTAATATGAATTTCCACATGAAAATAAAAGAAATTTGAGACTAATTATGTTGTACCCTTTGATATTCTTGGTCGAATAGGGATAGTTTCTTATCACTTGGCACTTCCATCAAACTTATCTGATATTCATGACATGTTCCATGTATCAATTCTAAAAAAGTAGATACCTAATATTTCACATCTACTAAACTCAAAGGTTATACCACTAGAGAATTATCTTTCCTATGAAGAATAACTACAATAAATCACGAATGAAGAGAAAAAATTCTTTGAAACAATCCTACTCACTTAGTTAATGTTATTTAGAGGAATCAAATATTTGATGATGCTATATGGGAACAAACGAATGTGATGAAACAATGATATGCATAATTTTTTGTATTTAACTGATATAATTTTGTGATCAAAATTAGTTTTACGGTGGGTCAAATGTAACACTCCATGCTTTTATAAGTATTTCCCTTGAAATAAACTTGATATATTTGACAGAATTATTTACACGCAACCATGAGTCTAAATGAACCATGATATAACATAACTTGACAACCTAGATATTATATTGGAGGGTAGGAATAGAATTAAACCAATTAGGAAAAATAACTGAAAAGTTTTTATAAAATGAAATTTTATTGATTAATTCATCATAATTTAGTATGTAATTTTCTGTAAAGTCATTTCATGCTTTAAAATTTTGTTTTCTTCAAAAATGTTTTTGTTTCAATTTTAATGAGGTTATTATAATTATATTATACCAAAATTTGAAATTTTATTTCATAAAAATGTTATCATTTTATAAATTCGAAAATCAAAATTAGCTTCAGTTGAAATTTTGATATTTTTCTAGGCTGACTAATTTTCAATGAATATTAAGAATTACCAAATTTATAGAAAATTATCTTTTATATTCAAATAATTATAAAGTTTAATATTTTATTGAATTTATTTTAGAATTTTATTACTAATTTTAATGAATAATAATCAAATAAATTTCATTACAGTCTACATTTTGTTTATTTTTTTTTAAAACATTTTTATACTTAAAAATAGATTTTCTTGGTAAACTGTTTTTGGCTCATTTTGGGGATTTATTTTAAATTTAATTTAATATAATTATATAAATTTAAATTTATAAAATTAATTATAGAATTGGATTCATCATTCCCAAATTTTCTATTATGAAACATCCATTTTTAATTATATTAAATCAAAAAAAATAGTAAAATTCTGTTAGTAGAGTTGTGGATAAAATAGGTTTAATGAGGGGTGTTTATAAAATAGATGAGGGTAATATTACACATTAAACAATTGAGAATATTATTTTATGGATATATTTCAACCTCATTTTATACTATCTTCAAATCCTTTTCCATTTTGATGCATTTTATTTTAATCTTTTATAAAATTCCATTTGTGTCCTCTACCCCACATATAAAAGAACGCCCATAATCTATTCTATTTACATAAATTTTTATCACATATTTCATATAAATTCTAAAAAATTATCTCCAAAAAAACCCTATAAATAAATTGAAGGATATAGAATTATTTAAATACCATTCAAACGATCCCTAAGAAAGGATCAAAAGAAGGTGAACCAAAGAAGAGGTAATTGTTCTACTCGACCACATTCAAATTATTTTTTCTTCTACCATGTATTAATCTATTTTATTAATAATAATATATTATCTTTAGTTTAATAAATATTCTGAAAATATATTATTACTATGTAACAACCATTATTTTACCTCTTTTCCATCAAACGGGAAATGAAAGTATCTCTCATGTGTACGCGTGGACTACAAATTCCACGTAGAAATATAATTGAATTTACATCACCATAAATTAGGGCCATTAATTATGATAGATTTAATGATAATATAGGATATTTATAATATAATTATGGTTTTTTAATGATAAACCATCATTTATGTTATTTATTTATTTTTTTATAAAATGCAAATTACATTCATGCATACGTACGAACCACCATCTATAATAATGGTGTCCTTAATTTTTTATCTTATTATATTTTGGCTGATTATAAATATGTATATAGAAAATATATATGATATTTATATAATTATTAAGATGACATATATGATGTAACCATGATCAATTTAATAGTATCAGAACTTTCAAACTGAAACTTTCATGAAAAATGAAACAGCTAACACATAGAAACAATGATTTTAATAAATAATTACTAATAAATGGGTGTTTAAATGTCATAATTGGATCATATATGATATTATATGTATTTCTATATTTCTATAATATAATTATATTACATTTAAATTTATTATATTGGATGTTAGAGATATCTGTAAGAAATTTGTACTTGAGATAATAGATTTATGTTATAATATCATTGTTTATAAGGATTGTTTATGGATAAGATTTAGATGTTGAAATTTTATGTTATATCACTCAAAAACCTCATAAATATTCTCATACACTACGTATTTTTTGAAATTACATGTTTTCATTTCATTTTCCTCTCTTTAAGTACTCAATGGACTGAAGGAATTGTTTTTAATGAAATCCACCTTTATTTCTCTTTTCGATCAAAAAATATTTCTCTTCCATATCCATGTATTCTAAATAGGATTTGAAGAAAGTATTTACAATTATAATATGAAAATTTTTATCCATTTTTACACATTTTTGAATTTATATAAAAATATTTAGGAGGGATATTTTCATTTGCTGAATGAGTTACTTGTTTATATTTTACCAAAAATATAGAAGGAATCATTGTTTTAACGTACATGAAATGAATAAAATTTCTCGATGTCATGAACACTCAATATTATGAAGCTTAATTTAAAATTTTCATGGTTATTTTAAAAGAGAATTTATTCCATAATATTTTGGTGTTTTTATATTTTAAATAAGTTTATTTTAAATGAAAAGTTAATTTCTTCATGAAATATTCCGTTGATATTTTAAAGGAATTTTTCATCCATGATAACATAATTTGATGTTACTTATGATTTACTAAGGTTATGAATAAATGATGCCATAATTATTATTTCATTTTATAGTTAATGTTTATGATATTTTTATGATTTTTATGATTATATGTTTACAAAAACTTTTGTTTTATATGGATTAGGTTATCATAAAGTGATGGAATATTAGTGAAACCACTTTCCTTTACATGGGTTATGATATGACGATTTTATTATACGATGAATGTTTTATTATCCTTTTGTACAAATATATTTGGTCTTAATAATCTGATAGGTGTTCCCAAAAATTACATTTCCCTTGATTTATTGGGTATTGATGGATATATCCTGAGATAATAATGACTATAATGAGGAGTGTACCCAATTTGATATGTAACATTTTCCACTATGATAGACTTGGGAGTAAACCATGACTAATGAAAATTATGAAATAGAGATTGAACCCAATACAATATGATAGTCATGCGAGTGAACATTGACTAAGGAAATGATGGAATGAGGAGTGTGAAACCACTAACTATAATATCCTTGGAAGCGATCCTTGACACAGAAAATTATTTCTTATTCTTATATATATGCTAAAAACTTATATCTCATACTTATAATATGTTCTCATGGGTCATTATTGATTATTATTGATTATCAACTATTATGATTATTATTGGAGAAACCTTATTCCATGATTAATGATAAATGATATTTAGTTGTTTGGGTATGATTATTTTAGCTTATAATCATGTCCTCATACCCTTATACTTATCTTAATCTTTTGTATATTCTTTGGTTGATATATCTCTTGTTTATACATACTGATAATTTGAGAACAAACTTTAATATGTTTACCATCCCTGAGTTATTAATGAAAATTTAAATTATGATATGCATAAGAAGAATTCTATTTAATAAGAACTTCTGGTGATATGATATAATTAATTTATATACCATTTGTTCATTTATCAATGTTTTCAAATATCCTAAACCTTTAAGATCCTCTGATGTGTACTATTATGTAATGTAATGAATATTAATTTCAAATGAAGAAATAATTATGAATGATTTTTTTTATTATTCTCAAACTATAAATGTTCGGTGTCTTTATAGACTTGACACAAAATAAATTATTACATAAATGATCTTAAACAACTCCCATAATATTCTTTATATTTTTACCCTTTTAGAAATATCAAATATAGATCCTTCCAACAAAACATTGGTATGGAAAACATAAGAAACGGTGAGCTCATATGCTCAATATGGGTAAACATGGAATATATTAATTAATGATTATAAGATCATAACCTATCTATTATATATCATTAATCAAGATTCATGGAATAATTATTTTTAATTTTAAAAAAGTCATAATAGTGAGGAATCATAAATAATAAACCATGAGGAATAAGAGAATGTTGTAAAAATATGAATTTTAAAATAACATAATCTTATAATGATTTGAAACATTATAAATAGTAAAATGTTCAGTTTTTAATTTAAGGACCTGAAATCAAATCCTTTCATAATCTAGTGAAAAAGAAACTAGGTCCACTTATAATATTAAAAAAAATTAAACCTGGTCCATGAATTAAATTATGGACATGAAACCTGGTATGTGAATAATTGTGTGAAAATTAAATTAGGTTCACATATAACATACTTAATCATTAGCTATCCATATTTACCTAATGCATTAGTGGGATATAACAGTCCTACCCATCACATAACCTTAAATAAAAAATTTTCTACATGATCATAAAAACATTTATCAAATCTTCATATCATAACTCATGGAAAAGAAATATTTTGCATTCTATAATTTAATTAGATCATATCTCATGGAAAATAAATTTGTTTCATAATGATTTAATCATAATATATTATACCCATGGAAATCAAATGGGTTTCATAGAATCATCCTTGTATTGTTCTCATCATAATATATACATAGAAACAATATGGATGATATAATAAGATAATTTCACTAGTTAAAAATAATAATCATTAAATAATTTTTTCATCAATGAAAAATACATTTAAAATATCATTCGAACCATTATTTTTAAACATAAAAAAATAAATTCTATTTTAAAAACATTTTAACTAAATATTCACAAAATATTGAGGATATTCATTACATTTAAACTAAAAAATGAAACATATAAAGGAATATTAAATTTCAATAATGATCATGATGGTAGAAAAATATTTTCTTATTATATATGTTAAAATAAATGATTCCTCTCACACCTTTGTAAAAATTTATAATTGACTTTTTCAGAAAAATATTTTTTAAAATAATTCATATTTAGACATTTTTAAATATATTAAATAATATTGAAATTAATATTTTTGAAAAACATAAATTATAGGAAATATATTTCATAAATAATTTTTCAAAGCATGCTAATGGAAGAAAAAAATTTCATTGACCAAAAGGGAAACAATTTTTACATTTCATTAAAAATATTTTCTTGATCATTTTAAGTAATAAGGAGAAACAATTGTTACTAATAAATAAAAAATATTAATAACCATTATATAATAAAATTTATGGGGTTAAAGTATAATATCTATATGATTTCCCTCGATGAAAATTTATCATAGACAATCCTGAAAAGAAATGAGATCAAAACATAAAACCTTATCATTATTGTAATCTTTGAATTAGAACATAATAAAAGAAAGAATCGTATATTTATTTTCCAAACCCTATAATTCTCATTGTATCAATCATAATAAATTTTTTTGGGTTGTATATATAGCTCACAAAATAAATATGTGGTGGATATGGAATAAGTCTCACATAATTATAAATGAGACGAGAATGCCTTACCTCAATCTCATCCTGATTTGTATACATTACAAACCCATAGTATAATAAATATAGATTTAATATAAATCTATTAAAGAATAAAAATAATAGTATATATAATACAATATATTTTTTACTTATAAAAAATCATTAGACATTTATGATTTTTTTTATTAATTTCACTTTTCTGAGTGATAACTGTTTTGTTTTTAATAAATGGTTCGATACATAAGTTCAGGTTCTTTTATATTAATCATGTTTCCAAAATATCTATAATTTTAATCATTTCATAATTATCATATCAATTAATTATATATAATTTTATAAATATTAATATAACATTGTGATGAAAAATGATTTACATCACTTCATGGAGATGGTATTTTGTATGTACACATGATTGATTATTACACTTTTCAATGGATGGAATGAAATAATTGTTAAAATAATAATTCACTTTTATAGAATATTTATTAAATAATAAATATCATATATTTATATATTTATATATATATATAAATATTCATTAAATCTATACTTATTAACATCCATATAAATTTGAAATTAAAAATGAATCATATCATGTCATCATGGTGGTATTCTACATGTACACACGAGCGACATTATCATTTGAAAAATGAGGGGCATGCAGGAAGGTATAAAATATATTAAAGTTAAAAAATAAAAATTATATCATAAATATAATATATAAACATTAAATCCGTAATAATAACCATCCATTACAGCTGATGATGATAAATTAAATACACTACACTGTGGAAGTAGTCACTATGTACGAACAACTGATTCTTTCATTTCATATTTAATGGGGAAGGAGAAGAATAATCATTTTACCATAATCATAATAACATATCAATATATTTACAAAAATATATTGGTCATATTATGATGGATTAAATAGTTTTATAGATGGTGGAAGATGAAATAAAATTTAAAGTATGTGATTATGAGTTATACCTTATCATTGAGAAACATCCAATGCATTGCAAAGTAATACCTGTAAAGATGGAATTATGATAAAACCAAGAAATTTTGGATATTTTATGGGTTGTTAATAAATTAATTGGGTATAGATTTGTATAAATAATAGGATCATGAAGTGTGGGGAAGATAGGAGAGGTGGTTTACTTTCATAAGGGAGGGAGATGATGCACTATGAATGTTTCAAAAGAACAGAATATATTAATGTCTTACTCAATCCAAACAGATGAAAATTTGATTATGTTTGAATATAAGATGAGATATAACTAAAATATATTCCTAAAATAGTATTTATACATGTTTTTGATCATTGTAACCCTTATCTCTTTACTTTATACCAACATTAACTTATTCCATCCATTACCAGATCAATGATTTTTTACCTCGGTTACTATTCATAATGACTAAAAAATTTGTTAAACTTATTATGTAATATTATTTATTTTGATTCTAGTTAATAAATCCATATTATTCAATTTAATTTCTATAATTTCAATAAAATTTATTTTAAATAACCCCATAACAGGTGATGAATATTAATTATCTAGATTTTTTTTTAAAATATAAAAATATTTTAATACAAAAATTATGAATAATAAAGATTAAAAGGACCTTAGTTGGATTATTTTTAATCAAAATTAAATAATGGAATTTTAAAATCAATTCATAAGAAAAAATTAGTTGGATTATTTTTAATTACAAATAATCATTTAATTTTAATATCAATTCATAAAAAAATGGTTTATTTTAAATACATTAAAGATATGACACATTTTGATAAAATCGGTATTTTTTAGTAATCACTATAAATTTAATATTTCAAGAAAAATCCAAATATTTCAACAGAAGATAATTTTAGAAAATTATTTCAAAAATTATATCCTTTTTATAAAATATATTTTATATTTTTTTTGGAAATTAATTATAATATTTTCTCATAATAATTAATAAAAACCATTTTTGAGGAAAAATTATTTTTGAATCATAAAATTACTTCATTAAAAAGTGAGAAATTAATTTCAAATATTTAATCAATACAATTTTATTGAATATGAACTTTATAAACATATTTCATTATGTGTTTAATTATATTCATAACATAAAATCAAACTAGGTTATAATGGTATATTAAATAATAGTTTCTTAGAATCAGGGTTTCCTTTAAAGAAAGTTATTAAATACTTCAAGTTTATTTCAAAGGAAAATTCATTTAAAATATTGGGGTTTTACATTCTACCCCTAAAAAATTAATTTCACTATTTAAATCCATTAACATTGATAAAAAAAGAATATCTCATCTTTATCACACCCTCAGGTTCCCATGAACCTTCCTCAAATTTCAAATTCCTCTAGAGAACATTAACCAGGCCAGTAGTCATGTTTTTCAACAATTTTTATCTACAATACATGCTTTATACTAGATTTGTTTCATATAAAATATCATTATATAGTTGTATAACTTATAAATTTATTAAATGGGATTGATCAACTAGGTACCTACTTTAGTGATAAATGTGGAACAAATCATGAACATGAGGGATTTTTACTGGAAGTTCCAAATTGTATGTAATTATCCTAACTCGATCAAGAATATTGAAAGGGTTGATATTTATAGGGTTTCTCTTTCCCTTATTTTTTAATTTAATAATTTTCATATATGGAGAAATTAATAGGACTACCATCTCACTAATTTAAAATTCCATATCTCGATGATGATTGCGAGTAGAACTCTTTTTTCGACTCTGAGATTCTTTTATGTGTTGCTGAATGGATCAAAGATTAACTGTAATTTTATCAGCTACCTGAGGTACATATAGATTTATTTTCCAAACTTCATCCTAGAACGTTTAATTCCTACACATCCTTCCATATAGGGCTCTATAATGAGCCATAAGAATGCTCAACTAAAAACTATTATGGTATGGAAACTCCACTAATGGAAGATTTTAGTCCCAACCAATGTCGAAATCCATTGAGAAATCTATTAACAGTTATTCTATATTTTGAATGGTCCTATCATACTAAAATTATTTCTAAGGATTATATATATTATTAAAACAAAAATATGTATCTAAATCATTTTAAGGACTTCTCTAGAACTTTGAGGTAATCCTTGGATCTGGATTAGATATAATTGAAAGTGGTATTATCTAAAATATTACCACTTTCTTAATGTATTTCCATATAAGTTGATCAAGATATTAATATTCTATAGTATTTATGAAACTTTCTAACTTTTTAATTCTATTAATTATAAACCAAACACCATTATTCCATTTAGATGTCTTCAGAAGTCCTGTATGAAAAGTTAAGGTAATTTTTTCCTATTTCCATTCAGGTATGGGTAAGGGTTATAATGTTCCCTTAGAATTTTGTCTCCTATCATTAACATGATGACATACTAGAAATCATGATACATACTCTTCAATATTCATTTTTCATGTTATCTCAACAAAATTAATCTTTTTGATCATGATACATCTTCGCATATATAACATGGCTAGATAATTATAACCTATGAGATTCATCCAGCACATCCTTCATTAAGTTTGGCATTGAGAGGACACATACATGGTTTATAGACTATATCATTACATCATAATCATGGTTGATCATTGGAACAATTCTCATAGTTTTCTTTAGTTAGACTTTTTTTTCTATAAATTTTTATTCCTAGCATATAAGGATAGGTAAAAATTATTCTAAGAAAGATATGATATATTCCATTTCCTTATGAATTCAAGGTCCATATTATAAAAATACCTAAATATTCGATCAATTTAAATACTTGTGATAGAGATACTATAATTTTCCTTCCAACTCAAAGAATCGACCACCACATTTTCATCCCATGGAATAAGTTTATTGAGAATTTATAATCATTAATCAATTTCAAAAAAACTTATTTTGTACACATACAACTCCATATGTTTGAATATATACATCATGATTTTATGATCAGTATACATATAAAACGTTTCATCATATAGAGAATGATTCCATATTTTCAATACAAAAATTAATACTTCCAACTCTGAGTCATGAGTTGGTTAGTTTTTCTCATAAATTTTCAATTTTAAAGAGTCATAACCAATCACTATGTCATTATGCATGAGGATGCATCTCAGTCCCTCCCTTGATGCATCACTATAGATCATAAACCATTTTCCACTATAGGTTAGTGTTATCAAAGGTGAACTAACCTTTCTTCTCCTAAATTCCACAAAATTATCCTCACATTCATTTGTCCACATGAAATTAACTCCCTTACACGTCAACATGCTTAGTAGATTTCAAATCTATGAGAAATTTCACAAAAATTATCAGTAGTATCCTTTCAACTGAATAAAATAATGGATTTCGATCACAATCATTGTTTTAGGACATTTTTTCATATCTTAAATAATTTTAAAATCCACTAAATTACCATAAATTTAAACCATAGGACCCAAAATTGAGACTTTATGAAGCCAAAATTCACACTTGGAGAATTTATCCTATATATTATCCTTTTCTAGGGTCTTTAGTACAATCCTAAAATATTATTCATCATTTTCCATGATCATTGAATATATATGATCATCACCTATAAATACTAACATAAACTGAATAAGGTAATCTCTAGTGACTATGTTCATTAAATCTATGAAGATAATAGGATCATTGGTAAGTCCGAATGGAATTTTAAAAAATTTAAAATGATCATACTTTCTACAAAAAGATCTATTTGGTTTATCCCCTTTTATTGAACCTTATCTAATGATATCCATATCAAATATAATTATTGAATCATTATTTAACTCCTCATTATTTATTAAACTATTTATCTATATATAGTAGATTATACTTGTTCATAATAGTGATATTATATTGTTACCAACAATTAATGCAATAATGCAATTTCCCATCATTATTCTTAATAAAAAGTATAGATTCCCCCATAATTGAAGCACTACACTAAATGAATACCTTATCAATATTCTCTAGGGTTTTCTTCTTAAATTCCTTCAACTCAATCATGTGAATTATATATTGAGTCTTTGAAATTGTGGAATTTCCCAGTATGAGTTCAATTGAAAATTGAACCTCACAATTCTTGGGAAGACTAGGAAAGTATTCCTGAAATATATTAGGATAATCTCGAATAATAGGAATACCTTTAATATTTCATTTCACTCTATACATTAGAGATAGATAACCCTCTTTAATAGATTGTGGGACTCATATAATGCGAGTAACTTCTATTTGATGTTCATATTCATCCTTATACAGATAGACAATCAGATGCTGATCCAGAATGGAAAACATGACCACCCTTACTTGGAAAGTGATATGGTATATATATTTAGAGTGCCAATTCACTCCTAATGTCACATTAAATTAAACATGAGGGATCATACAATTTCTAGGAAGAAAATTCCAAAAAAATATATTGGGGATGAGGTATAGAAATTGGATGTTATCATTTTCCAATTTAGAGTTTTTACTAATTATTATTCATCTAAGTATTGAGGTGTTATGTTACATCCTTAGTAAATTCATTTGATATTAATGATTGAGTATATCTAAAGTCAAATAAATCATTAGATATTTTATAGTGGATGTTAATTGTACCTTTAACCATGAAATCCTCATAACCAACTTTAGAAATTAGGATCACATGATAGTTTCTTTTATACATTGGCTTTAGAGGATGTTGAGGATTATTTTCCTCACTAGCCCTTAGATTAGGGAATTGATTCATATTATAATCTAACTCCATTCATATAAATTACAGATGTGTGGGTGATTTATTCCGATGATATTTTAACCCATTAATTTCATTAACTATTCAATTTATATCACTTGGATATTATTTTTCTCAATGTACTTGACTCCCACACTTGAACCCTATTCTCATTCCTTTTAGAAAATTAATTGAGTTCTCTTTACCACATGTATGAGGTAGAAACTTCATTATAATTCTATGTAAAATACCCCTATATATCTCATTGAAATCCATCCTCTTTTTATTATCACCAAAACTATGAGATATTATTGATTATATTTCCACATTGATTGTAAATTAAATGATTTAACTATAGCTTCCAATAGACCTTTTGGTTAATTTTTTTCAAGGCTTCATTTAGAAAAACTATCGAATAGATTAGTATTATTTTCTGGTTCAATGGTAATACTGGAAACATACCTCATAATTATTCTAAAGTTTTCTTCATAGGTAATGATGGATCCATAAACCTTCTTCATAAACTCTAGAAAGTACATCTCTATTTTATTATAATTATTTTTATGTATTTACATATTCAGGAAAACCCTATTAAACTCCTCCCATCCCATTGAGTTGATTTAACCTATATTCCTTGTATTTTTTATAAGATTCCACTATTTATCTATTTCACATCCCAATCCATATAATTATATGAAAAAATTATAATGTTTTGAAAACATTCAATTGGAAAATATAATTTTAATGAAATTAATCCATTTTTATACAACTAGTGAATCTGATGTCCTACAAAAACAAGGTGTACATTGTTCTATAAATGATTCAGTGGAATGTTTCTCCAAATTTGGTGCATTATAAAGCTCAAAATGGTCCATGATATTACCTATATCTTGAGAAAGTTGAGTGATCATAGAAATATTATTCCATCTCTAAATCCATTTGGTTTCTCCTTAGTAAAGTCATTGTAATTTTCTTCACATTAATTATGCAAATTATTCCTTCTAGTTTCAGAAATTGACAAAAACTAAAAATATAGTAAATTCATCAACCTATAATAATAATAGTGAACAATCATATATTCAATGAAATAATTTTGGAGATTTCCTAAATTATGACTCCTTAAAAAATGATGACACTTTAGGTTAAACCTAGGTCATTCATAGTCATCATCTTTTAAATTCATTCATAATGTATCGTAAAGTAAACTATGAATTAACCAAATATTACCCCTTAGTAGTGTATAGATAGGTGTTAAGTATTAATCCCAATCATCCTGAACCATTGATGGTCTATTTAATACCCAATTCATCTCTTTCAAATATGTTAACCCTAGGTGCATCTATTCTATAACTTCATCTAGTTTCCAGTATCTAGGCATGGATATTTTTTCTTGTAAAACAAAAAATACTTACTTTACCAAAAATTTGTATTTTTGTACTATTCATAGACTTATCCACAAAGTTTTTACCAATTTCTTCTAATCCTAATCTCTAAATTTAACTAAAATCTACCCTGATATCAACTAAGGTGTCTCAATCTTAACATACAAAAATATTACAGAATTATTGATGAATATTCATTACATAACAAAATTTTAGATGCCTAAAAACTGTAAAGGATTGTTGTATTTATATAATAGATGTAATGAAAACTTATTTCATATAGGATCTTCAACATCTCCCATAATGTTCTTCACAATATTACCCTTTTAGACATAACAAACATAGAACCTTACATTAAATCATGGGGAAGGAAAATATAAAAAAGGATGATCTCATATACTCAATAAGTGTAAACATGGTACATATCAACCAATGATCATATTTAAGAATGTCATGAGAATAACTGTATGAGAACATGTAATTATGAATATAAAATCATACCTAATAAATTATATATATTTAATCATGAGTAATGTAATAAGGATTTTTCAAAAAATGACCAAAATTCATAATAATGTGGAATCATAAATAATAAATCTTGATCTATGAGGTAATATCATAAACATAGTAATGTGGTAATAAAAAATGCTTATAACGTTGTAAACATGTACAAACAGTAACAGGTTCACTCATTAAGTTAATGATATAAAATTAGGTCCTCAAATAAATTTATGGATATGAATAGCGGTCCACACATAGACTTATGGACATCAAAAAAATTCTATAAATTCATTTGTAAACATACAACTAGGTGGATTCATAATTTTATTAACCTATAATTAGGTTCATGTATAATATTATTATCTCATGAGTAATCCATATTAACCAAATGCATTAGAGGGCTATAGAAGGCTACACATCACATAACCTTAAAAAATAAATGTTCCCTAAGATAATAAAAAACATTAATCAATTAATTATTTGATTACCCATTGAAATGAAATGTGTTTCATTCTATCATTTCATCATAGCATAAATAGTGGAAATGAAATGGTTTTCACAAATATTTCATCATAATTTTATTAACCCATTTAAAAGCAATAGGTTTCATATAATCATCATTAAGTCATCATCATTATAAGTTATTTATAGAAATAAAGTGGGTAGAATCACAAGATAATTACCCAAGTGAAGTGTAACTACGCTGAAGTGATATTAAAATACATTAAAAATAAAATTAAAAGAATAGTAGAACCTTTTTCTGAAAACATGGGAAAATATCATTTTTTATAACACATTGAATAAAAAATCCTAAATACTGAGAGAATTATCATCATTTAGAAGAATAAATGAAAATTTTAGATTAATATTAAAATTAAATAATTTCCATGAATGTGGGAATATATATCCCTACCCAATATGTTAAAAGAAAACATTTCTTTCACAACTCTATAAAAAGTCATAAATGAGTTTTTCATAAAAACTTTTCAGAAAATAATTCCATTAAAAACATTGTTAATAAATTAAAATATAGTGTAAATGAAATTTTTTAAACCTTTAAATTATTGGTAAGATCATTCATAAAAAAATATAGAGATCATGAAAATCTAAGAAACTACCCTTCAACCAACATGGAAATACAATTGCATTTTCTTTAAAAACATTTTCTCAATCATTTTAATTACCAATGAGAGTAAAATGTTAATAATACATATAAATTATAGAAATAACTATAATATAATTTAATATATTTTATTTAACGTATATGATCTATATATTTTATCTCAATGGAAATTTTTCATAGACAATCTCAAAAGGAAATCGGATTGTAACATGAACTCTTACTGTATTCGTAATCGTCAAATCAAAAACACGTGAAAGAGAGAAAATTAGATGGATTTTGAAATTAACATATTTGTTAATATTATTAGAATAAAATTTATTAATGGTAATTATATACACAAAAAATAAATAAGTGTTGAATATTGTATATGCCTCACATAAATAAAGTGACATTAGAAACGATTACCTCATGTCTCATGATACTTCGTATGTGTTCAAATATCCTATATGATGAATATATATTTTTTTAAAATCTATTATATAACCATAATAATATATATCATACTATGTATTAGTTTCTTATTATATCACATATCCCGTTTGTAAAAAAATATTTTTAATATCATTTCGCTAAGTGATAATTTTTTGGTTTTTCATGAATGTTTCGATTAGGAAATTTTAATCCTTGATCATTGATCATGGTTACATAATATTAAAAATATTAAAAATATAATATTTATTTTATTTGTTAATTATATACAATTATATTACTATTCATATAAATTTATGATAAAAAATAAATTACATCACTTCATGGAGATGGTAATTTGTACGTACACAGAAGTGATGTTCCTAATTTTTGATGGATGAAAAGAATGAAATTTAAAAAATAATTTACAATTAATTAAAAATTATATTATCATAAAAATAATGTATATTCCTTAAATGAATCCTTATTATAATCCATTTAAATCAAAAATTAAAATTTAATCACATCACTCTACGGGGGTGTTAGTCCACACATACTCACAAGCATTGTTATCAGATCACAATAGCTGGATAGGTAAGAAGTTAGATAATGTTTTATCATTATAGAAGAATAATAATGTCATAAATATCTTAAATAAATATTAAATAAATCATAATAGAAAACCATCAGTGATCATGATGAAAAGAAGATAACTCGTCGTGAGGTGGTAGTTCACACGAATGATGCTTGCATTTCTAATTTTATGGAGAAAGAGATGAAGAGGGGGTTCACCTTAGAAATAATATCATATAGATATACTTATTATTCCATATTAATAATTATTTCGTATATAAAATACTATTAGAGAAGTTTTAAGAAGAAATAAAATTGAAAGCACTTGGTTAAGAATTATACCATGTTGTTTAGAAACCTCTTCTAGGTTACAGCTTAAGCCTTGATAGGATGGTATTATTATTAAAATAAAACCTTTAAGACATGAAAATAGATTTTTGGAAATAATATGGGTAGGAATTTTCTAATTAAAGTTTCTATTGAAGTGCAATTAATATAGTATAAGTGGTATCCTTTTATATGGGAGGGAGGGGCCACACTTGGAATGTTTTAAAATATTAAAATATATTAATGTAATACTCAATACAAGAAACTCCATATTGGATCAATTTAGAATATAGTATGATATAGAACCAAAATATAGTCATAAAAAGGATTTAGAAAAACCAAATTAGATCATTTTATCCCTTATATCATTAGTTTTACCCCTCATTAACCCATTTTAAAATCTATAGAAGTAATGAATTTTTAACTCGATTACTATTAATAGGGACCAAAATTTATTTTGAAAAAATTATTTAATATAAATTATTATTAATTAAAATATTGAATTAATTTTATAAAATTTAAGCTATATATGTGGAATAAATTTATTTTCAAATAAACCCACAAAACACTTCAATGAACATGTTTCCAAAGAAATACATTTTTAAGTAACTGTTTTTATAAAAAAACTAAGCATAATTTAGATTCTAATGAAATTAATTTGATTATTTTTTATAAAATTTAACATATTTAATTGTAAAATTAATTCAAAATAATTTCCTTACTTTTGGAATACTTGAAAAGAAAAGTGTGTTTATGAAAAAATCATTATTTTTTTACTATTCACCGAAAAATTAAACATTTTATAAAAATAATAATACTTTATCTTAAGATATTATTGATGTGATGATTTAAAAATTTATATAATTTTTATGAAATAATACTTATTAAAGTAACAAAAATTATATTATATTATTTGTTTACATAAAGAAATAAAAACCATTTTTAATGAAAAAGTATCTTTGAATAATAAAATGACTTCAAAAAAAATTATGTGATTTATTCCTATGAAATAATAAATAAATTTTTATTGAGTAATATCATTATAAATTTATTTTATAATTTTTTTAATAGTATATATAACTACCAATCTTACATCTATGTTATAATGGTATATGATATCATGATTTTTTTAAAATCAGGGTTAGGTGTAAAAAAAGTAATCGATTACATCAAGTTCATTTCAAAAGAATATAGATTTTAAATCTAATTATTTTATATAAGGGTCCTATATCCACATTAGGTTGATTGGTATGTATTTTATATCACATGAGATGATGAAATTGTGTCTAAAAATGATGCATGTATCTTTGTTCACAAGTTTTGTTTGTTAATGAGATGTAGGCAACTCTACTTCAAAGGTTTGTTATGTGAACTTGATGCAGGTAGATTTTTTCATGGATTTTGTTGCATGAATGTGAGGAGGATAACTTTTTCTATATGTTTTTTATGTGTGAACATGATTTCAGTAGAATTTTTTACAAGTTATTAGGTCAACATGTTGTGGGTATCTTTGTTCAAAAAAAATTTAATGCTTATGTTAGTTTCATAATTCTTTATTATCTTATGTTTCGATGAAATTCCATATTTATATATGCCTATTATTATTCCCTTTTAATCATGTTTATTTTCTCTCACTCTTTTAGATGAAATATATTTATTCATTTTATATTATGTTCTCCTCTATCACGACTTATGAAAATAAATTATTGTCTTGTGCTTCTTTTAATATGATATTTCTCCCCTTCCCATGGTTTCCGATTTTTTTAATGAACTAATCCTTGATGATGTGTTGATATGTTTAATATTAATGATCATTGGACCTTACCCAATTATTATGTTTATATAACCCATGTTATTAAGATGAGTATAACATATGATAAGTCTAGATGGTGGTCTGGTGTTTCTCAATTATTGAGAAATGTATATAAGTTTTGTAAAATAAGATTCTTAAGTTCCTAGTTGTCAAAGACACTACACATAATATTTCTCATATTTTGTGATTATTTTTGAAATTTAATGTCTAAATTATAAAATATATTTACTTTTTTAACAAGTCATATTTCTTGATATCAGTGTATATGTATAAATAATGTTTTCATCGCACTAGATAAAGAGTTCTCAAATAAGGGACCTTATATTACATTTATACATCCTTTGAGATTATCTCATTTGGTGATTAAAATCCTTTACCTTCTCAACCATATCTTCAACCAATTTTGGTCTTGATAGCTCACTTCATCAATCTTCTCCCCAACATGCTAGAGTTCAATACTAAATTCCTTATAGTGACTCTAAATTTATTATCTATATACTAGACTTAAAATTATTAATATAAGAAATTTTTACTAATGAAATATATTGATCCAAACATCTATTATAATCCAATGAGTGACCTTAGAGAGTACCTTGGAAAGTATGAATTGTTATCTCCGACTATCCATCAAATTTTGGATGAAAATTTGAACTAAAATTTAATGCGGTACCAAGTGACTTCTGAAGTCCTTTCAAAATAATTGGATGCAAATATTTAATAATTATAAAAATATAGTTGATAGATGTATTTTATGTACTATGGCTATAAATTTAAGAAATATTTTAGAACAATTTTCTGATTTCATAGTATCTAGAAATAGAATAAAATTCATATATTTATCCAAATGGCCAAAAATAACTTAATTTTCATTATTACATAAAGATTTTTTTGATTAACCCCCATAAAATCCATGAATATATTATCTCAATTAAATTTATGTTCTGACAATGATTTAAATAGGCCCTTCTATAAATTTATTTAGATTTAACTTATAGACATTTTGATCATTTCATAGTAAAATCCACAATTTATGTCTTCATTCATTCCCACCAATAATATCTCTAAATGTCTATATTCATTATAGTGCTTTCAGGATGAAAAGAAAATAGTGAGTTTTATGATTTACTCAATAATTCTTTTTTTAACTAAAAATAAATTGGTAAAAAACCCATTTTCCACTACAGATAAAATCGTCTTTTTAAATATTGAACTCAAGTTACATAACATTATTAAGAAATTATATCTTTTCATACAACCCACGATCTTCTTTATGATCATTTCTAATTAAAAATGACAAAAATTACTTTACTGATACTGGAATAAAGATATAATGAGTTTTTTTCACATACAACATGTATTCCATCTTTCATTAAATCATTAACTAGTAGATCATGTTATTAATGATGTCACGACCCGTCCTCAGGGCCAGTGCCGTGACTACCCCATGCCCACCTTCCATAGGCCAGGGGCTGGCGACTAGCACCAAGGCGTAAATCCCAGTAAAAAGGGAAGTCGTTGCCTTTGTAAAGTAAACAAGCACCACAGAGCAAGAAAGAAGATGAAGTAAACACTAAGTAAAACTGGGTTCAACAGTAAGTGCGGAAAAGTAAGTGGACCAGAATAAAAACCCAAACTGAAAGTAAAGTACAACTGGAAAGGAAAAACATCAACTAAAAAGTAAAGTCACAACGTTGAGCCGCCCACTGGAAGTCCAACCTGAAGGGTGAGTACAGATAGCCTCCACAGCTCCTCAGGTCCATCCGTCCTCTCCGAGTATGTCTCGCCCAGTGGTCCACCTCGAGGTACCATCCTGCTCCGCAAGCCTCAACCACAATCAGCGCTGTCCGTCATCTACAACCAACACAATGTAGTGCGGGTATAACCAATGCAGGGGTGAGTATAAGCTACTCAGGGGCCCATGTCGTGACTACCCCAAGCCCGCCTTCCACAGGACAGGGCCTGGTGACTAGCACGAAGGCGTAATTCCCGATAAAAAAAGGGAAGGAATTGCCTTTGTAAAGTAAACAAATGCACAGAGTAAGCAAGTAGATGTAAACACTAAGTAAAACTGTTTACAAAAGTAAGTTCGGAAAATTAAGTGTGCCAGAATACAAACCCAAAATAATACAACTAAAAAAGGGAGTACATCAACTGAAAAGTAATGCTGTAACATCGAGCTGTCCACTGGTAGTCCCACCTGAAGGGTGGGTACAGATAGCCTCCACAGCTCCTCGGGTCCAACCGTCCGCTCTGTGTACGTCCCACCCAGTGGTCCACCTCCAGGTACTGACTCGCTCCACAAGCCTAAACCACGATCAGCGCTGTCCATCGTCTGCAACCAACACAACGTAGTGCAGGCATAGCCCGTGCAGGGGTGAGTATATGCTAATCAGTAGGCAACCTGAGACCCTCGAAGGTGTCCCAGAATCCACAAAGAATAATCCACAAAGGAAAGATACAATCACGAAGTAACATCCGACACTACTTAGGTATATGCCCATATATATACCTAAGTCATAAATTCCAGTTCGGCTCCAACATCTGAGCCCAAGTTCGATCACGTCCACATAGGATAGCACAAAAGAATCCACACAGGAAAGCAGGTCAATCATATCGAAGATAATGATTGAAAGTCAAGATTCAGCCCACACATGTATACTTCTTCGTATGACGATAGAGATGATCAGGATATAGCCACTGATTCATCTAAGTCATCGGACCCGTAAATGATCGATAGGTACTAACCCCCGTAATGACCCACAAAGGATCTGACCCACATAGGATCGATAGGTAACTAACCCCCGCAATGACCCATAAAGGATCTGACCCACACAGGATCGATAGGTAACTATCCCCCACAATTACCCACATAGGATTAGACCCACACAGGATCTGTAGGCTCTGGCCCACATAGGACCGTTGAGTGCTGACCCACACAGGATCAGACCCACACAGGATCTGTAGCACTGATCCACATAGGATCTCTGAGTGATGTAGTCGTCACCGTCGAATCCACTGAGGATCTCTGTACAGTCGTTGTCGTCATCGCAGTCACAACCAGCTCTAGGGTTCTCGCACATAGCAAGCTCGTTCGGGAGGGTCCGCTCCATGAGCCTAGGGATGATACATCAACTAACACAATGTCCAGAATTGATGTATCCAAAAGTTCTGTATCGCCAACAGGAACTCAACTTCACAGACGGCGCGTCAATCGGACGCCCGGTCTGGGAGTTATTGGCTTTTTCGTTCCAGGGGACCGGTTGGTTTTTAAGTCAAAACCAACACAACTGTACTCCAACTGCATCCAAACCTCGAGCGGATTAAGAGAAAAGGTCCGTCTCACTTAGAGGAATCCAACAATGTCGATGGCACGCCGATCGGACGTCTGGAACTCATGTTATAAGCGTTTCCGCTCCGAGGGCCCGGTTGGTTTCGTGTACGAACCAACCTGGCTGAACTCAAAGTACTCCGAAACCTTGAGTGTAATATATCGAAACGACCATCTCGATCCAAAGATTGCATCTCCGCTGACAGTGCGTCAATCGGAGGTCCGTATCCCATGATATGGGCAAACGACCGAAAGGGGTCCGAAAACGGTGGGTTCGGACTTGTTCGTTGGTCCGCACCCATCGTGTTAGTGGTTTTAAAAAGTCTTCCAACAAATATTTTAAACATAATCCGTGGGCATAAAATCACAAGATTTAAAAAAGGCACCATTTGAAATCAAGCCGAGGATATAATTCACGAAGAATTTAAAAGAACCGCAACCCCCTACCTCAATCGGTTGTTGATCGAAGATTGTCACGGGGGAAGGAACGTAGTAGAAGAAACGTCACGGATGGAGGATCGTCACGTCGCGCCATGGATCTCCGAGGATCTGGAATTCTTCGTCCGAGTTCGGTGCGTTCTTCGTGTTCATCACGTTCTTCGCGTTCTTCGCGTTCTTCGTCGAAGAAGAACGCTTTCCTCTAAATCCTCTCCACGCAACAAATCCCCACCGAAATAAAATAAGAGTAGTCTTATTTTATTGACGCACAAGCCATCCTTGAAATTCAAATAGGAAAATAAATGAACAATTAATTCAATTAATTAATTGTAACGATTTAACCGCTCAAATTAATGAGGTGTTTCTTAACCAAAATAAATGCACGATTGACATTAATTAATTAAAAAAAAGTTGTGGGTGCGTTACTTAGAGGGAAAGAAACGGTGGGGCTCGTGCGGGCCCCACCTCACAAATATCCTACCAAGTGGGTAGGATATTATGGGTCCCATCTTATCCGCTTAACCTAGGTTAAGCCACTTAAGAAAAATAAATAAAAATAAAAAGTCGCACCACTTTTATTTTTATTCCTTAACTTAACCCCAAAAATTAAAAACCACACCCAAGAAAATGCAACTCCGGAAAAGGTGTTTCTAAGAAATTACCGGCGTTGCAATTCAATCGGTGCCCTCAGAATTCGATTCTGAGCACCGGTTCAAAAGTTAGAAAAATCTGCTCGTTCGTTCACTGAATGTACCTGACCCAAACTTCAGAAAATGATTCCGGGCACACCGGGCCTCGGAATCAAGTGCCGTCAGAAACTGCGTTCTTGTAAAATTCCCAAGAAAATTAAAAAAAAAAGTTCCTTGAATTTTACGTTTCCTTACAAATGAAGAATAATTAATAATGCATTATATTTGAGACTGAAATCATTATCTATTTTATTGGTTTTACCTATATGATAGTGAATCATGGAATCATAATAACATGTTTCCAATTACTACATTATACTCTGCCCCATGTTCAACTATTTTTAAGTGAATATATAATTTAAAATTTTATTTTCAGAATATATTTAACATTCCTAAACATATAGATGATTCCTCCATATTTTTAAAGAAAAAATATTATAGCTAGATCATGTTCATATGTAAGATAATTATTCTTTTTGGTTCTCAATTAAATTGTCTAATATGAAATTTCATGATCATTCTACATCAAATCATACCAAAGTATATTCGAAAAATAATTTATATAAATAAAAAAATTTCAACTTCTTGTTGAAAATCTAACACTGGGTCATTAACGACTCTTATTTTTAATTCCTAATAACACTTATCACACTCATTTTTATAAATTAATTAATACCCTTTAAAATTGTGTTTGTAAGTGGGCTATATAATCAAAATATGTTATAAAAAATCATCTTTAATAGGCCAATAATCCAAGATAAAGTTGAATATCTGTGATATTTATAGGTCTTGAACACTCTTTCATCTCTTTAGTTTTAAGAGGATCAATAGTTATACCATATTTTGAAAAATATGGTCAAGGAATGAAATATAATATAACCAAAACTCAAATTTTCTAATTTTTCTATATAAATTATTTTATATTGAAGTTTATAGAACAATAATTATTTTTTTCTCATGGTCCTTATAAGATTTAAAATTTACTACAATATAATTAATGAATACCACCATAATTTTTTCAAAAACATTTAAAAAACTATTAATTAGATATATAAATAGAATGGGTGCATTTGATAACTCAAAAGGAATAACCGTAATCATTTAATATCCATATATAATAAAAAAGGATGTCCCCATTATTTCTTCTTCCTTCAACTTAATCCGATGGTATCTATATCAAAGTTCAATCTTGGAAAAATATTGAGTACCCTTGATTTGATCAAACAAGTTTTTAATATAAGTAAATAGATACTTTTTATTACTAGTAATGTTATTGTTTTCTCTATAGTCAATACAAATCATCATGGAATTGCCCTTGTTTTTTTAAAAAAAGGATAATCCCGAAGTGAAGTTATAGGGTTGATGAAACCCATATCATATCATTCTATTAACAATTTTTTAATTCCAATAGATCCATTGGATCTGTTCAATAAGTAGGTTTTGAAATTATATTTTCACCAAAAACTAAATTGGTGGTGAATTAAACATCCCGAATAGGACTAAAACTATGACACTCATTAGAAAAAAACATCTATATATTAATTTGACACTACAACATTACTAATTTGAACCGTTCTCTCATTTTCGATTATATTTTCAAGAAAACATTCACCCACATCTCTATTTAGTTTCAAAACTTATTGATATTCTATCATAAATATCAAATCATTCTTATGTGTAAACTGTGACTCATTTTAAAAACTTCATATAACTTCCAAATCTCAATAATCTATCCGATCATGATAAACATGAAGAAAATCCATACCAAGAATAACATCAAACTCTACTATTGGTAAGATAACATGGTTTTTAATAAAACCTTAAAATGGATGAAAATAAGAAAATTAATATAAATTTATGTTTCTTTAAAACTTTCAATAGGATTTGTTACTAAAATTTATATCTGTATTTATTTAGGTTGTATTTTCATTTAACATAAAAATTTCCCGAAAATAAAAGTGTGTATAAACTACAAATTAAACATGAAATTGGAATAGTCCGAATAAACAAGTAATGTTCATATCACAACTTCATTCAAGGGCCTTTTATCTATCATAATAGTGTAAAAAAATTTCTAAACCTTTTTACTTTTAGAATTTATGATTTACACCTTGAGTTACTAATTTTGTACATGTGTTAGAATAATGACCCAACTCATTTCAATTAAAACATCACACTGCTAATTAACTATCAGCTTTTCCACTACATGGCTAGTAAAAAATATTTTCATTATTGTATTCATCTATATGAAACAAATTAAGAAATTAGTAAGACATTCATAATAATATAAATCATTCCGTAAAATTTATTTTACCACATTTGGAACATTTTGGATGTTTACCTCTAAATATATCCATTGAATACATCTCCATTAATTTCCACCTTGACTATTTTTTATTATTCTTTTCACAATGTAAATAATTTTCATCAAAATTAATTTCAACTCTATCAATACATATAAAAACATCTTAATAGATTTTAAATTCCTAAATGACTATCTAAAATTGGTTTCAGAGTTTTGTAAAATCTATTATTTTACCTTTGTTAACTAGAATGGAGTTCAGTTCATATTTTTTCAACCGAGTGAAATTTTCTTCATAAGTGGAAAATTATCCCCCTTTTAGATTCATTAATTACATAAATTTTATTTCAATTATAATTCAAATTACATTAGGGAAATAATTCCCATGAAAATATCATTAAATAATGTTCAGTCCATGGAATCAATATCATTTTTCTCATTTTTATTATTAAAGATTACTACTAATCTGATTCCCCTTAAAAATGGAAAATAGAGAAAATTACATTCTAATGTTCTAAGTATCCCAAAAAAGAAATTATATTATCTAATTAATTTATTCATATTTCACCTTTTATTGTGTCTTAAGATCCAAAAAATATGAAATGTCGTTTTTCATGAAATTATCTAGTCTCAATATATGCCAATATATAAAACTCATTTTCTTTATTAAAGATTTTTCTCCATTTTTATCCAGTATGAATTGAGTTAATGTATCAACAAACTATACATATCTGACTCCAACCATTTCAAGAACAATGACTTGAAAGGATATTGTCATCTTCTTTCCTTAATACCTCACTCAAGGATTTTACACTAGTAAAACCATTCAGAATAGACATTTATATATGGATAAAAATTTAATCCCTAAAAATGTATATCCCAATAAAATATAGATAAGTTATAATATTTTAAAATTATTTTTTAACATCATCCTAACTGTTAAATTTATCTAAAACCATTCTCTGATACCAACTATAGAACATGATAATATAAACAACCAATAATTTCGAGTTCAATAGAAAGTATTTAACATTATTTATTTACCATAATCTTAAAGGTTTATATTTTTAAAGATTTTGTAAAAAACTTACATTAAAAAGTTGATATTTCCCTACTTGCACATTTTATTTACAAAAAATATTCTTAAAATATTCACCCATGTTTCATTCAAGACCCCCATTCTTTATTTAAGAAGATTCAACACAGTGGAAACATTAACCACTATATATTTCATATATATCCTTAGATCCTATGAAAAACATTTAATGAAAATGTGGTATGAGAAAAAAAATCTTGTTACAGTATATAAAAATAAAAGGAAACATGTTATTATATTTAAGAATGTGAACATCTATAATAATGTATAACTTTATAACAATAAAAATTGAGCATATTATATAAATAAAAATTGCGTGTGGAAATAAAAAATTTCTAAAAAACATTAAAATCCATATCAAAACCATGAATTAATCATGATATAACATGATAACCAATGAAAATTATATTTCTTGTAAACAAACCATTTACTTTTAAAATCTCATTTACTCACTTATTGCAATAAAAGTATTTCCGTTTAAACTCATAATAAGAATATAAAACCCGTTTATGAATCTTGTTGTATCATATTAATAACCCATGTTCACCCATGTTTACACGATGATTTTATAACTGAAAAATAAATTAAATCAATTATATTAACCTACTATGTTATCTCTCTAATTTTCACCTTCGAAGACAGAATCATTAACCTATATATTAGAGACCTATATTGGGCCCACCTATTATTAGAGTTATCATAGGCTCACCCATCATCATCTAAAATTTTCAAATACCACAGCATGAAAAACAATTATAATTATTACATTTTCATTATAAAATCCTTGAAAAACTCATTTTAATGCATATGTAAAAGAAAATTCAATTTTCACATAAATATAAGATAAATTTTCCTTTTCTTTTGAAAAACACAAAAAATGAAAAATTACCAAACAAAATTAAATCGGGTATTATTTTGAAACTCATTGAAGATTTTATAGGAATATTGATAATGAATAATGTATATGATATCCAATAATGTGATCATGTGGTAACTGTTAAAAAACATTCTTTTCAAACTTTGTAATGTAGTTAAAAGTGTGTCATATTGAAAAAATATCAAAAGCTTATTTTTTTTAAAATTAATATATACAGTCATAGGTAGTGTAAAAATACCTTTATAAATAATTTTAAACTAAATAATTACTACTAAATAATAATTTTTATGAAATTGGACTTGGAGGAGTATGAAATTTAAAGGAAAACATTAAAACAAGTTTTAGAGAAAAATCCATTACATCATGGAACATCTTGAATCATGTGTTATCTAAATAATTACTAATATCATTACATATTTACATACTCCATATATTCATTCATGTTCATTACATTGACATTATTCCTTGTATTTTATTTATTACAATGTTTTTTTAATAATTATATTATTTAAGTCTACATCAGACGTTTTGTGTTTGTCCAATCCAAAATAGCATTTGTGTGTTGACGGTAATCAAATAGGTCTTTGATATTTCATTTTTATAATATTAAATGTGTTACTTATATAATTATCATATATTAAATATACATTTAATACCATCCATTTAATTTGGTAATGAAAAATGTGATATATTTTCATGGAGGTGACAGTCTGCACGTACGCATGAGTTGTGTTTTCAGTTTTCTATTGGATGAAAAAGAAAAAAACGAGATAAGGTTTTATATTTAAATAATCATATTAAATTTATAAATGACATATTTATTTATTAAATCCATCCTTATGAGCGTCTATTTAATTAATAAATGAAAAATTAATCTCATTGACTTGTGGAGGTAGTAGTCCACACGTACGCATAAGAGACATTGTCACTTTCCAACAAAGGGAGGGTAAAAAGGTAGATAATATTTTATCTTTAAAAATATTAATCAAATAATTAATATCATATATATCCCTGAAAATTTCCTTTATAACCAACTGAGTTAGGTGGTGATGAAAAATGAAACACAACACTTCTTGGCGGTGTTATTTTGCACGTATTCATGAGTAAAGTTTTCATTTCCTATAACTTGAAAAGGAGGTATAAAAAAGTTATTAAAAATTTAATAACATTTAATTATATTAAATATACCATCATCATTATATTAGGGTGTTTATAATATATATCATTGAGGTTGAATAAGGGAAAAAATTAATGAATTTGATTATGATCGATTCCTCCTCCTTGGATATATTCCTTTGGATGACACCTTAAGATATATAGGATTGCTATTTTTGGACAATTAAGACCTCTAAAACATGGATATGATATTTGGGAAGTTATTTTGGTAAATATTTGGCAACATATAGGGCTCATACTGTGAGGAGTAGTAAGGATTCAAGGATCCCTTTTATATGTGAAGGGAGTAAAACTCTTTTAAATATTCAAAATATTAAAATAATATAACTCCATTTTTTGGGGAAAGTGGATAGAATATAGTGAAATTTTTAATATATGATAACGTATGGTCTAAATAAAACCAAGTAATAAACTTTATTTGGGTACCATCAAACCCGACACTTAACCCGTTCCGCCATAGGCCTGATGGGCATTCCCAATCCCCACAAGATCAAATCTAGTTCCTGGGAATCACATAAAATGATTTCGAAATGATTAAAACCTCAAAAAATAATAATAATAAATAATGAAAAATAAAATTAATAAAACATATAACATTTTATAATAAATAATAAACATCTAATCCCAAAATAGAATTGATATATAAATGAATAAATATAAAAGTCAGACACTGAGAAAATCTAACTAAAAAATACACAATGAAAATGTGGATAATACAAATCCAAAAAACTGAAATAAAACCCAAATTACTCCAATTAACCTCGATATTACTAATCGGCACTATAAAAACATAATAAACCCTACCTAGAGATACCAACTGAATGAAATAAATTTGAATATACGTAGATATTGGAAAATATAGCCATGCACAAAACAACCTATTAGATCTCTAGTCACAGATTCTATGAAATCACATTCATATTACATTCCTTAAGACTTATAGTTTGATACAAAGTAGGAAAATATACTTTTCTCATAATCTCATACAATAAGAAACAATAAATTAATAAAAATGTGATAAAACACCTTTTTTATTCTTTATATTAAATAAAAATGAACTAAGAACCCACTTTTCCCAAGATCGAGCACCTTTTCCAAAACCGCCATTTTAATTCCCTAGTTTAAAAACCAACACAATAAAATTCCATATTTTAAATTCAATTTTAAACCCAAATAAAATGTTTAAAAGGTCAAACAGTTTTCCAAAACATTCAATGAATCCATTATTATATTAAACTAGGATAAGAGGACTAAAACCATGTTTCCAAAATCCACACAATTAAGTTTCAAAAAAATCATTTTCATCATCCAAAAAACCTCCCAAAAACATTTTTAAAAAACATTTGAAAATAATTACATAAATAAATAAGGGGGAAATTATCATGATAGTCCCAATGATATCAATGTCGCATGATAAAGGGAAACAAAAAACCAATACAAAGGTTCGTAGAAATTATAAAAGAAATAAAGGAAACATACAAGATAAGTGATAAATCTTCTAAAAAATAATGAGTATGAACATAAAATTATTTCTTACTCCTTAGGACACTAGTAAAAAATACTTAAAATGGAGACAAGGAACTATGGTTGGCACTACTAAACTTCTCATGTCCTGATAGTCCTCTAGAACTAACTAGGCTTTATCATTATCAGTGAGATCAATAGAAATCCTTGGTCCCATAAAAAATTATCTATGACTATAGAGAAAATCCCATGAGGTCACTCAATCACATTGTGTCCTTCCCAAGGCAGAACAGAATACACTATGGATTCAAATCCTAGAGTTCACATAATCT
Source organism: Viscum album (assembly GCA_963277665.1). Classification (NCBI taxonomy): domain Eukaryota; kingdom Viridiplantae; phylum Streptophyta; class Magnoliopsida; order Santalales; family Viscaceae; genus Viscum; species Viscum album. The sequence goes on from OY728119.1 coordinate 1,515,556,763, forward strand.
CTTCTTAGAAATCCCATAACAACCAATCAAGTATGTGATCAATCAAAATGATGTATACAACAATCATAAAAAACATCCAACACATTTATAAAGAAAATTCACCACACCTTCAGTTTCCTCACATGAAATATCACATTTCATCATCATAACATCTTCACATACAGAAATTAACCACCCATTAGAGGGAAGTATCACTAAGGGAAAAAAGTGGATCTCATCACATTCATAAAAACTCAATTCCTCAAATGTTTCTTAACATGATCCTTTAAAACACAATTAAGAAACAACGACCCCCCCCCCCCCACTATTTCAAAACCTATATTCATCAAATCTTGATACAACCATTATTTAAAAAATTCATGAAACCCATTTGGGAAACTCCCACATACTATAAAAACAACTTTTAAATCTTTAAAATACAAATAATTGTTTCAAATAATCATAAATAATTTTTGACATTCCCCTTTCAAATAAAAAACCCATTTAATAATCTTTAAATAGTTTAAACACCTAAAACAGTTTATTTGGGAACCAATTTATGAATAACATTCATTTAAAAACCACAATTGATGTTCCCCACCAATTCTAAATCCATTTTAAAACATGAGATCCATATGTACATTTTTTACAAACACTTTTCAGGGAACCTATTCTATGCCAATAATTACAATCAATTAAAAATCACCATTTCTTCCTCATGGAAAACACATACATAAAAAAATTAACAAATATACACTTTAAGAAAAAAATCATCGAAAGGAATGTAAAATAAATGTAAAAAAAGAAACATATAACTTTGTTCAATGTCAATAAAGCCAAAAGTTATCTCTATCCATATAGAACAACCAACAAGGATAATACATTCCTCATACAACCCCTAAATGGGGAAAGCCTTCTTAGTTGGTCTAACCCCTACACTAAAATTGCCCCACCTGATGTGTATGGTATATAAGAGGAATATTAATCATTATAATGTGTTTATTATAATAGTAGAAAAGGTTTGGGGGGACTTACCCAAGACAAACCCACTTAAAATATAGTGGAAATCCACAAAAATAGAAGAGGGGTAAGAGGAGGGAGATCCCCATGCTCACCATGTTTGTTTGAGTGAGAGGGAGATAAATATGAGGTTTGGTGGGGTAAACTTGAGTAGGTTAAATGCCATAATTTCATGTTTTTGTGTATTTGGATTGGCTTGATGGTTTTTTAACATTGTTTTTAAAACTGTATCCTAGTTATATAGATTGAACTGTCTAGAAATTTTGACCTTGCACAGTTAGGTTCCATTGTTTATTGAATATAAACCAAACATGAAAAAAACATTGTTAAAATTTTAAAACATAACATATAATGAATATAGGGTTTTTTAGGTATCCCACTCAAATAACCTAATATACCCTAATGAAAGTAGTAAACTTTCCCTTTAAGTTTTCTATTGAGGACATTGAAGAATAAGTCCACACATTTTCAATTTTCTTAATAGTATTTTGTGGAAATATAATTTCATTGGTAATTTTTTCATATTGGAATGAAATAGTAATTAAACTAAAAAAATTAAGGAAGTCAATGAAAATTGTAATTGAATATTGAAATAAATAGATTTGAAAAGCATGTTTGGAAAGAAGAAACTATTGGCTAGTTTCAACAATTTAAACACTATCTTTATCCTTTTCTTTTAGAATTATCTGACTGGATTCCTAAATGCACACCACAAGAACATAATTCATAAAAAAACTATTACATATAAATTATATTTAGAACTTGGTATATTTATTAATCCCCATAGAAAAGTGTTCTAACTAAATAAATTCTACTGAGTATCCAAACCTGGATGGAATACCTATGATCAATGGAAAGAATTTTCATAAGAAGGTTAAAAATTGTGGACATCCACTTTAATTTTATAGGTTGAAAGAACCATTCAATAAAAATTATAAAATAATACATATAAAACTGGAAAATTCCTTCTTCACTAATTTGGATAACCATCATAAGTTTACCAAATTATTACAATTACAAACATAAGACTCAAATGAAGGTGTCCTGGGATATCCACTACCCACAACCACATATTTGTTTTGACTCACATTCTTAGATCAAATCCTATGAACATGTTTCCTCTTCAACTATATGAAATCTGTTCAGTTACTTTCATATATAACAACCCTAAAAAATACCATCATTTCATTATATTCTCCTTTAAATAGTTATGGATCTTAAAAAATTTGCTTTATTTTGGATTTTAAAAAACTGCCAATATCTTTTTGTCCTTCCATTTTTGAATAAACCCTAATCTTCACATTTATAAAATATTTAACAAATAAATTGTATATTTTTTTATTCTAATCATGTGATTATCCATGCGCCTTGAATGATTTAATTTGATATATTACACATTGATGAATCTAATAGGGTTGTTAATGTTGTTTTGGAACCCTGGGGCCTCATCTAGAATTGTTCTTGATTCTTCATTAATTGTTGTAGAGAAGTCCAACATAGAAAAAATTCAGCTTATTTAGATATAAATCTCATATGTGGGTGATAATACGTCCATTTTTTCCATCTATAAATCCACATACATGGATGAAAATATTAATGAATCCTCATAGTTTGATGGATTTAAAAAATATATATTCCATTATATAATGTATTAATATTCATGGATTGATGTGTATTAAAATTACTATACATGGATATATATAATTTCTAGACTTCTTCATTTAATCTCCAAACTTCTTTTATATTTTTGAAAATGGCTTTTAAAACATGGGGAAATTACCAAGACATTTAAAATTAAAAATCTGATTTATTTTAATAATTCCAAAATGGATAAAAACATGTAATGATAATTATTTATTTTAATTTTAATTTTAAATCCAAACTATTCACGATATTTGAGAAATGAGCCAATTACATTGAAAATATCATATTTTTAGAGTTTATTCATTGAAATTATGGGTAAGCATAATGAAAATTCACGCTCTAACACACTCTTATTGCACAGTTTCCAATAATCTTGAGAATGACGTGCACCAGTACTGAAATCTCAAAGGGAATCACAAATATTCCCCTATTTATCACTTGGTTTGGTCTAAACATTCCATTTCCCTTGTAGGTTGACCATTGTTAGAACAAAATGAACTAAAAATCACCATACACAAGGGAAATCACATAGTCTCTACTAAACTGTGTATGAAACTGTGCTTAGATATAAATATGATATAAACATAAATATTTAACCCAAAATCCACCAAACATAATCGTAACTGATAATGGGATAAAATAACATAATATAAACTCCATAGTTACAAGGAGGGTGTCACAATTATCCAGACCATGAAACCATATTATCCAAAATATTCTTCTGTGAAGGAGAGGAAAAAATAAGATGATTCTTAAAATAAACCATTTATGAAAAAAATATAAAATGATGGGACAATTACTCAAATGAAAAAACAACCACAAGAGACATCGACAAACTAAAAATAGAAATCGATCTATAATTGATAAAAAAGGAGTCTTTAAGTGGATATATACCTATCATGTTTATACCAACTATTTAAAACTAATATAAAATGGGGGAAAAAATTGAAACCCATATTACATGAAACAATATTTCATCACTAAAAAATAAAATTCCTTAAATCTCTAAAAATATAACCACACTAAACACTTATGTCCACAACAAACCAAAAAAATAATTTCACATACAAAATGGGAGCACTATTCCAGGAAATAATATAATGGACCAAAAAACAAGATTAACAAACACAAGGTGTCATAAAACTATTGTTCACAATAATCAGAATCATAAATTGTTGAGAAATAACATGGTTATATCTCTAGGTTCATAAGATATATATGGGGGAACTTCAATCCAAACCCACTAACCATCATCCCATGGTGTTCCCTATAAATGATCTCAATTTGGTGGCACTGACATTACAACTAGAAAACAACCACACCCCCAATTACTCATGCAAGTACAATTGGATTCCCCATAACCAAACCAACAAAACGATTTATGACATATAGTCTACACAATTCAAAAAAATACAATCACCATTAATAAATGATGCATTAAAATAAAAAATGAATCACTTATCATAAAGATAAGACAAAGTGGAACCTAAAGAGAATAATAGATAAATATTTAATCAAGAAAAAACTACTTCAAAATCACTAAGAATAAATCCGAAAACTTTTCTTCATACAAAATAGAAAAAACTAGGTATTCAAAGGGTACACCAAACGATGGACACCTTATTAACCACATGAGTCTCTAAGAAAACTAGCCCTCATGAATCTAACTAATGTTCATGATTATAAACTCCAAAAAAGACATGATTTAAATGATAAATAAATAAATTATAACACCATAAATACTTTTCAGACACACAGAATGTTGAACAGAAAAACACATGATACTCCATATGCATTTAGGATAGTGTTAAAGCTGAAAAGAGGAATAACCCCAAAGATAAGAACCCTACCTTTACACTGGACCTTTTGTGGGGTTATTACCCTAAATAATATGAGACATAAACCCTTGTATGGTCATGTTTTAAAAACCCCAACTAAAACAAACCAAATTAGGTGAATAATTTATTATATTATCATATGATAAAAGGGATCACACCACTAATGATCGATAAATTTAGTACTCTTGATGAATTAGATATAAATATGATTTATATTTTACATTGAATATAAAAAATAAAAAACATAATAAAATTAAATAATCTACATCAATTATATCATTCATATATTTGCATAATTATATCATATGGAAAGGACATAAAATAAATTTGAGATCTATTTATCAATAACTGTTTCATACAGTGAAATATATCTTGAGTAAATAAGACAAAATCAGCATGTCGTGGTAAATAACTAAAAACACATTCCATTTCATCAAATAACATGAGCATGAAATGCATCAATGGATAATATCTATGAAATAATCTCAATGATAATAATAAATGAAATTTCATTAAACAAAATTCAAAATGATCGAATTCATATTCTTAAACATCTAGATATATTTACCAACATGTACTTTACCTAAGAATAAATATGTTATCCATAGTCATAGACCTAAAACATGTTTAACAAGTAAATCCAACTAGTTATTCTCATGAGAATAGTTGATGCATTGAGGATCTATATAATTTAGAGCCACACCCATAAAATCATGTTCAATACATTCCTCGTATATTTAATAATGAATTTAATTAATAAACAAGTTAACTTATCAAAAAAATATCTATATTGAGTGAAGTATGCTGAATATAAATATTTCCCCATTAGAATAAATAAATTTCATATTAAAACCCCATATGTATAAATTGATTATGGTTTAGGGAATAAATATATGCATGACTTAAATTTAATGTCTAATAAAAAATGATCTTAACAAATTAAAATTTTCAAGATAAAGCTAATGAACACAAAATTGATAACAGATAATAAATTTCTATTTATTTACTGGATTTAAAGGTTTTATAATAAATTCTTATATTTGGAAAATAAAATAAAATTCAAATGAAATAATAAAATAATTTTTCAATAAATATTTTTATTTTTAAACCCATTTAAAAATTGTATATGAATCTAAATATCCTAAAATGGTTATGGTGTGGGAAATTCTCATTGAAACCATATATATAAAAAAGTAACATTCATTTTGGATTTTTTGTAAAGAAAGTAAAAAAATGACCCTTCAAAAAAATTTGAAATATTAATTTTAAAATATTTAAAAGGTCTATGATGAATTAAATTGTCCTTAATAAATAATTTTAGTAAATAAATATTTCTTTTATAAAACAATTTTAAAAATATAAAAATGGAAGAAAAATATACATGATAATAAATAGAAATAAGATTAGCATATCTTTTAATAATTTATTTTATTTCATAAAGTGATAAAGAGAGGGACATTTATAAGAAAACTAGAAAAGTACATAAATATAAATATGATTATAGAATATATTATTATTATAAATGAGTATTTTAATATTCTTTAAATGAAAATTATAATCAATACAAAAAAATGAGATTGTAAAATAAATTCATTACTCTTTAGTGAAATTTAATTTTAATCTTGTGAAAGTGTAAAAATTAATTGAAACATTAATCATAATAGATAAATAGATAGTAATATTAAATATATAAAAAGGGAAAATAAACACCACATAAATGTAAATAAATTTATAATAAAAAATATTTCTTAATAGAGTGTAAATTGAGATAAAGTCTCTTAGAAAGATTTTAACATTGGAGGGAGAATTAAATCAATGAGGTGATTATGTGTAAAAATATAAATCCAAAAAAATAAAGTGTAAATAAATCATAATACAATAATATGTTAATTCAATAATAATCAGGGTATAACATATCCAATTATGTAGAAGTACAACCCAATGAATGGAAATTGAGTTACGAAACCCCATACTCCATGCCTCCACGTAGTTGAATGTTATTTAAACTCATATATTATAAATTATGATTTATTATGATTAAATGAAAAATATATATACATATATATATATATTATCAAATATGATCCAATTATAACAACTTATCACTCGTTCGTTAATAATGTTAAATTATTATGATATTTTTGGGTGTTAACTACTTAGTTTTATCATATAGGTTTCATCACAAATGTTCTAATTATGGTGAATAGGTTATATTTTCATCATATCAATAATGATATTAATTTTATAAATATCATATTTATTTGTTAAATACATTTTGTTAATCATCCTTTAAATGTATTCATGAAAAAATAATCACATCGCTTTGTCGAGGTATTAGTCCACACGTACGCACGAGTGATGTTATAATTTTTTTAAATGTGGAAGGTTAAGAAAGTAAAGAATATATTAAAATAATAGAAATATAATTATGTAATAAATATAATTTATATTTATTAGTTACAAATTTATCATCATCTATGTAAAATGGTGATGAAAAATGATTTATACAATTATGTGGAGATGGTAAGTCGTGCGTAAGCATGAGAAATGTTTTCACTTTTTATAGGTTAGAAAAGTGATTTAAATTTTTTAAAACATAATAATAATAACATATTAGTATATTTATTATAAATGAGTAACTATTTTGGGATGGTGAAAAAATATTTATTGAAGTAAAAGATTAAAATATATTTTATTGATTTGGTAAAAATGATTAGATCTTTTTCGGTAGATATTCTTTAGATACATTCTCATGGACCCTTATAACTAACTTTTATGAATAAAAAACATCTCATTCATGGTTATGGAATTTTATAATAGAAATTCATAATGTTTTCTTGGGCTAGATGGACCAACGTGGTGTAAGTAAGTGAAAAGAGTGGTGTCCTTTTCTAAGGGAGGGAAGGGGCCCTTTTTGAAATTCATGATACATTATAATACGTAAATCACACTTCTACTGGTTTATATATTATTTTAAACCGTATCATTTGGTTTTACCCCTTGGTTAACAAATTTTATCCTTAATCACGGTAATGAATTTTTCAATAATAAAACGTTATAATTTTACTTATAAGATGAAAATTGGATCATAATGGGTATATAGATGAAATGCTATACTATTTATAATCCTAGTTTTCTTATTTTAAAATTTTTATAATTTTTAAATAATTTAATAAAATAAAAATTAACATAAAATATCAAAAAAAAAATTGAAACTTCATTTAAATAGACTATAAAGATATTATTAATATAGTAATAAATTTTAAATAAAATCCATTTAACCAAAAATAAGACATTAATTTTAACTATAATATTTATATTTAACCATAACTCTTCCCAAAATATTATTATTTTAATGTATTTAATATTATTTAATTTGTGTTTTCTACTTCTTACTCAAGCACTAAGTCAATTTTGTATACGATTTTAATGTAATTATATAATCACTAAAAAATTGAAATAAATTACCATAATAAAAATAATTTATTCATTATGAAAATAAATACTAATATTTATTTATAAATAACTATAATATCTATGTGAACACAGAGGATATATTTAAAATAAATAGGGTTACATTTCGTATTTTTAGTTACTTATCATTTGGCTAATTTTCATGAAAAAGTGTCCCATAACAAATTAATTATCAATACTAAAGGTATAACGGTAAAAATAATTTATTTCAATAAGAATTAAGTTAAAAAAATCATCTTTGTCACCTAGTTTTACAGTATGTAAATCCTGATTTACCATTTTATCGTACTTCCAAATTTTTATTATTTTTAATAATCATTACGATTAAAAATTAAGTTGACATTACTAAATTATATTAATTTGAATGATTTAAGTTATATAAAAAAATTAATATTTCAACCTATCTAAGTGGAATAAATTAATTTTATAACAATCCCATAATACACAATGAAAAATGGTTTTTTATAAATGTCTTTTTAAGTCTAGAATGATTTTTATACCAAGGTAAAGATTAATGTTGATAAAATGGTATAAATTGATTTTTTTAAAACTGAATAATATTTTAATACAAACCCATGTAAATATTGATGTTATAAAACAATAGAAGATAATATAGTTTTCCTTAAAAATAATTATTTTTACAATTTTGTAAAAAATGTTTTTTTGAAAATTCCCAAAAATTAACCCTAACATAATTTTAATGTGATGATTTAAAAAAAGATATATTTTTTATAAAATTAAACTTCTAGAGTTAGTAGAAACAATTTATAATATCTATTTATATGATTAAATACAAAACATTTCTAAGAAAGAATATTTTTGAAGCATGAAAATTATTTTAAAAAAAATTGAGTTCTTATATACTTAGTACTAATCAATAAATTTATATTATTTTAGACAATATATATATTTCTCAATGTGTTTTTCTTATTCATAGCATAAAATTTAATATCTAGGTTATAATAGTCAAATTTGAATAATAATATTTTAATGGTATGCCTAAATTTTATAAATACTTGGTGTTACGTGTTAAGAAGGATATCAACCACATTATTCTTTTAAAAAAATCGAGGTACTAAATTCTACCGCCTTGAATAAATTTATCCCTCAAAATTTTATCTTGATCATCAGTAGTTCACCACTTATTTGAAACTCACATCATACATAGGGAGAGTAATTTAATTTGAAAAGTTAAAGTCGGAAACAAAAATTGTTCTTGAAATATCAGATATTAGGGTTCAAAAATATGGAGAAAATTAGTGGTATGTTAAAATATTAAAATATTAGAGAAACCTAACATATGAGGGATAATACAGACTAATATAAAACTTATCACCCATTCATTAATAATGTTAAATTATTATGATATTTTTGGGTGTTAACTACTTAGTTTTATCATATCGGTTTCATCACAACTGTTCTAATTATGGTGAATAGGTTATATATTTATCATATCCATAATGACATTAATTTTATAAATATCAGATTTATATGTTAAATACATTTTCTTAATCATAATTTAAACGTATTCATGAAAAAATAATCACATCGCTTCGTCGAGGTATTAGTCCACACGTACGCATGAGTGATGTTCTAATGTTTTTAAATGTTGAAGGTTAAGAAAGTAAAGTATATATTAAAATAATAAAAATATATTTTTTTAATAAATATAATTTATATTTATTAGTTAAAAATTTGTCATAATTTAAGTAAAATGGTGATGAAAAAAGATTTATACAATTATTTGGAGATGGTAAGTCATGCATCAGCATGAGCAAAGTTTTCAATTTTTATAGGATAGAAAAGAGAATTAAATTTTTTGAAAAATAATAATAATAACATATTATTATATTTATTATAGATGAGTTATTATTTTGGGATGGTGAAAAAATATTTACTAAAGCGGAAGATTAAAAAAATAAGGATTTGGTAAAAATGATTATATATTTTTCGGTATATTTCCTTTAGATACATTCTCATGGACCCTTATAACTAACTTTTATGAATAAAAAAACATCAAATTCATGGATATGGAAGTTTATAATAGAAATTCATAATGTTTTTTTGAGATAGATGGGTCAATGTGTTGTAAATTAGTAAAAAGAGTGGTGTCCTTTTATAAGGGAGGGAAGGGGGCCTTTTGGAAATTCATGAAACATTATAATAAATATGTGTATAAATCATGTAAATTTTTTAAAATTGATATCTACATGAATATAAAAAGGGTATGGTCTTATTGTAATATGTAAATCACACTTCTACTGGTTTATATATTATTTTAAACCATATCATTTGGTTATACCCCTTAGTCAACAAATTTTATCCTTAATCACAGTAATGAATTTTTCAATAATAAAAGGTTATAATTTTACTTATAAGATGTAAAATAGATCATAATGGGTTTATAGATGAAATTTTATACTATTTATAATCCTAATTTTCCAATTGTAATATTTTTATAATTTTTAAATAATTTAATTAAATAATATTTAATACCAAATACCAAAAATTTTGTTTTTGAAACTTTATTTAATTAGACTATAAAGATATTATTAATATAGTAATAAATTTAAAATAAAATCCATTTAACCATCAATGAAACATTAATTTTAACTATAATATTCTTATTTAACCATAAATCATCCAAAATATTATTATTTTAATGTATTTAATATTATCTAATTTGATTTTTCCACTTCTTACTCAAGCACTAAGTAAAATTTGTATACGATACTAAGGTAATTATATAATCACTAAAAATTAGAAATAAATTACCATAATTAATATAATTTATTTATTATGAAAATAGATACTAATATTTATTCATAAATTACTATAATCTCTATGTGAACAAATAATATATATTTAAAATAAATAGGGTTACATTTTGTATTTATAGTTACTTATCTTATGGCTAATTTTCATGAAAAAGTGTCCCATAAAAAATTAATTAACAATAATAAAGGTATAATTGTAAAAATAATTTATTTCAATAAGAATTATGTTTAAAAAATCATCATTTTCATGTATTTTTACAGTATGTAAACCTGATTTACCATTTTACCATACTTCCAAATTTTTATTATTTTTAATAATTATTACGATTAAAAATTAAGTTGACCTTAATAAATTATATTAATTAGGATGACTTAAATTATATAAAAAATTAATATTTCAACCTATCTAAGTGGAATAAATTAATTTTATAATAATCCCATAATACACTATGAAAATTGGTTTTTTATAAATGTCTTTTTATGTCTAGAATGATTTTTATACCAAGGTCAAGTTTAATGTTTATAAAATTGTATAAATTGATTTTTTTTAAACAGAATAATTTTTTAATACTAACCCATGTAAATATTTCTGTTATAAAATAGTAGAAGATAATATAGTTTTCTTTAAAAATCATTATTTTTACTATTTCGTAAAAAAACATTTTTTGAAAATTCCCAAAAAGTAACCCTAATATATTTTTTATGTGATGATTTAAAAAAAGATATATTTATTATAAAATTAAACTTCTAAAATTAGTAGAAACTATTTATAATATCTATTTATATGACTAAATAAAAAACATTTCTAAGAAATCATATTTTTGAAGCATAATAATGATTTCAAAAAAAATTGAGTTCTTGTGTACTTAGTAATAATCAATAAATTTATATTATTTAAGATAATATATATATATTTCTAAATGTAGTTTTCATATTCATGACATAAAATTTAATATCTAGGTTATAATAGTAAAATTTGAATAATAATATTTTAATGGTATACCTAAATGTCATAAATACTTGGTGTTATGTTTTAAGAAGGATATCAACCTCATTATTCATTTAAAAAAATTGGTACTAAATTCTACCTCCTTGAATAAATTTATCCCTCAAAATTTTATCATGATCATCAATAGTTCACCCCTTATTTAAAACTCACATCATACATAGGTATATTTTTTTTTTGAAAAGTTAAAGTTGGAAACAAAAATGCACTACAAGAAAACCGCCGTTTAGCGGCGGTTTTTAAAACCGCCGGTAAACGCACTTCGGGCTTCCATTTTGCGGTGGTTTTTAAACTGCCGCGAAAAAACCGCCGCCAAATGCCAAAAAACAATTTATTTTTTTTATTTTTTTATTTTTTTTTAAAATTTTATTCGAGGATTAGCGGCGGTTTTTTAAAAAACCGCCGCGAAGTGAAATGAAAAAATAAAAAAACACGAGAAACCCCGAAATCACTAAAACGACCATAACTTTTGATCCGGGCATCCATTGAAGTGCCATGACTAGTCAAATCTAAGCTCATGAAGATATCTAGAGGCACATATAATCAAAACCTAGAGACGGTCTAAGGTGCGACAGATATTAGAGTTATAATAAAGTTGAAAAAAGTTCTCCAACATCAAACGACCATAACTTTCACTCCTGGTGTCTGTTTGGGCTCTACCACATATCAAATCGGAGCCAGCGAAGAGAGATACGCACCAGTTCAACACAAGAGAGATTCTGTCATGTTTTTTGACCCCAAAAAACCCTCCGAAGGCCTCCAAAACCCTGTTTCAGTCACCAGTGTCCCGTCGAACTTGTCTTCAAACGGAGCTATCTTTCGATCCACGTGTCAGTTCGGCCTCCTCCACCTGCCAGATCATAGATCGTTCCATGAGATTCATTTTGACTAGTCGTGGAGCCCACATGCACTCCTAGAACATATGTTATGGCCTTTTTAGTGGGTATTGTGTTTGTTATGTTTTTCAATGCCTCGTTTCTAGCACCCGTTCCCCGTCATCTTTTTTTAAAATGGTCGTAACTTTCGATCCGCCTGTCCATTCAGACTATTTCACCTTTCAGGTCGAAGATCATTTTAGGATCTTTGAATTGACAGGTCGCGGATCTAAAATGGACTCTCAGATCATAAGTTATCTCTGTTAATGTGAGTACAATGTTTTTTCTCTTTATGACCGTTTTGACGGGTTTTAACGGTTGCTCCATTTATTACTGTTTATTTGGGTTTCCATGACTTGTTATCTTTATCAATGGTTTTTTGTGGGTTATTATGATGATTATGTGGAATTATTAAGGAGTTTTCCAGAGTTGTCACGAGTTTTCATGCGTTCTCATTCTTTCTAATGCCTCATTCTTCATATGCTTCTCCATCCTTTTTCATGCATTTTCATTATTTTACATCCCTTATCACGTCTTTTCATACTTTTTCACGTGTTTCCTTTATTATTTATTATTTATTATTTATTATTTATAATATACTTTAATTTATTTATTATCTATTATTTTTAACTGGTTATTTATTATTTATTATTTATATTTATATTTATTTATTATTTATTATTTATATTTACTTATTATTTATTATTTATTATTTATTTATATTTAATTATTAATTATTATTTATTATTTATAATTTATAATTTATAATTTATAATTTATTATTTATTATTTATTATTTATTATTACTAATAATAAAATAATAATAATAATAATAATAATATTTGTTACTGGTTATTTATAATTTATTATTTATAATTTATTATTTATAATTTATAATTTATAATTTATAATTTATAATTTATAATTTATTATTTATTATTAATATTTATTGATTATATTTATTATTTATATTTATTATTTATATTTATTGTTTATATTTATTATTTATATTTATTATTTATTTTTATTATTTATTTATTATTTATTATTTATTTATTATTTATTATTTATTATTTATTATTTATATTTACTTATTATTTATTATTTATATTTATTTTTTATTATTTAAATTTATTTATTATTTATTATTTAGATTTATTATTTATATTTATTTTTTATATTTATTATTTATATTTATTATTTATATTTATTATTTATATTTATTATTTATATTTATTATTTATATTTATTATTTAGTATTTAGTATTTAGTATTTATTATTTATTGTTTATTATTTATTATTTATTATTTATTTAGCATTTAGTATTTATATTTACTTATTATTTATTATTTATATTTATTTATTATTTAATATTTGAATTTATTTATTATTTATTATTTATATTTATTTATTATTTTTTATTTTTTATTTATTATTTATTATTAATTATTTATATTTATTTATTATTAATTATTAATTATTAATTATTTATATTTATTTATTTATTATGTATTATTTATTATGTATTATTTATTATTTATTATCCATTATTCATTATTTATTATTTATTATTTATTATCGATTATTTATATCTATTATTTATTTATTATTTATTATTTATTATTTATTATTTATATCTATTATTTATTTATTATTTATTATTTATTCTTTATTCTTTGTATTTATTAATTATTTATGTTTATTTATTATTTATTATTTATTATTTATATCTAATATTTATTATTTATTATTTATTATTTATTATTTTTTTTATTTTTTTTATTTATCTTTATTTATTATTTATATTTATTTATTATTTATTATTTATATTTATTTATTATTTATATTTATTTATTATTTATATTTATTTATTATTTATTATTTATATTTATTTATTATTTATTATTTATTATTTATTATTTATTTATTATTTATATTTAATTATTATTTGTTATTTATATTTATTATTTATTTATTATTTATTATTTATTATTTATTATTCCTTATTTATTATTCCTTATTTATTATTAATTCTTTATTCTTTATTATTTATTATTTATTATTTATTATTTATTATTATTGAGTTTATATCTATTATTTATGTATTATTTGTTTTTTCAATTAATATATAGAAGTATATTAAATTTTGTTTATTAACTACATGGCGAGCTTGCTGGAGTGGTAAAGTCTTTGAAAAATATGCAAGAGGTTAGGGGTTCAAATCTCACCAAACGCAGCATTTCATTATATTGCATGGGGATGCATGTGTACGTGCATGTGCATGCACATGGGATGTGCATGTGCATGCACATGGGATGTGCATGCATGGATAAATAATGTAAATAAAATAATACGAAATAAATAAATAAAATAAATAAATACGAAATAAAATAAATAAATAAAATAAATACGAAATAAAATAAATAAAAAATAAATACGAAATAAAATAAATAAAAAATATATACGAAATAAAAAAATTCAAAATAAATACGAAATAAAATAAATAAAATAAATAAATAAATAAATAAATAAATAAAATAAAATAAATAAATAAAATAAATACGAAATAAAATAAATAAATACGAAAAATAAATAAAATAAATACGAAAAATAAATAAAATAAATAAATAAATATGAAAAATAAATAAATAAAGAAATAAAATAAATAAATAAATAAATATTAAAAATAAATAAATAAAATAAATACGAAATAAATAAATACATAAATAAATAAATACGAAAAAAAAAAATAAATAAATAAATAAATTAGTTAACTAATTAATTAATTAATTAACTAATTAATTAATTAATATATAAATAAATATATAAAATTAAAAATTAAAAAAAATAACAAAAAAACCGCCTCTAAATCATTTGGAGGCGGTTTAAACCGCCGCGAAAAAACTGCCGCGAAACGTTCTGCGACGGTTTTGAAAACCGCCGTGAATAGTTTCCCGACGCACGATTTTGCGGCGGTTTTTCAAAACCGCCGCCAATCGATTTAGCGGCTGTTTAAACCGCCGCGAAACGGAAAAAAAACCGCCGCTAAATGCCTTTTTTGCCTTAGTGATGGTTCTTGAAATATCAGATATTAGGGTTCAAAAATATGGAGAAAATTAGCGGTAAGTTAAAATATTAAAATATTAGAGAAACCTAACATATGAGGAATAATACAGACTGATAGAGAACATGTTCATGGGAAAGTTAATCACAACAAAATCATTAATAATTGGGGTTAAAGGCCATTAATTCCTTAAAAATTAATGGTAAAAGAATGCCTAAATTCCAAATAAGGGTATAGAAACCATATTTGAAACTATTGAATTTTTTCATCCTAATATCAGCCTCTTGATATATGCTCATTATAAAAAAATTCCCACTAGTTTTCTTGATTTACTATTAATTTTAAAAGGTTCAAGTGATGATTTTATATTCATGAAAAATAGAAAAACGTTCATAGGTATGGAATAAAATAAAACATGAATTCATGATCAAAGTAACTGTTATCACAACTTAAGGGATTTAAACATCAGCTCTATTAATTTAATAATTCTACCCCTTCTTTTATAGTATCTTATAGTGTATATTCCCTTGATAATTGTGTCATTCTTTCGTGTAGTGGTGTATCTCCTTATATTTGAAATATTGAACCTTATAGGCTTATTTATTACCCTTTCATTCACTCTCTTGGTTTTATTTCACTCTACACATGAAGAAAACTTCCATTACATTCAAGAAAGTACCAGGGTGTTTCTTTCCACAATTATGACATTTGATAATTTCCATAATTCCCATATATTACTTCAAATCATTATCTTTTTTGGCTTCTTAGTCATCATATTATTCACTATATTTCTTTTCAAAATATTTTACTTGGATAATTACTTCTCTATATTGATAGTACTTGATACCATATCATCATAAAATGAAAACATTTGAGAGACTAGTTCCCTTTGAAGGCTTGGTTAAGGCCTATAAAAGAAAGTATAAATCATAGTTTCTAGGGTATATAAATAGTCCATATAATTCCTTTATAATATCATAATGTTTCCTTATAATAAGAAATATTTTCCACATCCCAAATGCAATAATTTTAATGTTTTTAAAATTATTTACTTTGAGTTTTCCCCTATTTACACAAGCACTAAGTCAACAATGTATAAGTTTTTAATATTATTATAAAATCACTAAAAATTATAAATAAATTACCTTAATTAAAAAATAATATTTATCATAAAAATAAAATTTAATGTTCATTCTCAACTTATTTTTATCCCTATGTGAACATAAAGGATATAATAAAATACCAGAGAGAAACATTTTGTATTTTTCATTACATAAAATATTATATCTGTAATGTTCAGGGAAATGTGTCCCAAAAACAGTTAAATGTTGACAATAATTTGATAAGGGTTTAAATAAATTCATCAAATATTAATTAAATTGAAAATGGTGTCCTTATCACTTAGTTTTTACCTAGGTTAGCATGATTTTCCATTTCACCATAGTTAAATTTTTATATTGTTTTTATTACTCACTATGATCAAAAATTAAGTTGAGAAAATGAAATAATATTACTTACAATTATTCCAAATATAAAATCCATTTTAATAATTTAAATATCTATATATTTTTAAGTTAATTTTATAAAAATCCCGAAAGGCGTAGTGAGAAATGTTTATATAAAAAATGCCTTATTAAGTCAAAAATTATTTTTAAACCATGATCAAGTATAATTGTGTTCCAATAGGTATAAATTAAATTAATTTTTACAAAAAAAACTATTTCAAATTTTATACAAATCCACGTCAAAATTAATATTTTAAAATATTAGAAATAAAAATATAGTTTTCCTTAAAAATTGACAATTTCACTATTCCGCCCAAAATTAAATTTTTCAAAAAATTAGAAAAAATTCACCTTAACATTATTTTAATTTTGTAATTTAAAGAATTATAATCATTTCTTAAATTTAAATTCTTATAATTTGTGTAAATTAATTATAATATCCACACAAAGATTTCAATAAAACAAATTTTGATGAAAACTAATTTCTGATGCATAAAAATGAATTCAGTAAAAATTGAGTATTTATTTCCAAAGAATTAATGAAACCATTTGTATTTTCTAGGACCATTGTTTATATATTTTATTATTTAGTTCCCCATATTCAATACAAAAAAATAACCTCTAAGTTATAATTGTCACATTTAAATAATATTATTTTTATAGTATATTAAAATTCACTTAAAGATTTGTGTTGTGTATTAATTAAGATATGGAGATTATTATTATTTTAAAAAAACATTTTGGGGTTCTATAAATGTCCCCAATATCATATAAGTATGTCCAAAAATCCAATAAAGGACATCCCAACCACCTACTTTACTGAAACAAGCCCAACTCTTTGAAATCATGCTTCTTTAAAATCATAAACTCCTTGGAAAAGAGTCCCAAAAATAGTTTTGGAAACCAATGAACTATTCAAATTAGTCATAATTTCATTAAAAATGAATCAAATAACATTTTAAAAATTCAACCCAATGCCTAAACCTAACATTTTCAAATTTGAACATTTCTAAAATAGATTCCAAAATAAATACTATCAAGTTTGAAAGCCAAAACACCTTTTAAAAATATCAACCTCAATCACCAAACTGAAATAATACATTCCAAACATTCACAAAACTATTTCTAAAATAAAAACAAATCAATATTAAAAATAAAACATCTTATCAATTTCATTATAAAAAATTTTATTATTTAAGACATTTTCAAATCATCAAATTTTTAAAATTTATGCCATGGGTCAAAACCCAAACAATCCTCACAAATAAAATTTTAAAAATCACTGCCTACTTATAAAATGAGATTACTTTCCCTTTTCAAATAAAAAATTCTCATTTCTATAAATTCTACAAAACACATTTAACTAGCTTAAACTAAAACAACTTCTATATTTCACAACGAAATCAATCACTTAAAAAATAATTTATAATACAAAAATTCAATTTAAAAAATACCCAAGGATTCACTTCACACCAAAAATATATTTCTCATGAAAAACACATTTCATAAACACATTTCAAATTTTACATCAAATTCAAGCCATGAATGAAAATTCATAACATAATACTCAACCAAATTTTCATCAAATCATGGTAACATTTCACAAGACCCACCATTTCCCCAATTTCATTGATCTGAACTCGCTAGGAAAACTATGTGTAATGGGGTCTAAAATGAGAAACCCAATGAGATAATGAATGGTGATTGGCCTTACCAAATTATTAAAGTCCACATCTCAATCATGAAATGGTCCATATATTGGGTCTGAAATCTAGGTCCTAGTCCTTTCAGGGATTGTTAAGACATTTAAATAGACCTCACACTTCAATTTCCCTTACCTTATTACCCCTAAGTCACTAAATATTCTCCCTGGGAAACTCATGTTATGCCAATGTGGTTCAAAACACCACTACCATAAACAAAAAATCATAATCCAATAAATCGATTAACCAAAATCAATAATAAATCTTAAAACCCTAAACAACCCTGGAAACATGGGGATACAGATAGAAAAGATATCACATGAACCTTCCCAGACCTACCTCTTGAGTCTCAATATCCTTATCTTCGGGTTACCATTACACAATATAGTAAGTGATAACTTTCAAAAACATGTCACCACTAAGAACATAGGATTTGATATAATTTTTTATTAATTAGAATGAGGTTCCACTTAACCTAGCCCCAGACCCAATACTCTACTGGCCCAAAGGGAATTCCCAATCCCCATGGTTTGGAAACTAGTAAATGGACATCATGTATCATACTTTGGAAAAGATATTTCACTAAAAAAATAATAGTAATCAAATAACATAAATAAAAACTATAAACCATGCAGTATTTGATAAGTAATACTAGAAATTTAATCCCAAAATAGAATTAGTATATATATGAATACACACGGGGATTAGATACCAGTAAATACAAAGCATAAAATATAGTAGGGCAATGTGGTTGATACCAATACCAAGACTGAAATTTAACCTAACCCACTCCAATGAACCTCTACATGACCCACGTTCACCATTCAAATTCAATACACCCCAAGTACACTAACTAAAAGAAGAAAAATAGAATTTACCTAGATAAGAAAAATATTAGAATGATATAAAAATCCCTATAGGTCACCACCCATCGAATCATTGAAATATTGTTCATATTATAGTCCTTAAATAATCTTATTTAGAGTAAAATTGAAAATTTTAAATTTCTTATAATCTTTTACAATAATAAACAACAACACATTGATATTTTATTAAAACTATGTTTTTATAATTTCCATTATATGAAAATAATCACTTAGAACACACTTTTTCCCACATGAATCCTCTTTTATTAACATTTTTATTGAATTCCTACTTTAAAATCCCTCATGTTAAGACCCTTTCTTTTAAATACACTTTTACACACGAAAATAAAATTTTCCACTTTAAATATTTTTCAAAACCATTTAATAAAACCAATTTAAAGAAAACCAAGCTGATCGGCCAAAAATCTTGTTTCTAGAACCCACACACACAAGAGATTAGAAAAGAATTTCATTTATTCAAACCCCCTCACAAAACCAATTTTCAAAAAATTTGGAAAATAAACCCTTAAAGAAATAAATAAGGAATGATCATAATATGAACTATGATATCAATGTCACATGACAAAGTGAAACAAAAAATGAAATGGTTCTCAGAAATCATAAAAGAAGGAAAAGATACAAAAAAATATAAGAGATAAATCCCTTTAATTATTCTTAATATGATCTTTTAAGTATGGGAAAATCCTTAGTACTCAAGTAACAAAGTCATAAACTAGAGATGAAGAACCATCACGAGTACTACAAAATGTGTCAAGTACTGATAGTCGAGAATAACTAATTGAGACATGTCATGATCATGGAGCTCAAAATATATCCATATAACCTTATTATTTTCTCAACGACCACAGGGAACATCTCATCATCTCACTCTGTTTCAATAGGTTCTTCCCTAGGTATTATAATCTCCATTATATCTTTAACTCATACTGGTCACATAGTCTCTTTCTATAAATCCCAAGATAAACTAGAAAATAGTTGATTAATCAAACTGATCCATACAAGAATCATCAACCATATCCAAAACATTTATAAATAAACATTATCCTTAACATTAGTGAACTAACATGAAAAACACTCATTCATCATCACCCTATCCTTATATATATGAATCACCACCCATTATAGGGCATAATAACAAGTGAAAAACAAGACATTATCTCCACTTTCATAGAAACTCACTTTTATATAAGGTTCTAAATAATTAATTTTTAAAACAAGATTGGTATTCCAATATAACCAACATTATTTCAAAACCCATTTTAATAAACACTTGAGACCGATTTTATAAAATATGTATCTTGAAACTAAGTTGGAAAACTCAGACTTCTTTTAAAACTGCCTTTGAAAACATTAAAAGCTCTAAAAGGTTTCAAAACATCACATGTAAGAGTTAACATACCCCTTTCAAATAAAAAACCCCATTTAAAACACTTCAAATACTTTTATAACTGCAAACACTTTTTTTTGAAACCAATTGATGCATAATATCCATTTAAAAACCCAATTTGTTTCTCACTACTACATTAAAAACCATTCTAAAACTTCTAATGGCACTTGGTTATCTTTTTCAAGCACATTCCATGGAACCCATTTCAGAATAAGGATTAAAATAATTTAAAAATAATGATTTTTTCTCATGTATCACACACATATACATAAAATTAATAAATAATCACATTATAGAAAACATTTATTCAATGTAATGTAAGATAATGTGACAATAATGAAACCCCTAACTTGATTCAATGGAAATCAAGTCTAAAGTTGTTTCAGGCTATTATGAAGGCCCAACCGGGCCAAGACAATCTATCTATAACCCCTAAAATGGGAAACTTCCTTAGAATATTTGCAAAACCAACCCTGAAATCATCCAAAGTGACTTTTAGGGTCTATGAGAGGAAAATAAATCATGTGAAATAGAGGAATATAATATAGAAAGGGTTTTAGGGGTAAATACCTTGGAAGATCCTAATTTAAATCACAATTTAAAGGCATAAAAATGGAATATGAGAAAGGGGAGGGAGCCCCATATGTGCTCCTGGTCTGTTCGGGTGAGTCTGAGAGAAAGATAAGGCTTTTAGGCTTAAATACGGGCAGCAAAAATATCATAATATCATGTTTTTACAAATATATGAAAGACGTATTTTTTGGAAACATAGTTTACCAATAAATATTACCACTATGATTATGGATCTATTTACCACTATGATTATGGAACTATTTATAAAAATCATCCTCAAAATATTATTAATAACAATTTACTAACCAATCACCAATGATGAAAAACACCTCTATTAAAACTACGATCATGTTCGCATAATTCCCACATGGTTTCCACTAACTATATGTAATACTTTCACCATTACTCCATTAAAAAAGAGGCCTGGTTGATTTCCTATGGGCTTTAAATAGTTTTAAATAAATAATGCACTATATAATGGTAACAACACCGTTTCCTCTAAACTATGTGTGAAAACACTATATAGAAGAAGAAATTTGATAAACATGAGAATTTATCTAAAAATACTCCAAAACATAAATATATCAACCAATAATTTTGGTACATATATGTTAGATATTAAAAGATAAATATCAAATATATTTTATAAATACACAACAAAGGATCTTAAAAGTTTAATGTCTTTAGAGACTAGAAACTCAATGTTATTATTTCTTGAAAGATCTACACTATATACCAAAAATATTTTCCCATATAGTAATATTTTTATAAATTACCTAAAAAAACCATTCTTCATAACATGGGGAAATGAAACATAAAAATTCATGATATCATTTTCTCAGTAAGGGTTAGAATGGGAGATATAAATGATAACATAAGAAAAATATGAGCATATTGGTATGAGATTATGTGATTAAAACTTGAAAATCATTCCCTATATATACAAGATCATAATACTTAGACATAGAATAATGATTGGAAGCTTCTAAGACATGATTCATAATGGAATCAAATAATATGATCCATAATATTATAACATTGGCATAATACATACAATTTTGGCATACATAAAATCATTAAAAAACATTCCCTTAGTATCCAAGGCATATTTCAATGATTATTATAGTTTATTGGGTTCAATCATAAAACCATCATAGTAGTCAAGGTTCAAATACAATACTATCATAGTGGAGTGGGGTCACTACTCAAACCATATTACTAGTTAAGGTTCACTCCCATGACTATTGTAGTGGATACAGTCTCTTTTTGAGCTAGTTTCACTCACTATTATAGTCATTATCTCATGAGATATCCATATTTATCCAATGCATTTGAGAGATATATAATCTTATCCAACCCATCACATAATGAAAACCATATATATGTTTCCTATAAGATCATAAAACATTCATCATATCATAACCCATGAAATGGAAATATTTTTCATAAACATTTCATCATGGAATAATATATGGAAAATAAATGGGATTCACAATCATTATATCAGTTCATCGTAAAATAACCTAGGTAAAATGAATCATGTTTAATAAAATACTTGTAATTATAGTCATTAACCATCTTGATAAAGATTAAGGATAATATCATTGGATCATATTCCTAGTAAATATAAAGTAACATCAAAGGATGACATCATGGATAAAAAATTCAAACAAAAGATCACTTAAATATTTCCTGATGAAAATAGATTTTCCTCTTTGAAATGACTTTTTAAATACATATAAATATCCCAAATATTAAAGAATATTTTTTCTTCAAAATTAACATTACAAGTTTTAAAATGAATCTTTAAATAATTTATTACTCATAAAGGTGACACATTCTATTCATGTCGTATATGTTAAAAAAGATTTATTTCACATTTTGAGTAAAAATAAAAAAACCACAGTT
Source organism: Viscum album (assembly GCA_963277665.1). NCBI lineage: Eukaryota > Viridiplantae > Streptophyta > Magnoliopsida > Santalales > Viscaceae > Viscum > Viscum album. The sequence continues at coordinate 1,515,580,404 of OY728119.1, forward strand.
CGAAAATGACAAAAAGATTCATTTGAAATTGTTTTAAAAAGAATTAAACATTGTTAAAAATGAATTTAAACAGTTGTTGTGGAATAATAAAATTATTATTGAAAACATTTTTAGGGAACATTGATATATAAGAAAAATTATTTTTGATCAAAGAGAAAAATAATCTATGAATACGAAAATTCATGAGTTTTTTCAGAGATATATTATATGATTTCATCATTGGGAACTCAATCATAAACAATTTTGATAAATATTGAGATTTTGACATCAAAACCATACTACTTTGGTAATATTTGAATTATAATACCAGCGAAAAAATAACCTTAGATATATATCTAAATATTTTTAAATTTTATCAGAATCATCATAAAAATTATTTACGAGAAGTATATTTGCCACATAAAAGAAATAGGGGTTGAATATGAAATGTGTCTCATGGAAATAAAATTAAGATGGAAATATCTTTCCTCAGGTCTCTGATTTCTTCGTATGCATTTGAACCCAATGTATAATAAATATAAATTTATTTTAAATTTATTATACTACCATTCTCTTAAATATTATACAATTTATGATTTACTTATGAGGTCTTATCAATTTTTTATTAACTATTTGTTATTAAAATCATTATTATATATGATAACTTCTCAATATTTCAAGTATGTTTTGGTTCTGTGTCTTTTTCTTTTTAATTTGATAATGGATCCATAATCTCGAAAATTGTAATCATAATATTAATATTATATATTTTAATTTTATACATATTTATATTCACCAAAAAAGTAAGAGATTAAAAACTAAATTACAACGTTTATGGAGATAGTAGGTTGTATTTATATATAAATGTTGTTTTCACTTTTCAAATGATGGAATTAATGAAATTTAAATACTAATTAAACTTTTAAGAATCATTATTATATCATATATATCATATATATTCATTAAATATATCCTTATTACCATCCATGTAAAGCGTGAATGAATAAAATCACATCAATTCGTAGAGGAGATAGTCCTCACATACGCACGAGTAACGTTATCATTTTCCAAAGGTATGGAAGGTAGAAAGTTAAATCTGATGTTATAATTAAAGGATTATAATTAGGTCATAAAAGTCTTTTAAATTCATTAAATTCATCATTATATCTATCTGTGAGAGGTAGTGAGGGAAGATGAATTAAATTGATTTGTGAGGGAGTAGTCTGCCCCAGTCATGATCAACGGTTTCATTTCCCATTTGATAAAATGGGGGATATATATTTGTTATCTCATTATAATAGTAACATATCAACATATTAATGATACTATTGTTATTATATTATCATACATGAAGAATATTTGATTGAGGCATAAGAATAAATAATACAAAGATGCTTGGTTAAGAACGATGCCTCCTCTTTAGAAAACCTCTTTAGGTTTTCAACAGAATCAATCATATGATGGTTTTATAATAATAAAAAGGCCTCTAATACATGTTAATAAATGTAATTAATTTTTTTCTACGTATTTTCCAAAAAAAATAAGTCATGTTATTATGATGAAAATAAGAGTGGAGGTACTATTTTATAAGTCGGGGAGGGGAACTATTGTATTTTCATAAATTATTAAATTAATATAAATTAATTATTCTATAAAAATGTCTCAAATTTTAGAATATTCTTGGAAAATATTATTTTTTAATAAATTCTCTCATATAATACAAATTTAACAGGTTTACATGATTTTTTTCACCCTAATATTTTTTAACCCCCTTTAACCCTCTTTGAAAATTACATGGTAATAATGTTTTTACATTTTAGGGGACAAGAAACATTCTATAAAGGGAATAAAGTCTCGTAAATAGAACATTTTTTATATTATAAACCATTTATATTACACATGGATGAATGTATATTTTTTTATAAAATTTAAATCATTTAATAAAACATAATTTGTTATAAAATATCATCAACGTCAATTTGGAAACTATTAATATAATTTGAATTTCAAAACATCAAGATAATGATTGTATTAAAATCTATAATTTTCAAACTTACCTAACATTTTATATTTAAATAAAACTTTCATCATAAATAATAATTTAATAATGTTATATTGCTTTTTATATTTTTAAATTATTTTATATAATTTGCTTTTTGTTAAATAATTACTTTGTTGGAATAGAGTAAACATTAATTAAATTATTAAATTACTAAAAATAATAAAGAAAATATCATCATTAAAATAATTTAATTAATCTAAAATAAAAAATTTATCTTCATTAGAAACATGTTATTGTCCCCTTGTGAATAATAATATATTTTTTAAAAGAAAGGGAGTGACATTTTTTCCTTTTCATTACTTAAATTATTATAAAAGCATAATCATGGCCACATGGACAAAAAAAGAAATATATAAGATATCATGGATGATTGTGGATGAAATTTCCTCACAAAATAAAATTAAAGTAAATTTTATGGTTACATTTTATTCCATATGAAATTATTTTTACTGTTAATAATTCTATTTTATATTTACCGTGGTTACAAATATTTACTGTATTTTCTATTCATTATAACCAAAAGTGAATTTATACTTATTTTACCATTTTATTTTAATGATCATGAAATCATGATTATTTTGGTAATTAACGTATTTTTTGTTTTTTGTTAGTATATTATTACATGATAATGATTGGTAAAATTTAACTAAGTATGAGTCACCATCAGAGAATGTGTCACCTCCAACAAAGAATCAAAATCACCAATGAGTCACCACTAAGATGGAAATTTGACAAAGTTCAAGTCACCACCAACCTAACAAAATACAAGATCTAGACACACTTATAGAATTTATCACCCCTCAAAAGACTCATTTCTAAGATGTCTCATCTCCAGAAAGTTTCACTCTTCCGAAGAGACACCATCAGATCCACAAATATACTTCAAATGTATCACTACTATATTTAAACACTACCAGTGTCATTGTTCAAAATACACACCACCACTATTGTTTTTCATGTATTTTTTAAATAAGTATTTACAATGGATACATTATCAAATTTATTTCTTTTGATTTATTATTGATTGTTCATAAATCCATTTTAAAAATGCATTAAATAATCTGTATGTTCTAATTATAGAGAGAAGGAAATCCTATTGGTGCATGATGTTTCTACTATTAAAAATTGAATTAGACTCCCTCATTTTGAACAGACTATGAATACATGTGTGCAGACCCCGAACAGACAAATATCTATTTTTACATACACTAGAATTGATACCTATTGAAATAACTAGATGAATGATTTCATGTCTCCACAGGACTAAGGAATCTAAATGATTTCATATACCCATTTCTTTCATGCATTCAAGAAAAAAGAGACTATGAAACTCAACTCTATAGAATATTTTTGAAACTCGACTTGAGTAGCAATTCAAATCACTTTTAAGATTTTTGAGTTATAGATCCGAACAGACTGAGAAACACTATCCCCTTTGATCCTTTCTTTTCTTAGGCTAAATATATTTATTTACAATATGATTAGTGTATTCATGCTATTTTTTATAAAACACACATTTATTATTCTTTAAAATAGATGATACTTATATATCATTCCAAAATATTCTAATCTATTTTCCCATATGTTGTGGTAGAGGTCTGATTGTGGCCTATTTTTTGTACTACCATAAAAACTATGGAAGATTTCATACATGGCTTGGATAGTTTGTATACTAATGTAACACGTGATCTATATTGTGGATAAAAATTTTATTTTTATATATAAACTTCTTAGCAATGGTTGATTTCTAGGATTAGAGGACTGTGAATCAACTTGAGACAAAACCATATAAATTCAAATTCCATTGTGTGTTTTTTGTTATATTTTTGTTTTCATTAAACTGTGTTTCTTTTGAATAGGCAACAAATCCTCAACATTGATAATTACTTTTAATTTCTTTTAAAATATGGATTGATTTCGTAAATTTATTTCTAATTTTAATGTAATATTCTATATTATTTTAATCAAGACTTAATCAATCCTTGATAAATATTTTAAATAGTCAATAATTATATCAAACAATTGTTTTAACTGATTAAACTATTTTATATCCATTGGAAGATTTTATTTAAATCTATTTTTAATATAATTTTTTATTGGGTACTCAATGAACCCCCCCTTTCTTGAGATACTCCAGATAACATTTGGTATCAAAGTGATAACTTTTGTGTTAGTGTTTTTAAAACTTTTTCAAATGTTATTTTTGTATTTATTTAAATATAAAAAATGTCTATTTGTTATAAATATATTTGTTTAAATAGATAATATAAAATTATTGTTTTCTACAATCCTCTTTTTTTTCTATGGAAATAATTATCCTCAATATAAGATCAAAATGAAAATGCATATAGAATGTATGAGTTTTGGGATTTAGGATTCTATTGAATAGAAATATGAATTAACTAAAACTACTGTAGTTACTTGGGATAATGCTACCACCACTTATCATAACAAAAATTAAAAAGATATTAATGCCCTATATTGTTATTTCGGAAATGGGGAATTCGAAAGAATTTCAACTTTAAAACTTATTTTTCAAATTTTGGATACATTAATTATTTCACATTAAGGAAAAAATAATGTTAAGGAAAAGATAATAAATACATATAATATAAAGTGTGATATATTTAAAAGGAATCTTGATGAATTAATCTCTAATATGTATCTTAGGTTTAATTAAATTGTGAACAAGATGAGCTCACTGGGAAATCTAGTGTCTACAAAAGAACATATCATGATATATATACGATGCCTTCTAGAAAGATAGAGAGTCACATCTATTTTAATTAGGGAATCACATTACATTATCAAACTACTAGTAAAGTAATTAATTATAATGATTAAGATTTTTGATGAATAATTTAATGTTAATAGAGAATAGGAAGATGGAAAAACGTGTTGACTGAAGTAAGACACTCACGAGGTGGAAGAATTGAGTTCCTATAAAAATTTATTTTAAAACCCTTATTTGAAAAATTCCCCCAATTTAAAATGTAAACATCATAGTTAACCAAAGTAGAATATTTATAAGATTTTTTTAAAGATCAATTAATTTCTCAAAATATTTATTAATTCTCAGTTACACTAATTTGTGAGATTTCTATATCTTTTAAAAGTAATTTACTAACTCAAAAGTAGTTATAAATAATAAAAAATAATAAATATCAAAGTAATATTTAGTTCTCTAAAATATGTGTTTAAATAGAGGAAACAAAATTTGAAAAACACATCGGATAAAAAAAGAGGTTCAGTTTCAAGAAGATACCAAATCTTCTCCAACTTGTGATCACCTACCACCAAGTGGTTTATATTAATAAACATGATCTACCACTTAGATCAGAGTTAACAACATCACACAAGTATTTACAGGTCAACCAGACCTCTACCATAGTAATTTGTGGGAAAAAAGTAGAATCAGGTCTCATAGGTACCTCTTACACAATTATACATGGGTGAGTAATGTTGTAGAAATATAATTGAGTGAGGATATATTTTAACCCCTAGTTTAACTCATGAGACAGTATGTCTTTGTGATACAGACACACATATTGCTTGAAAGAATATTAAAAATGTACATAATAGAACATAAATAATAAGAAAAGGTTTAGAATGCTCTATGTGACGAGATTGAAGAATCTAGACTTCTTAGGTGTAGTAGATGTGACACTCGAGTCCAATTCTAGAAAATACAACAAAATAGAGTAACATAGAAGCAATGTGTTCTGGTTTCCATTGATTTTAGATGTTCTTTTAAGGTTATCTTCTCTAGGGTTTGTTGCTGCAATAATGTTGAGACTTTGGTTCTCATCAAATCCTTATTGTTCACAGTTAGTAAGAATGATTTTTAGTCATGCATGTCTCTTTCTTTACTTCACAGGTTATCTCTATATCATGCACTTATGCTTTTTTGATCTGGTGATTTTTTTTACAATTCAAAGGTCAACAATACGCATGTTTGGGACATGTTATTTACCTCATGCCTATAAAATCCTAGATTATGATGTCTACTAAAAGTTATACAAGTAAATTAGTAGAATAAAATAACCCAAAATGACTGGTAGGTAAAAGTTTGAATTTTGAGAGTAAATAAATTTTCTAAGTATTGAATGGTAGGTTATTATCTTGGTAAGTCATTCTACCAGTAATTCAGTGCATCAGTGAATCCTTTTATCAGTGACTCAATGTGTCAGTATATCATTTCATCAGTGTAACATTCTTTTGGTTACTTGTTCTATCAGTTACTTAGAATATCGATGACTCGGTCTTGTATATTTCAGTGAGTCTTTTATTATGTTAGTGATTAATTTGTTATGTTGGTGAGTTTTTATGTCAGTGACTCATTTGTTTTTTCTGTGAGTCATTTTTTCTGTCAAGGAATCATTTGTTCCATAATTGATTCATTTTATCGATGACTCATTTTTTCTATCAGTGAGTCATTCTGTCAGTGAGTCAAGACTATCGGTGACTCAGAGTCTGTGACTTAAATTATCCGTGGCTCATATTTTTCCATTTTTATCTTCTTGTATTATAGTATAAAAATTAACTAAATATATTAAAATTAGGATTGAACATAAAGAATCATAATTAAACATATTTGAATTTTATAATTAAGACATGAATGAACATGTTTGGACATGATTTGTGATCATTAAATCTGGAGAGCACCAACAATCACCCCCTTTTTATGATCACAAATCATGGAATTATAAATTTTAATTGGTTAACTTAGAATGATCAAAGTAGTTATTCTGCTTACTATCTCTCAGAACCAATTAGTTTATAATTAAGCAGAGTGAAAATTCATAGTGTAAATAATGAAATAATGTCTCCATAGTTATACTAATGCATAATGATTCTTCTTTTCTCTCCCTCTTAGTATAATCAAAAAGTGTAAATGCATTAAAGAATAATGATCAAGGATGAAAATAAATAATCAAATCATGACAAGATACTATATTTCATTAGTAAAGAAAATTTAATTGGATAATAAAGTTCAAAATTACCACAAATGCACATTATCAAACAACTGATCCAAACTAATACTTATTATTCAAAGAATAATCCAGTGTGGCCCTTACCTTATCAGAAGTAGAAATGGTAGGAGTAGATGTAGAATTAGTGGATAGAGGTTCATAATGAATTCTAAAAGATGGAAAGGGAACTCCAATAATTATGGAAGGGGCCATGCTGAGACTAGTGTAGGATGGAGGGCCAGTAAGTTCTCTAAAAATGATAGGACAAATCCATCTGAAATCTTGTGAATGATAGAGTATCAAAGAAGTAATTATAGCATAAGTAAAGCTAGCTGGTTCAAGAGGTGGTCTGATAGGAGTGTTAGGAGGAGAAAAAATCACAGTACTCAATACATGTATATAATTCTTTAGAAGGTTGATAAAATCCATGATTATCTCCCCAGGATACTTCATAGATTTTTTGAAATCTTCTTTATTTTTAATGAAATTTACAATTGAAGGAAAAAACTCTTTAAGTATCATTACCTGATCTCTGAAGGCTTAGGTCACTGGATGAATACTCTAGTTCTCAAGTAAAAGCATGAAGTGTTTTTCTATCTAATGCATTGTGTATATCCTATTGAAATAAAAATACACATTCTTGGTGATTTATTCAAGAGAAATTGTATCCTTGTTGTAATAAAATATTACAATGTCATATATATGATCATTGTTATACCTAATTTTTGATAGATGTTTCTGAATAGTTCTACCCATCATGGTTCTCAACTCTACTCTAATGATACTTTTAATCATATCTATGTTTATTGGGTGAAAAAGACGAGCTACTGAGCTAGATCTCCCTTGCACAATGTGTCTCACATATTTCCTTGTCTAGCGTCGTATATCACTATCTAAATGGACAATTTCCGACTAATGTCCATCCCATACCACTATTGAAATCACCTCACTATATAAAGGCTAAAAATGAGGAACATAGCAAGTTAGAGACATAGATTTTGAGGTGTTATTCACCGAATCCTTGACTACTGACTTCAGAAGGACTAAATCAAATGTTGGAGTAGAATCCTCAACAGGAGATTCAAGAGAGATTCTATTACACTATAGAGCATTGTCTACAGTGGATTTATACTCACTGAGTAGTTGGAAAAAAATATCTTCAAGCTTAACCATTTCATCAAACACCTTATATCTAGCGGTATTAATAACTTTGAAAACTCATACCAACCAAGGTTTGAACATGGAAAAAAACAATTGCTACAATAATTTCTGCATCATTTTCACTAAGTAGTGCTATAGTTGTAGGTTGATCTTGAGGGACTGATCTCATAGAATCTAACATTTCTTCTTTAAAACTTTCAAAAATTTATTTGTTGATATATACACCTAGCATAGAAATCACTAAGGGTACAGAAGTAGAAGTAGATGAAACATTTGGAGATTACCCAACTACTGATCCCCTTGAAATATTCATCCTCTCCTCATCATCTTAATATGAATAATCAAGGCCCAGAGCAATATTACCTAGGAATTTTTCCCACTCATATAACATAAGAGAATTTAGAGGAGTGAGTGTATCAACTCTCACCTTTCTATATTGAGTATCCCCATAAATTTAAACTCCACTCACTTATTTAACCCCATCAAAATGAGGTCTCATTATAATACAAACCAACTGAGGTTCTGGTCTTACATGTGCTATGTCTTCATTACGAATCCTAGCTACTTCTTCTACCTTAGCACCAGCTTCTACCTGGCCTAGAGGTTCAATAAACTATTCCTGTTTCTCAAGAACAACCAGTTATAAATTGGCACCTTGATCATCACAAAGATGATCAGAATCACTGTCACTTTTACCACATTCATAATTTTAGTGCTCAGGTTATTTTACTTCACATGCACTATCACCTTATCCACTTTTATAGCCAGATTCATCATCCCCTTCTTTCTCACTGTCAGAGCCACTACCACTACCACTTTCTTCTTCTTCTATGACTTCTTCTTCTTCTTCTCGAGATTCCACTTCGGAATCATTTGATCTTCTTTCATATTCCAGACTAGCTAACTCCTCATTCTCTTCATCATCATCATAAACAAAATAGGTTCCTTGGATGGGAGAGATAAAGGTCTAATATGATTTCCAAAAGACATTACCTTAGGAATTTCAAAAATATCAGGTTCACTCCTATCATCTATAGGAGACTTATCTTCCCTATAAGATTCAGTTTCTTCTTTATTAGAATAAAACAACCTCATAATCTAGTCCTATACCATGATGAACAACATCTCTCAACCCAGTAGGATTATCTACAGGAAATTTTCATATAGATTTTCATTATTTTGAACCCACTCCCTCTTCCAGGTATTACAATATATCTTCATTATCTTACAATTTTTTTATTTGAGAAAACTCCATTATTACAAAAAAGTGTTTCTTCATTATCAACTACACATCCTCTTTCCTTCAGCATATCATATTTCACTCTTGGATAGAATAAAAAATTATTTTCAGAATATGGCTTGATCATATCACTAATATGTACTATTACATATCTTCACAAATTCACTTTATTCCCTATATTCAGAAAATAGTAGAGATATACATCCTGATATTTTAGTGAGGAAAAGTACCCTTTATTTGGACACACTGGTGTTGGATAAATTTAAATAAAAGTCTAGTTTTTCATCCAAATCTCAAGAGATAGACCTTCTATGATCCACAATACCATACATCTCCCCCAAATCTGCCTCATAGGAAAACAATAACTGGTTGGTGGACTAAATAATTGGTATTCATCTATGACTTATTCCTATAGTACATAGAATCATTTTTTCCAATGCCTTTATGAAAAATATTATATCCTTCTATTCACTAATTATATGATCCAATAAACCTCATTTTCATCCAAGATAAACTCAACCTGAAGATAAAACATGTGCACAAGTTTAGGGTAATACAACCTTTTTTATTTGAAAACCAATCTAGCCACCATTGAGTTTGTAACACTCTTAAAATAAGAGACATACTAGATAATAACCATTCAGTGAACACTTCCTTCTCACCTATTATAACACTATTTTCTAGACCTAAATTAACAAGTTAGATCTACCTGATTCTCCTTTCTACTTCTTAACACATTGAGATTAATATTTAAATCTTTTGAAGATGCACCTTATTCTAACCATTCAAAAGGTTTGATAGATGGTAATAAGGTAAATTGTCTAAGGGTAAAGGGAGAATGTGTAAGAGTGTAAGAGTGGAAGTTAGAGAGTAAGAAATGGGATGGATTAATTCAATTTTATCATTTAGGGATTCATAAACAATAAACCGAGTAAAATGTGTTAAAATGAAATAAAATAAACAAAACTACATTATAACAACCTATAATTTACATACATGGTTATTAAATTAAAATTGAAGCATTCTTATTACAACATATAACAAAACCATGAAAGGACCGTATAGGTATAGTGTCTTTAGAAACTGGGAAACATAAACAACTAGTTCATAAATCATCTACGTTGTCTCTAATTTATTTCATCATATCTAGAGTCCCATTTTGGCATATCCTAATTAATATCCTTCTTCCTGACCTGGGGAAAATAAAACATACAAAAGGGTAATCTCAAATGCTCAGTAAGGGTAAACAAAAGAAATATCAAACATATCATATTTATAAGAACATAACATTTTTAAAATCTTTCCCTGGAAAAGAGATCATAACATGGGATAAATCATAGAAGTAAAATGTAATTCCAATAATCATAACTTAAAACATGAAGCTTTGTGGCATACACACATAATCATATAAAATCATTTCTTAGTAGTCAAGACTCATTGCCAAGACTACCTTAGTGGAAACATTCCATTTCTGAACTGAGTTCACTCTTCGTTTCAGTCCTGTTTCACTGAACCGGATTAACCTACCATTATATCCATGTCTATCTCCTGATATATAAATCTTTACCCAATTCATTGGAGGGAGATATAGTTCCCACCCATCTCATAATGATACCATTCTTATGTGTGCCACAAGATCATAAATCATACATCATAGCATAACCCATGTAATAAAAATGGGATTCATAAACATCATGCCATCATAACATAACCCATATAAGATAAAAGGATATCATAAAAATAATTCCATCAAAACATAATAAAATAAATGTAAAAATTGGGATAGAAACATTACCCTATATTATCATATATGGAAAATAATTTTGATAAAACACTTGAAGTCCATTCTTGAGGAAAATATCCTTTCTACTTCAAAAACATTTTTCCATTGTTAACATGTCATAAAATTTTAAACTAAAATAAGTTGATTAACAATAAACTTGAAAACTTGTAAATTAACCTTCTTGGAAATAATGTTCTAAAAATCCATTCATGCCGTATAAGTTTAAAAATGCATTCTTGTCGTACTTTGGCTGGAAAAGTCAAAAAGTACCTCATACGAAAAACGACAAAAGATTCCTTTCATAAATTTTACTAAAAACTCATAGAAGGGTAAAATTGGATTTAAAAAATCGTAGGAGGATATAAATAATATTACATATTGAGGAAACATGGATGTGGATGATAAATATTCCCCAGTAAATTCGGAAGTATAAACAATCTCGGATAAAAATTGAGATTGCGAGATTGTCCCTTACCTTAAGTTTGATTTGCTTCGTAAGTTTCCGAACCTCCTGTGTAATGATTTAAATAATTTCATTGACTTATTCCAGAATCATACTCATTGTTATGATATCATATATGGTCATATTCTTAGCTTCTTATTAGTAATATTTCATTGCTACTTGTTATTCGGGTGTTTATTACTTTTTGTTCTTATGCGTGTTTTGTCGAATAAATTCTTATTCTTATTTTTAGGTTATAGATACCTCATTTACAGAATTTTATTAGTGTAATAAATATCATATTAATTCATTCAATTCATTTATGTAATCATTATGCAATTAAGATCATGTAGAACGAGTCGGATCACATCGTGGAGACGGTATTCCGTACGTACGCATGAGCGATGATATCGTTCCCATGATCGTGGAATTGTATTGGAGTGTATGTATACTATTTCAGAATAAATATCACTTTACAATAATTATATATCGTCATTATTTACACCATTATACCCATTCAAGTAAGGTGGTGGTGGAAAATAGATTACACCACGGCGTGGAGACCGTATTTCGTACGTACGCACGCGCGGTGATTTCATTATCTGTAGGATGGATAGATGGTGAAATAGTGTTGTTTAATAATTATAATAACATATCGGTATATGAGTTATACTTATTTTATTACTTCATAATGAAATAACTAAAGAAGAAGTAGAAGAAGAAGAAATAAAGTTGAAAGAAATGGTAACAGACATTACCTCTTCTTTGAAGCGCCTCTTTGAAACCTCCTCTTAGGGCACAAAAATTGGTCTTTGAAGAAGACCAAGACCTAGAGGATGTTTCTAGGGAAGTTGAGAATAGAATTTGGCAGGGGTTTTCCGAGCTTGAAGGCTCAAAGTGGTGTGAGGAAGAGAGGGAGGAGATGCCCTTTTATAAGTGAGGAGAGGAGCACCTTGGGAAAAACAAAAAATACTATTTTATTATAAAGTCATATTCGGTTTTGAATAGCTCCAAATTGATTTATTTAGAATCTATGGGGGGGATTTGTCTAAATAATCTCATCCAATATAATTTAGACATGTTTAGGTATCTATTTTAACCTTATCATTTAGATTTAACTTTAAGTTAGATAATTTTACTTTTACCGTGTCTTCTTGTTTTCTTACACTATAAGGTTAATAAACTTACTATAACAAGACAAAAGAACCACAAGTTTTTTATTATTAATATATATTACCTTATATAAGTCATTTGGCCGAACCTTAGATTTTTAGGAATAAAATAACAATTAATAATATAATATTTTTTTTTTAAACAATTTTATGATAATTTTGACACTATTTGGTAATTGATTTTTGTGAAAATCATAAAAGAAATATTATTTCGAAAAAAGTTATTTAAATCAATACTAACATTTCATATTAACATATAAGATTATTTTAATTCATAAAAAGTCTCAAATGTTATTTATTTGGGTATTTATAACATCGATTATGTCAATATTTCATTAATAATATAATTACGGCATCATCATTATGTCATAAATAAATTAAATGATATAAATACTAAAAATTAAAAATATAATACCATTATGTAGGAAATTATTTTAGATTTCTAATTAATATTTATAGTCGAATGTATCTTATGTATAACCCTATATTAAAAATTATTTAGTTATTAAACTTTGATTTTAACTATTTTTACTCTTCTTTAAATAAATTAATAATAAATGTCCTAATCTAATCCAAGTGGGCCTAAATGGTCATCTTTTATTCCTAAGGTTTTTTTGGTCGAATTACACTTATCCAATAGAATTAGGACATGTGTTAGGTAAATAATAATATTATTTTTACCCTTAATTACACTATTTACTTTTAACCGTGGTAAAAAAAAGTAAAAACTTATTATTCACCAAAAATTATTTTCAACTCATTGAACAACATTATAGTCCTTGATATTTACCGTGTCTCTTGGATTTTTGAAATTCTACTCACAGAAGTGGTAAAATTATGTTTTATGTGAATTTGGAAATTCTCCTAGGAGGTGGGTAAAAGATGGTGAAAAGTTCAATAAAATTTTTATATATCTAAAATTATTATAAAATGACTCCAAAAAATTGCATTGAACTTACATAGGTATTATGTATAAATTTTGACCTAAAATAAATTTAAATAAAATAAATAATTATTTAAATAAAAAGTCGGTTTTTAATTAGTAACCCAGTGTTTTCACTATTCATCAAAAATTGAAAGTTTTCAGAAAAATACCAAAATCTCACCATAGGCTAATTTCGATATTCTGAATCCAAAAATGAAGTCCATTTTGAAAGATGAAATTTAAAAAATTTCAAAAAGTGGTTATTAATATTCATACCAGCCAGTTTTAATAATATTTTAATAGCATATCGTTGTTTAGTGAAACTCAGTATTGCGTACGACGCAAGCTATCGAGGAAGGATATCGTTGCATGTAAAGAAAGCCAAGAAGTTTGTGTGTGTGGTGAAAGATTCCTTTGATGATTTATATTACATAAAAACAAAATATTTCGCATAAAATTATCGCGTGTAACATTCTACCCCCCTTAAAAGTAATTTCACCCTTGAAATTCGTCACATTGTAACAAACAGATGAGAATACCTCTCCCTCATCATATACTCAAGCTCCCATGTAGATTCTTCTAATTGGTGGTTCCTCCATAAAACTTTCACCAAGAAAGTGGTCTTTTTCTGTAGGAATTTTTCGCTACGATCCAGAATCTCTATCGGCTGTTCTTCATAAGAAAGATCTTGCTATAGTGGTACAACTTCTGAGTTGAGTACATGTGAAGGATCAGGTATGTACTTTCTCAGGAGAGATACATGGAACACATCGTGAACTTGAGAGAGATTCAGTGGAAGCGCCAATCGGTAAGCTACCTTCCCAACGCGATCCAGTATTTCGAAAGGACCAATATACCTAGGGCTTAGCTTTCCCTTCTTTCTAGATCTCATTACTCCTTTCTAAGGAGATATTCGTAAGAACACTTTATCACCCACTTCAAACTCTAGGTCTTTTCTTCGGTTATCGACCTATATTTTTTGTCGACTCTGAGCTGCTCTTATGTGTTGTTGAATACATCTTACCATTTCTTACATCCTATCAACAAGATCAGGTCCTAATAGTTTTCTTTCCCCAACTTCATCCCAGCAAGTTGGAGTTCTGCATTTCTTTCCATAGAGGGCTTCATAAGGATCCATTTGAATACTGGAGTGAAAGATATTATTATAAGAAAATTCCACCAAACATAGGTGTTGATCCTAACCACCTTTGAAATCCATAGAGCAAGCTCTCAACATGTCTTCTAGATTTTGAATTTTCCCCTCAGACTGATCGTCTGTCTGAGGATGGTAAGCAGTGCTGAAACTCAACTCTGTATCTAGAGCATGTTGAAGACTTTGCCAGAACATTGAGGTAAACCTCGGATCCTGATCAGATATAATAGAAAGTGGTACTCCATGCAATCTTACCACTTCCTTTACATATATCCTGGCAAGCTGATCCAGAGAGAAATCTTCTCTAATAGAAATTAAGTGTGCAGACTTTGTAAGACGATCGACTATGACCCAGATAACATTATTGAATTTAGATGTTTTAGGAAGTCCGCTGAAAAAGTCCATAGTGATGTTTTACCATTTCCATTCAGGTATGGGTAATGGTTGTAACACCCCCTTAGAATTCTGTCTCTCAGCTTTAACTTGCTGACAAACCAAGAATCAAGAGACATATTCAACAACATCTCTTTTCATGCCATCCCACCAGAAGTACTCTTTCAGGTCCCTATACATCTTTGTACTTCCAGGATGAATAGAAAATGAATAACTACGAACCTCATCCAGTAGCTCCTTCTTTAATTCTGGGATGGGAGGAACACAAACCCGATTCCTGAACCTTATTATCCCATCACAATCAAGGTTGAATTCAGGAACATTTCTCACCTTCTTTTGAAACTCTACATCTTCTTTATGTGCCTCTTTAATCGTCACGTGTATATATGGTTCAACATTCATTAGAGAAAGATAAGATTTATCCCGTTCCATTATAATTCCAAGAAACATCCTTTGTAAATCCATAAATATTGGATCTTTTGTGATCCTCATCATTGATAAGCTAGCATGGTCTTGTCGACTTAATGCATCTGCCACCTTGTTTTCTTTCCCAGGGTGGTAATGAATTGAGTAGTCGTAATCCTTAATCAGCTCCAACCATCTTCTTTGGTGCATATTCAGCTCCTTTTGTGTGAAAATATACTTTAATCTTTTATGATCAGTATAAATATCACACCTTTCTCCATAAAGATAATGCCTCCAAATCTTTAATGCAAAGATTACCGCAGCTAACTCCAAATCATGAGTTGGGTAATTTTGCTCATGGATTTTCAACTGTCGGGCGGCATAAGCTATCACCATATCGTTTTTCATGAGAACACACCCCAATACCTTCTTGGATGCATCACTGTAAATCACAACCCTTTCTCCACTACAAGGCAGTGTCAGTACAGGTGCACTGGATAACCTTCTTTTTAACTCCTTGAAATTCTCTTCACATTCCTCCATCCAAACAAACTTAACTCATTTCCAAGTCAACTTGGTGAGTGGATTAGATAATCATGAAAAATATTTCACAAAACGTCGATAATATCCATCCAAACCAAGATAACTTCAGATCTCAGTTACTATTGTTGGTCTCGACCATCTATCGATAACCTCTGTTTTTTCTGGATCCACAGATATCCCCTATTTTGAGATTATGTGACCCAAAAATGCAACTTTTTGATGCCAAAATTCACACTTGGTAAATTTCCTATAAATCTTTTCCTTCATAAGGATCTTCAATATAATTCTCAAGTGATCTTCATTTTCTTCCTTGTTCTTTGAATAGACAAGAATATCATCTATATAGACTACCACAAACTGATCAATATAGTCTCTAAAGACTCTATTCATCAGATCTATGAAGATAGCAGGGGCATTAGTAAGATCAAATGGCATCACTATAAATTCATAGTGTCCATACCTTGTACGGAATGTTGTCTTTGGTATATCGTCCATTTTGACCCTTAATTTATGATTCCCTGAATGAAGATCAATCTTGGAAAAGTATTGAGCTCTGCATAGTTGGTCAAATAGGTCATTAATGCATGGGAGAGGATATTTTTTCTTGATAGTGATCTTGTTAAGTTCTCGATAATCAATGTAGAGTCTCATTGATCCATCTTTCTTCTTAACAAACAGAACAGGTGCTCCCCAAGGTGATGCACTAGGGCGTATGAATCCTTTATAAAGATTCTCTTGGAGTTTCTTCTTCAATTCCTAGAACTCAATTGGGGCCATTCTATAAGGTGTCTTTGAAATAGGCAAAGCACCTGGTACGAGTTCTATTGAAAAATCAACTTCACGATTTGGTGGAAGACCTGTAAATTCCTCCGGAAAGACATCATCAAATTCTCGTAAAATGGGAATATTATTAATTGTGAGTTTCTCTCCAACCATTTGAGATAAATAACCTTCATTTAGTGGAATCAAGACCCATAAGATGGAAGAAATTTTCACTGGAACGATATGTTCATCCTTGCATCGATAGACGATCATAGATTGATTTGGAATATAAAATGTGACTCCCCTTATTTGGCAATTGATATGAGCTCCATATAAAGAAATCCAATCCATGCCAAGAATCACATCAAATTCCACTATATCTAGGATCACAATATTTGCAGGAAGCACTTTCCCACAAACTTCAATCGGATAAGAATTGTAAACTTTTGATGCGACTGTTGTTCTATTAGAAGTTGTCACAGCCAACTCAATATCTAATTGTTGAGGTACTACGGTGATACCCTTAGAAAATTCTTCATAAATAAAAGAGTGGGTGGATCCAAAATCAAATAAAACATTTTATACTTTAGAGGAGATGGTAGGTGTACCTCTCACCACTTCGTTGTTGTACTCCACATCGTTGATAATAATTGCATGTTACTTTCTTTTGAATTTGGCCATAAGAGTTTGTTGACATCGATCATCATCATCAACCCTTGGATTTGTGCATTTATTGGTATAATTCCCCATCTCCTTGCACTTGTAACATTGAAGTGTAGGAGGTGCACTCTGTGTAGCCATTTCTTTGTTTGCATCACTAGCTATCTTCTTCCCATCATTTCGGCATTCAAATGCAGGATGACCTTCCTTTGCACATTTGAAACATTTACTTGTCCCTCTAAGAAAACTCCCTCCATGTTTCTTTCCACACTTTGAGCATAAGGGAAAACTCATCTTCTTTTCAGTGTGCTCTTTAGATTTTCCTTTGAATTCCATTTTCCTCTTCTTATCAAACCCATATGACCGATGGGTTTCTCCAATATCCATCTCAACCTTGAGAGCACATCGAACAATTTCCTCGTAGCTATTGAAGTCACTTATGGATAACACCCTTTGAAGACTTGGTTTTAAGCCACTAATGAATCGATCGATCTTACTCTTAGGTTGGATAATAATTGAGAAAGTGTACATTGCAAGTCTGGTAAAATTTTCTTCGTAGGTACCAATGGATTCATCATCCTTTTTCCTCAGTTCAAGAAACTCCTTCTCCATCTTTGTTTGAAGAATACGAGTGAAATACTTATTGGAAAATATATTCTTGAACTCGTCCCATTCCATGGACTCAATTTCATCCCTTTGCCTCGTATTCTTAATAAGATTCCACCATTGATCAGCTTCACCTTCCAAACGATATACTGCTAAGATAACTTTATCATGTTCAGAACATTGAAGAACTGAAAATATCCTTTCAGTGGTACTGATCCATTGTTCAGCCACTAATGGATCAGTAGACCCGCTGAATGAGGTTGGATGCTTCCTCATGAAGGATTCAACGGAATGTTTCTCCTTCCTTTTCTTGTTTGGAAGTCCTGCATGATTCATAGCTTGAGAAAGTTGTGTGAGCATGGCTACAAGATTTTTCATTCCATCTCCCATAATGTTTGGTTGCTCAGGAGGACAATCATTTCATTTCTCGTCGCATTTCACATTAACACGGTTCCTTCGGGTTCCATCCATTGACTAAAACCAAGAAGAATAGTGTGAGAAACACTAATTATAATATGAAAACCACATAATCAAGAATAAAATTTCACACTTAAGTTCTTATCATAGGTTGTTCATTTCCATTTCTAAAACACTAAGATTGTGTTCTATGCTTAGACATATCCTTAGGTTTCTTAATAAGGCTTTCATATCCTAGTTTCCAATGTTTTGACTATACCTTTCCTCTGATACCAACTATAACGACCCATACTTTACAAACATGGTTATTACTTCAAAATTGAAGCATACTTATGACAACATATAACAAAACCATGAAAGGACCGTATAGGTATAGTGTCTTTAGAAATTGGGAAACATAAACAACTGGTTCATAAATCATCTACGTTGTCTCCCATTTATTTCATCATATCTAGAGTCCCGTTTGGGAATATCCTACTTAATATCCTTCTTCCTAACCTGGGGAAAAGAAAACATAAAAAAGGGTGATCTCAAATGATCAGTAAGGGTAAACAAAAGAAATATCAAACGTATCATATTTATAAGAACATAACATTTTGAAAATATTATCCTGCAAAGGCGATCATAACATGGGATAAATCATATAAGTAAAATGTAATTCCAATAATCATAACATAGAACATGAAGCTTTTTGGAATACACACATAATCATAGAAAATCATTTCATAGTAGTCAAGACTCATTGCCAAGACT
This sequence comes from Viscum album, assembly GCA_963277665.1. NCBI lineage: Eukaryota > Viridiplantae > Streptophyta > Magnoliopsida > Santalales > Viscaceae > Viscum > Viscum album. The sequence goes on from OY728119.1 coordinate 1,515,599,833, forward strand.
ATCTTAGCGGAGAAAGTCCATTTCTGAACCGAGTTCACTCCTAATTTCAGTCCTGTTTCACTGAACCGAATTAACCTGCCATTCCAGTCATGTCTATCTCATGAGATATAAATATTTACCCAATGCATTGGAGGGAGATATAGGTCCCACCCATCTCATAATGATACCATTCTTATGTGTTCCACAAGATCATAAATCATACATCATAGCATAACCCATGTAATAAAAATGGGATTCTTATACATCATTCCATCATAACATAATCCATATAAGATAAAAGGACATCATCAAAATAATTCCATAAAAACATAATAAAATCAATGTAAAAATAGAGATATAAACAGAACCCTATATTATCATAGATAGAAAATAATTTTGATAAAACACTTAAACTCCATTCTTGAGGAAAATATCCTTTCTACTTCAAAAACATTTTTCATTTCTTAACATTTCATACAATTTTAAACCAAAAGAATTTGATTAAAAATAAACATGAAAACTTGTAAAGGAATCTTCTTGGAAAAAATGTTCTAAAAATTCATTCATGCCGTATAAGTTTAAAAAACATTCTTCTCGTTCTTTGGTCGGAAAAGTCAAAAAGTACCTCGTACGAAAAACGACAAAAGATTCCTTTCATATATTTTACTAAAAACTCGCCGAAGGGTAAAATTGGATTTGAAAAATTGTAGGAGGAGATAAATAATATTACATATTGAGGAAACATGTATGTGGATAATAAATATTCCCCAGTAAATTCTTAAGTATAAACAATCTCGGATAAAAATTGAGATTGCGAGATTGTCCCTTACCTTAGGTCTGATTTTCTTTATAAGTGTCTGAACCTACTGTATAATGATTTAAATAATGTCATTGACTTATTCCAGAATCATACTCATTGTTATGATATCATATATGGTCATATTCTTAGCTTCATATTAGTAATATTTCATTTGGACTTGTTATTCGGGTGTTTATTACTTTTTGTTCTTATGCGTGTTTTGTTGAATAAATTCTCATAATTATTTTTAGGTTATAGATACCTCATTTACAGAATGGTATTAGTGTAATATATATCATATTCATTCATTCAATTCATTTATATAATCATTATGAAATGAATATCATGTAGAATTAGTCGTATCACATCGTGGAGACGGTATTCCGTACGTACGCACGAGCGATGATATCGTTCCCATGATCGTGGAATTGTATTGGATTGTATGTATACTATTTCAGAATCAATATCACTTTACAATAATTATATATAGTCATTATTTACACCATTATACCCATCCAAGTAATGTGGTGGTGGAAAATAGTTTACACCACGGCATGGAGACGGTATTCTGTACGTATGCACGCGCGGTGATTTCATTTTCCGTAGGATGGATAGATGGTAAAATAGGGGTTTTTCATACATATAATAACATATAAGTATATTATTTATACTGATGTTATTACTTCATAATGAATCAACTAAATAAGAAGAAGTAGAAGATGAAATAAAGTTGAAAGAATCGGTAACGGACATTACCTCTTCTTTGAAGCGCCTCTTTGAGACCTCCTCTTAGGGCACTAGAATTGGTCTTTAAAGAAAACCAGGACCTCTAGGATGTTTCTAGAGAAGTGTAGAAGATAATTTGTCAGGGTTTTGCCGAGATTTAAGGCTCAAAGTGGTGTGAGGAAGAGATTGAGGAGGTTCCCTTTTATAAGGGAGGAGAGGGGCACCTTAGGAAAAACTAAAAATATTATTTTATTATAAAGCCATATTCGGTTTTTAATAGCTCCAAATTGATTTATTTTGAAGATAAGGAGGGTATGGGTCTAAAACCTCTCATCCAATATAATTTAGACAAGTTTAGGTATCTATTTTAACCTTATCATTTAGATTTAACTTTAATTTAGTTAATTTTACTTTTGTCGTGTCTTCTTGTTTTCTTACACTATAAGGTTAATAAACATACTATAACAAGACAAACGAACCCCAATTTTTTATTATTAACATATATAACCGTATCTAAGTCATTTTTCAGAACCTTAGATTTTAGGAATAAAATAACAATTAATAATTTAATATTTGTTTTAAAAACTATTTTATGTAAATTTTGACACTATTTGGTAATTGATTTTTGTGAAAGTCATAACAGAAATATTAGTTCTAAAAAAATTAATCAAATCATTAATAACATGTCATATTAACATAAAAAATTATTTTAATTCATAAAAACCTTCAAATTACATTTATTTGGGTATTTATAACATCAATTATGTCAATATTTCATTAATAATATAATTACTACATCATCATTGTGTCATAAATAAATTAAATTATTTAAAGTCTCAAAATTAAAAATAAAATACAATTATGTAGGAAATATGTTTGGATTTATAATGAATATTTATAGACAAATTTATCTTATGTGTAACTCTATATTAAAAATGATTTAGTTATTAAACTTTGATTTTATCTATTTTAACCATTCTTTAAATAAATTAATAATAAATGTCCTAATCAAATCCAAGTGGGCCTAAATGGTCATATTTTATTCCTAAGGTTGTTTTTGGTCTAATTACACTTATCCAATAGAATTATGACATGTTTTAGGGTAATAATTATATCCTTTTTACCCTTAATTACCCTATTTACTTTTAACTGTGGTAAAATAAAGTAAAACGTTACTGTTCACCAAAAATTATTTGCATCTCATTGAACCAAATTTTAATCCTTGATATTAACCGTTTCTCTTGTATTTTTGAAATTCCACTTACAGAAGCGGTAAAATTAAGTTTTATGTGAATTTGGAAGTCCTCCTAGGAGGTGGGTAAAAGACGGTGAAAAGTTCAATAAAATTTTTATATATCTAAAATTATTATAAAATGACTCCATTGAATTGCATTGAACTTATATAGGTATTATGTATCAATTTTGACCTAAAATAAATTTATATAAAATAAATAATTATTTAAATAAAAAGTCGGTTTTTAAATAGTAACCGAGTGTTTTCACTATTCATCAAAAATTGATAGTTTTCAGAAAAATAACAAAATTTCACCCTAGGCTAATTTCGATATTTCGAATCCAAAAATGAAGTCCATTTTGAAAGATGAAATTTACAAAATTTCAAAAAGTGGTTATTACTATTCATAATGGCTAGTTTTAATAATATTTTAATAGTATATCATTGTTTAGTGAAACTCGGTATTACATACGACGCAAGCTATCGAGGAAGGCCGCGATTGCATGTAAAGCAAGAAAAGCTAGTGTTGTGTGTAGTGAAAGATTCCTTTGATGATTTCTATAACATAAAAACAAAATATTTCTCATAAAAGTCTCAGGTGTTAGATACATGATTTCAGTAAAATAAAATAGATATAGATAGTGGGTTCCTTTGGTGAGAGGCCAACAGAGAGACATTAGTGTCAGTTCCATCAAGAAAGTGTCAGTTTCAGCGAGACAATGGTGTTGAAGAGACATTAGTGTCGGTGTCGGTGAGACATCACCAGTTTGTCCTATCAATGTAACACCCATATATTGTTTTATCGTAGAGTTATTGATAGTAAGTTCTTACACAATAATCATCACTATTTCATGTATGATGTGACACATCCTCTCATAGTTCAATGAATTAGTGAATATATCAGCAAGTTGATGTTCTGTTCTAATAAATTCTATAGTTATATTACCTTTTTGAGAATGATCTCTCAAAAGATGATGGCTTACATCAATATGTTTTTCTCTATATTGAGAAACAAGATTGTTTGATATGTTAATTTCACTTGTATTATCAATATTTATAAGGATATGTCTAAATTTGAATAGATAATCTAGTATGGTGTGTTTGATCCACCAAATATGAGCACAAAAACTACCATTATCAATGTATTCTTCCACAGCTGTATATAATGTAATAGAATATTTATTTTTTTACTACGCCATGACATTAGATTCTTGCCCAAAAAGAGACATGTTCTAGAGGTTCTCTTTATATCTTTCTTACAGCCACTAAAATCATCATCATAAGAAATAACTAAATCAAAAGGATGCCCTGTAGGATAGAACAATCCAAAGATGGTTGTATTCTTGAAAAATTTGAAAATTATTTTAACAGAAGTTAAATGAGATTCATCATGATTAGATTGAAAATTTTCACACATACACACATTGAACATGATTTTAGGCATAATATCTGTTATATAGAGTAGACTTCTAATCATTCCTCTAAAAGTGGTTTGGTCAACATACTTACCATTTCATCAAGATCCAACTTATAGGTTTTTAGGGTCCTGAAAAGTCCAAAAAGTAGAATAAGAATCCCATTAATTCAAGAGAGGATTATACCGAATCTCCTTCAAGGAATTGGGAAAAAATGTGGAGAAGTGGGCACAAGAAAAACTGGTCTATGGACTGGTACAATAATAATGGTACGTGACCGGTTCCGCGAAGCGCCCCCCTCCAGAGACTGTTGTTGTTCGCGGAATGGAGGTGGGGATGCGCCATGGACTAGTGTTGTTTTCGGAATAGAGGCGGGGATCCTCTGTGAATCAATCCTCTCTGGGGAGGTTGGAAATGACCGCTGATTGGCCTCTCTTAGGCGAGACTCTTGTTTTATGCTTTCAGTGGCCTGATTTAAGAGTTAGTGAATGGCTTGTTCCCGTCGGGCCTGACGGCTCTGGGACTTACTCAACAGCTTGAGGGGGGAACAAGACATTCATGAACAACAGCGGTCCGCAGGAACAAGAAAATACATTGATTGGCATCTCTTAGGCGAGATAGCGATCACTGTCTTTTCATGATGATGTTGCAAGACACTAAGCTGAATGGGTTCTTCTGGGCGGGGAGCGGAGTAAAATGCAGAGATCCATTTTCTCCCCATCCTCTTATATGGACTCCCATCTAAGCATCGCCAATGAGGCGGTGTAGCTGGTGCAGTGCATGGAGGCAAGCTAACTCCATGTTTCCTTTATGCCTCTCAGGTCGTGGTTGTCGTGCCGGAGGAGGGGCTTCAGGTCGATGTGATGCAGGAGGTCTTCTATTGACTGGATGTGATCTAAATACCCATCGTAGGGCAGGTATCTTGATTTCAGCTAGCGGAGGGTTGCCAATATATTGGAGCGGATGTCGTGCGCACATTCCTCTGACAACTTTCTGGGTATGTCGAACTGAGAGGTGGTCGTGGGCCAAAACATAACCGGGATATCATCTCTGGACAGTCGTTTCCTCAGGTGCAACATGTCTGTATACTCCTCCACTAGTGATTCCTCTACCTGGTCGGCCCAACTTAGGTGCTGACCAATAGTGTGGTCGGTGGCAGGGAGGCTGGTAGGTGTTGAATTATCATATGGGCTATTCCAGGGTGGTTCTGAAGATGAACGTGGCCCCAGACTGTCTCTTAATAAAAGTAGGGTGTCGTTGGTGACTAACTGGGATTCCGACATGCTTGATCTCGTCCTTCTGAGTGCCTCGGCATATGAGGGATTTTATGTGCCTGATTCGGTAGGGGGAGGACCTTCCTGTCGATAGGACATGTCACTGCAGGGAGGACCTTCGCAATGGCAGCCTCAATGGCGAGGACTACCATCACAGTTGCCGCAGGGGGACAACCTGTGGGGTACACCCTGGGGAGGGCCTTCAGAATGTACTGCAATGAGGGGAGGGCCTTCTCGTTGAACAGTGTCTAGGCGGGGTGGGACTCCACTATCCATGTCGTAACGGCAACGGATACCATTACTACTTGACGCCCCACCACAAATAAGACTTTTTCATTGCATGCCATGGGGAGGACCTCCAAGGTATATCACAGTAAGGAGAGGACCTTTTGGCTACATAGCGTTGTTATGATTAGGGCCTTCGCAACAACTGCCATCATGGTGAGGATGACCATCATGGTTGGATGTTTGATGTGTATCCTAGGGAGGACCTTCAAGACACACTGTGACAAGGGGAGGACCTTCTTGTTTCATGGGGCCATTGCGGGGAGGACCTTCGCAATGGCGGCCGCAATGGTGAGGACTACCATCACAGCTGCAGCGATGGAAAGGACTACCATCATAGCTGTTGCAGGGAGAATATATGTGGGGTACACCCTGGGGAGGGCCTTCAGAATGTAACACAATGAGGGTAGGGCCTTCTCATTTCTTGATATCTCTATGGGGAGGACCTCCGTTACCAGGGTGGCAAGGACTACCACCCTGATCTGATGCCTAGCTGCGCGAAGTTTCGTTGCAACATAACCCCTGGGGAGGACCTTCAGGGTAGGCCACGACAAGGGGAGGACCTTCTTGTCATGATGAGACTTCACTGTGGGGAGGGCCTCCGCAATTGCGAATATGATAGCGAGGACTACTATCATAATATGTGGTCCCACTGCACGGAGGGTGTTTGCAGTGTATACCCCGGGGAGGACCTTCAGGGTGGACCGCAGCAAGTAGAGGGCCTTCTTACTTCTCGATCTTCTCATCATGTGGAGGGTTTTCGTGACTCGCATCAAAATATAAACTCTCATGATCGATCGTTAAATGCCCGTGGGGGAGGCCCCCGCGGGTGCTCTGGGGAGGACCTTCAGAACTACTGGTAGAAACATTGCGGGGAGGACCTTTGAAACTGCTACTTCCACTCCCATAATATGGTAATGGGCGGGTAGGTTTTAGAGCCTTCGATATGTTCTTAGCAGCGTTGGGAACCCCATCTTCCAGTAGAGAATGGTCATAAACCCCCTATTTATTTTTCAGTTGCCTTCAGTGCGTTCAAGGTACTTTCTCGCGGGCAGCGGGCACCGTTTGCTGTTGATAACGGCCTTCACCTTTTGGTCACTTTCTAATTGGGTCCCATGATCCTGTCGGGATATGCCGATGAACATCTTTAATTTTAGCATGGATATATGTCTGCTCTGGAGCATCCACCGTGATGGACAGGTGTCCCCTAGTCGGAACGAGTGAAGCTACTCAATATGGTTGCCCTTGCATCGCGGAATGCAGTCAACGACCCTCCTAGTCGGAAGTAGGGATGTAGATATGCTTCAAGGTGGCTATATCATCTCTTAGATGTGTCGCCTCAATTAGGGAGATGGGCTCACGAGCCCGAGTCCTTGTTGTTATCGATGATGCAATTACATTTTGGAAAGTGTGCAAGATATTATCTAGGATCGATACCTACTCCTCCATCATTTCGAGGATATGCAGAGAGACATCTATGGATGGAACAGGTATGAAGGCCCATTCCGGTATCGGGGCAGGAATATCCTACCCTGGTCATCCAGTGGTCAGTGGGTACTGACGATTCTCCTGTGTCGGGGCTGGTGAACGAGTATGCCTTTATGCGGAGATATTCCGGTTTATCTCTCCATTTATCGCCACATCAGGATGGTGGACTTTACTTGCATCCACAGGGAGATGGCCCTGCATATATTGGTTTCCCACCGTATCGATTTAGTGGCCTTTGTTGGCAGCGAGACATGCCCGCCTATTAATTGTTGTCACATCTGGATGGCGGGCTTTGTTGATCGCCACCATATTGGGATGGTAGGCGTCAGGAGCACCTGCTAGGAGCTGGTCCTGCAGGAGCTGGGTCTTCACCACGTCTGGTTGGTGCGCTTCATGACCCTGGGCAAGGAAAGCTTCATGTCGGGTAGGTGTCATCCAGTGTGAGTGACGGGCTTGATGGAGCTCAGTGGGGATGTACTCCTGCTCGTATGATGCCACCATGTCTGGATGGCAGACTCTAGAGGAGAGGAATGGTGTATGTGCATGCTTGCAATACGTCTCTGTGACTGGGAAGCAGAGCTCCTCCTCAGGGAAAAGGGTGATGACCGGTCCATGGTTGTATGTTTGTCGCCCTCGTCGGGCGGTCTTAGCAGCTGGAGATCAGGGAGCATGGGCCTGGATCCATGGGGTGAAATCCTCCTTAGCGTGAGGATATTAAGTTGTGGTGTAATCGCGGCGCTATCTTCTGGTGGGGGCCTTAGAGCGGAACCCCTGTTTAGCAGGGATGAAGTCCTCCACATTGACCTCATCTGCATCCCTAAGATAAGGGAGGTACGTGTTGTCTCGTACCAGGGATAGACTCTCGAAATGGTTCAAGAAGGCAACAGGAGCTGTCTATGTTTACTTTCGCAGCCGCTGCTGGGCAGGTGACCGGTGAGTCTTGGCGGATTGGAGGGCGTTCATGGCCACCTCCACCATCGGGATAGTACCATTCAGATGGTACTCTCGGATCAACACATCTGAAACCCAGCTTTGAAGATGCTGGTTAGGTGACGGGGTCCTTTGTTGGTGAGGAAGTCTGGTCACTACGTAGTCTAAAGCACGCACCTGCGAGTTCCTCTATGATGCCATTGGGTCGAAGGGAGTTCTGATCGGTACCTATCGAATATTTTAACAAATAAAAACAGAAAACTCGTCAAAGAAAAAACTCATGATCCCATGCATAATTAAAGAAATTTCTTGTCCGTCCTTATGAGTATAAGAGGCACAGTGTGAGATTAGGTTATATCTGTCATTATTGGTTAAAGATTCACGTCGGGTTCACCATTTTTTTCTGAATTGGTATGAAATTCCCAACGGTTCCGTATCCGACGATAAGTGTACCTGCTTTCCAAAGGCAGGTGTTCGCTGGGAGATTCAGCTAGTGACACTTAAGAACTCACATTGATCAAGAGGATGGAACGTCGGGCTCATCGCACACTTTTGGGGGAAATTATTGCCTGTTCTGGGACTCTCTTATAGATTTAAGATGTATTCATATGTTCGCAAATCTTTGGTTTATACCCAATCATATTATCCAAGGATTATTCCTGGTTGGAAATGGTCAGCTAAACGTAGGGATTCAGAATCATTTAGGCCCGAGGTTTACCATCCCTCATTGGATTAATGACTCCGAGGAGTTTGGACTCGTTGGGACGGCGCTGGTTTATAGCCTCATAACTGGGCACTCTGGAGTTTATTGTCATCCAGGGGGGACAGATAGTGACATGAGTGTTTGGATCAAACCCATGATGTGGGCTTCCTACGTATCCTTACGAGAGGAATCAGAATCCACGTATTTTGGTTTGGGATGGGTCTTACACTCTGATACAGCCCAAGACGTGGATAAACCGAAGTAATGGGGGGCCGGAATGACTGATTGTTGGTCTTGAACCTCAAAGATGCTTCCTACGTACACTTCCTAGGAGACAGGGATCAAAGTCCATGTAGTTCTGGAGGTTTTTGGAGAACCGACGTGATTGTGGACCCAGGGGTCCAATGGCAAGTGGGCTTGAACCTCAGAGAGGCTTCCAACATACCCTGACTAGGAGATAGGGATCAAAGTCCATGTAGTTTGGAAGTACAGTTTAACATCATGCGGGAGGAATAATGAACCGTTGTGAAGGGGGGTTGGAACGGCCGATCATTGGGATGGAACCTCGTGGAGGCTTCCTACGTACCATGACTTGACATGGATCAAAGTACTCATAGTTCACATGATGTTGGGGTCAGTTTCAGTGCTTACTCTAAGCCCACACGAGTCGTTCTTGATGTGAGAAAAAAGAGGCTGCAAAGACCTGATGATCACGTCGCGAAAGGTGCGTCCGTGGGAAGCGAAGTGGGGCTTACACATGGAGCAGCCCGAGAAGTGGCGATTGGGACTTACTTCAGGATGGATGCCCGATGTCGACAAAGCGCAACGGGAGGGGGAAAGGGTACCCATGTGTCCATTTCCCCTCTTGGTCCTTGGCACTGGGGAAGTACGAAGGTGCATGGATGCCACCTCCTGCAAGAAATCCTAGGGGATTACACTAAGGAGGCTGCTTTTTCACTCCTAGAAGAGGGTAGGAGTTCTCACAGCCAGAGATGAAGGGAAATGGTAGCGGGGTCCCCCAATATAGGTAGTGGAGAGGTAGAAAGGGGACTACGGGCTCAGACCCTGCGTTACTGTTGGAATGTGAACTCAGGAATGCTTCGGGAATCCGCTCAGGGGCCGGAGAAACCGCTTCTCCCTCGATTACTGTGGGTATGTGAACTCAAGACGGTGCGCTGATGCGCCTGAAGTGTCGCGAACCGACCCGGGTCAAGCCTGAACCAGTCACCTGAGTCAGTTCACGGGATAACCTCAAGCTCGTCTCCCCTTACGCCAGATTTTTCCGAATAGCGGCGAGGGTGTAAGGTAAGTCAGGGGGAGACTATGCCCTCTTATCAGAGTAAAAACAGTGAAAAATGATAAAATAAAACACAACAGTGGAAGAAGTTTAAATAAAATAAAGTAGCAGAAAACATTTATCATTTATATGGTTTGAACAAAATTGGAGAATGTCAGTTTATATAGAAGATGCATGCATGACATGCTAATGACACAATGGAAGCAGTAAACCACGTAACATACTTACACATCAATGGAAGAAGTAAATAAACAAAATAATCAAGACCTGAGGAAGATCTCCATAAGCATCCCGAGCCTTAGCTCGGTCCCTTGCTCCTTACTCCATATACAAGAAACATCAACGACAAGGTCCTGCAAAGAAATAGAATCTACTCAGGTACCCCAGTGCAACGGAGGCCTGAGTAGGGTGTGAGATATATATCTTAGTAGGCCAGAACCACCGGGGTATAGCCCACTCTAGAAAATGAAATATAATTAAACAATGTGCTGGTATATCTAAACAATAACGATACAATAAAAATAATAAACGCTCGTCCAGGTTCCAAAAAGGACACCTGATGGCAATACCTGCCTCGGCCCATAGCCAGAATAAGAACATGTTTAAAACAACACAAGTACATTTTTTTCAAGCATAAAAACACTTTTTATCATTTTTCTCACTTACTCTATTTATTCACTTATCATTTTAACTCAGATTGCAAATCCATTCATTCTTACCTTTCTTTATTTGATCACAATTCACTCAGTTTTTACCCCCATCTCTCATTCCTTTCATAAATCATTATTATCATTCGTTTGGTGTTGAATGCCATGTCAGGAACCAAAATTATCATTTGGTGTGGATCTCCATGTCTAACACCTCGAATAAAATTTGGTGTAGATCGCTATGTCTAAAACCTAGATAATTATTCAGTGTAGATCGTCATGTCTAACACCCTATATCACAAGATTGGATAACCAGTGGGAAGGAACGCCATGTCCAAACCCAACTTTTAAATTGGTATAGAACACCATTTTTAGGACCCGGAATCTCATTTATTTATTACAATTTATCAATTAATTAATCAGTCAACACAATTCCCATTTCATAATTAATTCTTCAGGTTTAATTTTCCAAATCTTCTCTCAACTTTTCCTAATTAGTTCTCATAATTAATTATCATTAATCAGAATTCTGGAACTTTCATGAGAAATAGAAGGTAAAAAAAGTGTATGGCATCAACATGCCTCAATTATGGGTTATTAATAACATAAAATGGTACAAGATAACTAACTTGTTCAAGAAAGTCATTCAATTCAAACTATCACATTACATTTACAACTTAAAGAACATGGAAAAGGGGGTGTTTATGCGGGGCACACCCAAGGGGGTGGCCAAGAGGGAAAGTGAGAACCCAAGATGGGATTTACCATAAAAAAGGCCACAATGGTCATGAGAGAACCACCCAAGAATTTCCATAAGAGATAATGATGCATCGCCGAAAGGTTGAGACAAGTGCCACAAGACGTGGCATGACATAAGCACCGAAGTAAAGGGAAGAGGGTAAAAAACCTACACTAAAAGTTCTAATCACATGGTAAGCTATGAACATAAGAGGTGTCATGGATCATTTATTATTTTTCAAGGAGCAAAGTCATTTGAGGTAACCAGTAAGGTACATGTACAAGCAAGTCATTTATCAAGTATAATATCAAGCATAAAGAGTCGTAAGAAATTTAAGCAAGCAAGCACAAAAATCTACTACTACGTTTTATTTTCATCTTAAAGACAGCTCACCTCCATTGGAGGATTTTTATTAGTAAACATTTCATTACTTTATCAAACAATTTACTTAGTGATATTTAACGTTTACTTTAAAACTCATTCAACAGTTAACAAAATTAAGAATCCAAGAAATAAGGAAGGTAATCATGAAATGCTATTGCAACATTTTTAGATTGAAGGAAGTGCACCTCGGAAGAGTGGTTTTATTATTAAATCGTTAGTTTAGTGACCACGCAACCCCTTTTATCTTATTCCTTCAATTCACACAATTTTCACAAAAGCATCTAATCAGAACTAAACATGCATAATTAAAATGCTAAGGAAGTTCAATATTAATTCACTTTCACTTTAATTAAATTAAAGGGCAAGGAGAGGGACACTACCTCAATAATTGTCCATGCCAAGATTTCTAACTTATCGCAGTCATTTTCGCACACACGCTTCGACATAAGCATGCCCGCACACTCAAAGTACAATGTGCAACCTAAAACAATAGTTACACCCAACGATTATTGAGGAAAATATCATCGCACTACAATATAATCATCAAGAACTCAGATAAATTAATCAACCTTAATTGAGCAGTGTGAATCAATTAGCGGGTTTAAGATGTTCACCCGAAACATCGGCGATAGGTCGAAACAAACTCGGACCGCCTCGCCTTCGGTAGTGGTCACCGGAACACGGACCAAGAGGTCCTGATAAATCATTTTCATACCCTAAAACCAGATAAATAACAAATCGGGTTAAACCCAAGTCACGGGTTTCGACCAAAACCCAAATCATTTGACGGAATTGAACCCAAACACCAAAGCGATGTATGGTAGGCTATTTACAGATCAGACCTTGAAGATTTAGGCAAAAACGATGGAGCAACTGGGATAATTTGGCCACGGAAGAAGTAAGGGTCTCACCTCATCCCGTCGCGCACTAAAGGGGGGGTTTCGCCAGGTCTCACGCGGTGCACAGGAGGTTTACCGGGAGAGAGGAGCTCCGGCCGAGAGGGGAGGCGCCTGCATTGGAGGGAGCCTTGCACCTTGAGGAGGGAGGAGGGATATATTGCTAGGGAGAGTAGGTCGACCGGTTTAGGGCAGGGGGGGGCCTCCTCATGTGAGGGAGAAGATCAAAAAGGGGGGCCACCCCTTTGAAAGAAAGAAAAAAATATATAAGGGAGAAGAAAAAAGAAGAAAACAATAAATTCATAATTTAACAATAATAATAATAAATGTGTTATTATTTTTGTTATCATTTAAACCTTAGATTAACCCAAAACCTCAATTAAAATAAAACTCTCCAAATTCTCATTAAAACCAAACTTCCCATTTAAATTAAAAAAATGCTTCATCAGAAATTATAAACCCTTCATTTAATTCGCTGGCCGTTAATTAAAAATAATGCTTCAACGTTAAACCGCAACTACCCATTTAAATTAATTTCACCACCATTTAATTATCTTCACGTATTAATTAATTTTCCATTAATTAATGCAAGATCATTCATTAATTAGCAACGTATTAATTAATTCATAATTAATTAATGCAAGGAAAATAATTAAATTACAAAATAATTAATTTATTCCCAGCACATTAATTAATTCGCAATTGATTAAATATACAAGTTTCAAATAATTAAATAAATCGACTTAAATTTGATTTAATTAAATTTTAAACCAACCGCACATCTTTACTCGCACGGTCTGATATTTCGTGTGCAATCCATGCAACCACCACCGGATACCTGAGGTATCCCGCATGACTGACCCGTACGGTTTAATCAACTGTGCACAATCTGACATCACCGCTTTAAATAGTTTCAACACTCAGAACCTTGTTCCGAAGCTCGGTTTTAAAACCGCCTTGCTGATAAAAGAAAAATTTCAAACACCTTTTCATTTTATCCACTCTAAAAATATGGTTCGTTACATGAAGGTTGCATCATACGAGTCTAGTGGCTTCGGTGGAGGCCTTGGCTCGGGACTGATGAATGGGCCAATGGGGGTTGCAAAATATCAGGCCATATTGGAAGAATTTTATCCGTCACGAGGAATGGGAACACTGAAGGATTTGGCGGGCCACAGTGGTGTGTGAGGAGTGGCACCCTTCACGTAGGGGGATGCTACCTAGCTGGAGAGGCCGTCTGCGAACCAGGGTGGTTCGCCAACTGATAGGAATCCCGCGTACCAGGGCGGTACGTGGCTTCTGGTTCAGCCTGCGTACCAGGCTGGTCTGTGGGGCAGTCCACGCGAGCAGCGGAGGCCAAGGGCGATGTCTATCGGGGGTTCGTCAGTTAGGGCTTCACCTGCATAGGAAGGTGCTACATGGTACATCAGATTGAAAAAGGGGCATAAGATCCCTGGTCCATGGAGAATGCATCCGTAGAGGGACCATGGTCCGCGGTCTTATTTTTTTGTGATTTTAAGTTTGTGGTTCACTAATTTATTATGCGTTTTTCAGTTCCTTATTAATTCGTTTCCAGTTTCATACCTGTTCTGGTTCGTGAATTGGAACTTCGCTGTTTGTGAAATCCTAAGCTCCTTCCACTGAAATCCTTCCACCAGTTTCTGATTGATCTCCCCTTTTCCCCACATCGATTTCCTTTTATAGAGGGGAGAATAATTGGTCAATTGTGGCCATGCGGCACCTTTTTCGGAGGCCCATGACCGAGAACCCAATTTTCAGATGACTTGGTCAATCCGCGACTCGCAGGAGTGTGTACCTCACCTGTGAACCATGTCAGTTAGAGGAGTGCTTCATGGCTACATAGGTTTCCGCCTCTATTCCGCGAATGACAGCGCATGCGGCATGGGTCGGCTAGCGTGGTCTGCGGCTGGGGAGGTTTTTTTCGGTGGACTGGCCTGGCACCCATCCTGCTTCACGGTTGCGGACGATCCCCACCTCTGTTCCATAAACGACAGCGGTCCACGGAGGTTCTCCACCTCCGTTTCGCGAATGACAGTGGTTCGCGGAGGGGGCGCTTCGCGGAACTGACCGGCTACCATTATTATTGGACCGGTCCGGAGACCGGTTTGTCTTGTGCCAACTTCTCCAAATTTTTTCCCAATTCCTCGAAGGAAATTGGGTGTAATCCTCTGTTTAATTAAGGGGATTCTTATTCTAATTTTTGGACTTTTCATAACCCTACAAATTCCCCCCATCCGAATGGGGTCTGATCGGAACGAAGAGGAGACTATTCCGATATAGAGTGGTCCTGAAATGTGGATGGTTGGCAGTAGAGGGGTGGAATTGGTAGGGGACCACACCTATAAATAAAGAGGGCCCTTTCCCTCTATCTTTTACCAAATTCTTTGTGAACACGGAGATTTTTCCTTTCGTCTTCACGTGATTTCTCCTCTGCGAAACTCCTCGTCCGCGAACCAGCTTTCATTTCCGTGAACCATTCCTTGTCTGCGCCTGTCTCCACCCGCGGACCAACCTCCCTGCCACGGACTAACACTTTTAATCAATTAAAAAGTAAGTTTCAACAGGCCGTGTAGGAACTCGCTACACGGTTTTGATGGCTGCGGATTGGAATAATCCAGACTTCGAAAATTTCTTAAATTTCCGAACCTAAATATTTAAATCCAGCATCGAGATTCTGCGGAGCAGCCTGGTTCACGGTTTTCCAGCCAACGCTCCGCAGGACAGAGCACCGCGGTCTTGTTCCATGTAGTGTTGGTTCGTGGGATCCAGCCGTCGCGAACCACATTTTGAGGCTAGCTCACGGAACTCGTCGTGAAGGCCTCTTGATGGAATCCTTTGAAGAATACTCGGTATTTCTGTCCAAATTTTATTATTTCAGACTAACCATTAGCCAGGATTTCATAATGTAGGGAGAATATATGGTTCCTCCTCGACCTAAACCTAGGCTAGCTGCCGAGCCTCTTCTAATTGGTCCAGAGAGACGTCTTGCTATGATTTATAGGGCTGAGAGCAACAAAGAGGACCCCAGCCATCCAATCATTCCCGAAGATGCTATTTTGAAGGAATTATTCTCCCCTGGACATCTGGGCTATCCGCTATCGAATTGTCTTACACTTTATGGTTTTGGCCTTCAAGACGATGTCCCTCTCCCCGGTCTTTTCAGGTCTTCCATCCCCTTGCATGGAAGTGTTTCCGAAGTGCACTCAAGAAAACCTTTCCCAGTCATGAGAGATTATATCTGATTCTGACCCAAAAGACGCTTTTATTTTAAGAGTATCTATTTGGACTCAGAGTGATCGGTATAATCAAGAATTCTCCAAAGAGGTCGTCCTCAAGGGTTACCCCACTATAATCAAACTTTCTTGAGTGGATCCTGATGCAGGATGGATTCCCAGGTAGGATCTTCGGTCTGGTGGGATTTTCTCAAATGAATGGGCCTAGGCTTTCTGGGTCTATTAACATTGCCGATAATTTACTGAGTCACTAGATGGAGTCAATCTATACTCCATAGTGTGGGATTTCCAGTTTCTTGTTTACCCACCATCTTTGATCCTTCTTTACTTACTCAGTAGCTAGTGTTCAAGCACTACCACTTTCTACCTTTCCTGTGGTGAAGTTGGTATTAGCTTATGGGAAATCTATCAACTGAGAGGGATTCCGATCATCAGTGAGATGTATGACAAATTGTTTCCCACCCCTGATGCATGGGAAGATTCCGAACAGGTTCCTTCGTTGGTGAGGGATCTTCTGGTTATGGCGGAGCGGTCACTAGGTGACCCCTTGCGTGCCCATTCTCTTATTCCCTATAGCACCTTGATAGGGTTATTTCTAAAGACCACTGGTCCTATGCCGAAGATCAAGTACCTGAGGACTCATCCTTCTCAACAATCACAAGCTATCCCAGGTTCCTACTGGGCAGTTCTAGAGGTGGGAGACTACCTTTCATGGGGTTACGAGGTGTGTCCTAGTGTGCCGCCTATGCTCAGGCTGGCAGGTCTTCTTGCCATTGTTTTGAGTGGGTGGTTATTCCCATCTCGGGATATCAACCCAGGTGTCAGAGCTTGCACCCAGATAATGGAAACTGAGATGGCGGGAGGCTGCCCGGTGAATTTGGTTGTGCCCACATTGGCTCTCCTTTACGAATTACTGAGCCATATGCAGGAGGGTGGGTCACCCTATCATCTGAGCGGGCCATTTAAATTATTATATGGCTGGGTAGCGAATCATTACCGCTATTATAAGTATAAACATAACATGGTCATCCCTCATCCTGCCTTTCGTCCTACCCAGATCGATGTAGCGGGAGTTCTCTTGAAGTCCCTCATCTCTGATGAAGTCCTCAAGCTTCTGAGTGATGTCTACGGGACGGGTTTCTGTCTGCGCAGATTGACGAGGTTTTTCTGTGCGAGTTGTACGCCCCATATCGTCTTTCTTTCCAGTTTGGATGTATGCAAGTCCAAGTTTCTTTTCCCCATCCTCAGGCCCGAGGACTTCACCCTGCCACTCCCCATAAATGGTGGTTGATGTTGATGTGGGGGGGATCTGGGACAAGCATTCCCTTGCCTGAAATAGGAGCGATTGCCAGCCTGTCCTCGGAATATGCGAGAATTTGGATAAAGCATTATCTAGATGGGATCCAGGGGAAAGTTATCTGGAAGGTTCCCAAACCAGGAGTTATTGCAGCTGTTGTTCCTATCGTACCTTCCTCATCGGCTCTGAGGGAGGACCGACTAACGGCTCGTAGGTCAAAGCGAATCAGGGGACTCTCCTCTTCCAACCCCTCTACGGCCAAAGTTCAGATGGACCCAACCTTCTTAGATGTGGATGAGGATGACCCTGTGGCTTTGGGTCCTAGTGAGACAACTCCTGATGCTTTTCCAACCGATACTGGACTTAGCAACTTGATTCCTAAGCCTGAACCAGGGTTAGAAGCTCCAGACCTTCCAGCTTCGGAACCATCTTCTAGCGTGCACATATCTTCACTGTTCACAATTACGGACTTCATTCCTATTCTATATAGTGAGGATACCAAAGATCCTCATGTCATGGTGGACCACCGAGAAGTACAAATGTGGGTCTGGCCGTGGATATGTGAGATTGTTACCGAAATTCCTTTGATTGGAATGGTGACTAAAAATGAAGCCCTTCAGAAACTGTTCCTAGCATTGGGGTCCGGTGGGTTTGACTATCGACAACTTCATTTTCTCGCATGGAAAGTCATCATTGCCCTCAAGGAGGCTGTCTCTAGTGAAGAAAAACTTGCTCACCTCGCCACCTCTCATTGCGGGACCCGAGCCTTTGAGGAGGATATGGTGAAGCTCCATCGGCTGATTGCGGTAGAGATGAGCTCTACAAATCAGGTGACCACCCTATCCACTGAGCTACACGAATGAGAATCTCGAGTGGCGATGTTGAGGAATTAGTTGTCATCTCTGACTGGTAACCTCGAAGCTACATGGAATGGGATTAACGATCTCCAAACGAAGGTGAGGCATACTCATTTGGTAGCTGATGATGAGGCCAGGGAGAATGTTGTGCTAGAGAAAACTTGCAATAACCTTCACCGCACAGTTGCTGATCTAATGGAGAGAGTGATCCAGGCTCCTTTGTGGTTGTTGGAGACACTTTGGTATTCTGTCCCCCCCCCCCCCCCTTTTTGTTGTAGCAAAGGAGAGACTCCGGCTTGTGGACGTCCTCCCCCCCTTTTTTTCCAAGTGGAATACAATCTTCTATCGATCTCCCCTTGCTGTAAAACTTGATGGTTACTAGGACAACTGTGGAATAAATAACAATTCACTGAATTAGAATTAATCATAATTCAGGAAAATGATAAAAATAGAAATGAGATCTAATTTTTTCCAGGACCATGGGATCCAGCGAACATAATTTGACTATTGCTCGATTTTTTAGGAAAACCCCAAAAACTTTTTTTCTTTTTTTTGATAAAAATATAATTTTTCCTAGACCCATTCGGTGTGAACCCAGCGTGTATGGCTCGACTTTTCCTTAGGTCTCCCTTGCCGGGTATTCAGCCTAACAGGCTTTGCGCCTCTTTTTGTGAGCGGTTTAAAGTCCCGCTAACAAGAATATCATTACTGATGTTTTGGGTAGAATATTTTTGACCAGATATGGTGGGGTGAGGGCCCCGGAGAGGTTTGGTTGATTAAAAAATGTCTCAATACCCTTCAGATGAACGTGGGGGGAACATGTTTAGATTTGAATGACATGCAGGGCATGTCTGAAGGCATGGGAGTTGTATCAATGTACTGAAGTAGGGGAGAATTACCTAAGGCATACTTTCCTTCAGTAGATGGGACATGGGGGATCAATATTCAGACACACTGAGGTCATGGTATGCACAGTCGTGCAAAGGTGTCCTTATGGTAATGAGTGTCCATTTCTGATGGCCTGAGGACTTCATGGAAGTCTGGATTATGGAAACTGCCATGGGTGGTTTGGAGAATTATAAAAACCACCATGGGTAGTCCGTAAAGGGTGTGTGACATCTAAATGGGTTTGGGAACATCTGTACTAATCATGAGTGTGGTCAGGATGACACTTTAGTATGCATTTAGTTATGGTGAAGGACGGTTGGAGCTTGACACAATTTAATGTCATGTAGCTGGGACATTATTCAAAATGGAATGGATTCTCCTGGTTCTTGTTAATCTCATTAGAGATGTTCCACCATATTCATGTAGGGTTGTGAAAGAGGTTGGTAAACTGCTGCTCAGAAGGTTTCTGAATCCCGGGATGGACATGGGGACTCGGAGGCCACGAGGTGTACGGAGAGAACCATTGCCTAAGGATATTTTTCCTTTGTTAGACGGTCCAGGGGCTATCAATATGTAGAGTCGCTGGGGGCATGTTATGCATAGTCATATAAAGGTGTCCTTAAATAAGTGACTGTATTATCCCGATAGCCGAGAAACTTCGGGGAAGTTGAAATTCGTGACCACCAGGGGTGGATTATGAGAGTTTTTCTCTTTTCTGAGTACAGAGTATGGTTTATGAAAAGTGGGTTCCTAGATACGAGAGAAACATCTAGGCTATAATTCCTAGGAATGGGTGAAGTCATCCCTTCTCATGCTGGTGTGAGATGGTGGTTCGTGCTGGTGTAGCCCATTCACAAAGGGACAGAGGAAATCATCCACTCTTAACTGAACCCAAGATAGGTTAGACCGTGCAGTTTAACGTCATGCGGTAAAGACGAGGAGCATTTTTAAAGATACTATGTAGTTTAACATCATGCGGAGAGGACGAAGGGAATTTTTAAATCTGTGAGAATTCTTACGATTAGAGACATTTATCTGGATGTTTAATGCTCGGCCTTTGCAGTTTCACGCCATGTGGAAAAGACATGCTCCATGCAGTTTTAATCGTTATGCGGTAAGAACATTTTTTCAAAGTCTACTCTTGATTATAATGTAACTGGTCTTAAATGTATCGGCATTTCCCAGATGTGGAGAGGGTTTGATGGTGTAAATCATGGTTCTGGGGCTTCTTGGATTAGGAGAGATGATATGGGGGCTCTAAGGCCGGTAAGCGTATGGGGCTAGGAAGAATGTCGCCCGAGGAAATATTTCCTTTGGTAGATGGGCCAAGGGATATCAATATGAAGAGCCGTTGAGGGACTGTTATGCATAGTCATGTAAAGGTGTCCATGGGTCGATAACTTTCCACTTCTGATGGCCATGAATGATTATGAGGATCCGCGATTGACCGGGCCATGAATTCTATCGTTGGGTAAGGAAATATATGGACATGTCGGGGATGTTCATCCCTGGTTGCTGTTAAATATTGAAGAGTTCACCATGCTAATTTATCTTGCATATGTGGTATACCTTTACTCCATGCAGTTTGATGCCCTGCAGTAAGGACGAAATACTCCTAGTTTACTGGTCGTAGAGTTCAGACCATTGGGTGACTATTGCTACAATTACCTGGAAGGCAACTGAGTTAGGAGGCTTTGGTATACATTGAACAAGTGTGAGGGAATGAGGGTGTAAAAAGTAACTCTGAGGTTTCCCGGATTAGGAGTTATGGCATGGGGGATCTGAGGCCAGTAAGCGTACGGAGCTAGGAAGAGTACCACCTGAGGAAATCTTGCCTTTGGTAAACGGGACAGGGGCTATCAATATGCAGATCCGCTAAGGGAATGGTATGCATAGTCATGCAAAGGTGTCCACGGGTCGATAACTTTCCACTTCCGATGGTCATGAATGATTATGAAAATCTGAGATTTCTCACAGTACAGAGTTCGACATATGGGGATAATTGTGTCCAAGAATAAAAGAAACATCTTCACCACAATTGTCTGTCGAGACAAGGTAGCATGGCCCTGACTTGATGTTTGTAGATTCAGATCATCATTTGAACCACATGTGGATACATAGGCTAACCAGGTAGGGATACCTAGTAAACATTTCGATGTGAGAGGGGAATAATCTTTTAAACCACTACTCCATAAATTTTTTGATCAGGAGATATGATATGGGGGCTCTGAGGCCGGTAAGCGTACGGAGCTGGGAAGAGTATCACCTGAGGAAATATTTCCTTTGGTAGACGGTCCAGGGGCTATCAATATGTAGATCTACTGAGGGCATGGTATGCATAGTCATCCAAAGGTGTCTATGGTTCAATAACTTTCCGCCTCCGATGGCCCGGAATGGTTATGAAGATCCACAATTGACGGAGTTGTGGAGTCTAATGTATAGAGAGGATGAATCCAAATGCACAAGGAGTATTCCTATATCATTTCGCCTTATATCTTCTTTTTTTCACGATGAAGGCCATGTAGTTTAACGCTGTTCGGTGAGGACGAAGTCCGTTCCGTTTAACATCGTGCGGTGAGGAGGAAGACCATGCATTTTGACATCGTGCGGAGAGGACGATAGGTATATATGCTTGTGTTTTCTTTCCTCGGTGGCTGGGCTAGGATATAAGATCTCGGGGTCTCTACGTATCCTGCGAGGGTAGGAATCAATCCACACGTAGTTCTTTTTGGAGTACACCCCGTGTAGGTCTGGTTTTTACACGGGGGGAAGGTGGGTATTTTTAGCTTTATTTGGGGATGGTTGGGCCAGGATGGGGGATCCTGGCATCGCTACGTATCCTTCAAGGGTAGGAATCAAGCTGTACATAGTTCCTTAAAAGGGTACACCCCGTGCAGGGTCAGTCCGTACACGGGGGGAGAGAGAATTTTTTTCCTTCTTATCCATGCAGTTTAATGTCGTTCGGTAAAAACAAGGAATACACCCCGTGCAGGGTTGGTCCGTACATGGGGTAAAAGGGAATTTTTTAACTTTATTTGGGGATGGCTAAGCCAGGATGGGGGATATTGGTGTCACTACGTATCCTACAAGGGAAGGAATCAAGCCGTACGTAGTTCTCTGAAATCCGTACAGTTTAGCGTCGTGCGGTAAGGAACGGGAATACACCCCATGCAGGTCTGGTCCGTATACGGGGGAAGAGATCATTTTTAACCTTTTTTATGGATGAGACATGATGGGGGGTCATGGCATCTCTAGGTACCATTCAAGGGAAGGAATCAATTCATATGTAGTTCTCTGAAATCTGTGTAGTTTAACATCGTGCGGTGAGGACAGGTTAATCTTAGTTTAGGGTCATAGAGTTTGGACCATTGTGGATTGGCAGTTTAACGTCTTACAACTCGGACAAAAGGTGCTTGGAATTTTAACCTCCTACATCTTGGACGAAAACTGCTTTTGATTATGCGAAATACTTCTTCATAAATCTCGCATTTGTAGGAGCGGTAGTGAACTGCCCGTCCATGGAGATCAGGGCATATGATTTATCAGAGTAGACCTTGTGTATAACATATGGTCCCTCCCCCTTGGTCTCCAACTTTGGAGGCTTATTTCTGGGTATCATTGGGGTCCGGAGAACCAACACCAATTCTCCTTCCAAGAAAGACCTAAGACGAACCTTTTTATTGAAGGATTGTGCGATCCGGTTCTGATATACTTCCAGATGATGCAAAGTGTGCAACTGCTTCTAATCTAGCTATTCCAATTCACCTAGCTGTTTTTCTGATTGATCATCATTGGATAACTGATTACAAATGGAAACACGGAGCGTCGGAAATTGGAGATCAATGGGCATGACCTCTTCTGTTCTGTATACTAATGCGTATGGAGTAGCATAAGTAGTGGGGAAGATTGTGGTTTGATAATCCCACAATGCATGAAGAAGTTTATCTATCCATGATTTCTTGTCTTTGTGAACCATTTTCTAGATAATGTTGGACTGGGTATTGTTTAAAGACTCTATCTGTCCATTGGCCACTGCATGGTAGCGGGATGAGGGGTTAGCCTTGATACCATATTTTTAGTATAGTTTCTCAAATTCAGTAGAGTAGAAATTAGTGTCGTTATCTGTTAGTATGGTATGAGGGACGCCAAATCTGGTAATGATATAGGCTTTCACAAAGCTGACAATGTTTCTTTCCCTGACTTCCTTAAGGGGTACAACTTCTGCCCATTTGGAATAGAAGTCAGTTGTCGTGAGGATATACATGAGTTGTTTGGACGTGGCGGGAGGATTGGATCCCACGACATCCATTCCCAAGATGGAAAATGTCCAAGAGTACTTGGATTGATGAAGTAACTACGGGGGTTGGTGTATGAAGTTGGCATGAATTTGGCATGAGTGGAATTTTACGGTAAAGTGCTCACAATCTCGTGCCACGGTGGGCCAATATTACCCAAGCCTTCAAAACTAATGGGAAATCTTTGACCCTGACTGATGTGCTCCACATACTCCGACATGCACTTCATTCATGACAGCATCTGTTTCTTCTCCATCAATTAATCTGATGAGGACTCTGTCTGTGCCTCATTTTTAAAGGACCTCTTGATGACCTGTGACGTCGTATAGGACAAAGTTGATTTCCCTTCTCCATACTTGCTCTCGTTCAGCCCTATCTGATGGGAGTTCTCCCCTTTGAAGGTAGTTTGCAATCCAGCTGGTGGCAGGAGCATATGGCTCAGGGACAGAACTGACTTCATTGATTTCTTCCATCTTGGTCTGAAAAAATGGCGAGACCATTTGATGATGAGAAATACTGATAGTTGTTTCATCCCGGTCTAGTTCAGCTAGTGTTGTGGTTGCATTAGCTAATGCATCGGCCTGGGCATTCTGAGACTGGGGAATATAGGTCAATGTTGGTTCTATGGATAATTCCACCATTAACCCTCATACATGGTCAAATATGGGAATCAACTCCTCCTTTTTGATAGCATAGTCACTATTAACATTCTTGATGTCCAGATCCGAGTCACCTTTTACCTTAAGGTGTCGTACTTGTTCCTGGAGTGCGAGCTCTAATCCCACAATGAGGGATTGATACTCCGCCTCATTGTTCGTACATCCTTCTAACAGGAGGAAGGAATATTGCAAGACTGCCTTTTTTGGGTACATGAGTATTATCCCCAAACCCACCTTGTTAAATTTGGGATCCTCCATCCTTTTCCCTGACGAGCTTCAAGATGCGCCGTCGAAGTACATTTCCCATGTTGGGAGCTCCTCTGAAACTGAGAATATGTATTCATTAGGTAAGTCGATGTCTAGTACGGTGGTCCCTATCGAGGGGTGATCCACAAGAAAATCTGTTAATGCCTGGCCTTTGATGGATTTTTGGGGCCCAAATTGGATGTCAAACTGTTGCATGATGACTGCCCATCGGGATAGGTTCACGGTCAGCATTGGTCGGCTGAAGATGTACTTGAGCAGGTTACTACGCGAGACCAAATGGAATTCATGATGCTACAGATAATGTCACAATTTTTTAACTACTTAGACCAAGTCCAAACAACTCTTCATGATGTTTGAGTATCGGGTTTTCACATCGATCATGGTTCATCTAAGGTAATAGAGACTGTTTTCACTGCTGGTGTCATTTTTCTGCACGAGGAAGTCTCCCAGTGACCGTTCTAGGGTCATCACGTATAGGATGAGAGGCCTTCCTTCAACTAGGGGCATGAGCACTGGTGGGATCAAGAGGTACTTCTTTAGGCTGTCGAACGCCTATTGATAGTCATCTGTCCATTGGTATGTAACCCCCTTATTCATTAAATTGGTGAAGGGAAAACATTTTTAAAACATCTTTAGTATATTTACATTGATTTAAAATAATACCTTATTTATTTTGAATGATATTGGATCCAAAAATGAATTTGAGTTCTCCCATTATAATCATTTTAAATTCAATTTGCATCATTTTTGAAAAATGAATACATAAATAATTTTTTGTATATTTGAAAATAATATCACCAACATATATATTAACCACTAAAAAATATTTATAATTTCTTTTTATAAATATTTTAGGATCATATATACCTTTGTTAAAACCTTTATAAATATGAAAAGTACATAACCTATCATACCATGCTCTTGGAGCCTGTTTTAAACCATATTAAACCTTTGTGAAATTAAAAACATGATTTGGAAAATGACGGTTTGTAAAACCAGGGGTTGTTCAAAAAAAACATCATAAACTATATACCCATTTAAGAATGCAATTTTTGCATCCATTTTATTTAGTTTGAAATTTATATGATCTGTGTATGCTTGAAGGATTCCAATTTTTTCGTGTATATAAACTGGTGTGAAGGTTTCTTCATTGTTAATACATTCTTCTTGGCTATATCCTTATGCAACCAATCTAGCCTTATTTCTCACAATGAATCCTACTTTATCTACTATGTTTCTAATGTCCCATTTAGTTCCTATGATCATGTTTTAATTAGGTCTATCCACTAGATTCCAAACTTTATTTCTTTCAAACTGATTCAACTCTTCTTTCATAGCCATCACCAAAAAATCAACATTTATTTCATCATTAACATTTTTATGTTCAATTTATGATAAGTAGGCTTGATATTAAACATGGTTCCAAAGATACACTTTAGTATGTGTTCTTTTATCTATGTAACAAATTACAGTATATGAGGGATGATTCTTAAAGGGTTATAACAGATCTATAAAAGTAAGGACTAGTTATTTTAGGTTTATCTATAGGTTTAGGTTCACTGTGATTAGAGTCTAGAGATTTTCTAGAACTGTAGAATTTTCCACCATGCATAATAGAAGAATCATAGGGTCTAACATTTATGTCTGGATTAGAAATATCATTCTAAATATTTTCAAGAGGGGTTTTAGGTTCATAAGCATCTATTTCATGAAATTTAATAAGGACATATTCTTCAACACATTTGGTTAATTTATTAAAAACTCTAAAAGCTTTACTGGAGGATCGGTAACATAAGAAAATACCTTCATCACTATTGGATGAATTTTTTTCAATATGTTATTTTTAATTAAGAATGTATACTTTGAAATCAAACACATTTATATACTTAAATTTAGGTTTCCTATTGTTGTGTTACTCATAAAGAGTTTTCTTATGAATTTTTTTGAATAAGAATCTATTAATTATATGCATGTTTTATTTATATATTCATACCAAAAATAAGTAGGTAACCTATACTCATTAATTATTTTCCATGATATTTCTTATAAGGTTCTATTTCTACTTTCAATAACTCCATTTTATTGGGGTTTCCTAGGAGTAGATATGTTATGACTATAACAATTTTGCGAGCCAAAATATTTTAACTCTTGGTTCTCACACTCACATCCGTGGTAACTGATTATTTTTATTCAATTATAACTTATGTTCATAACATATCTAGGATACATAATAAATTAAGAACAAGTTTCACCTTTGTGAGCTAAAAATAAGGTCCATGTATACCTTGAGAAGTCATCTATAAGAAAATAGACATAGTGTATCCCATCAAGACTTTAAAATCTAGATGGTACAAATAAATCCATGTGAACCAACCCAAGTGGACGAGAAGTTGAAACATATATCTTTGGATTGAAAGATATTTTTTTCCTTTTCACAAGGATTGCAGACTCTATTGTTTGGAAATTCTATTTTAGGTATATCCTTGATTGAACCTTTCCTTCTAATATTTCTGACTGATTGAGTGTTACAGTAGCCTAATATCCTATTCCAAATACATGATTCTTTATTAATGACACATATGAAAGAAACATTTTGAGAAACTAAAGAATACACATTTGCTGGATAAACATTCTCATTTATAAAAGTAGTAATTACTAAATCATTTTTATAAATTAACACATTACATTCATAATTTTAAAATTTTACATTGAAACCATCATCACATAATTGTGATATAGTAAGAATATTATACATTAGTCTATTAACAAAAAGTACCTTGAAAATTAAAAATGAATTATTGTTAATAATTTGGACCAGGCCAATTATTTTTACATTTTCATTGTCACTAAAAGTGACATGCCCACCATCAATATTTATAAGATTCATGAATATTGAGTGGTCCCATTTGATGTGTCTTGAACATCCACTATCCAAGTACCATAAGCCTTTGTAGGATCTCTTTAAACTTGATTCCTATAAAGACAATTCATACAAGAAAATATTTTGGTCCCTAGGCTTTCTTGGGTATAGAAATATTAGTAATTAATGCTTTGGGAACTCATACTTGCTTAATGGGTATCCTACAAATAGTTTGTAGATTATTGGAAAAATAAAATCTATTTGTTCTAAAAAACTAGCAGTAGTAAATGATTTTTCCAACTAAAACTTGCAGCATATTTCTCAAATCTTGGTACACAGCTTAATTTTACAGATTTTGATACCAATTTTTTTTAACAATGTGTCTTCATCCTGGTTGATAACCTATACCAGTATGATATTATGATTAAACCAGTTTACCAAGAATTTAGATTATATTATTCATTCCATTGGTAAAATTTTTTAAGACCTTTTTTAACTACTCATTTGATCATTTAAGAACATTATTTTCTTTATGAAATTGGGAATTTTTCTCTTTCTCTATAGAAAGATAAGATTTAAAAATATAGGAGAGGGAATGTTGTATCTTAAAAACATAATATTTTTCTTTTAATTAATTTAATGTGACTTCAATAATTTTGTAGTACTAAAACATTCCCTCATTGGTCAAGTTTTCAAAATCGTATTCATATTCAGAATAGTATGAACTTTGTATAGGAGTTTAATGGGTCACCTCGGAAGTGTTTGTCATGAATCACATGTTATATTTTTCACTTTCCACATAATGTGAAGAAAATGACTCACTGGAGCTATCCTCAGAAAAACTTGGGGTGGCCTTCATTGCCTTCTTATACCTTTTATCATTGTCCTCGTATTTTTTCTTATACTTTAACTTAGTGTATTAAGAATTTACATGTGGTATTCTCTTTCATTCCATCCAACATTATGATTTTTATTCCAAAAGAAAAAAGGACCATACAAGGGAGGATCACACTCACCATAGGGGCAAACATAATGGAGTCCAAGGGAATCACTGTTAATCAAGTTCACCCCCTACGGTTTGAAATGAGAGGTGTTATAAAAGCCAAAAACCAGAGTCCCAGGGACCTCAAGAGAGGCCAGGTAATCTGCCACTCCATTCCCCTCACACCATGTATGGGTGACTCTGACGTTGTTTCCAAGGAGGGCCTTACATTTTCTAATTGTATAGGTAATTGACCACGGGTTAGTGCCTCTACTATGAAATGCATCATGAATAATCATATAGTCTTTTTCCAGCTGTGAAATGCAAATGTTCCTCTGCTTACACATGGACAACCTCGTGAGAACCGCTAGAGCCTCCACCCGAACAGAATTACCATTTCCATAGTGGGTCATGAACGCCAGCACCACACTCCCTATGTGGTCATGTAGAACCCCTCCTCTACGCATGACACCCATAGAACAAGCACCATCAATGTTTAACTTAAGGCCACCCTCAGGTGGAAACCAGCGAATCCATCTCCCATGCACCCTAAGCCCGCACTGTCAAACCACCATATGAAGATCCGGAAACGTGTGAATAGAATGCCCCTCCTTCTGAATACCAAAAAAACCTATCAAGTCAATCATAATATATCTAGTTATGGACACCACCGCTCTTCCTACTGAAGATACCCCCTCAAACCTGGCATGGTTCCTTTATTTCCATAACACCCAGCATCCCGTATTATAGATGATAGCACGCGCCTCAGCCTCCTTCGTATTACCATAGGTCCCATGTAACCATTTCTCTATGAAACTCCCATAGTTGTTAGCTTGGATGGAGTACCCTGTGAGCATAACAAATAAACTCCACACCTAAAGGTCCCATTCACCCTCGAATAAGATATGGTACGTGTTATCCTCCTTTTTATTCACTCAACAATGATATCAATAATCCAATCTAATGTCTAAAAAATTTATATTTCTATCATAGGGTATAGCATTATACAGATTCCACCAAGTGAGGAAGTTGAGTTTAGCATGAATGTTTTTTCCCGACAACACTTTGTTCCAACTCTCCTGCTGCCCTTGAGTCAGGATACTCTTGAAGAAGTCCTTCGAGTTGAACTTACCTGAGGTGGAAGGAGTATAAGTGCACATGTCTTGCTCAGAATTCATAATAACTGAGTCAAACACCACCTGTTGAGGTGCGTCCATAACTGACCTGAAAAATAGAGGGTTCATACTTTCCCCCCTAAAGGAGATCAAAGGGGTCGAGCATCCTAAATATCCCAGAACACACCCCGACTAGTTGTGATACCAAAAGAGGATATTCCCCTCCATAATAATACATTGAGAAAGCGGAAGGTTAGTTGGGATGACGCTAAAAATGGAGGGCCACAATGATGACCCCCTAGCTGAAGGGGCTACAACACCAGCCTTGTACCTTTGAGACATAGTCCTCCCCTATAGGGTGCATTCCTCAATAATTTCCCTTGCAAGATTAGCATGCATGGAATGAATTGTATCCACCAGACTCTGGACATTGAAACCTCCTTTGCTGATAGGCTGTGCTATCTTTCTCTAAGAAACCCATTGCCTCTTCCCTTCTGACAAGCCATCCTAGACAAATCGAGCAAGGATTCGGTCAATGAGCCTAATGACCCCCTTTATCACCCCAGTAGAGGCCACAAAATGCACCAGAATAGTTGAGAGAACACTATTCACCAAGGTGATCTTCCCTCTGAATGATAAGAATGGATTTTTCTAGTTAAGAATGTGTTCCATAATCTTATTCAACAATTTTTCAAAGTACCTAGTTTGAAACCATCCTAAGGATTCTGGGGTAATGAGATACTCTATTGGGAAAGACCCTGACCCTATGCCCAGCTCGCCGCTCAACCTATCCACCCTGCTTGAAGCACATGAGTTAGATATGTAGAAACTACTCTTCTCCCTATTAATGATCTACCCACTATAGAGGCTATACTCAACCAGGATCTAGTTTAGCACACTGATAGACCTCCACCCGGCTTTCATGAAAATGATCGTTTCATCAGCATATATCAAATGTGATGTTGAGGGAAGGCCATGCTTTCTACAGTATGGTTTAATCCCTCCACTAGTGACACCTTTATTGATAATTCTACTAAGGGTGTCTTTCATCACGATAAAGATGCTTGATTATAAATTATACCCTTACCGAAGTCCACACACAAACTTAAAGAAGCCATGTGATCTCCCCATAAAGGACACCACCATCCACGGAGAGAAAAGACACTTGAAAATGATATCGCATGCCCAATTTGGAGAACCCAATTTTTGTGAGAAACTGGTTCATCAAGCCCCACACCATCCTAACATATTCCTTGCTCATGTCGAGATTGATAGCCACATTAGATCTACATGATTTTGTATTCAAATACCTCATCATCTCCTATGCTATCTCCATACCCCCCTGAACTGAGCAGTCGTGAACAAACCCATGTTTCTCCATAGATACCCACTGAGGGAACATACAGAACAACCTCTAATTGATAATTCTAGACAAGACTTTATAGGTTCAGTTTCACATACATACAGGTCAGTAGTGGCTGAGGGAAGATGGGTCTTTGATCATTGGAAAGATCACCAGAGTCATCACTGATGCGATCTGTGGAAGGACTCCCCCGCGGAAAAAACCAAGTTTGGATGATGATTATTTATTTCTTGAACTTTTAAAATGAGTTTTTTCCTTCTCATTTTATTTGTGTTTAGAAACAGTGGTCTTTAAAGCCATTGAATTTCTCTTCAGTTCATCATCATCTTCTTGTTGACATTCAATTATTCCCTATGCATAATCAGCATAACTATCAACTCCTTAATTTAGAAATTGATGATGTCATAGGATTCCCTAATTGACACTATGGTTACCCTCCATCTGTCTAGTAAACATATGATAATTCTCATGATTTTTCCCTTTTCTTTAACGGTCTTTCTAAGAGAGATCATAATATTTACAATTTCATTATAATCGAGGTACATGATAGAGATAGGTTCATCATGCTTCCTTTTGAAGTTATCGTTTTTAATAGTATATGTGTTAAGTCACATTTCTTTAACACTAGTGGTTCCTTCATGTGAAATAGAGAGAGTATCCAAAATTTCATGGGCTATTTTACATGAAGAAATCCTATTGAATTCTTCATATCATAAAGAAATGTGTAATTCATTCATATCATTAAATATATTATTATAAGCTAACTTAGTTGGGTAATCCCATGTATTTCAGGTAGTATAAGGTATCTTATATTCATCTACTATTGAAGACCATATCTAAAAACCCCTATCTTCTAAATACATTTTCATCATATTTTCCACTGAAAAAAATTAGTTCCATTAAAAAATGGAGGTCTTCTGGTAGCAGTAATATTCAACCTATTATCCATAACAATGAATAGAGAATAGTTTTTTAAAGAGCTGAAAATTCAAAGCTAACTAAAATTTATAGATATTTAAAACACAACAAAAATCATAATTGAAAATATTTGAAAATTATTTAAAATTAAAAATTAAAAAAAATCATCTTATAAAAAATGCTAGTCAGAGTAGGACACTCAAGAGTGGGTGAATTGAGTTCCTATCAAAATTTCTGTTAAAAACATTATTTAAAAAATTCCCCCAATTGAAAATATAAATATCCCAATTAACTAAAGTAGCTAATTTATAAGAGTTTTGAATGTTCAATTAATTTCACAAATAATGATTAATTCTCAACTACACCAATATTTGAGACTATTAAATTTTTTTAATGTAATTTACCAACTCAAAAAAATTTATAAACACTAACTAAGAATAACTATAAATGTAATATTTAGTTATTTGAAATATGTGTGAAAATAAAGAAAACTAAATTTGAAAAACACAGTAGATAAAACAAGATATATAGTCTCAAGTAGACACCTAAACCTCTCCACTTTGTGATCACCTACCCCTAAGAATTTCATATTAATTATCTTGATCCATAGGATGGATCGGGGTTCACAACAGCATACAATGTTTTCCAGGTCAACTAGGCTTCTACCATAGTTATTCGTAGAAAAACAAGTATAATTAGGTCACACAAGGAAATCTTCTATAGTTACACGTGGGTAAAAAATGGTGTAGAAATATGATTGCGTGAGTATTTCTTGTCTCCTCTAGATTTTCTCAGGATAAAATATGTGTTTTTGATATAGACACGCATATTGATTGAAATACTAATAAGAATTTACACAACAGATCATAAATAATAATAAAAGCTTTATAATTCTCCGTGTGAGGAGATTTAAGCTTTGGGACTTCTTTGGTGTAAAAGATGTGAAGATTGAGCCCACTTCCTAAAACAGAAACTATATCAGTGTTTCGTGGAAGCTCTGTGTTCTGGTTTCTAGTGAGGTGAAATTCTCTTATATGATTCCCTTCACTAGGGTTTGTTGTTGTAAGAATTTATAGAAATGGTTTCTTAGCAAATCTTTCTTGTTTACAGTTATAAAGAATGAGTGTTCTTCATGTATGTCTCTTTATTTACTTCACATGTTATCTTTATATCAACCACTTCTTCTTTTTTTTCATAGGTTATTTCTTTTTATACAGTAGAGTTTCACAATAGGCATTTTTGGGACATGTCATATACCTTGTATCTCTGACATCCAAGTTAATGATGTCTGAAAAAATTCATACAAGTACATTAGTAACATAAAATTACCCAATATGAACGTTAGATAAAAGATTAAATTTTTAGAGTAAATAATTTTTCTATTTATTAAATGGTAGATGAATCTCTTGAAAAGTAATTTTGTCGATAGGTCAGGGTATTGGTGAATCCTTCTATCAGTGACTCAATGTGTTTGTATGTCGGTGCATCAGTGTCACATACTATCAGTGATGTGTTCTATCAGTTAATCAGACTATTTATAACTTAGTATTGTATCTATCTATGAGTCTTTCATTCTTTTGGTGACTCATTTCTTATGTCGATGATTCTTTATATTAGTGACTCATTTTTTCTAATGGTGATTCATTTGTTCTGTCAGTGAGTCGATCTTTCGGTGAATCATTTTTTATGCTGTTGAATCATTCTATTGCTGAGTCATGACTATTGGTGACTCAGATTATATGAACAAAACTATCATTGAGTCATACTTAGCAATGACTGTTTTCTTGTCTTATAGTATAAACATCAACAAAAAGTATTAAACATGGTATTGAACATAATGAATCATAATTAAACATATTTTATCATTAATAATTAGGAAATTAATAAACATGATATGACATCATTTTATCTCATTTAAACTGGAGAGGGGGAATAAAAATTTCATATCTTTTATGTCTAGTACATTCAATGAAAAGTAAAAAAAAAAGATACAATCATAAAGTTCAAGTAAAAATTAGTCACTGTCAGATAATGATGAAGAAATATCTCATATGTATAGAATATTTTGTGAGTTTTATGGAAAGAATATTTTTTTAAGAATTACTAGTTATAAAGGAATATATGAAAACGAAGGTAAATGGAATAGAAACAAGACAATGGATCACAACACAAAGAAAATGACATGTTATAAATAAAAAAGAAAATAACATGTCAAAGTATACTATCCAATACTAACATATAAAAATATATGTGAGGATATGGTCATAATGTTCAAGAAATCCACGAACATGAATTTGAGTGTCTATGAGAATAGCTCAAGGGACTCAGACTGTACTCCTGAAAAGAACTCTAACTGAGCCAGCATGAGCTTCATGGAAAATGTCTCTAAGGTACCTATTTTATCAACTATCTTATATATTCTTAATGAAAATAATTTAGTAATTGAATATAATGATGACAACATGTCTCAAGAATAAATGTTTTTTTTTTGAATTCTATAAGACACTTTTAATGAACATAAGGATAATTACAAGGATCCTATAAGACAACATGATTTATTTTCCAATATAAAATTTGATTTATCTATTGAGAAAGAAACGAATTATCAGTTGTTAAAGAAAAATAATAAATTGAAACTATCCAATGAGAAACTTAAAATGTATTTAGAAAGGTTTAAAATTAGTATAGAAACTATTATATAGATTTTATGTAAACAAGTTGATCTAAAATATCTTATAGTTATATGATACCAACCTAGATAAATGAAATTAGTTAATATCACAATTGCACCTAAATATAAATTTGAATGCTCCACTTATAGTCATTTTTATAGAGGAACTAACAATGTGTTTATTTCAAAAATCATATAGTTAATTTATATGAGACCTACTAACCAAATATGGCTTCCTGAAGCCCTAATTACGAACACATCTGGACACAAAAAATCAGGGTTCCAAAATCATTTCTTTTATAAATTTTATTTTTTAGGAAAACTACTTGAAGACCTCCGGTAATAGTCTATGGTAGTTGGATAGTGGATATTCATGGAATATAATAGGATTCAAATCAAGTTTAAAGAACCTAATAATGGTTTATGGTGGTCATTTCACCATTGGTGATAATTCTAAAGGAAACATCATTGGCCTTATCTAAATTTATAACACCAATTTTGTTTTAATCACTAAAGTACAATTTTTTTATTGCTTAAAGTATAAATTTTGTAGCATCTAATAATTATGTGATGATGGTTTTCATGTTAAATTTAAAAATAATGCAGGTAATGTATTTGATTCCAAATATGATTTTATTTTTATTGGTTTGAGGAATGAAATTTTTTTGATGTTGACCTTAATTATTTAATTTATCAATATATTTCCAACTCGAGTGCTTTTAAAAAAGACTCTTGGATAGGGAATAAGAGACTATCATAATGTAATATTCACTCACTTAGGAATCTTAGTTGGAAAGGTTTAGTATATAATCTACCAAAACTAGATTTTCCAAACAATAAAGTTTGTAACCCATTTTAAAAATGGAAACAACACAAGATTTTTTTAAAATCAAATAAAGATGCTTCAATTTATATACCTCTTATGTTGGTTTATATGGATTTATTTGGACCATCTAGATATTCATGTCTTAATGGGGGCCAATATGTTTATTTACATATAATTGAATTTTCTAGGTATACATGGGGATTATTTTTAACTCATAAGTCTGATTAATTATGAAACGTTACCAAGTATTCTAGATCTATATAAAATTTAAGGGGAATAATAATTAAGATCTTGAGAAGTTACCGTAACCAGGAGTTTGAAAATCAAGACATTGAATGTTTTTTATTTCAAAAATGTAAATACTCATAAATTATCTTCTCCTAGGTCCCTTAACAAGATAGATTTATAGAAGGAATGAATAGAACATTTAAAGAGATAGATCAGACCATGTTAAATGAATATGACATAACTTTATACTTATGGAAAGAGGATGTGAATACAACATTCTACATAATCAATAGAGTTTTAATTAGACATATCTTAAAGAATAGACCTTATGATCCTAGTAATAATACAAGGCCTAAGGTTTATTACATTATAGTTTTTGGTTCCAAAGTATTTATACATAACACTAAGGATAATCTGTACAAATTTTCTTTCAAAAGTGATGAATGGATTTTACTATGCTATGCAACCTCTCGTAAATAATATAGTGTTTTTAATATAAGGAATAATATTATGGAAGATTCTGTTCACATCAAGTTTGATGAGACATATCCACATGATCCTAAGAATTATTTGGAAAATCTAGAGAATAATTTATTTTATTTGAACTTAAATTCAAAACCAACTGATTCTACTGTGAGATAGACATAAAAAACATCCAAATCTAAATAATTTCCAAAACATCTAGAACCAAAACCTAAAGAAGAACCTAATGTGACTATATCTAATTTTTATAGAGCTATAGGGACCTTTAAGTTCCATCCCTTAGATTTTTTAGTTTGATACAAAGATATATGTACACATACTAGTGCTTATCTAAGAAATCATGTTGAATATAAAGCATTTTTATCACATCGTTAACTAAAGAACATTAATGATTCAATTAATGATCAATTCGGATCACTATGAAAGATGGATTAAATTAATTTGAAAGAAGAACAAGTATGAGAACCTATTTATTGACATAAGGAAACCATGACTATAAGAACTAAATGGTTTCTTACAAATAAGGTATATGATTCACGAACGATAGTAAGAAACAAGGATATACTAGTTTCACAAGGTTGTAGTCAATAAGAAGGAATATACTATAAAGAGTCAATTGCATCAGTTTGTAGACCTGAATCTATTAGAAAATTTTTTTCCTATATTGTTCATCTATATTTGAAACATTATCAAATGAATGTCATGAGTGATTTCATAAATGGGTATATAGTTGATGATGTTTCTATTCAATAACCCCCTCGTTTTTTAAATCCTCGTCTTCCTAATAAATTTTCTAAATTAACAAATGATTTATAGGGTTTGAAATAGAATCATAGATCTTGATATGATATGCTTCACAATTTTCTTATTTCAAATGGAATTTCAAATGGTATAGATGATACTACCATTTTTATAAAACGAATTTCCAAAAAATTTCTAGTTTTTCAAATTTATGTTGATAATATTACTTTTGGATCTTCACAAAAATTATTTATGTTCCAATTTTTCAAGACTGATGAAAAATGAATTTGAAATGAGTTTAATGGGTAAACTCAAATTATTTCATGTTTTTTAGATTTTTTTTTAATAGCTATAGAATTATTTTTTATCAGTGTAAATATTTAAAGGATGTTTTAAATTTTTTAAATTTTTATATAAATAAGAGTAGTGATACTTCTATGAGTACTTCCTATTAGTTGTACCTTGATGGAGTTGGGAAAATAGGGGATAAAACTAGATACAATGGTATGATTGGAATTATTCTCTGCATAACTTCTAGATGACATGATATTATTTTTAGTGTGTGTATGTGTGATGATTTTCATAAAAAACCTAAAGATACACAATTTCTTGTTGTAAAAAGAATTTTCAAATACCTCAAATATACTACAAATTTATGATTGTTTTTCCGTAGAGGATAAGACTTGGTTTGTTATTCAAATCATGATTTTGGTGGATATATGTTTGATAGAAAAATAACTTCAAGAACATGTCATCTTTCAGGAAATTATCTAGTTTCTTAGTGTCATAATAAATTAAATTATGTTTCACTTTTAACTGTCAATGCTGAATACATAGCTTCTAGATGCTGTTATGAACAAACTTTGTGGATAAAAAAAATATTACTAGACAATTGATATCAATTCCAACATTTCCCTATAAACTTTGACAACAAAAGTGATATAAATATTTTTAAGAATCATGTATCACATTCTAGAACAAACCATATTGTTGTAAGATATCACTTTTTGAGAGATCATTTCCAATAGTGATATGAAATTTAAATATAGTATTACATAACATCATATTACTAATATATTCACTAATCATTTGAATTATAAGATAAAAATTTTCATCATACATGAGTTAGGTATGATCATTTTCCGTTATGTTTAATTTGTTGGGACTCACTGTTGTGAATGTATCACCCTTTTGAATGACTCAAAGTTTTGAATATATTTTCACTAATAATGCTCAACATTGACATATCTCACCATTGTCGATATATCTTCTTTGAAACTTCTCATAATTGTTTATGTCTCTCCAATAACACTTATCTCTGTTGAACATCTCATTGTTGGAAAATTTCATATGCCTTTGTGAAATTGTCAATTTGTAGATTTGAATTACTGATTTCATTTTATGTTCAGTTTATTTTATGAATCGATTCTAATTTTTGATCTAAATTTTTATCATGATATTATAGAATTATAAACTCTTGAATGATTATAAATTTGATACTTTTTATAATATCAAAGCACCAAATTCCCCACCCCTTTTTTTCTTGAGCTCGGTGCGATCTTTTTATTCCATCATTCGACCATCCTTTAGCCTTCGAACGAGCCAACCAAGAAAACCTTTGTGGCCAGAGTAAAGCAACCTTCAAATTATTATCTAGACAAGTCGTGTCCTATAATGAAAAAAAGGTGATTCACGTCATCCTGTGGTATTAGAACCCGTGAATCCATAGATTTCAAATAAAATGTTTGTACTAAGAAATAAGTACAAGATGAATGGACACATTCTTTTAAGTCATTAGTGCTAAAAGATATACATAACCAAAGAGAGATGATATGGTACTATTCAATTAAGAGACCATCTTATCCTGGGTTGGTATATCAGTTTTATCAGTATATATAATTTAGTTTTGAAGAAGAAGAATAATACTGGGTTTGAATTAGGATTGAAGGTTATAGAATTTTTTTTCTTCAATGAAGTGGTTTAATTGTATAAAAGTACCACATGAAATATTATTTAATGATTACCAAGGAAATTTTCCAGATAATGGTTATGATTTAATTTATGAAGAATATATATTAGAGTTGATAATAGGTGGCATTTTGAGAATACATATATCTTATTAGTTGAATGGATAGTGAAAAATAGTCTTCAAAATTATCCATCATATGCTCCTCACAAGGAAGGGATAATTATCTACCTAAAGGTATCTTTATGTGTACTTTTTTATGTCTTATTAAAAATGTAAACAATATAAAACTTTGTAGATACCTTATTCTTCATATGATGTAAATGACCAATCAAACATCCAGATAAAATTCACTAATCTATGAAAATCTTATTTCTTCTAATCATAAAGAGAAAGGGTAATTGAAGAAAAATGAAGAATCTTTAGTAGACTATGGTGGATTATTTATCATAAGAATAATTTAGAGTCATCATGTGGGTTCTCCTATTTATGAAGTTGATACTGTATTTTTTGTTGATGGTTAGATGGTTTTAGATTCATTTTTTATTGTGAAAATGTTAGTCATTACTATGTTTTAGCTGCATGTGGGTGAGTAGATGTATTTTTATCATATAGAGCATATTTTTGATGAATATAGATCTATTGAGACCCATTCTTGTGTGGTACTTCCTATTCTTGTTCCTAATATAGTTGTGTTTGTAGCTATAAAATCATCACTGGTTGATCTTCTTTATAAGAATTCCCAAAGTTGGTTGCACCCCATGTCTGAAAAATGGGGTTTTTTCTTGAAATGTCACTAAATAATGACGAACCATCCATTATGGAAGAAATACATCAGAGTGAATTAGTGGTAAATCATATTGATATTATTGTTTTGTTATAAATAATTGATTTTGTGAGAGAACCTTTAATTGTTGTTCCACCTGTTCACTAGATTTGGTCACCTAGGGTGACTTGGATGTTTTATAGAAAATTTGGTTTCATATTTTGGAAATATTTCGATGAGTCAAAAAACACTTATTTCTAAGCATGGTGAAAAAATCTGAGATATCTGTTTGATTTTGTGATTCACCATATTCAACCAAAGATGATCAACAAAAATCATGAAGTGGATATTGAGAATAAAATACTTTCTAGTGAGTGGGAGTCTTTGACATCTGTTGTGGAAGCGATCCAGTCTACCTTTTCAACATATATGAATGCCTTTCTTAAGAGAATATAAAATATATCTTCAGTAGCCACTATTTATATATCTCCTCCTACATATCTTTCCATGTTTATTTTATTATAAATATTATCATAGAATAGCTTAGAGTTGCCTCAAGTGGTGCCTCAAGTGATACTGCTACCTTACATATAGAAACTGTGAGAATGTTTGAGCATAATAATGATCATTATCATATGATGATCAAAGAGTATGATAGAGATATGAAATATGATTTAGAGACTGTAACTGAATCTATAAAGTATTATCTCCCAGAGATTTACTCCAAGCATGATATGAATGCTCACTTTATGTTTTTAACAGAAAATCTAAGGATTCCTCATGTTTCCCAGTCCTTCAAAGAGAAATTTATCCATTTAAATGTGATGACTCCAGTGCATCAGAAATTTATGGAAAAAAGATAATATTCTTCAGTGATATGGAGTGAGGTGGGAAAACATAATGGACTTCATAAACCTTATAAAACCATTCCTTTATGTTTATGGCACAATTTTTGTGGCTCATGAATAAATCCCTATGATTACCCATTTGACTACCCCTACTATTGATTTAGAAATATTCAGAACCGATGTGACAAGAAACCCTCGTGCACCTTTTCCATCCAAATTCAAGCATTTTTTTCTCTCTCTCTCTCTAGGTGAATAAATTAAACTTCTCAGACCCATTATTGTCAGAGAAACTCCTTCCTGGACTATTATTCCTAAATTTGTCACATGATCTCCCTTAGATAATGTCGTACTTTCTACCTCAAAAAAGGATAAGGGAAAAGCTTCATTGATACCTTCAACCTAACCTAAGAAGCATTAATCATTGTATTTTTTATTGTTATGGGAATATTTTTGTGTGTCACTTTTTTTAACCCATTTTCGTTTCACCCTCAGTGAATTTTCTAATGAAACTTCTTTGATTACTCTTATTTTGTTGATTTATTCTTCTGTCACTCTTTCCTTTCCTTTTTCTTATGTTATTCGTCTTCCTATTTTATTCATATTCAATTACTTTTTCTCTATTACAATGACCATTTTTTATAATCACAAAAGTGGAAGAACTATATTATGGAATTTATTTATTTTTTAATGTTATTTCTTTACTACCATATTTTCTTGTAACTTCCATTAATACTATGTGATATATTTATTTTCCATTGATACCTGAATAATTTATGTAATCATATTTCCTATGATACTATGTGTTTCAATTTTTTTTCTTTCTTATTTTATTTATCATTGATATCATATGTATAAAATGTCAGGATTTACCATTTTTTCAAGAATATAAAATGCCGATATTTGTGATCACCAAAAAGGGGGATATTGCTAACCTCCTTGTTTTAATGATCATCAAATAATGATTATTGTGATAATTAATGAGTTCCACGTTTTATATTACCATTTTATCACAAAAGATAGATTGGAGAAACTTTCTAAATGACGATCCACTATTAGAAAATGTCTCACCACCAACAAAGACTCGCATACCACAATGATTCACTGATAAGATTAAAATTTGAT
This sequence comes from Viscum album, assembly GCA_963277665.1. Taxonomy (NCBI): domain Eukaryota; kingdom Viridiplantae; phylum Streptophyta; class Magnoliopsida; order Santalales; family Viscaceae; genus Viscum; species Viscum album. The sequence goes on from OY728119.1 coordinate 1,515,641,035, forward strand.
GAAGTATCTATCACTGGAAGCCTGGAATACCACCAGATCTTGAATCATCTTCATAAGTTAACACCACAAAAAAATCACCTCCATGTTGCATCTCCTCGAATTTGTCTCGCCGTTATGTTGTCTCACCTCTATAAAGTGTATCTTTTTAGAATAAACATTGTTAGATCCATAGACACAGTTCCAAAGTATCACCACAAGATTTGGACACCACCAGTGCCACCATTCAAAAGTCTCACCATCATTGTTCTTTTACTTATCTTTCTGAATTAATTATTTTTCATGGATAAATTATTAAATTAAATGAATTTTTTATTCTAATGATTTATAATTAATCTATTACATGAATAAATTAAATAATGTGTTACTTCCAAGTACAAGTAGGAGGAAGTTTAGTTGATTGTTCCTCCTGCTGCTACTGTTAAAATGTGAGGTAGACTCCCTCATGCAGAACAGAGTATGTAGACATGTGTGCAAACCCTGAACCCACAAAAATTTATTTTCACATGAATGAGAGTTGGGTCCTATTACAATAACCAAAATAAATCTTATATGTACCCCTTTTACTGAGGAATATTAAGCTCATCATACATCTAGTGCCTTCCAGTATTCAAGAACAGAGAGTCTTTGACAATCTATTCTACAGTAGATTTCTAAAACTCGACTTGAGCCACATCTCAGAAAAATGGAAAGAGTCACAAAATGTAGAGACTAAATGACTATGAAAGACTATCCATTTAAATCTTTTTATTTTATCATTCTAGTTACATTCATTTACAATATGAATAGTGTGTTCATAATGTATTTTATAAAACACACATTTCCTTCATCATTAAACTGGAAGATACTTAGATATATTCTCAACACTTTGTATTCTTATTTCACATGTGTTTTTCTAGAGTTTTGGTTATTACATATTTATTTCCCCCCATGATAAAAATGGAAGAGGTATTATTTGGCCTATAACATTGGTATACTATTATAACACCAGATCCAAATTGTGGATAAAAAGATTGTTTTTTATACAATATTCTTCACAGTATGTGATTTCCAAGTGTATAAGACTAAGTCTTATCATGATATTTATCCTCTTTTATTCAAATTCCATTTTGTGTCTTATTTTTTGTTTTATTTTTTATTTCTATTTTCTATTAACTGATTTGGTTTTAAATAGAAAAAAACTGATACTTTCATAGTTAGTTTTATTTAGTGTTTATATAAGGATTTTATTTAGTAAATTGATTTAAAAGGTAAAAGTAATTTTTTATATTATCTTAATTGATTCCAAATAAATATTCGAAAATTATTTTAAATGGTCATGATTTGTACCAATTTTTAAACCAACTGAACTGTTTTATATTAATTGGTTGATTTTATTTATGTCTATTTTTAACTATATTTTTTCATGGTTTTTAAATTAACCTGTATTGATATACAAAAACCGACCAAAATAATTATTAAATAACTTAAATTATTCTTATTAAAAATATGGAACACATTTTATCAAAATCAATCCACAAAAGTGGTCGCATTTCATTAAATTAGCATCCCGTAAAGCGTGATGAAAAGTGAATTTTTAGGAAAATGAATTTTTCAATCAACAGTTGATATCATATTAACTATATGACAATTATTAATCATTATATGATTTTAAATTCGTGAAAATATAAATATAATCTATAACATCTATTTTAATATTTTCTTTTCAGGGTTATTCACTTTTAAAAAAATTTCATAAAACTACGCTTTTAAGAATAAAAATAAATATATAACAAGATAATGAATTTATTTTATTAAAAATAATTTAATTAAATATATTGGTTATTATTTCAATTTAAGATAAAATAAAAAATTATAATTTTACTTTTAAATTAATTTACTTGAGGAAAATAAATGACTTTATTTGAAAATATTCAATTTTCACAATTCAATAAAAAATCAAAAAATTTAGAAAACTCCAAAAAAAATTAATCATATGATAATTATTACATGTTAATTTAAAAAATTATATCCCTTTTATCTAATAAAATTAGTAAAATTTTCATAAATTAATTATAATATTTTTTCACATAAATAAATAAAAAACATTTTTGAAGAAAATATATTTTTTAAGAATAAAATGACTGTGCTAGAATCAAAGTGATTATTTACTAATAATTTTTTAATATATTTATATTGAGTAGGAATTTTATATATATTTCATATATCATTTATTCATATCCATACCTTTCAATTTAATGACTATGTTACAATGATAATATTTAAATAATAATATTTCATGGTTTGTTTATTCTTGGTGTTCTGTGTCTTACACACTTTGGAATATAGATTTATTTTAAAAAATATAAGGGTGGTATATTATCCCCCCACCCTTAATAAATTTTATCCTTTAAATTTGAACATGTTCTTACCAATCAAAGGATTTCCATCTAAAGATGCCTTTTTTTAAATCCCAAATTGTAAAAAGGGTTAATAAAATATTTTCTTGATAAGAGATAAAGGGAAGTACAAAGGACATCTAGATTAACAAATAAATAGGTTTCCGTGTAGGAAGAAATTAGTGGGAATTAAAAATATAGACATCTTAAAAAATTGAAATTCCTAACTAATTATGGAGAGTGTAAGGGATCATTGATCATAAGAAAGGGAATGATCATGTGAAAGTTAACGATTATAAAACCATAAACCAAAGAGATGTGTAAACTCTATTGATTCATTAGAAATGAAGGTAAAATTATAAAAGTTTATTCTAATATCATTTTACTAAAGTTAAGGGATTCTCTTAATATTAATATAGTGAATATGAGAAAATATACTAACTTTATTTATTTCCATATTATAATCATAATTTAATTGCTTTTTGTTATTCAACAAGTTAAGATTTAATATATAACTCCAATAAATGAATATTGAAGACGAATTTTTTGTATCGGAGGCACTAAAATTAACATTTAATAGATCATAATATATAAAAAATAATGAAAATTCTTTCCATTTGTCATGAAATATTTACCAAAACCAAATGGTTAGCACAAGTTATCCAATATAATATTTTTATATCTAAAACCCCAACTGTTACACCCAAATTTCAACTTAATCTATTTCATAAATAGTTAAACTTAGTACCCTTCGAAAATATATTTGACAAAATTAAAAATACAAATAAATATAAAATTAAGGTTGCTAAATTACCAAAATATACTTAACAATAATCATAAAATTACATAAAGTTACTCTTGATGTCACATACTAAATATGTGAATAACTTGATCATATATTGTTCTTAAACATGGTAATGACCAGAATTACCCTAAAACCGCAAAGAAAACATACTTTCTTCCAAAAAATAACACTCTCCGTATTTCTTAAATGGAATATAATATTATCATGTATATTCCATAAATCTAAAAATGTATTAAACTTCAATAATGATACCATAAAAACACTAATCATTTCCAACATCACCTATAAAATCAATCAACTCTTTTTTTCAACTATTTTTATCTACACATCAATAATATGTTAAGTTTTATATTTCCAAAAATCATGTGTTTATTTATAAAATATCACCTAACCATTAAATCAATTTTCAAAGTCATTAATATAATTAAATATATACTTTCAAATCCTTAAATAAAAAATACTACATTACAATACATTGAAGTATAATGATTCATATTACCAAAACATCAGTGATATAACACTTCTTGATCATAAATCTCAAATACCAATACCTAAACACTTCAATCCTTCCACTTAAATGATTAACATGTAATAGTTCTTTCTTGGGTCTACCAGTTATGCCATGGCCTAATAAATTGGCTCAGATAGTGCACATGTTCCTTAAACATAACACATTGAACTCATTGAAATTAGCTACTCTACAAAATTAATTTCTGCACCAAAAAATCATATCCATATTTTGATACATTCCATGGTGTATATTTTTCCACATTTTTTTCTTGAAGTAAATTGATCCTTCTTTCTTATATGGTCTCCACAACTCGATCTCCCAAAAAACATTATCCTTCGCTTCTTTGATGAGTCTGAGAGTTGTATAAGATGTATGTTTTTAATCATATGTTATGATAACTAATTTAGGATCATCACAATATATTTTTATCCAGTCATTATCCAATTTTGTTTCTCATAATCACTAAGTTGTTAATCACTTTCAGAGATAACATTATTTCTCTTGGTTTTATCCATTGATTGAAATGAAAAATAATATTATGTGAAAAAATAATAATTGTGGGAAACCACATAATCATCTAATGGATATTTTAATCATGAAACTTTATTTTCAATCTAATACGCCATATGTTTAATTTAGGTGATTCATTATCATCATATATTCAAATCCTTCATAATGGTTTGTATAAAAAACGTTAAATAGCCCATGAAGATCCCATATGAGTATCATATTAGGTGTGAAATAATGGAAAGATCATTGTGCACCATAATAATGGATAATATAAACTCAAACAACTCTTTTTGGGGTTATTACCCCTAGATACATATTTTCCAAAACCAAACCCACATATAGTATCCAAATAGGTATGTATGGCTAGAAAACCCACATAATATCTTTCTTACTAGAAAAATAATGATGTTATACTGTACTTAAACTTATCCCATGGGATTTCACCAAATTTCTATAACCCTAATATAAAAATATTGTCAATTCTTATGCTATGATACCAACTGTATTAACCCATAATATTCATACCTAGAAATTACATATTAATATACGAATATCCAATATATTTTATAAAAACATACCTGAGGACTACAAATGTTTAATGACTTTGAAGACTACATACACAATATTCTTATTTGTTTAATGATATTAAATGTCTCCCATAAATATCTTCCCATAAAATAATATTCTTGGACAACCCCAACTGAAAACCAATATTCATAACATAAGAAAGGAAACAAAAGAATGGGAGAGCTCATATGCTCAATAAGGGTAAACAAGGGAGATATCAATGGTAACATAAGAATAATATGAGCATAATGGTATAAGAATACGATATTAAAATTTTAAAACAATACCTTGCATATCAAATATCATAGCCTTGAATCATGGCATAAATATTGGTAGTATATAAGTGATGAATCATAAAGTAATAAAATAAAATGATCATTGATAGAATAAAATTGGAATAAGAAATAATTTTTTGGTATATATATAAGCCTAGAAAATCATTTCATTAGTTGAAAATGATAATTGTAATGACTATCATAGTGGATTTGGTTCACTCCATAAACTATTAAAAAAAAGGCTCACTCCCAAGACCATCATAGTGGATTGTTTTTACTTCCCAAACCATCATAACAGTCAAGGTTCACTCTCAAAACTATCATAGTGGATAGGGTCCCTTATAAAACTAGGTTCACTCCCCATTCTAGTCATGTTTATCTCATGAGATAACCATATTTACCCAATGCATTTTAGGGATATATAATCTTGTGTCCACCTATAAAATTATGAAAATAATACACATTTCTGCCACAATATCATAAAACATTCATCATATAATAACCAGTGAAAAGGAAATGGGATTTATAATCATTTAATTATGGCATAACCTATGGCAAAAATACAGGTGTCATAATCATTACATAAATTCATCATAACATAATCTATTTAAAAAGGAATAGGTTTTATAAAAATATTATCATCATAATCATAATAATCCCCTAGAAATACTAAGGATGGTATCATTGGATTATATTCCCATTAAAACTTAAGTAACATCAAAGGGTGTCATTATAGATGAAAAATAACATCAAAATATTACTTAGAACATTTCCAGAAGAAAATTCCCTTTTGAATTGAAAAAACTTATTTAAAATATAAAAATTTCACAAATATTAAAGAAAACATTTTATTTGAAAAGGTATTTTGAAACATTTAAAGTAATCTTCAAATCCAAGATAAGTCATGGTAGAGGGAAATTGAGTTCACACCATATACATTAAAACATATATTATTTTAATATTTTTAGTAAAGAATCTAAAGTAAAATATTTTATAAATGAAAAAAATATTATTTTTCAAAATATTATTGTATGAAACAAAACATTAGTAAAAATTAATTTAAAAAATCATTTGACAACAGTTAAAATATTCATGAAAACATTTTTAAAAAATATTGATATATAAGAGAAAGTATTTTCAACCGAATAGAGAAATAAATTCAGTTTTCCTTAAAATATATTTTATTTTGGTACCCATAGTTATTAAAGTGATTAAAATTAAAGGAAAACATTTATTTTCTAGAAAAAATTGTAGTAGAAAAAAATTATTATTCTCAGGTGATATATATCATAATATTTCATCATAAAATACTTAATCAAAAACAATCCTAATAAACAATGAGATTTTACCATCATACCCTTACTACTTTGGAAACATTTGAATCGTAACACCCATGAATCAAATAAATTTAGATAGATATTAAAATCCCAAAATATTTTATAAGAATAATCATAAAATAAATACATGGTAAGTATATAGAAACAACATAAAAGAAACAAGTTGTGAAAATTTCATGTGTCTCATAGAAATAAAAGTGAGATAGAAATATCTTACCACAACTATAAACTTTCATTATACACATTTTAACCCCCTATATAGTAAATATAGGTTTATTAAACATTTATTGTAGTACCATAATCATATATTTCATACAATTTGTGATTTACTTATGACATATTATCATTCATTTATTAACCATTCGTTATTAAAAACAATGTTTTGGGAGATAACAGCTTCTTCCTTCATATAAGTTTTGGTTTGGTAGTTTTTGTTCCAAGTAAAATGATTATGGTTCTATAAGCTCAAAAATGTTAATAATTATATAAATATAATATATATTCATTATATAAATATTTATAGTCATCTAAAAAATTTAGATATAGAAAAATAAATTTTTCCATTTATATAGACGGTAAGTCATACGTACGCATGACTATTATTTTCACTTTTTGAAAAACAGAACAAAACAATATTAAATATTAATTAAACATTATATAATCATTATTATATAATATAAATAATATATATTCATTAAATATATTATTATTATCATCCATGTAAGGCGGAAATGAAAAATGAATCACATCGATTTATGGAGGCGGTAGTCCACACATAAGCATGTGCGACATTATCATTTTCCAAAGGATTAAAGGGTAAGAAGATTGATATGATATTATAACTCTATATTTATAATTATATCATAAATATTATATATAAAATAAATATATTATTATATTATTTCATGAGAGTAGGTGGTATGAATTCTATCAGTTCTTGATGAGGTAGTTCACCATACCCATGATCGATAATTTAATTTCTCATTTTATGGAAGATGAGATGTATATATGTTTTTAAATTAAAATAACAACATATTATTATATTAACAACACTATTATTATTATTTCAAAATAGATGAAGATTATATGATGGATATGGAAGAATAAATAAAACAAATATGGTTGGTTAAAAATTATATCTCTTCTTCGGACAACCTATTTATGTTTGCATAAAAATCCATCCTATGAGGGTTTATATTAGAAAAATACCTACGGTATGTGGTATTTGGTATGTCTCAATAAAATAGGATAAGAGGTTCCCTTTTATATTTTGATGGGATGCGCACTCTTGAAATTTCTTTAAGTAATAATTAATAAAAATAAATTCTCATATTTAAATTGATAAAAATTGGGAAAATGAAAAAAATAATATGATTTTGAGTCTAAATAATATCATCTAATAAAAAATTTATAGTTTTATGTGATGTTTCACCCTTATCAATTTATTTTATCCCCTTTCAACCCATTTTCAAATTTACTGGCATAATGACGTTTTTACTCTTTAGGGGATAAAAACTACCTATAAAAACAAAATCCTCCCATAAATATACCCTGATTAATATTATTAAAAATTTATCATTAAATTTTTAAAATATATGATTTTTAGTAATTAAAAATAATTTAATAAAACATTATTTATTATAGAATATTATTAATGTCAATTTTTACACAATTCATTTAATTTGATATTAAAATCATAAAGACAATGATAGGATTTGAATATATACCTTTAAAAAATCTCTAAAATATTATAATTATCTAAAAATCACATGGTAAAAAATAATTAATTAAATTTATGTTACTTTTAATATTTTTTAAATTATTTATTTTTTTTCACTTAATTAAATAAATATTGTGTCGGTGTAGTGAAAGCATTTAGGGTCATTATATAATTACCAAAAATTAGAAAAAATTTATCATCAAGGAAAAAATTTTATTATTCTAAAAATAAACATTTATATTCATTAAAAAAAATTATTTTTCCATTTTCAATGCATAATATATTTTATTAAAAGAGTGTGTCATTTTGTCCTTTTATTACTTAAATTATTATAAAGGTCATAAACATGGCCATATGTAAAAATGCCTAATATTCAAAATCATGGATTATTATGGATAAAATTTAATAATCCAATAAAATTAAGGAATGTTTTATTGATACTTTTTAGTCCTTACAAAATTAGTTTTAACCTTAATTAATCCATTTTAGATTTTCTTTTGTAAGAAATATTCATTGTTTTTACTATTCATTATGGAAAAAATTAGGTTATCCATATTAAAAAATATATATTATTATTCTGTATATTTATTCCATTTTAATAAATTAAATCCCAATAGTTTCCATAAATTCATTTTATATGTATCCTGAAATGCATTGTGAAAAGTGATTTTTCAGGAAAATGCATTTTTCAAGAAATGGATGATCTTATATTAACTGTATGCATATAAATAATAATTATATGAAATTAAATGCATAAAAACAGAAATATATAATCTATATATTTATTTAAATATTTTATTTTAGGGTTTGGTTTTTAATTTAAATGGAAAATCCTCACACACATTTAAACAGTTTTCAGAAAACTGTGTTTTTAGCATAAAAATACACTGATAAAAAAATAAAAAAACAATGATTCAAAAGAATTAAATTTAATTAAATAGTTCATATTTAACTTTAATATCAAATCAAAAATAAAATATTAATTTTAAATTATATTATTTAGTGAAAATAAATAAATGTATTTCAAGAATCTAAAATTTTAACTATTTACTGAAAAATCTGTCATTTTCGAAAACTCCTAAAAATTCACCTTAGGATAATTTTGAATTATTATTTAAAATATGTTATTATTTTTATATAATATAAATTCTAAAAGTTTCATAATTTAATTATAATAATTTTTCACAAAAATAAATAATATCCATTTTTAAAAAAAATATTTTCTAAAGAATAAAATGGCATTACTAAAATTTGAGTGATTATTTATTAAGAATTTTTAAAGACATTTATATGTATTATAAAATTTATATATATTTAATAAATTATTTAATCCTATTCATGACAAACATTTTAACAGCTAGGTTATAACTGTCAAACTTAAATAAGAATATTTAATGGTTTTTAGGGTTACTTTTGTGTGTCATATATGCTATCGACCATAGTTTTGTTCTAAAAAAATCAGGATGCTAAAATATAATTTATCAATTTTGAGAAAAAATGACATAAAATAAAATCTATAATGAACTTGTGTTTTTTACAATCTAAACAAATGAAATTTATACAAGTTTTAGATTTATTTTAAACTATTTCACTTAGTTTAACTTTTCCCTTTAACCCATTTAATACTTACCATGGTGAAAATACATTACTATGGTAAAAATAAATTATGACTAAAAAATAAATTGACCTCATGACCAAACTTGAACACTCAAATCCTAAATATTTAATCCATTTTTTAAGATTCAATTTTTGGATGTGGTAAGAATTAATTTTAATATATGTTTGCAAAATGCTATGAAAATCCATTTAAAAACACATTTTAAGAATAAAAATGGTTTTAGACAAAAATAATGTATATTATTGATCACCATGGAATTAATTGGATTATTCTAAATAAAATTATTTTTATTTAACTTAAAAAATATATAAATTGTAAGGAATCTTCTGAAATCTTGATTAAAAGAAAAGAACCAAAAAATAGTTATTTTTCAAATAAAAACATTACTTTGATTTTAAAAATATCATAAGTATATTTTATATTCAACATTATATTTTTAAATTAAATATATTAATTTTTAACTATATATTTAGTCTATAAAAAAGGTTTTATAAAAATTTATGTCAGTATAAAAGCATGTTAACATCAAAAACGTGACAGTATTTGTAAAATTGATATTTGTTCATATTCACCCAAAAATAAAATACTTTAGAAAAAAATTATGTTAATATTATTTTTGAAATTATAATTTCAAAAATGATTTCAATTTTATCAATTTCAATTTCACAAATTAATAAATTTAACTTTTAATTAAAATCATGTAATATATAGAAAAATAATTTTGTTAAATAAAACTATTACTTTTAATTTCAAAATTTCTATAACATTATTTATAAAAAAATTGAAAATAAACCCATAAAATCAGTAAATATAAGTCTTAAAATTGAAATATTTCTATTATTACATAATTTTTAATAGTTCTCTAATTAAATTATCTCTATAGAAGGCTTTCCTTTTTCATTTTGTTAGTGTGAGAAGTGAATTTTCATGGGAATGTTGTGTCTAAGAATAGGGTTCATGTAGATCCATTGAATATTGAGGTATTTATTTCTTGGTTGGATCCTAATAATTTTTTATATAGGTTCATAATTTCGTTATTCTCATAAGGTATTATAGGATATTCATGTCTGGTTTATCATGGATTAATGCATCTTTGTCAGCCTTGTTTTGGATGGATCAAGTCTTTGTATGGATGGATCAGGGTCGGGTGGCATTTCGATACCTAAAAGAGCATATGATCAGTTCCCTTGTTCTTTTTTAGTAGGTATTCATTTTTAAGGTCTTCAAAGATTCTTATAATTTTGTTCTTTGTGGTTTTATAATGTAGTATATTGAAATTAAATATTATGGACCCCATTAGTTTTAAACACTTGAACAAAACTATGCCTCCCCTGATCTTTAGTTTTTAGTAGTGGTGTTTGTTTATGAGCTACGGAAACATTACCTCATTGGAGATCAATTATGTGGTCTCTAAGATCACAGTATCTTGAGGTATATCTTCTCTTATATTGATTTGAATTTTATTAAGTGGATATGGATGGATTTCTTATATGATTATTTCTTAAATATCTCCTAAACACTAGGTAATGGAAATGTAGCTGATGTGTTGAGTAAAATTATCATGTTTATTTATTTAGGTTCTAAATATGAATAGTGAATATTAGGGAAAATTATATTCATTCAACTTTATATAGAGGAATATGTTCATATGATTTTTGTATATCAGATGATTGTACAATCATTCTTAATGTAATAAGTGGTGGAGATCCAACTAGGGGGTCTTGAGGCTAATGTTTGGAGTAATTATATCATTTATTTAGATTATTTTGAGAAATTACCAAATGATAATCAACATTGAGTTTTATTTTAGTGGAATCTCTATATTTTATGGTAGTCCATGCGGTGGTTCTCTATGAGTTTCATAGATTTCGATTAGTATTTAATCATAGAATATCCATGATTTATCATGCTTTATAGTGATATTTCTAGTGGATATAGAAAAATAGATCAATTGAAGGGTTTGTACCTCATTGAATAGTCTATTAGAGGGTGATGTTGACTAACAAGTTCATGTCGGTTTATTGTAGCCATTAGATATTCCTAAGTGTATGTTGGAGGGAATCATTATGGATTTCATCACTAGGTTTCCTCAAACATAGGGAGGTTGTTTTGTTATATGGGTTACCATGGAGAATTTAACTAATTTATCTTGTATATTATTGATTAAGGAGTCGATTATGGTGGATGATTTATAGAATCTTAAAAAGGAAGAGGTTTTGTAGATTCAAAGTCTCCTGAGGATTATCATCTTTGATCATGATCCATGTTTTATCATGATTATGTGGAAGGATTTTAATCATTCCTTTATATATCAGTTATTCCTTATCACTATATTTCATCCACAAATGGAAAGTTGGATAGAGAATACTATATAGACACTCTAGGATATATTGTTCTCTTTTGTTCTTGATTTTAGTGGTTCTCAGGTGAAGCACCTACCCTAGGTAGAGATTTCTTATAATAACAGTTATCAATCATAAATTAGAATGTATCTATTGAAATCATTATGTGGGTGTCATTGCTAAAATATATATTATTTTTTATTAAAGTTAAATAGTTAATGATTCATGGATGAGATTTGGTTCAGAGCATGATAGAGAAAACGTAAGAACCTGGATCTTCTTTTCAGGTATGTTTTTCTCTTCTCTAGTGTTTTTAAGAAAAAGTGGAGTTTTTTTGGAAATTTTTGATGTACACGCCGTGTAATTATATGTACACACCCTGTAATATTTTTCTACACGTAGATGTGTGCTGGCTGTGTAACGGCCGAGCACACAGCCATGTGTGGTGACTTGGAGACCGCCTTATACGGGGGACGGTAAGGGCAAGTACACGCCATGCACTTCTAAATTACACACTGTGTAATTTCTTTTTTTCATTAAATGGACCGGGGTCGCGTTTAATTAGAATAAGTGTCTTCTTCTTCACCTTCTTCAACCAAGAGTATCCCTACGGTGTCGATCCTTCCCCGAGCCCCTGATCTAGCATCCGTTCTCCGAATCGAGCTCTGTCGGTTGCATTGGAATCGCATCAGTGAGTTCTCTCTTTTTCGTGAACCTTGTTTTATGATTTCTCTTATCTCATGAGTTATCCTTGGTTGAACGTTTCATATGTTTTTATATATCTACCGCATTATAGGTCAATCCAACGGCCGATGTCAGAGTACATCGGTCAAACAATACTAAGGTAGGTGGTTTGTGCCTTTTTGTAGATAGTCTTTGGGTTATATGTTCAAGAGTTCCTAATACCCCATTAGGTGTATTGCGTTTTTATGGATTTAACCCTGTTATTCCCTGCTGTGATTTATATTCTTGAGTAGAGTTGAATTGAATGTAAATAGGGTTAATTGATATACTATGGATGTCTTGCACATGCTTGTATTGTTTATGATCGTTTGGTCTTGCTTAGCTTGTTAGGATTCTTTCTTTCTATTCCTATTACTAATAGGATAGAGTAATATTATTTAGCTAACACGTTGTTATGACGTAGAATATTTAGGCATGTAGTTCATGAGGTATAATTTTTAATATATATATCGCTATGCTCAATTTACTTACATAGGGCCATGAGAACCTGGTGTAGTAGACCATAGGGAGAATGGATGTCGAGGGCTTCTTCAGAGTGTCTGTTTACTATTACAATGTGAGACCATAGGGGTATTGGATGTAAGTTCTTCCTTAGATTGTTTATAGTTCCTCAATGAAGGCCACCGGGGGAATTGGATGTTGAGTGCTTCCCTAGAGATCGTTTTGGTTACTAATACGAGACTATATGGGGAATTGATGATGAGTGATTCCTCAGAGAGTCTGTGAAAAATCTAAACGAGAGGGGTTAGACTATGTGTAAATCCTAGAGGGTTTCTTGTGTTTCTTTTGGTTGGACCAGAGGTGTTAGGCTGTGAGTACTTCCCATAGGGTTCCCTGCTTATTATTAGCTACTTACTTGATATCTGATAATTGAATGCATTTTAATCTGTAGGATAGTTTACTTCTGATTACTTCCTTGTTTACTGCTTCATTTTGATTATAGTCTGGTATATATATTCACTGACTATTAGGAATAGATCTTTGGGTGGTTTCCTACTTGTATTTATTCACACACCCTATTTGGGTCATGCTTTTGGTCCCAAACAGATCATATTGCTGGAGGTATAAATAAGGTCAAGTGCCCTCCTACTTCAGATACTTGATTGTTGTGGAGCTGGGGAGCATGGAACCAAGATGAGGCTTGCGATACTGTAGAGTTTTTTTATCTGTTTTTTGTGAATCTTTGTTTTTTTATGGTATTCCATCATTTTTACTTGTTTGGTTTCATTTTTAGACATATGTATCTTGGATCATATATATATGTGTGGGTGGGTGGGTGTGCTCTAATCGATTATTACTTCTGCTATTTACTAATTGTGTGTTTTAATACATCTTATATTGTTATATGTTTTAATTCCACTGTGTTACTCTACTAATGAGGACATAGATTCCCTACTATCACACCCAAGGCCCTCGCTGCATGTCGGCAGCCTCTGGCGTTCATGGAAATGTGCTTGAGGCCATGGGACCAACCGGGTATGGGGCACCTCTGGGCGGCTTCTGGAACTGGTATGTTACAAAGTTGTATCAGAGTAATTGTATCTTCTTGAAATATTGTTTGGAGCCTATAGCTAGTGATCGTAATGAATAGGTACTTGGTAATAAGTTGTGCCTGTGAGTAGCTAACCCGTGTATAGGGAAAATCCAATATACCTTGTTATTGCAATTTTTTTTTGCCTTTTCAATTTTACAGTTGATTTGACTTCACCGTCTGGTGATTCACATGTTTTGTGCTATTATTGTTGATGTTATTGAGGTTCTATTTCTGTTGCAACTTGATGTGATGAGGGTATTCCATCTTATTCAGCATATAAGAACTTATTAAAAATCACATGTCATGCATTCCTGCTATGCCTTTTAGGGTGTATAAGTAATTTTATGTTTTTTTGATAGAAGTTGTGCTAGATATGCATGTTGTTGTGATAGATTCCTTAATAGAATAACAGATTTTGATAGGGTATTGAATTGTGTAAGGCTTCGTTTGAATGAATGCCAAACTTTGGTTCTTGAGGTGTTATAGGCCCTCATGGACTGAAATTTTGTGGATCATTTCGTTGTTATGTTTCCATATGACATTTATATGATTCCAATCTTGGATTTTTGGGAAGTATGGACCCTCACATATCGGAATTTGTCACTTTAATATTCGTTTTAGTGTTTTCCTGGGCTTTCGGAGTAGTTTCTGAGTCTTACGATCCAGAAAATCCCAAAATTCCTTCTATTCAGAAGAAACTGTTTTTCTTAAGTATACATTGTGTACTATATGTACACGCCGTTTAGTCTCCAATAGTGTCACTAACTTTGTGGGAAAAGACACGGGGTTGGGAAATATTTTTTGTAACATGTTGTGTTCCTGATGTACATGTCGTGTTGTGAAGACCAAGTGTCCACCCATGTGACAAACAACACGGATGGATAAAACATAGGTTATACACATCGTGTAGTGTAACCCTTGTATACTGTCGTGTAGCTAACAACATGGGTCGGTGAGGATCGTTTGGTACATGTCGTGTCTGGCACTAACACGCCATGTAGTCTTTCTCTAGGAGAACAATGTGGCTTAGCTGTGTAGAAGATATGAGGAAGGGAAAGAGGATTCAAGTACACACCGTGTGTTAGGATAACCCGTCGTGTGTATGCAATGTTTCACATCCTGGGTTGGAAAAAATACATTCCCATGTGAAGTCTTAAGGTAACACACTGTGTATTCATTATACACACTGTGTATCCATGTTTTGAGAAACATGAAGGCTTTATTTATCTTGTTCTCTTCTCACACTTATAAGTTTCAGCCCTTGTTAATGTTGATCTAAGGTGTGCTCTTGAACTTCAAGATTCATGCCACCGAGACATCATCTGGTTTTCCAACAGTTATAGGTCAGTGATCAAACAACGGATATGGATGATCAGGGACTACTTGTAAATCCTCCAGTTGTGCTAGTCTTGGCACTATCCATTATCTCGGATATAGGTGTGGATGCACTGTGCTGATAGGGCTTCATGAGGTTCATTCTGACCTTCCATGTAGTACTACATCTTGCCCCTTCTAAGGAAGATTTGACGTGGGTTTTCTAGCAGCAGCATCCTCCCACCTTTATAGGGGAAGGAGGACCTTAGGCTGCAGAGTCATGGGTAGAATCCTTTCTATCTATCTTCTAGAATCTCGAGATGCCTCTAGAGAGGAGGGTGAAGCTTTCTACGTTTATGCTTCGGGACTCCTCCAAGATATGGTGGGATTTCATCTCAAAGGTGGGAAGCCAGCAGGTTATGGAATGGGATGAGTTCTAGTGTGCCTTCTATGACTACTTCTACCCGGATACCTTGAGGGATGATCGATCCTGAGTGTTTGTGAGTCTGGAATAGGGTACTATTTCAGTTATGGAGTATTCTTATCACTTCATAGATCTATAGCACTTCACGGCTATTCCAAAAGGTGATGAGTTATTTCTAGAAAAGAAGTTTGAGGGTAGTCTCAAGCACGACATCCGATCTCAGTTGAATATTTTCAGGTTGACTTCCATCAATTATATAGTGAAACAGGTGCTGATCACAGAGCGTAATCTAAGGGTTTCTAGAGTGGTGAGCTAGGGTGGTTCGGCATCTAAAGATGGTATCCCTCTTACAGACAGCAGGAAGCTCCACATCGAATCTATACATAGGGATATGAGGAGGAAGGACACTTCTTCTGGTAGCCAGGTGGTGTGCTACCAGCGCGAAAATAGTGTACATATGAGGCCACATTTCTTGAGAGACCTAGTGGAGTGACGATCTTGCAGCAAGATGGTCCATCTTTAGCACTTCTGTCAGATCTTCTCGCTATTAGCTGGTGATAGGGGTTCTTCTATGGCTCCTCATTCGGGAGAAGCACCACCAGTTTCTCATCAGGTAGGGAACTGGAGTTTTTCTAGACATTCAGGCCGAGGTGGAGGTCATAACCATGGTATCCAGTCACAAGGATTTCAGCGACAATAGGGTGGATCAGCTCTGAGTGGTCAGGCAGGGTCGTAGGGCCGCAATGTAGGTTAGACTTTTGTGCTGCAGCATACCCAGCAAGAGAAGGATCCCTGACCCTCAACAGTATGAGGTATGATCCTAGTTTCCTCAGTTTTATATTCTACTCTTTTCGATATAAGTGATTCCCATAGCTTTATATCTATTTTTTTGTAGGGATCCTTGGGCTCTGTATCATTTCTTATCCTAATATCTTGACGTTAGACACTCTATTTGGGATACAAACTACTAGTGTACGACAGTTCAAGGAGTACCCTCAAGAGGTTGGTGGGTGTCACTTCTTATGGGACCCCTATGTCTTAGAGATGACAGGATATGATGTCATTCATAGAATGGACTATTTAGTTCCCTTCCAGGTTGTTGTTATTTGCTGTAGTTGTATGGTGAGTTTCACATTACCATAGGGTGGATCGTTTCCTTTCAAGGGAGAATGGGATGTCCAAGAGAGCATAGCGGGACCCGAGCATCATGGGTTGAGAGGAGTTACATCCCAGATTTCTAGTCATTATCTAAATTAATAGGGGACTTCACAGATGGACTTTCCTCCAATGGTGGATCATTTTAGGGATTCCTTTCTAGAGGAATTTTCAGGTTTTCCTCCAAAGAGAGAGGTGCAATTCTCTATTGATCTTTTTCCAGGAGAGGCACCGATGTCTATTCCCCCTTATAGGATGGATACACCAGAGTTGCAGGAGCTCATGAAGTAGTTGGAGTAGTTGCGGGTAAAGGGATTAATCTGACCCAGTACTTCTCCTTGGGGTTCACCTGTTCTTTTTGTGAAGAAGGTGTATGGTACCCTTAGACTTTTTATGGATTATCGGATGTTGAACCAGTTGACGGTCAAGAACTGATATCCATTTTCTGAGGATTTATGTTATCTTTTATCAACTTCAAAGAGCCTGGGTGTTCTCAAAGATTAACTTGAGATCTGGTTACCATGAGTTGCACATTATATT
This sequence comes from Viscum album, assembly GCA_963277665.1. Lineage (NCBI taxonomy): Eukaryota > Viridiplantae > Streptophyta > Magnoliopsida > Santalales > Viscaceae > Viscum > Viscum album. Next base: position 1,515,658,806 of record OY728119.1, read on the forward strand.
GTCAGATGTACCTTTTAAAACCTTTCGGTGAAGGTATAGTCTATACAAGTATGTGTTTATTTTGTTCAATCTCACAAACGTGCCTGTAGTTTTCATGGAACCGATGAATCGAGTGTTTCATCCATACTTGGATTCTTTTGTGGTAGTCTTCATGGATGATATATTGGTGCTCTCTCACACTCGACATGACCATGCCAAACATCTTTAGATCATTTTGAGTACACTGAGAGAGCATTATTTATATTCTAATCTCTCAAAATGCCACTTTTGGATGGCCCAAATTCACTTCTTGGGTCCTGTTATCTCTGAGATAGGAGTATTAGTAGACCTAGATAAAGTGAGAGCAGTAGTTTCCTGGGAGTATTCGATTAATTTCTGTGAGGTACAGAGTTTTATAGGGATGGATGGTTAATAAAGACATTTAATATAGGACTTTTCACACTTAGCATCACCACTAATAGGCCTAACTAAGAAGGTCACAAGGTTCTTGTGGTCAGATTCTTGCGATTCAGCCTTTCAGGAGCTGAAAGGTAGGTTGACTTTAGCACCAATACTAGTATTTATAAAGATAATAAAGAGCTATACTATTTACTATGATGCATCAGTTTTCTGGTTGGGATCAGTTCTTATGCAAGGGGAAGAGGTTGTTGTGTATGGGTCTCGACAGTTGAGGCCACATGAGACGAACTACCCAACACATGATCTCGAGCTGGCTGTAGTTGTTTATGATTTACGTTGTTGGAAACATTATCTTCTGGGATAGAATTTTGTGGTTTTCACCAACCACAATAGTCTCAAGTATATCTTCACTCAAAGTGATCTGAATTTGATACAGCGAAGGTTGTTTGAGTACCTTTAGTCCTTTGACATTGAGAATTCCTACACACCAGGGAAGGGAAATGTTGTGGCTGATGCATTGAGAAAAAGGACTCCGATACAAGAATTTTAGGAGGCCAGTAGTGAGTGGCTGCTTATGTTTCTATTCTCTGAGATGCATCTAAAGGTTCACACCAGGGAGGGGCAGACTTTTTTTCTTTTGTACTTGTTTCCTCGACTTTACTTGAACAAGTGCGAATGAGGTGACTATCAGATTCAGAAGGCCTGGTCCAACGGAAAAGTGCTTTAGGAGAGGACTATTTTCCTGGATGAACCATAAGAAAGGATGAGATCTTGATTCTTCATGGGCGCATATGGGTGCCAGTGGACATACGGGAGGAGCTGATGTGAGGCTTTCATTCCTTAGTTTGGGCAGTTCTTCTTGGTATCACTAAGATGTATTGTGATCTACACCATCAGTATTGGTGGCCAGGTATTAATAAAGATGTTTCTAGTTTCGTCATGAGGTGTTCCATATGTCAGCAGGTGAAGTCAGAGCATCAACTACCAGTAAGGGTTTTGCAGTAGTTACCCATTCTTGAGTTTATGTGGAACGATGTCGCAATGGATTTCATGATAGGTTTATCGAGGTCTCCTCGATGGAATTATGTAGTGTGGTTTGTCATTGAAAGACTCAAAAAGGTTTCTCACTTCATTCCAATCAAGTATAACTTCAGTGTTGATGAGATGGGAAGGTTGTACAACCGAGAGATTGTATGTTTACATAGAGTTGCATACTCCATTTTTTCTGACAGAGATGCTCGTTTTACATCTCGGGTCTAGAAGGGATTACATAAGGCTTTGGGTACACAGGTAATTCTGAGTATGACATACCATCCCCAGATAGATGTCCAATCGAAGCATACAATTCAGGTGCTCATGGACATTCTTCAAGCATGCATCTTAGATTTTGTAGGTTCGTGGTAGAAGCACATATCTCTCGTGGAGTTTCCCTACAATAATAGTTTTCAATCAACTATTCATATGGAACCTTATGAGGATTTGTATGGTAGTACATGTTTATCACCCTTATGATGGATGGAGTTAGGAGTGGAAACTATGCTAAGACCTCATCTTGTCCAGGAGACCATAGAGAAGATATAGTTGATTCAGAAGAGGATGGAAATCGCACAATCTTGACAGAAGTCTTATGCTCATTGACAGAGATGACCTCTAGCGTTTGAGGTCAGGGATCATGTATTCTTGCATGTCACACTGAGGTTGGGACATAGGAGGATTTAGAGATATTTTAAGCTTTCACCGAGGTATTTCAATCTATTTGAGGTGTTGAAAAGAGTTAGGTCGGTTTCCTATCGATTGATGTTACCTCAGAGGTGTTGGTCTATGTATGACATCTTCCACATTTCTCAACATTGACATTACATATTAGACTCCTCTCGTGTTTTTAAACATGAGGAGGTTGAGTTAGAGGAGGAGGCCTCATTTGAAGAGAATCGTATTTAATTTTTGATAGAAGTACAAAAGTTCTTTGTGGTTGGTCTGTTCCTCTGGTACGAGTGCTATGGTAGCACGAGAGAGTACAAGAAGAGACCTCATAGAGGGAGGCTGATGTACGATCACAATGGCCGAAGATTTTCAAGGATTCTACTTCTATGCCACCTTGCAAGGAAATTAGAAGAATTAGTTTTTTAAGGGGGGAAGTTTTAAGAACTAGGATCTTCTTTTCAGGTATGTTTTTCCCTTCTCCAGTGTTTTTGAGAAAAAGAGGATTCATTGGAAATTTTTGAAGTACATGCAGTGTACTTATATGTACACGTCGTGTACTCTTTTTCCACACATATCCATGTTTTGGCCATGTAATGGACGAGCACATAGTCGTGTGTGGTGACCTAGAGACCGCCTTATGTGGAGGCCAGTAAGGGCAAGAACATGTCGTGTACTTATTAAGTATATGTCTTGTACATTATTTTTTTCATTAAACAGACTAAGGTCATGTCTAATTGGTAGAAGTGTCTTTTATTCACCTTCATTGACTGCGAGCGTCCATACATTGCCAATCCTTTGTTGATCCCCTGATCAAGCATCTGTTCTCCAAATCGAACTCTATCATTTGCGTTGGAATCGCATCGGTGAGTTCTCTATTCTTCTTGAACCTCACTTCTTAATTTCTCTTCACTCGTGAGTTATCCTCGATTGAAAGTTTTATACATTTTTATTGATCTAACACGTTCTAGGTCGATCCAAGGGCCGACTCCAGAGTATATCGATCATAAAATGCCAAGGTAGGTGGTTTGTGCCTTTCCGTAGACAGTATTTGGGTTATCTGTGAAAGAGTACCCAATACCCCGTTTTGGGCATTTCTTGTTTACAGATTTAACCCTATTATTGCCTTCTATGATTTATATGCTTGAGTAGAGGTCAATTGTATGTTAATATGGTTAATTTCGATGCTATGGATGTCTTATCCATGCTTTCATTGTTTATGACTATTTGGTCTTACTTAGCATGTTAGGCCGCTTGCATTCCATTCCTATTGCTGATAGGATGGAGTAATATTATTTATCTGACATGTTGTTATGTTGTAGACTGTTTAGCCAAGTAGTTATTGAGGTATACTTTGGATGTTATATATCGTTGTGCCTAATTGACTTACACAGGTCCATGAGAACCTGGTGTAGTAGACCATGGGGAGAATAGATGTTGAGGGATTCTCCATAAGGTCTATTTACTGTTACGATGTGAGACCATAAGGGGAATGGATGTAAGTTCTTCTTTAGAGTGTCTATAGTTCCTAGATGTAGGCCATAGGGGGAATTGGACATTGAGTGTTAACCCATATCACCTTTTAGTTAATGATATGACACTATATGGGGAATTGACGGTGAGTTCTTCCTCATAGAGTCTGTGCAAAAGCTGAACCAGAGGGGTTAGACTGTGTGTACTTCCCAAAGGGTGGCTTGTGTTTGTTCTGGTTGGACCAGAGGGGTTAGGATGTGAGTACTTCTCAGAGGGTTCTCTAATTAGGATTAGCTTCTTACTTGATATCTGATAATTTAATTCATTTGAAACTTTAGGATTGTTTACTTTTGAGTACTTCCTTGTTTACTACTTCATTTTGATTATAGCCTTCCATATATATTCTCTGACTGTTAGGAATAGATTTTTTCATGGTTGACTAATGGGATTTAGTCTCACACCTTTTTTGGGTCATGATTTTGGGCCCAAATAGATCATATTGTTCTAGGTATATATAAGGAAAATTTCCCTTCTACTTCAGGTACTTGATTACTGCAGAGCTGGGGAGAATGGAATAAAGCTTAGGCTTACGATGTTGTGCAGTTTTTTTTGTTTTCTGTTGAACTTTGTTTTAGAATGGTATTCCATCATTGTGATTTGTTTGGATGATTTATTAGAAATATGTATCTTGAATCATATATATATATATGTGTGTGTGTGTGTGTGTGCTATAGTTGTTTATTACTTCCGATGTTTACTTATTTCAGGTTTTACAGCTTATGCCATTGCTATATATTTTACTTCTATTGTGTTACTCAGACAATGAGGGCAAAGTTTTCCCACTATCACAACCAAGGCCCTCAATCCTTGTCAGTAGCCTCTGGCATTCGAGGAAATGTGTTTGAGGCCATGCCACCAACTAGGTGTGGGGAACCTCTCGACGGCTTCCAGAACCGGGACATTACAGAAAATTTAGGTGATTTATGGGATTATCATGGTATCTCATGATTTTCAAATGTTCTATACTGATCATATGAGGAGATCTATATAGTTAGAGTTCAGTGATCATGAATTCCAAATGTTTTAACCAAATCATGGTAATTGGAGGATCGATTAAGGAAGAAATATTTCTCCCCAGTTTATAAGTCCTTTTGGGGTATTAGATCACATTCTCATGTTAGAATATCAGGTATTTCTTCCTCCATAGATATATTGGGATTATAATGTATTCCTTTTTTCACCTCTTTAATGGTATCTTTACAATAAATCACATGTCATATATTTAGGATAGTTGAATATTAAGGATAATGTGACTCTTATAGAGTGGCCTTTGTAAATTCATGACCTTTAGGCGAAGGTTTCATGTGGGGAAAAAATCATTTGGTTCATGTTATATAAATACACAGTATCATATAAGAATGTACATTTCAATGTGATTCACAAATGTGTTTAAAGTAATTTTTTTGAATTCTTTTTGCTTTCATATTTACAACCATAATTTTATAATAGTATGGTTAGGATTATTTCTTTATATATGTTATTTTGGTACTTTTGGTGATGATGAGATTCAATTTAAAAACATATCCCATGAGGTGCTTTGGTTTTGTAGTTTTCTTTTTTAGTTTTTGATTTTTATTTGGATTTAGGATAATGATAATAATTTTAGAGTTATCTAATTTAAATCCATAGACCTTATTGGGTGATCTATATTGTTTTTTGGGTGTATTGAAGTTTTTATGGTATAGTTTGGAATATGTTGGAAGGAAAAAAGTTTAGTTTTTTATTTTTTATAGTCAAAACAACCATTTTGGAGGAGGACTATGTTGTTTTCGGTATCATGGCTAGGTTATGTTCATGATTTTTTCTCGTTTCTTATTAGGTTCTGATGTTTAGGTTTGAAAATTCCATTTTGGTTGACTTTTATATCATGGTGGCCATATATTTTATAGAGTTGTGTGTTTTGGTTTATGTGGTTACTAGTGTTTCTTAGAGTAATCCTTGGATAATACAAGGAAAAAATGGTTGTTTTAGAGATGATGGTTCAATTAGAGTATTTTTAATAATATATTTCACTATGGTCACATTATAGGGATGATTATAAATAACAATGGTTATTGAGATATCCCATATTTTTTTAGTGATCAATTTTGGGTTTGGGATCAAAATATTCATTTCTAAAGTCATTATGATAGAAAAAGGTCAATCTCATTCTTAAAATGGGTGAAACTATGAGATTCAATGGGGGAATGCTATTTTGAATTCCAAGGAATTCATATATCCTTTGACAGACCCCAATTATTCTATGGTGGTGTCCTCACCACTCTATGGTAGCGTCACTTAAATTTCTATTATTAATATGACTCAAGCTATTATTTTTCTTCAATTTTCCTTTGATACCTTGTTCATTAGTAAAAAGTTGGTTTTATATTGGTGTTCCTTGGTAATCTCCTTGAGGATTTAAAACCTTTCTTTTTGAGATTCATCTCTCCTTAATCCAAGGTTCTCTTCCATATCATACTCTGTAATTCTTATTGGTATTTCTACTCATAGAAGTCATACTGTAAGTTAGGTTTGGGTTTTATATAATTTTTTATGTTATATTGATAAGTGTTTTATATTGATTGGTCTCATGGATAATCTTCATTTGTTCGGTGTTTTTGATCATTTTGTCTCCTTCATTCATACAATTTATTCATTGAAGCTTTGTCTAGGTAGGGGATCAAATATTTCTCTGTTAATTATTAAATGATTATCAATTTGTCATTTTTTTTGTTTTTTTTTGTATATTGAAATTAAATTATCCTATAAATATAATTAAAAAATTATGAAAGAAATGAACCAAATGGGGTGATATTATCAAGAATATTTCACATATCATCTTACCTTGTTGTTTCCTCATTTAATAGATTGATTTTGTATCCAAGTATACTGCTATGTTTTCTTTGATGTTATTATCAAGATGAATCATGATTAAATGGTAATATTATAAATTATGAAATATTTTTTTTGGAAATATGAAAATAATATAACATATATTTTATGAATAAATTAAAAAAATCAGAAATCATTAAAAAATTGTTCATTGATTTGATATTTCTTCAATTATTGTGTTATCATTTGATACTGTTTTGTATGGTAGTGGTGATGGTTTTGACATATTTTTTATTTGTGAAAGAGTATGGTTATGTTATTCTTCATTGGGATGATTATAGTAGAGGTGATCTTATAAGTTGTTGGTGTGGATTATTGTAAAGGATGTAATAGAAGTTTGTGTAATATTTTCTTTGATATAGAATGGTGATTAAGATATTAATGTGATGGATTGATACATGGTGAAATCATAATTGATTAATTGAATGAAATAATTCTTAATAGTACGTGTTAATTGAATAAAAATTTGGGAAAAAGTGGTTAATGCTATAAAAATAAATTGAAATTATTGTTGTAAAGGATTTATGATGCAATATAAAATGTGAAATCTGATAATAATTTAGTATATTTTAAGTAGTTTTATTAATTCCTGGATATTTTATAGTCATTGTTTGGTTTTTACATATTGTTTCTAGAGGTATAAGTAGTTTTTGATGAGAAGTGGTGATAATTCAGTAGATTAAATCATTAATGGTGGGATTAATGTTTGGAATGCGAGGACTAAAATTGATGATTTTATGTTTATTTTATTTATTCATATTATCATTATATGAATAATAATGAACTATTTTGAAATGATCATTTTATGATAATTTTTTTTATTCAATGTAATAATTTTTATAAACTTGTTTCGATGTAAAGGTGCACCTATAATAGGGTAAACACAAAAAAATAACTAGATAATAAAGTTATGTGTTTTGATGAATTTTATTATGAAAATCAAGGGATATAAAGTGATGTATACATTCTATAAATATCATTTGAAATGTTGAAAAGTTTTAACTATAGTGTAAAATAACTTCCAAATAATGATTTTATTTGGGAGAGGGTTAATATTTCTTGAAAATTGGATTTATATATGAATTGTGATTTCCAAAAATTATATATTAATCAAAAAAGTTTGTTTGGAATAAAATATTCTTGAATGTGTTTTTATAAAGATAATGATTTATTCATGTTGGATAATTCGGGGATTAATTATAGAATTTTTGGATAAAAATAATGCTTTATTTTGAATGTTTTATCATAACTCTTTTATCGGGAAATGTTCCATGAAATTATTCACTTGTAAAAATATTTGGGATTAGATGAGATTTGAGATATTTGTATGTGAGTGATGGGTTTTATCTTGGAAATTTGTTTGATTTTAATATTTGTGAGATTCCATTGTTTTTTCATTTGATGGATTTGAACCATGTGTTCATCTAAGTTGTTCCATGCTTGATAATAAAGATTATAATAGTATTTGGAAAAGTAAAAATTGGGTAATTTATCCAACTTGGTTAGTACCATATGCATTAATTTATTATTTAAATTGATATTGTTAAATAATTTAAGGGATTAAAAAATTTTAAAATATAATTATTTTAAAATCCAACGTATTCAAGTGGTTTATATGGTTTTTACTAAGGATTTACTTGTACTCCATGTATGTACACACATTGTGAGTTTAAATACTATATGAATAATGTTGAATGTAAATGAAATATGCCTCAATAGTTTAGATAATATTCCAAAAGACATCTTCAAGTTGTTTATATATATATTTTATTTAATGTGGTGTGGATCTCCATAGTTCATTTTATTTATCTATTCAATGATATTGTTCACATAATATACTTAATTTCTATTTGAAATTATTGTTGGGATGTATGTATCATATAGATATTTTTGGGATATTTACTTAACTTTATTGATCATGTTATTATTTTATCCCCTTTAATATTTTTTTAATGTTTAATTTTATCTTTCATAACATGATAAACCATTAGATATGAATCACTCCATAGAAAATATCATTAGTAACTTGGTGTTAATCACCAATTTAACTTTATTAGTTTATAAAAAATGTAATTTTTGGCCATGTTATGGTTTAACATAGAACTAATATTAGATAGATGTTGTTGGAGTCTTAGATGTGGTTTTTTCTATTTTTTGGTACACCAAGTGTAGGATCATGTTATGGTTTTGTATTTTTTGTTATTAGAAATATCCAACATGAAATGAGCTAGCTAAAACTCTAATGTCTAGGCATGGTCATGGGCATGTAGCACAGTGATTCCTTCTATGGACAACAGCCATAGAGACCTCACCATTATATGGTGAAATACATGGTGAGTCTAAAATATGTAGGGATGTTCTCCTACATTATAGTGGATTATCATGGTGGAGCTTCTAGTTGTATTGGGATTAAGGAAACTATGGTCATGGTAGGCATTGATTTGTTATGTTGGATATGGTTTCAAAAATATGAAATAAACAATTTGGCCACTGAATCTTCTGTTTTATAATAATTTTGAAGATGAATCATGCTCAATAATTAATGAATGAAATTTATTGCTATTTTATCTTAGTTTTCCCTCTATTAGTTGATTCAATGTCCTTCTATTATTAGTTCAATAGATCCTCATGAAATCTAGAAATACGTTGGGTGAAACATTATATAATATCCATAGTTTCAGTGGTGACCCCAGGTGATTCCTTCCTTTGGGACTTGTTTGTGATGATCTAAACTCATAGGGATCTAAGGATCTCTTGTTTTGTCATTATTCCAATACTGAAAGGTTATATTCATCCCCCAACATTTATTCACCATTGAAAATATTTTTCATTGGGAAATTGATATGTTTCAATCCTCTTAGAATTATTTCCTTCTTAAATCACACTCTATAACCCTTATTATATTAAATTGGAATTAGTTATAGTAACCCTTTACATACAGGTTCATTATGATTGGTACACAAACATGATATATGTGAAAATTGTTCAGATAAATTTTGATATTTACATCGATGACCTTGATGTATGAGGATCCTTAGTATATAGAACCCCAATATATGATTATTGTAATGATATCATGGTATGTACCTATATCCTTTAATACCCATGCTTATGTTTGATCACATGTGTGTGTGGCCCTTAAGAACATGAATCATATTGATCACATGAATGTTTGTGTTTCCCATGAGACATGTTTTATTTGATCCCATGGGTGTGTGTAGTTTTTGATACTCATTATTAATAGGTTGTGACATTCATATACTTTATATGCCTTATTGTGTCTAAATATGTCACCTTTGGAGGTTTTTCTTCTTTGTAGAAATGAAAAGTGGACCATCGTGGCTTATTTATAACTTAAAGGGGGAGTATGTGGGTCATGTGATGACAATGATTATGGACTAAGATATAAGAAAGGGTTATGATTTCCGTATTGCCTAACCTGAGGTGGTTTTAGGATAAGACAACCATGTGCCCTAATCCAAGGCAGAGGAAATGGTTTGAAATCCTTGTGGAATGAACCATGATAGATATAGGGCTTCATAACCTTGTGAAATCACTTTAAACATTATAAATTTCTTGTTTCTCAAAGATATATGTGGTGGACTTTTGGTTAACCCATGATCACAACATCTGTTATTACTTTTCATCAAGTATGGATCCAAACTATGCACGATTGAGATTCAAGGATGCTTGGTTAGTGAAAAACTTCTTGATGCATGCTTGATTATTGATTTATTATTCACTTATCTATTGTCATGGAATATAGTTAATATACATAAGCACTTATGTTATTGATTAGTTGGTGGTGTTCTATTGGGTTTATAATACCACCCTACATAGTCATCTCAAAGTGTCCACAGTCTTCATGATCAAGGATCTAGGATAGAAAAAGGGCCCAATGACATGGAGCTAAAGAGTTGGAGCTTGATGTTTGTAGGTGATACTGGTATGGAATTTAGAGTGCTATCACAATATATTTATTTCCATTCCAATCTTTTCATATATATTATTGGGCCTTTCACATTGAGGACCCTAATATTATTATATTATTCTTTTTACCCTATGATAGATGGTACACCATCTGATATATCATTTATTTTTTTTGTCATTTTTCCATTAAATGATATTAATATTTTCATGAGATATTGATGATGCATGGTATTTATACTAAGGTTATATTCTCCCCACTTATGATGTCTGATACCTCACTACTAATTGACAACCTCTTGAGTGCTGGGAGGCACACATGATGTCATGTTGCACTTTTTCCTAAACTAGGGGATTCGGTTTGGGGTGATACAAATTGGTATCAGAGGAATATTTTCTTCTTTTTTATTCATTACTATGATTGGTTAAAGCTATAAAGGACATAGAATTAGTGGAACATGGGTATGGGAGTCATGAAATTTCATTAACTACTCTTATGTGATGAAACTCTGAGTTATTGGTGACGGTAATATTTTTACAGTTATTATTTTAGGATTTCGTGTTGATATTGAGTATGTATTCCTACTATATTTTATGGTATATTTATGGATTCATGCATCATGACTAGGAATATATGATCACATATCATATATATTCCTATTTAATTCAACCCACATATGTTTTTTTAATTAAATTTCATGTGCCATGGTATTTTTTGTTATAATATCGTAACATTTATACTATTCGAACTTACGCATGATTTTTTTCATAATTATATAACTGTGAATAACATGATGATTTGGAGAACTTGGTTTGAGCCTTGAATATTAATTCAAGGTTTTATGCCTTGTCATTTTGGTTTTCCTCATAGGGTTGGTTTTCCATATAAATCCATTTTGTGGATATAAAATACTTAGGTAAATACTTCAACTATGCTTCTATAGATATTCTAAGAGTATGTTGAAACTATATATAATACCTCCTAAATGTTGTCTGAGGGGAACACCTATGGAATAAATTCATAATGTTCCCTCTTGGGAGGATGGTTCTGTTCCACCACCAAAGGGATATAGGGATGTATCCATGCTTTCCCCTATTCCAACTCTAGTGCTTTAGGTGGTGGAACCAATATAACTAGTATTCTTCAACACAATTCATGTTAACAATAGAGGAGTCTCTAGGATAATGGTCAATTGTGCTCAAGACATCAATCTACAACATTCTTCATAATTCTAAGGCACCAGAGGTCCTCAAGATATGAGTCTTAGATTGAAAACATTAATGAGATATTTGATCTATTTGATAACCCGGAAGAGATACAAGTTAATTTTGATTCATTATTCTTAAAGGGGCATTACAAGAGGTGGGTGGGTGCCATGAAACAGGTGAGGGTATATAAGGGTATTGTATAGTTATCCTTCAATGATATTTTTTTTAAGGAATTATTCTTTGGTACACTGAATCTGGTCCATGTTTAAAAATTTCTGAATTATTATTAATATAATTGATGGTGTCTTCTTACTCTGATTAGTTCATGGATTTTCTATAAATTAATCCAATTTTGGCTGGAGTGTGGCCCAAAAGCCCCAAAAATTCATGATCAACCTCTGAATAGAGGTGAGTCATCCGATTAATAATTTTTAACTAAATATATACCTAAAGGTTATTTTAAATATGATGTTGATTGAGAAGGTAACACGTATAGGTTTTTCATTATCCTTTAATGATTGGATGAGTAGGTTTTCTATTGTTGTGTTTGGTGTCTCTCTTATGGAAATGAGAGTATGGTAAATGTGTTGAAATAGAATGGTGGTTGGAAATTGGAGGATATGAGAGTTTTCTTATCCCCTTTTTGGGAGGTGAAGGTCCCCCACTATTTAAACTATGGACAGAGTGGGTATAATAGTAAATTTTTTACAAATACATGAGATCAATTTGTGTGGATGTGTCAAAATGGTACATAATCATTAGTTATATTTAAAGTTATTGTAGTCAGGATCTTACAAGGGTGTGGAGAAAATGTTGAATTTGTACTAGGGACCTGGTTGGGATCCTTATTAGTAGACTCTGAACCCATACACTTTAGTGACCCATGAATATTTTGTGCCTTAGGGTATAGCCTATAGAACTAAGGTAGTATATTTTATTTAGTGGACCAGGTTATAGCTAGAAATTAAGAAGGAAATTTTTTTTATTTGAGGTTCAATTTTTATCACGTATACACTAACTTCTAACTTGTTTAATATTGGAGTTTAGGATTTATTTATATCTGCTAATGATTTTATTGGCTTTGATTTACAGGTTAAGTTATATTTAGAGTTTATTTCTCTTGATACATCCTTTGGTAAGAAAGTGGATCATCATAAGAGATGCCAATAATGAACCATAATATATTCTAGATATATAAATTTGTGGGACTTTATGACCATAGAGATGACAATATTTATTATACTTTCCTGCATGGGAAGGATTCCTTGTTATCAGGAACACACCAACTTCATTAGGAGATGTGTATCCTTTAATACACTTATGGGGGAGAAGTATGTGATTACTAATTTATGGGTTATTATATCAATAATAATGGGACCACAGTTTCTAGATTGGGTATTATAGTAGTTCTATTAGTATCTCTATTCTCTTAACCTCCAGTAGTCGACTTGTATCAGGGAGTTTTTCCATATGATTTTTCAGGACTTTTTTTTGATAGGGTAATTTAATTTGTGATTGAACTCATGATTGGTTCGTACCCTATACCAATACCTCAATATCTTACGGAATAGGGTGACTTAAAAGAACATAAGTGGAAGCTTTAGGATTTTGAGGTAAAGGTTTTTCTCAAACTGAACACATTCCATTTGGGTTCACTATTGATATTCAAAGAGAAGGTGGATTGAAATTTTAAACAGTCTTTGGAATATAGGATACTACACTGTGTGGTTGTGAATAATTGATACCCACTTCTTAATATCAATGAATTATTTTATTAGTTACAAAAAACTAGTTGGTTCTCCAATATTGACTTATGATCAGACTACCACTAACTTCATGTCAGGGAGGATGATATTCATATGAAAATATTTTTATGTGATTACAAACTAAATGAGTATCTTTTGTTTATTTTTAGGCTGAAAATATGCTATAAATGTTCATGAATCTCTTCAAGTGGTTCTTTCATTTTAATATCATCTCCTTCATTTTTTTTATCATATCCTCATATACTCATGAACCTAGTAGAATCATGATAGAGAAACATATATTGTGTTAAAAATACTTTCAGTACGTCAACTCTATAATAAGATCATGAAGATTCACTTTTATATATAGGAGGTATGGTTCCTTATTAATTTGATCTCTAAGGCTTGAATTATTGTGGACCCAGACAAGGTGGAGGTTGTGATTTCCTTGGAACACCATAGAAATTTATTTGATATTTGGATTTCCTTGGATTATCCGGACACTATTGATGGTTCATGTGACACTTCTCCTATTTTGAAGAATCTATGACTACAATTACCAAAAAGAGAGTGTCGATATACTTGTTCAATGATTCCTTACAAGAGTTAAAGACAAGATTGAAGACAACCCAATTCCGGATAACGCTAAATCCTAGGATTTGATATAAGTTCAATTGTTATTCCTTAGGTGTTGGTATAGGTGTTTTACTTATATATAGGGATAATATAGTAGCTTATAGGTATCAATGGTCTTGAACCAATGATCATAACTACCATGTACATGACATAGAGTTGGTATCTATGGTTTATGCTCTAATGTGTTCACTTCATTATCTCTTCAGTGATATATTTATCATATATGGAGAACAAAAAATATTGTTTTATATCTTCTCTCAGAAATAAACGAATCTATGATAGGTTTTTTGGGTGATGTATCTATATATTTTCAACACTAATGTGGATTATGATCCCAAGAAATGGAATTTATTTACATATACTCTTATCATGAAAACACCAGAGCTTAGAGAGCTACCTTAAATAGAGGAATGGTGGTCAATGATCTTGTTAGGTGAATGGATGGTAGATACATTTAAGGAATGAGGGTTGATTAAATGTGCACCCTTGGATATCCCATCTATGTTGGTGGAATGGGTAACAACAATCTCATATTCATTCCTTGAATTATTAATGATTCGGGAATGGTTTGTAGGAAGTGATCCAGTTCCATGATGGGCAATGGATAGTGAAGACCTGATATTTGTCTATGGGAGTGTTTTGGTTACTCATTCCACAAGATATGATTTGATAATGTACTCCCATGAATTCCAATGGTTAATTCACACATTCTGGAAAAATATGTATATGTATATGATGTGATAATTTTGGTGGTCAGGAATGAAGGGATACACTGTAGATTTATGTCTCATTTCCTAACTTTTCAAAGGATCAAGGTGAAGCATAAGCAACTAGGATGGTTACTAAATCCACTTGTTGTGGATTTATATATGTGGAAAATGAGAATATGAAATTTTTAATAGTGCACCCAAGGACACCTAGATGTCAAGATGGCATTTGGATGAATTTGATTTCCTGAGAAAAGTAGCACACTTCTTGCTGATTCGAGAGACTTTCTATGTTGATGAGTTAGTCAGGAATTATTTCTAGGATATTTCATAACTTTATATAGTTACTTCTATTATAATATTTTAAATGGATGTTTTTTTACCACACGGTTTTGGAAAGGCTTGTAGAAGGTATTGGGGACTTAGTTAAAACTGAGCATTATGTATCATCCGATGATCGATGGACAATCCAAATGGATTATCCATATCTTGGAGGATATTCTTTGGGAAAGAATAATATTTTTTTTAAGGTCATGGGATGATCATATGTTATTGGTGGATTCTATATAAAATAATATTTTTTGGGAATCTATTATGATGGATCCATTTGAGGATCATTATAATCAATAATGTTACTCACCATTATGTTGGAACAAGGTGGGTGAGGCAGCCGTTCTTGGGCTGAGATTCATGTAGGAGACCTTTGATTGGTTGTAGTATATAAAAAATTAGTTGGTTTTTGATTAGATTAAATAATGATCGTACTCCAACTAGAGGAGATGACATTTGGTGTGTCGTGTGTGTGATCGGGTTTTTTTGTGGGTGTCACATCAGTTGGGTATTTTTCATCTGTAGAAACGAAGGAAGTGGTCACCATGATTTGGGGGACCATTTGAGATCCTCAAGAATATCAAATTTTATTCTTACCGAATGGGACTTCCTCCATGATATCGAGTTATGAATAATTTTTTCTATGTTTCTCAAATTCATAGATATAATAATGATCATGAGCATATGACCGAATATGATGATTTTGAGTTGGAACTAGATGAATCATTTGTGGAAATCCTTCTATATTTTATTGGATATAGTGTAAAGTTGTTGAGGGGGAAAATTGAACCATATTTTATAGTCTTTTGGTAGTATATATGGATCCGATACAAATTTTTGGAGAGGGAGTCTAATGTTCAATCTCAATGGCTTGATTCATATGATCATGACCTCTAAAGGCACTTCTTTAAGATGATAATTCATTATAGGATGGATTTATAACATACATAGTTTAAAAAGAATGTAACTTTGGGAATTATAAGGGTTTAACTACAAAATATGATGATTTTAAGGTGGTGGGAGTCTTAGACATAGTTTTTGGTTATTTTAGGGTACACCATAGGTCAGACCATGCCATGGTGGAGGCTTATTTTTTATTGGGAATAGCCTTTATGAAATGGTGTGGATGAAACTACCATAGTCAGGTGTGATGTCACATTTGTATCCTTCTTAGTATTTTTGTATATCATGGTAAAATTAGCCTCAAAACACCACAGTGGAAGGTGTGGTGTGTCCAAAATAGGAATATATTTTCTCCTATAAAATAATTGCTAGTTATAATAGAGATCATGGGTTATATCATGATAGAGAGCACCACGGGTTTGGTGGGACTCACTGCATCGTGTAGGAACCAATTTCAGAAATTTGAAATAGAAATTTGTCCACTTATTTTGATGGGGTCTGAGTGTTTTAAAAAGGAAATGTGTGAAATCATCAATGAAGAATGTTTAATGTCCTATTAACTCATTTTCCCTATATTAATAGATTCACTCTCCTCTTATTATGAGTTACTTATATTTAAACTATTTTTGGATTATCCTAGGGTAAAAATTGGGACAATATCCATTATTTGAGTTATAAAATAGTGGGTTTATTCCTTTTTGGGATTTATCATTCTAATCTACACTCATGGGGATCTCAGGATCTCATCTCTAGTCAATATTATGGGTGTGAAAATATCTCTTCTTTGACTAATCCTTGATCCATAATTGATGAAGGTTTTCATGGGGTACCTGATATGGTTCTACCCTATTTTCAAAATTACCTTCTTGAATCTCATTTAGGAACCCTTGTTATGTTATATTTTAAATTATTCAAAGGGCCTTTTCCATGATGGTTTGTTGAAATCGGTGTGTGGGTGTGATTTGTGTGAGGACTCTCTTGATAAATCTTTGAAATGATGTTAAAACGCCTAAGGATGGAAGATAATTACCATATATAACCCTCAAATATGGTTATTAGAATGATATGATTGTATATTTGTATGTTATATAGGACCCATTGTTGATTTTGATCATATGTGTGTGCACGATTATCCCATGATACCATGACTGATATTGATCACATGTGTGTGTGTAGCACATGAGGACCATGTTCAATTTGATCACGTGTGGGAGGGGGGTAGTGATACTCATTCTTGATATTTTATGTTGTTACTATATGGTTTATACCCTTTTAAGTGTGAATATATTGCCTTTAGAGGTTTTCTTCAATGAGAAAATGACAAGATGACCATTGTGGCTTGGTTAACCATATTAGGGGGAGCATGTGAAACATATGAAAATGATGACCATAGACAAAGATATATGGTTGGGGTATGGTATCATTATGGAACTTCCTAAAGAAGTGTTGGGATAAAATGATCATATGTCCTGATAAGAGGTAGAGGTAGGGGTATTACAGCCTTGTGGCCTAACCCATGATAGATATGAGGATTGAAAGAATTGTGCAATGACCTGAAACTTTTTATACTTATGGATACTCAGAGATATATGTGGTCTAATTTTTATCAAACCATGATCAGGACATCATTATGATTGTTCTTTCAGTATGGAGCTGAGGAAGGTGTTATTGGGGTTCAAAGATGGTTGGTTACCACACGACCAATCGACCCATGCTTGATTCTTTTATTCTTGATCATTTATCTATTATCAAAAAATACACCTATTATAAATGTGAACATATGTTGAGGATGTATTTATGGTGTCTTGCAAGGTTTATACTCAATCCTAATAGAGAAATCCCAATGTGCATCCAGACTTCATGTTCAGGGATCCAAGAAAAGAAAAGGGACATGTGATAGGTAGATTAGAAGACGAATCTTGATGTTCTTTTGGGAATATAGGGAAAACATAAATGTTTCTTCCTTGTTTATTTATTTTCCCTAAAATTGTGTCTTTTATCTCATTTATCCTACCACATTGGGGGTGTTGGCTTTTTTCTTTTCCGACTACATGATATAGGGTACACCATGTTATATAGAATTGATTATTGTTTAGTTATGTTTTTCCTTTTTTGTTATTATGAATTTCATAAGATATTTATGATGTATGGTTTTTTATATTTTGGGTATATTATCCCCCCTAATGATGTTTGAACCGTCACTACTTGTCAGAGGCCTCTTTTATATGAGGAGGTGTATATAAACACATGTGGCACTCTGTCACAGGCCAGGATGTTCAGGTCTGGGTGTTATAAAGACACCATGTCATTATTCTACCCAATTTGTATCCTAAAATAACCAATTACCCTATTTAATCCTCTAAATACCTATAAATCATCATGGTTCCTTGTTAATAACTCACAAGTCTCAAAATTATATTCCTTTAAAATTGAGGATGATTTGGCCAGCCATTAATGACCATGGATTAAATATAAATCCATGTGACATTTTTTCTCCATGACATGAATGTTCTAGAGAAATAAGATAAAAAAAATTTAGAAATTTTTCTTTCTAAGGAATTCATTTTTATAGAATTGGTACTTTGGAGAATTTGAGTTGGGAAATGGTACCTAATCAATGTGTTTATGGTTGGCACGAACTTCCATTCATGGAGTATATGTTACATGATAGGTATACTGTTATATTTTTTCACTTTATGACTATGAATTTAGGGTATGTTTATTACACCTTTAAAGTTCAATGATGGGTTATTTATACATTATTTTAACATATAGTGACACGATATATGTTTGTGTGGATGTGGATGTGTTTGTCATTGAATGGTGATTTAATTTTAGTTAAATTATTGAATTATGAATAAAATAATCATCTTTTTTCATTAATGTGTTATTACTAATTGATTAATTATATGGAACTAGTGAAATGAAATTGATGATATAATGTAATTAGTTTTATTTCACTAATTACATTGTTTTTATTTATAGTACGTGATTCATTGTGTGTTAATTTTATGATACCTTTAATTTTGATTGTTAGTTGGTGCGTTGATTTTTATATTATTATGAGACCTAATAATCGAGTTGATAAGCATTTTAGAAAGGTCCAGGAGTTGAATAATTATGATGAGGGTCATACAAAAGGGGGATCTTAGCATATTCCATGATTTTGTGTGGCTATGGCTCCAACAGAGATGAATTTTAGAATAATTATTATAAATAGTTATTCATAATGTTGGAGGGAGACCGCTTTAGGGTGTAGAGATGATTTTGTAAGGGGTTTTTGTTCTTTAGGAATAAAATTATCTTGTATTATACTAGATGTCACACACGGTTTTTTTCCTGTCTCTGTATTGATCCGGCCCATTAGAAATCCAGATCCTTTTCATGGGTATTTGATGAGATTAATCTTGAGTTTTTAAGTTTCATATATGTCTAACCACCCTAACTTGGGATCCCCATTGTTTGTTTAGTATTTTTTGAAGAAAGGGTGGTTACATCATGATTCGGGCCAACCGTGAGCCCATTCCCAGTTTTAAAAACTGAATTTTTTTCTTTTATAACTCTTTTGTTTTTCATCATTTTTCACCCATTCAACTTACCACTTGTCCTATACTGATATATTAACATTTAATTATCCTTTTGGACCCATTATAAATTCATAAGCTTGGTGAATTTGGGTTACTTATTTAGGTATTGGGCCAGCACATGGGCCCATTTCCTGTTTTAAAAAAAATAATTTGTTTCATTTATATCCTTTTCATTGTTTACTCTTTTTCGGTGATTCCACCTCCCCCTCGAATACCATAACCCTATCGTATCCCTCATAATAGATTTTACCTCTTTGGAGCTCATATGGGTCGCGTATTAGGGCGATTGTTCTCTGGTTTCCTCAAAACTTCTAGAATTGATAAGGTAAATTGTTTCACCCATAACTCATTCAATTAGTATTCTTTTGGCCACCAATTTTCTTCCCCTGGTTCTTCAATACCTTAGAAGGCTCTCCAAAAATTTTGAAGCCATTAAATTCTCTATAGGGTTGCAGATCTAATGGAAGACGAAGAGTTTTCTAGGGTGAAAGGTGAGATTCCTTCTCCTTTCTCCTTCCTCTTCCCCCTCCTTTCATTATTTCGTGGATTTATTTTATCCCCTAGTATTGATCGACCTAGGGTTTTGTTATACCATGTTTTTTGATGGGGTTTATGTTTGTTTAGGTCCGATCTTTATAGTTTTATGGTTTATAAACCCGCGGCGGGTGATTTCGGGTGTGCGTTTCAATTACGCCAAAGATTTGAGGTAGGATACCCCTTGCACATGACTTTATTATTTAAGTATCATCATTTTATTATATTTAACACCATATATATATGTTTATTATTGTTTTTCATCCTTTGGATAATTTTATTGGTGTTCAAAGTGGTTGTTTAATCATTGGTTTGTGAACGGTAGTGTTGTTTTTTCATAAAAGTTCTCAACAAGTGTTTGTTTAAATGTTCCGTTATCTTTTGAAAATATTTTGTGAGGTTTATAATCTGGTCTATGGTATTTTTAACATTTTACAGTATCTTGAATGAAAATATGGATTTCAATTGGTGTTTTATTCCTTTTCATGTACTTAAAATAAATTGTTTTGTTTAAAAAGGGCATGTCATGTGTTCGGTAAATTGCCCGGTTGGCTTTTATGTGTGATGTGTGACTTAAAAGTTATTTGTTTGGATTTATAAAGGAATTGGAATAATTATAAATGGTATTTTTGGGTACTTATATGGATTTCCTATTTTTATTTGTTTTTACAATCAAGTGTGTTTTGATTTACAACATATTTTGCCCCGAGTTGCCCAAAAATGGACTGTTTCACATCTTTATGAAAATGGACGTGTTTTGAATATGTAACCTGAGTATTATAAGAGATTTATGAATGTGGTTTTCTGCTGTTTATTGTGTTTATACAGATCCTTAATAGAATTAAAATTCATACCTTCGTCAAAGGATAGTTTTGAGAAAATAAATAATGGCTCGTTTGGCATTTCCTAGAAATGAAGGAGTGTTTTACTTGTATATAACAATTTGTGCAATTGGGATTGTTTTATGGTCCATTAAATGATTTTATTAAATGTTTATTGGGCTTCCAAATATGATTTGGTTTGGTTATGATGTGTGTTTATAATTTAAAGAGTGGTTTTGAAAGAGTTTATGTGCAAAGCCTCAATACACTTCATGAAATTGTTTTACCGAAATATTTAGTGGTTTGTTGATTAGTGTAAGAAATGTGAAGAATGATTATGGGATGTTTGTATTTTTATGGTTTTGTAATGGAATGGGGATGTGAAATGTGTATTTGATAATATGTGTAACTTGATTGAGCACTAAAGGGAATCCCGAGTATCTAGGTGGGCGGACGTGTACTAGTATGCTAGTGATTCTGTGGGGGTTGGCCCCTATTTCACGTAGCAAGTTTGACGATGACAACACTAACTAAAATATAATGATGTTGATGATTGGGGACCACTAGGTTATGGTTATGTTCCCTACTAGTGGCTCGTGCACGAGAACAGATATTTATTATGGTTACTTTCACCGAGATACGAGGTACCTGGGGCTCACAACTAACTAGTGCCTAGGGGTATTCCTGTGACTAGTGCTCATTGGCTATTTTGTACTCACCGTCGGCATACGGTGTGTTTGGTTGGTAAATTCAGTAGTATGTGTTATTTATTTGAATGTTAAAATTATTTAAAGCAGTCCTCTTGAAAACTATTTTCATTTTGAAGTTTCACCTCTTTGAAAATAATTATTACTTGCATTTTTGTTTATTAAACATGCATGTTTTTGTCTGATAATTATTATAGCATGGAACCTCATTTGAAAACCATAATTTCAAATCTTGAATTTAAAACTATAAATTGACGTTTCTTTTATTTTAAAGTAATGTGCATTGGGAATAGAATACCGGGCTAACCTACTGAGTTTTAATACTCACGCCTATAGTCTTCTTCTTTTTTTAGCCCTTGTGCAGGTTTCATCTTTAGTTCGATCACCTTGGGCGACATTTTATCATTGTGTTGGAGAGTGACCAGAAGTGTCACATGGAGTTAGTTGTTCATCGGGATTGTTCAGTTGAGTTGTTGGTTTTGTTCTAATTTTAGTTTCTTGTACAAATAATATTTTGTTCAATTTTTTTATAAATTCATTTTGGGCTGTCCGTTTATTTCCTTTGTTTGTTTGATTGTTTATATATGGGCGAAATTGTTCCCTTTTGTACTCTATTGATGCCCTTGGTGCTTGTCACCATCCCGGGAGGATCGGGAATGCCTCTCGGGACTTGTCGTGGGCTGGCCTGGGTGACCGGTTCAGGGTCGACTCAGGCTGGTTCGTGACAAAATGGTATCAGAGGAGGTCGGCTATTAGTGGACCTTTCTTTTTAGAGCGCCCTTGTTATTTTGGGGATTTCAAGGTAGATGGAGTAGGATTGTTGGGACTTGAGGGGTAAGTGCAAGAAGAGCGTCGCGAACTCTTTCTTGTTCTAATCCTCGGGTTTCCATGGAAGTCCGGTTTTATTAGTGTCCATTGTTCTAGTTGATTGTTTGGTAATGGGATATGACAAGGGGAGTCTGACTAATGGCCTTCGTGAGCTCACAGGGCCTGGCAAGCCATGTGGAGATGGGTAATGGTCCTAATAAGTCTCTCTGTGTTGGTGTTGTGTTTGGCATGTGGCTGCCAACCATATGGTCAAGTCACCCACTGACACTAGATCCCTTTTTTTGGGTCTCTTGAACCTTTCTTGAATTCTGAATTTTTGTTTTTAACATCCTTGTGTGAGAATTGTGGAAATGGGTTTTAATGTAAGGATTAGATTTTGAAAAGTGAAAAAAGGTGGTTTCAATATTTAAATATAAGAATGGTTTTGGAAGGTTGTGTTTTTGTGAAAAAAATGGAGGGAAGCAGAAATGATTTAAATGGATTGGATTATCCATAATCTAAACTTGTGGTTTGTTGAAATAAAATGTTTTGAAATTGTGAATCATTTTAAAGTGATTCTGGATCTTTTTTTAAATGGGGTATTTTAGGATGTTAAAAAGTTTTTGAATTGGATAAATTAGTTTTGGCAATTGGTTTTGATCGGTTGGTGTTTTACTACAAACGGTATTGGTCTCAATGGACCTCGGATTATGAAAATATACCTTGCTGAATTTTTTTAAAAAAAAATGGGAAGGGGTTGTTTGGAGTGGCTTGGTTATTTAAAAAGTTTTTTTTATGAAAAGGGGTAGGTTTTTAAGAAAATGGTTCTTAATTAATTGTGGTTTTTTTTGTGAAATAGGAAAAGGGTTTTTCACTTGGTGGTTGGTGTTCCTTTTGAAGGTACATGATTTTTGGAATGATGTTGTTTTGTTTTAGCCTTTGGTGTTTTCATGAGTGCTCACATGCATGGTTTTATTTATATCTGGAAGGATGAAATATATGGTATGGTGGTTGGGTGCCTGGGGTGGCATGGAAATGTGCATGTGGGTGAGACTTGATGAAACACCATTGGTGAATTTTGAAACCCACCAAGTTAGTTTGATTTTTCAAAATTGTTTTGAGCTGAAAATTGTGGCCTTTTTTTAAAACCAATTGTTATGTGGCTTGATTTTTCTATGTCTTAGAAGAGTTGTTTATTTGGTTAGCATCCACATGATCTAGAATTCATACTCTTGTTGTATCTTGAGATGATATCTTGTTGGTGTCTTGGTTTTGGAGTAATTTTCATTGGGTTTCTAAAAATGTGTTTGATGTTGTGATGTGGCCATGGATAGTTCTGCGTTGGAAATATTTCCTGCTGATCAACCTAAGGATTCCTTTAAAATTTTAAATCCACCTATTTTGATGATGCCTAAACTTGTTTGTTGGAATAGAGAGCTGTTTGGGATATATTAAAAGTGTTTCTAGGTCATGATAATTCTTTTGGACAGAGCAGTTGTGTTCGGTGATGTTGATGTGTTTCGTCGTATTCCTTTTCCATTATGCCCCTAATTTGGAGTGAGATAGAATTTTGATATGTATCTATGAGTTCCTATTTATATTAAGGTTTTTGTTTGGTGATCAAGTGTGGTTTTTTTGAGTGGTGTGATCCTTATCACCTGACTGCGGTGCAACAAATGCTTCAAGAATCCGGGCTCCAGCCATAGGCCTCGGAGTGAAGCTTTTCACGCAGTCAGAAAATCAACAGAGGTGTGGAGTGCTAGATTAAGATCCTTACTCCTCTGTTTTGGTAAGTTAGTTACTATGTCAATGTTTTGGTTCCTCATTTCTATGAATTTCCCTTTGTCGCAACAAGCGTGGTGGACATAACCCCTCACACAATGTCTATGGTTATTCCTTCATGGATGTGGGTTTTCAATCAATGTCCCTGTGTGGACCGCCTATAAAAATCAGGTGCAGTCGTGGTGTTACCTATTCATAGGGGGAGATTTTTTGGTATTTTCTTTGTTTCTTTTGTTGTTTCAGTGGCCAAATTATTGGGTCCCCTTCCCTCCCATCCCCAAGTGACGAGGGTCCAGAATTGTGCTGAATGTGTCGACCAAGTTATTGTCCCCTCCATTCAAGATTGGGTGGTTTATATGTTAATTTTGTAACCCTATTAACTTGGTATAGTAGTTTTTTTAGGAGGGTTTTTTTTTGGGCTTGTGTGAGTGAGTCCCAACTCTAGCTCATGTTCAATTCTTGTCTATTCATTGCTAGTTGGTTTCTAATGGTGGGGAGACCCACCATGGGTCTCCTGGATTTTCATCCTAAGAACATTTATAGTTCTAGTTGATTCTTAATGGTGGGTAGTAAATTCTGGAATCCATATGTGTTGTTTTTTTTCAGCCGGAAAGTGTTATGGCTTTCCGGGGGCGGAAAGCTTTAATGGTGGGGAGAATTGTCACACACGGTTTTTTTTCCTGTCTTTGTATTGATCCGGCCCATTAGAAATATAGATCATTTTTGTGGGTATTTTATGAGATGAATCTTGAGTTTTTAAGTTTCATATATGTCTAACCACCCTAATTTTGGATCCCCATTGTTTGTTTAGTAGTTTTTGAAGAAAGGGTGGTTACTTCATGATTTGGGTCAACTGTGAGCCCATTCCCAGTTTTAAAAACTGAATTTGTTTCTTTTATAACTCGTTTGTTTTTCATCCTTTTTCACCCATTCAACTTACCACTTGTCCTATACTGATACATTAAAATTTATTTATCCTTTTGGACCCATTATAAATTCATAAGATGGGTGAATTTGGGTTACTTATTTAGGTATTGGGCCAGCCCATGGGCCCATTTCCTGTTTTAAAAAAAATAATTTGTTTCATTTATATCTTTTTCATTTTTTACTCTTTTTCGGTGATTCCACCTCCCCCTCGAATCCAATAACCCTATCGTAGCCCTCATAATCGATTTTACCTATTTGGAGCTCATATGGGTCGCGTATTAGGGCGATTGTTCTCTGGTTTCGTCAAAACGTCCAGAATTGATAAGGTAAATTGTTTCACCCATAACTCATTCAATTCCTATTCTTTTGGCAACCAATTTTCTTCCCCTGGTTCTTCAAGACCTTATGAGGCTCTAAAAAAAATTTCAAGCCATTCCATTCTCTATAGGGTTTCATATCTAATGGAAGACGAAGAGTTTTCTAGGGTGAAAGGTGAGATTCCTTCTCCTTTCTCCATCCTCTTCCCCCTCCTTTCATTATATCGTGGATTTATTTTATCCCCTAGTATTGATAGACATATGGTTTTGTTATACCATGTTTTTTGATGGGTTTTCTGTTTGTTTAGGTCTGATCTTTATAGTTTTATGGTTTATAAACCCGCGGCGGGTGATTTCGGGTGTGCGTTTCAATTACGCCAAAGATTTGAGGTAGGATACCCCTTGCACATGACATTATTATTTAAGTTTCATCATTTTATTATATTTAACACCATATATATATGTTTATTATTGTTTTTCATCCTTTGGATAATTTTATTGGGGTTCAAAGTGGTTGTTTAATCATTGGTTTGTGAACGGTAGTGTTGTTTTGTCATAAAAGTTCTCAACAAGTGTTTGTTTAAATGTTCCGTTATCTTTTGAAAATATTTTGTGAGGTTTATAATATGGTATATGGTATTTTTAACATGTTACAGTCTCTTGAATGAAAATATGGCTTTCAATTGGTGTTTTATTCTTTTTCATGTACTTAATATAAATTGTTTTGTTTAAAAAGGGCATGTCATGTGTTCGGTAAATTGCCCGGTTGGCTTTTATGTGTGATTTGTGATTTAAAAGTTATTTGTTTGGATTTATAAAGGAATTGGAATAATTATAAATGGTATTTTTGGGTACTTATATGGATTTCCTATTTGTATTTGTTTTTACAATCAAGTGTGTTTTGATTTACAACATATTTTGGCCCGAGTTGCCCAAAAATGGACTGTTTCACATCTTTATGAAAATGTACGTGTTTTCAATATGTAACCTGAGTATTATAAGAGATTTATGAATGTGGTTTTATTCTGTAAATTGTGTTTATACATATCCTTAATAGAATTAAAATTCATACCTTCGTCAAAGGATAGTTTTGAGAAAATAATTAAAGGCCCATTTGGCATTTCCTAGAAATGAAGGAGTGTTTTACTTGTATATACCAATTTGTGCAATTGGGATTTTTTTATGGTCCATTAAATGATTTTATTAAATGTTTATTAGGATTAAAAATATTATTTGGTTTGGTTATGATGTGTGTTTATAATTTAAATAGTGTTTTTGAAATATTTTTATGTGCAAAGCCTCAATACACTTCATGAAATTGTTTTACCGAAATATTTAGTGGTTTGTTGATTAGTGTAAGAAGTGTGAAGAATGATTATGGTCTGTTTGTGTTTTTATGGTTTTGGAATGGAATGGGGATGTGAAATGTGTGTTTGATAATATGTGTAACTTTATTTAGCACTAAAGGGAATCCCGGGTATCTAGGTGGGCGGACTTGTACTAGTATGCTAGTGATTCTGTGGGGGTTGGCCCCTGTTTCACGTAGCAAGTTTGACGATGACAACACTAACTAAAATATGATGTTGTTGATGATTGGGGACCACTAGGTTATGGGTATGTTCTCTACTAGTGGATCGTGCATGAGAACGGATATTTATTATGGTTACTTTCACCGAGATACGAGGTACCTGGGGCTCACAACTAACTAGTGCCTAGGGGTATTCCTGTGACTAGTGCTCATTGGCTATTTTGTACTCACCGTCGGCATACGGTTTGTTTGGTTGGTAAATTAAGTAGTATGTGTTATTTATTTGAATTTTAATATTATTTAAATCATCCCTCTTGAAAACTATTTTCATTTTGAAGTTTCACCTCTTTGAAAATAATTGTTACTTGCATTTTTGTTTATTAAACATGCATGTTTTTGTCTGATAATTATTATAGCATGGAACCTCATTTGAAAACCATAATTTTAAATATTGAATTTAAAACTATAAATTGATGTTTCTTTTATTTTAAAGTAATGTGAATTTGGAATAGAATACCGGGCTAACCTACTGAGTTTTAATACTCACACCTATAGTCTTCTTCTTTTTTTAGCCCTTGTGCAGGTTTCATCTTTAGTTCGATCACCTTGGGAGACATTTTATCATTGTGTTGGAGAGTGACCAGAAGTGTCACATGGAGTTAGTTGTTCATCGGTATTGTTCAGTTGAGTTGTTGGTTTTGTTCTAATTTTATTTTCTTGTACAAATAATATTTTGTTCAATTTTTATATAAATTCATTTTGGATTGTCCGTTTATTTCCGCTGTTTGATTGATTGTTTATATATGGGAGAAATCGTTCCCTTTTGTAATCTATTGATTCCCTTAGTGCTTGTCACCATCCCGGGAGGATCGGGAACGCCTCTCGGGACTTGTCGTGGGCTGGCCTGGGTGACCGGTTCAGGGTCGACTCGGGCTGGTTCGTGACACTAGATATTGGGCCTCATGGTGTTAAATACTGTTGTGAGAGTATAAATAGGACCATTGAGTTAATTGATGCTATAAATGGGATGAAAGTTGTTTTAATGCTTGAGGGTCTTGATCAACATTGTTAGGATATCATTTTACATGTAATGAGGACGGGGGGGTTGTCAATGGATAATATTTAGTCTCACTTATTTGAGTAGTACCACCCTCATATGTAAAAGATGGATAATGTTTAAGATTTTGTGGATATGAGACAAGGGAATATATTTTTTGTTGATTATGATTAAAATTTTATAAACTTGAAACATTTTTCTCTAACCATGGATGTCATGGGACTAATACGGCTTATTTATTTGAGTGTTGGAAATTTAACAGATCTAATCAATGTTTTGTCTCTTTTTTTACCAAATTTGATAGATTTTGTAAATAAGGATCTAATGGTGAAGTAGGATATTAAGGAAGAGGATAGGGATTAAGTTGAAGATAGTGGATTTGTGAGTAGAAAGAAGAGTAATGGAGATGCATATAATAGGGATATTGAGTGGTCTTAAAGACAAATAAAGGAATTTTATTCTCTTTAATTCATGAATTGGGTTCCATTCGAGTTTTTTCAGTGTAATTGAATAATCCTTATAACATATTTTTTTTAGTGAGCCAATGTAGTGTCCTTATTTTTTTAATGTAGGATATCTATTAATTTTTTATAATAAGGTTTCTCATAACATTGATGGTAACTATTTATCTTCCTTATAGGTATCTCATTCATGGTATACTTCACCATATCCAAGCATGAGATGTATATTGTCAAGTATTTATAGTCATTGAAGTAGAAGGGATATTTATTTAAATATTTTAAAAATAGTATCATATGATGGGTAGTTAGGAGACCTAGAAGAAGGGACATTTTGTAGGTTCTAGTTAGTTATTTAAAATTCAGTAGGATTATGTAGAATCTATAAGAGATATTTTGTAGTTATAAGTGAAATGTTGGTCACATATTCCATGGTCAACATGTTATTTGATTTTATAGATTCTCTTTGTTTTTGTCTTCTTAATTTATTATTGAGCTAGGTTGGACTATTACATTTCTATCTTGATTTTTTTCATGGAATAATTTATTTAGATAACGGGCGGATCTAATTAGAATATACCCAACTTATTATATTGAATTTTATAGATATAGAAGTATTCATGATTTCTTTATTCTATATATGAAATATATTTATTTTATTATTACAATATATTTGATCTAATGTTTTCAAAATCTTATTGATTGTTACCTAAAACAATGACATTCTATCTACCATGTGAAGAGTCATATATTTTTTTCGATAATGGGAAAATCATGACAGTAGTCCCACTATGATTTGGGATAGCTGGGGATGATTAATTCTAATGTATTTGGGGTGGTTCTTGGATTTGGTAATGGTGATTGTATTTTAAGTTTTCCTCCAATAATTTATAGGTATCACGATCTTTTTCTTGAATATTTATTTTTGATTTCAACCAATGAGGGTGGAAGAGTTTATTTAATGACCCTCACTCCAGTAACCCAGATCCAGTGTATACATTATTACATTGGTATAAAATATATGTAATCTAATACTGAAGGACTGAATTTTTTAGTAGTCCTAGTAAACATGACACAAACTTTAAATTCATAAATCAATTGAAAACATAAAATATAAAATGTGTTTTTTTAGAACACCATTATTCCTCATTGTGTAACCGTGCATATAAAAAAACACTTCTTAGTATCCAAGAGAAAATAAAACATAATAAATTAATCATATTAGATTCTAAGTAAGGGTTTTTATACAGTGGAATCTATAATAAATAAATAATAATCAATAATGGAAGGAAAATAACTAAAACACGTTCCATTTAGTCAATAAACAAATCATAATGTTTCTTAAATAAATGATAATAACATAAATCCAAATTAATACTCACAAAATTTTGTAGCTTATCTAAGGATAATACAACTAATTGAATGATCACATGGAAATAACTGATCTCATAATGAGAAAATTCATAATTCTAGACATCTTCAACTATCAATATCTTTCTAAAGATATTTTAAATCTATGGGTAGAAACTCATCAAATTTGGATAACGAATTTTTCTTTTAAGAATTATTGATGCATCAAGGGGATCTATATAACTGGTCACCACTAATCACAAGATAATTTCACTTAATTCCTCATATGAAATGGGTGAAACATAATAAATATAAAAATTAGTACTAAATCTAACTTAATAAATGTTAATACTTACCTCAATCAAATAAACATAATCATAAACCATCAAGAGTAATATGGTGAATGGTAATAAAATTGTACAACCTCATTCAAACTGATCATAAAAAATCCATATAAATAATAAGTATTATTTCAATACAATATATTCTTATTGGATAAAAACTAAAATAAAGGTTTTATGTAATTTATGAATATAAATACCATAGAGTTTCAATAAAAAAAATTTATGAAAATATTTTTTTAATTTCAAAATATTTTTTTTAATCACAAAATATTTTCAAAATAATGTTATTTTTAAAATAAAATTTTGAAACATGTAAAATAATATTTAAATCAATGGATTTTCATGATGGTAGAATATTACATTCATTTTGTACATGTTAAAACAAATATTCTATTAACATTTTTGGTAAAATACAGACATGCCTTATTTGGAATGTGACATAATGATTCCTTTCAAAAAAATTGAAAAAAGAAAAAATGGAAAAAAAATAACTTAATAAATCATTTATAAAATATTGAAAAAAATTGAAAACTTTTTTCAAAAACATGGATTTGGGTGAAAAGATATTTTCTTCCAAAGATAGAAATAAAGACAGATTTTGGAAAAACAAATCTAAATGATTTTAAGTACCAAAGAGTGGAAAAAGTTACTATTCCTTGAAAATTTTAATTAATCACTATAGGATAAGATAATATATTAATTTTAAGATAGAAATATGAAAAAATTACAAACATATACTTAAAAAACAATGCATAATAATAATGGGATTTTGAAATAAAACCTTACCACTTTGGTAACATCTGAATCATAAGCCCCATAAAAAAATAATCATCAGATTAAAATTTTAATGGTGTAATTATAAATAGATTCATTATATAAAATATAAAATGGTAAAAAATATATACCACATAAATGAATAAGTGGTTAATATGGAATATCTCTCACTAAAGTAAAAGTGAGACAAATAAACTATACATCAGGTTTTACTTCCTTCGTATGAGTCCAAACATCCTTTATAATAAATATATTTCTATTATAAATATATTATAAAACCAAAATAAAATGTCTCATACCATATATTATTTAAATATATTATTATATGACCAATTTATCAATGATTCTTTGATAAAATTATTATTTTTGGTGACAATTGCTTCATTTTTCATGTATGTTTTCATTCAGTACTTTTTTGTACATTTAATATGATTAATTTTTAATAAACTAAACAAGTTTAATCATGATATACATATCATATTTATTAATTATATTTATATACTTATAGTAACATATTAATTTTATAGATATTAAATTGATTACATCATTTATGGAGATGGTCGGTCGTACTTACGCATTAACGTTGTTTCCGTTTTCCTCAATAATTGGAATGAAAGGAAAATAAATATTAATAAATATTTTAATAATTACTATTATGTCGTACATTAAATTTATATTAATCAAATTCATCATTATTATCATTTATGTAAAAATAAAATGACCAACATTTCACATTGTTATGTAGAGGAGGTAGTCCATGCATACGAATGAGCAACATTGTTGTTTCTCAATAGGTTGGAAGGTAACAAGTTAGAAGTGATATTATATTTCTATAATTATATATAGGTCATAAATATCAGATATATTCATTAATTTTATCCTTACTAACATCCATGTAATGTGTAAGTATAAAATGAATCACACTACTCCACAAGGAGGTAGTCTGTTGTACACATGAACAACATTATCATATCCCCCACAAAATATAAATTAAGAAAGTTTATGTTATATAATAATTCCATAATTAAAATAATTTCTTCAATATCATATAAATAAGTTAAATCCATCCTTATATTAATCCTTTAAAGGTGGTTATGGAAAATCCATAACATCCATTTGTGAGGTGGTAGACTGTCGTACACATGATCGACAGTTTAATTTTTCATTTGATTGAAGTGGAGAGGGATCTAGGTTATTAATATAATATAATAACATATAAGTATATAGGGGATACTTTTTTATCATATTATCATATATAAATAATATTATAATGATTTATGAGACTTAAAATTAACTTTTTATTATTTTAAAGTATACAAAATACATCATCGCTCATTATGGAAAATATAATGAAGTCTAAGGGAATCATCCTTAAAAAATAACATAAAATAATCGGAAAATTGCCCCACCCCATAATAAAATTTAATATTTTCAACTGGGATCTATTTTATAGCTAAAACATCAATTGTTAAATTCTCTTCTCTTCATGTGTGACTCGCCTAGGTTCCTTGGTTGGAAAAAATTCTATTGTTCCTAATAATATAAGATAACATCAAAGGATACATGTTATTCCCTATAAGAATCCCACCAGTATGGTAGAATCAGATTATAATTTAGTTATTTGAATATTATACCTCATGTACAGAATATACTGGTTTCCAAGGCCCTTGCCTTTTCTTAAATAGAAAATTTTCCCTACAAAATGCATTGAAACCCAACAACATCAATCCTGTGTTTCCTCTCATGAGGCTTCCACCTCTCATATACCTCTAAAGGCTCAAGCCATCCACATTAAGCTTTATCATTATGATAAGTACTTTTCATCCAACCTGTCTACCATTCTTGTTTCTTTTTTTATCCATGTTATAAAAGAGTCACAACATTAATCTTCTAAAATAATGATATGATAACACACATTTAGTAAGAACACATAGCTTGACCACCATTACCTAAACCCAATCATGGAAAAATATATAAAAATTTATATTACAGTCCCTTTTATTTTTTAGAGCCTACCTGAGTGTTCAGTATGCTGTTGAAAAAATAATATCTCATGCCTTCAACTTCTCCCCTGATGAGCCATCATTTTAAAACCAACCAGTGGTGGACCCATATATTTTGTCTCCATCATCATGTATATTTAGGTTGAAACATCAAAACCTATAGATCTTCTTAAACCATTAACTATTAAAAATAAATGATATGATGATTCTTGTTATGAAAAATCACAACATTTTCATTTGGACAGTAAAAACACGCCCTTCTTCTGCATGTTTTTTGGTATGAGGATTCTTATTTCTCATTCTCTAAACTAATAAATTCATCTTTCTTGGTATCTCTTTGATCCATAGTATTTTTTCCATGTTTTCTATACCACTTTTACCATGCACTATTTTCCAAAATTCTATAGCAATAATATTTTATGATGTTGAGCTCGTAAATACACAATAGTCTTGCTCTTCATATTGGCAGATATTATCATAAGAATTTTTTATTCTCAATTTAAAATTACATTAATAAAATATGGATACCCAATGGCCTATCTGGTGTATAGGTTTGGGATTGGGCATCCCAAAAAAACAATTATCGCCCATCCAGATTGAATTCCAAAATTTTATATCTCCATGGCTGATTACCCCCCAAGACTTATCACCCATAAACTCTATATGATCTACCATAAAGTGTGCGAGCCTGATGAGTTTTCTAAATCGACCTAGCCAATTTTTCATGTCATATCCATACATGTTCCTCTAGAATTTTTTCTATAACTAATTCCATGTGATAATATCCCATGCGGGTGTATCCTGTGTAGCTTTCATGGCTTTGTCAATGTTACTTAAATCAATCCTACATTCTTAAATTGGCCTTTACAAACATTTCCAAGATGATTAGGGGAATTCTCTAGGATGTTTTTCATCCCATAAAAAATATCCATTGTCCTCTACATCCTTTTCATTGTTACCTTCAGCGGTATTATGATAGAAAGGATATGCATTAGAATAGTGGTTAGAACACTATTTATGAGAATAAAACATCCTTTAAATGAAATCAATTTATTTTTCCAATTTCATATCATCTCTGAGATCCAATTGATACACTGACCACTGAAACTACTATATATTTCCATGATTTTATTGAAACTGTTTATTTAATTTTTCTTTCCATTAATTAAAAAACATATCATCACCATACATTAAGTAGGATATCATACAACTCCCAAACCTGTTTCTGAAAGGCATAATCCCCCCATACTCTAGACCCCACTAGATATTTCATGTGATAGTTTCCTTATAAAATATAATGGAACTAAGGGATAAAAGATATCATTGTCTCACATCTATAATTGATTTGAATAAACCAAATCCCCTTCCCGTCAAAAATATTGTGATCCATAGAGAGGCATAGCATCTGAAGCATAAATCACAAAACCATATATTAAATCTAAACCTCCTCATGACCCTTAAAATAAAAATTTATTCCAATATATTATATGTTTTTTCCATATCAACCTTAATCATGACATTCAATCTAATGACCCTTTTTAAGACCATATACCATTTACTTTTAAATTAAAATGGCCTCTTGGATGATTTTACCTTTGTGAAATCTGTGGTGTTTATTTGATGAATGTCTTGGGATAATTCCATTGTAGGGACCCAACCACAGAAACCACATATCTAGTGTCTAGTATCAATTACATTTTCATGATTAAAAGGAATCAAATCTTAAAGTAAATAAGAGTTTATTAGTCTTGTTAAACAATACAAATAAATAAGTCTTTTATTAAAAGTGAATACACTTAGTACAATAAATTTTTATATTATCATTAAGTAAATAACTTCAATTAAAACTCTAATACATCTAGTAAATCCTTTCATATATTTCATAGTGTTCTTATTAGATTCCTGGGAAAAGAAACATAATAAGGGTGAGTTAAAATGATCAGTAAGTGAAAAATAAAGTGGAATAAAAAATGAATAAATGAGAATAATAATTATTCCAATGGTAAATAATAGGACACACAAATAATATAATCAACAAAATGAGAATAAAGTGAAAAAAATATAGAAAGGTAATAAATGGGAACACATTACCTTGAAATAACTATATAAAGAAAAATAAATATGGAATGGTAAGAAACATGAAAAAATTATTTCTAATCAATGAAATAAAAATAAAATGTATACTTAGATATGTTGATAAAAAATATCATGGATGAATAATAATATAAACTTAATGATGGAAATTATTTCTTAATGTATGTCATGACTAAGGAACATGAAAATCTAAAATGTCAACATCATTCACAAGAAGGTTTAAAAATATGAATAAAAACTACTTTAAGATGTGAAAAATAATTGATATATGATAACCTATCGATGAATTGAGGAGATATATAATGTCTAGGATCCACTCGTCATTTCCATCCCAAATCATTCTTTATATCTATTAGATGAAATAAATAATATACATTATAAAATATTTGTATTTAAAAAAGAATAAAAAATTATCAATATTTTCCCAGATAATTAAATAACTATCAAAGAAGACGTGATATATAAAATTATAATAGTCTAGCCAATACTAATATAGGTGATAAATAAAATGGATAATTAGGGTAAAATTCAATTTTCAATAATCATAAGAGATTTAATATTTCAAGGGGATTAAAAAATGAATAAAGTAAGTGAATGTGAATAATATCCTTGGAAAAATATATAATTAACCATATAGAAGAATAATAAAGATAGAATCAAAAAAACCCCATGTGGAGTAAAATAATTGGTTATTTTCATTAAGGAATGAAAATATTATAAAAAGATCTTAAAAAATCTAGATAAAAATATCATTTTGTTTTTGAAAAACCCTTTCAAATTAATTTTATTTGAAAATCATTTTTTAAAACATTTTCACTAAAAATTAACCATTTAGATATGCAGAGGAAGATTTAAAGAAATGACGGAATGTAAACCTGTACATTTTATACGGGGTAAAATAACATTCCTTTTATATAGTAAAATGTTTTGAAAAATTCCTTATCATGAAATCGAAAAAAAATATTCCATTAAAAATATAGGTAAAAGAAAAAATTGTAAAAATTTCATTTCAAAATAATTTTTATATAATTGTTTTACATTTTTTTAATAAAACATGGTTTTTAGAATAAAAAAGGTTTTTTTTCTAAAGAGAGAAATAAATTCGGGTTTTCTTATAAACATTTTAAGTAACCATGAGTGGAAAATGGAACTAATAGTTGAAAATGGTCATGAATAAGAATATTAGGGAAAATTAAAGTATTTATTGAACAATATTTATATAATTTTCTTTGAATGGAAATACCATTGAAAAATCATTAATGTTATGATTGATGAAATTAATCATTAAACATTAATCTTAGTTGGGGTTTGGCTTAGTGGTAAGAACCATGTAATCCTACATTAAAAATGGGGGTTAAAACCCATTGGGAACATGTACCGTAGCAGTGCTATAGTAGACTGTAGCAGCAGCCGAACTATTGCAACGGTGGGCACTATAGCGGCAGTAGAGCACTAAAGCGGCATTAGGTACTATGTGGAACTGTAGTAGGTGGGTATTGTAGCAGTACTATTCACATAATGGACCTTGAGCCAAAAAATTGGTCTGACGTTCCCTGTAAAGGGCTAAATGCCCACTTGGCCTTCGGGCTATGTAATGGGTCTCCCTCTACCCAATTTAGGAGGTCATTGCTTTGATTTAAAAATAATTGAGGTTTCAGCACCAACCTTTTAAAAAATTATTAAACAATTCAAAGTGGCCCATACCACATTGAGAGGGTATGGCGTAGCCAACGGTATCGTGCCCGTGCATTTTTGCACGAGACTCCTTGCTGATCAGCCATGCTTTGGTGGATTCGTGCCTTAATGATGTTGATGATGGGTAGAGGTGCTTCTGTGTAGTATTGTTCCCAGTTGCAACCCCTTGGTTTTTGAATTTTGTTAATCTCCTTATGTCTCTGAAGTCTTGGTTTCCACCCTTTATCCTTAAAATGGGGCTTATCTAAAATCAATAAAAATTTCAGCCCTTAGGCAATTCAGTCATACCACATTGAAATATTTTGAATCACAAACATCATTAAAGAATAATATTAAATGGAAGTTTTATATACCATTAAAGTAATTCAATTCATGATATAATATATAAAAATGATTAGTCGATACAGGACATAGAATAATTAAGTGGTGAACATGACATTTATCTCACATAAGTAAAAAATGTGAGATGAAAATTCTTTAACTTTTGTTTCATTTTGGGTGAGCATTATTTAAAATATTATATAATAAACATCTGTTAATTATTTAATTTCTTTAGATCCTTTTCCATGTTTATTATTACTTTTATTTCATATTTTACAATGTTTTATACAATTTCTTAAACAATTCGGTGTACGTATGGTGTTTAGACTAAATTCAGTTTATCTGTTGAAAAAAAAATTGATAGGTCAACTATGGTAATAGATATCATCATATAAAAACTAGAAAATAATAATCATTACATTATTATCATATTTATACATCAATTATAGTTTTAAAAACAATCATTACATGCAGTTATGAAAAATTAACCAATGTTAAAATCATGGAACGGTGGCTCGTACGTATGCACAAGTAACGTTCTTCTTTTTCAATGATCATTATGGAAGAAAGGTGAGTAACAAAATATCATTCCAGAATGATAATTATATCATTAATAACATTTTTTTAATCATATATAAGTATATATATAATTCTTGTTATGAAAAATTAATCACATCATGTCAAAGAGGTGGTAGTCCACACATCCACAAAAACCGTTATCACTTTTTAAGTGTTTGAAAGGGTAAAAAAATAATGATATATATATATATAATGGTAAATATGTCATTACTATCTTATATTTTTTATTTCTCATGTGATTAATTATAATCATCTTTTATAGGTTCCATGTATTGTGCGGACGAATCACATCGCTTTTAGGGGTAGTAGTCTACCCTTCCTCAAATTATGTTATCATATTAACAAAAATAAAAATTATTAAATATATGTGTTTTAAAAGGATGAAATAACTGTAAATACATAATAAAAATCATATATATCATATATAAATAAATTTTTCATCATATTTTCCTCCATAATAGGTGTTAAGTAAAAATGAACAATCATCATTTCAGAAGGTAGTAGTTCCTTGTACATAAAAATAGTATGTCCATTACCCATTATAAGGAAGTGTGTATAAGTTTAGGTCAAACCCATAATATAACAACATATAAGAATATTTGGGATACTATTTTTATTATAAGGACATGGAGTAACTATATTTCAGGTGGTGGAAAAGTAAATGAGAGAAAAGCGATCATTGGAAAGTGATATCTTAAATATTAGGTAACTCCTTTTGGTTTATACCAAAGGGAATCCTTGAAATGATTTCTGCCAAAAAATAGGCTTAAAGTTTGAGTGTAGAGATTTTTGGGAGTTAATTGGGTAGATAATGGCTAAACCTATGTGGTTTGAGAGGTGTGAGTAATGTGGAGAAGTGGTTTCCTTTTTTAGTGGAGGAAAATGACTAACATGGTATTTTGAAAACAAGTTAGGCATCCCCACATTTTTACCTTAAAAAAAGTCATCAAAAACAAACCAAACAAAATAATTTAATTATAATGACCAAATTATTTATATAAAATGGGAGTTGGAAATGTGGATAGGTCATTTACGCCCCAATTTGAAAGGTTTAGTCCTTTATTTAGCATAATTTTTCCTAAAAAGATTAATTAATTTTAATCACATTGAGTAATATTTTTGGTAAAAACAATGTTTTCCTTATTAGAAATTATAAATTCTTTTTATTCCAAATATGGGATCCATTTTCTAAATTTTAATCATATAAGTTTCATAATCTGATTAAAATTTAATCCCGCGGGCGAGTTGATAACACGGGTTTTTAAAGTAAAAAGGTCTAAAAGATTGCAATATTTTTATAATAAATTTAAAATTAAAATTGAATATAATTTAATAAATTGAATTAATTGATAAAAATTTTATCCAATTAATCTTTAAAACAAATTAAAGTTATAATTTAATCTTATAAATAAATTAGTTGAAAACACAATTTTGAACTAAAATTTAGTATTTTTAATTATTCGTTAAAAGCTGAAATCTTCCATAAAAATATTAAAATTTATACTAACCTAATTTTTATGTCTATATTTTAAATATAAATTATATTTTAACATATTTAAATAAATATTAGTT
Source organism: Viscum album (assembly GCA_963277665.1). Lineage (NCBI taxonomy): Eukaryota > Viridiplantae > Streptophyta > Magnoliopsida > Santalales > Viscaceae > Viscum > Viscum album. Next base: position 1,515,698,024 of record OY728119.1, read on the forward strand.
TCAAAACTAAGATTTAAAATGGGTTCTCAATTAAAATTTGAAAAAAAAAATTCCCTTTATAAAAATATAGGTTTTTATGTATGAAATTTGGTTTATTCCTATGATAAGAATATCAAACATTATTGATGAATATAAAAAATATTTTATTTAATATAAAACATATAAATTTAATTAAAATCATTAAATTACTAAAATTAATTATGATTATTAATTCAAAACTCTTTTGAATGAAAATAAATAATAATATTTCATTTTATATCCAACTGGTTCTTCTTTTCGTTTCTCATTAACTGGTTTCCAATGAATTAATTTTATATTAAAAAAAATACTAAATATTTATATTTTAGTTGATAATATTCATAATCTCTCTCATAATGTCTAGGTTATATCATATTATATTAAATAATAATATGTTAATAGTACATCATTGTTTGGTGAACCTCGGTCTTGGGCGTAATGAAAGCTAACGATGAATGTCACTCTTGTGTGTATCTGAAGCTATCGAAGAAGGTCTATCTTGTATGTAACACAAACTAACTTATTGTTCCTTCTATTAACATCTATATCATGTATTTAATTTTTTTTAAATGTTAAATATATTGTAAAGTCTCAAGAAATATTATTCCCTTATAGGCTTGGTAAATATATCTTACACAGGATTGAATACAAAGTTGTAATTTATAATTTAGGGGTGTTATATCTCCATAAAAAAATTAAATATCATCCAAAAAATTTAAACACTATATTTTTCATATATTTTTTGATATTTCCAATGATGAATCCCAAATCATGAGAAGGGTTCGTAAACATCCTATAGGAAAAAGAACGTGGGAATTTCAATGTTCAGATAGAAAAACATATAAATAGGTATCTAAGAATGAGAAAATCATTCTAAAGTAGAGATAGCTACTTAGAGGAAAAGTATAAATATTTATAGAGAGTGAATGAGGTCATCAATCACAAAACAAATTGAATTATCAATAAAATTCTGAGTACCGCAATGCTATAAATCTATGCTAATTTAGAAGACATCGATTAAAAAAAATTTAAGGTACTAGGAAAACATTTTTGTTTAAATATACTTTCCCTAATCTTGAGGAACTATTTTAATTATTTTAAATATATATAAATATACTTAATGGATAACTTTATATTTCATATTATTAATTTTAATTTTTGGTTGTTCTTTAGTCAATTTCAAATTTATTCCTTTACTCCAAGAAATTACTTACCAATAATGAATTTTTTTATTCCTAAAGCACTAAAAAAAGTTTTTAAAGGACAATAAGGCCTAAAAAATAGTGACAAGTATAACTATTTGTATTTAACTATAATCCAAAACCAATATGGTCAATATATTATTCTCTAAACCTCAAAATTTATATGATTGGTTCATCATTACCATTTATTTGTCAAATCATTTAACTAAAAACAATGAAAATTTGGCCACGAAATTGCATAGATTAGTGGTTGGTGTGAAACACTTATCATCTTGAGGTCATGGGTTTAAGACCCATATACTTTCTGGATTTTATTGGTTGTCACCCGGATTTCATGTTTTCCTTTTCAAAAAAAATTAATATAATTTCCAAAATAAATATTATAGAAATACTGGAAAAATATTTTTAACAAAGTTCTTCAATACAACCCTAATACATAAATAATTAATATACTTATTTTTTACATATATACTTATTTAGTCATGATTTTATCCTCTATAATGTGGAATTTACATTGCTAATGTCTAGGATACCCACACTTATGTCAAATAACTACAAAGGATTTCATAAAAAGAGCATTATTTCCTTCCATTGTACTCTTCATTTATCCTTAAAAATACATTTCTGTATATCCATCTATCCCACACATAAATAATTTCCTTATTCCATTGAGACATTTTCCTTGGTGTATCCTTCCACACTTCTCAAATGTCAGAAAACGAGCCTTCTTTTCGTAACGATCTCTACCACTCGAGCTCTTAGCATCCTCTATCATTATCTTATTTGGTGTGTTTGAGAGTTGGTAAATGTATATATTGTTAATAATATTTAATAAAAACAGTTGGGAATAAACATGATATCCTTCACTCCCGTTAACAGATCATTCGGTTTCTCATTTTTCCCTACCATTTTCTTCACGTTCGATGTTAACATGAATCCTTGGGGTCCCAGCAATTGACTAAAACATGAAAGAATAGTATGAGCAACAAAAATAATAGTTAAAAATGTATAATTATATATAATATATCTATATAAATATTCCTTATTTTTCAATCTAAAAACACTTTATGTTTAACCTAGGTGTTAATTTTAATTATATATTCAAATCCTTCATAATAGTTTGTAAATAAAAAGTGGATTACCCTAAGAAAATACCACAGTAATGTCAAAGTAGGTGTGTATTATAGCTCGTTGTCATGTACCAAGTTACCCTAAGGTAGGATCAAAACAATTTATCAAAGTTATGACTCCTAGGTACATCAGTGTTAGAACCACATCCATATATAGTATCCATAAAAGGATTTATTTCTAAGAAATCCCACATAATCTCGACCGTACCAAAATTCTATGATGTTATTTTATTCAAATACTCAAATTCTACATTAGTTTTATGTTCTTTAACCTATGATTTCATAATATTATTACTAAGGTTTTTACTAAACATCCTTTGATACCAACTATATCGACCCGACATGAGAAATACTAGAGTTAGTGTCATATATAAGTTACATTGGAATGATTACAAATAATAAAATCATGAAGTTACAAATAGTTTAGTAGACTTGATAAACCTGATACATAAATGGGCCTTTTATTAAAAATGAATACACTAATTACAACATTATTGTTTCGTTTTTAATAAATAACATTGAGGATAACTATAATCAATCTTGTAAATCCCTACAGATCTTTCATTGTGTGATTCTTATATTCTTGTGGAAAGAGACATACTAAGGGAGAAATCAAATTCTTAGTAAGGAAAAAATATAGAGGAAGAAATAATTAATTAATGAGAATAATAATTATGTCGTGGAAAATAATAGGACACAAATACCATATATTCAAAAAACTATGAAGAAAGTGCATAAAAATATGAAAAGGTAATAAATAGAAACACATACCATTAAATTAAATAGATAATAAAAAAGTAATATGTTAATGTAAGATGCTAAAACACATTCCATTTAATCAATGAACTAAAAATGAAATGTAACCATAGATATGTTGACAAAAAATCTCATGGATGAATAAAAACATAAACTGAATGAAGGAAATTAATTCTTAATGTATATCATGTATAAGGCACATAAAAACCTATACCATTAAGAACTTTCATAAGATGGTTTAAAACTATGGATAGAAACCCATTAAATTTTGAAAACTTATTTATCTATTAAGAACTTTTCGATGTACTCAGAAGCTATATAATGTTCAGGATCCACCTATCATTGCCTGTCTAAATAATTCCTCATATATAACAGTTGAAATATATAATATGACTTATTAAATATCCTTATAGAATAAATAATACTAAATTATCAATATTTCCCCAAATAATTAAATAAATATCAAATTAGGTACCATATGTAAAATGGTATATGGTCTAGGTAATAATAGTATCCATGATAAATGAAATGGATAATTAGGGGAAAATTCAATGTTTAATGATCATTGAAGATTAAATATTTCAAGGGGACTTTAAAATGAATCAAGGATGTTATTGTAAATAATATAATTGGAAAAATAAATCATTACACATCTAGAGGAAGAATAAAGATGGTATTAATACAACAAATCCCAAGTGGAAATAAATAAATGGGTTTTTTCATTGATGAATATGAATATTAAAAAATATATATTAAAATCTTTGAGGATAATATCATTTGGTTTTGAAAGAAAATTTATTTGAAAGTAAATTTTGAGAAAATTTTATTCAAAAAGAAACCTTTTAGACATGTAGTGTAATCTTAAGGAAATTATGGTGAGTAAATACTTACTTAATGTATAAGGTAAATGAATATGACTTTTCCATAGAAAAAAGGTTTGAAAATTTTCTTGTCATTAAAGACATATGAATATTACTTTGAAAACACTAGTATAAGAAAAAAAGGGGTAAAAATGTCTTTAACAAATCATTTTTTAACTATTTTTTGAATCTTTTTTGTAAAACATGGATTTTATAAGAAAATGGGTTCTCCAACTAAAGAGATAAATAAGGTATGGTTTTTATAAAGACATTTTCTAGATCATTTTGAGTACCAAAGAGTGGAAAAATGGTACCAATACTTGATAATGGTCAAGAATAACCACAGTAAATAAAATGAAATGTTTTATTGAACAATTTTTTTATAATTTCTGTGAATAAAAATACCATTTAAATTTTATTAATGTTATTGTTGAGAACAATAATCCTTAAACATTTTAATGTGTCCCATAACACATTGAATCATTTTAAATCATAAACCTCATGAAGGAATATTTTAAATTGAAGTTTTAAATGCCATGAAGAAAATTTAATTCATGATATAATATATATAAGTGATCATTACATACACCACACCAAATTAGTAAGTGGAAAATTTGACATTTATCTCAGAAAAGTAAAAAGTTAGAAGAAAATTTATTACCTTGTGTTTCCTTTTGAGAGAACGTCCAATTATTTACTATATAATAAATTTATGTATATCATTTACTTCATTAATATCCCTTTTCATGTTTATCATTACATTTATTTTACTATTTAAAATTTTGAATACAACCACCTAAACGATTTTGTTTACGACGTGTGTTTAAAACAAATTCAATATATGTGTCGAAAACAACATTTTTAGGTCAACTATGATCAAAGGGGTCCATATATAACATCTAAAAATTATAATAAATTCATAATAATTATATTTATACCTCAATTGTATTTTAGAAAGCAATCATTACAAAATTTTTAGGAAAAATTAATCAACGTTACAATCATGGAGACGATAGGCTGTAAATACTCTTGAGTAACGTTGTTATTTTTTAATGATCTTTATGGAATGATGGAAAGTAACAACATATCATTCCATAAATATAATTATATCATAGTTTAAATATTATTTAATCACACATTATTATATTTATAATTCCTTTAATGAAAAATGAATCACATAACATCGAGTAGGCGGTAGTCTACACGTCCACGAATAACGTTATCACTTTTTAAGTTTGTGAAATGGTAATAAAAAATGATATATATATTTCCATAATGGTAGTTATGTCATGAATATAATATATATGTCTTTTATTCCAATTATTTTTAATTATAAATATATTTTTTACATTCAAATAATTGTGTGAACGAATCACGTCGCTTTTAAAGGGTGGTAGTCTACACTTCCTCAAACGATGTTATCATATTTATGAAAAATGGAAAGTATAAAATATGTGTTATTAATGGATTAAAAATTATGAAGACATAATAAATTTCATATATTTATATATATATATATATATATTAAAATATTTTCCTTCATAATTGAAACCATGAGAGGTGGTAAAGGAAAAATGAACAGTCATTATTTTGTGAGACTACAGTTCACCGTACCCAGAAAGGGTGTGTTCATTACCCATTATATGGAAGTGTGTGTAAGTTTAAGTCAATATTATTAAAGAAATAATATATTATAATATTACGGAAACTTTTATTATTATAATAACATTGAATTTTTTTTTTGAAGTCGAGGAAAAGTAAATGAAAAAAGTGATCGTTAGAAAGCATTACCATAACAATCAGGTAACTCCTTTTGGTTTATACTAAAGGGCTTCCTTGGAAGGATTTATTACCAAGTGGGGGATTAAAGTTATTGGGTAGTTATTTTCTGATGTGAATTTGTTATATATCTTCTGAAATTATGTGTTTTGAGAGGTATGAGTGATTAAGAGAAGTGGTGGTCTTTTATAGTGGAGGAAAAGGACTCGCGTAGTATTTTGAAAACAAGTTAAGTGTTACCACATTTTTACCTAAAACAATTAATACAAAACACTGAATAATTTAAGTTTCATTGGATATTTATGGTTATAAAATGGGTTTTAGAAAATTATCTAGGTCATTTGAGACCCTATGTAAAAGGATTGGTCCTTTATTTAGCTAAATATTTCTTTAATGATTGTAATTAATCTTAATCACCTTCAATAATATTTTTGGTGAAAAATAAAGTTTGTCTTATTAGAAAATATTAGTTATTCTGATTCAAAATTTGGAATCAATTTTTCTAAATTTAAAATATTATAAGGGATGAAATTTGATTTAAATTTAATCCCACTAGCGGGACGACAATGTACGGTTTTAAAGTAAAAACATTTGAAAGTTTCTTATGTTTTTATAATCAATTTCAAAGTGAATTTTATTTCAATGAAAAACAATTTATTAAATGATAAAAATATTATTTAATAAAACATTAAAAACAATTAAAATTATAATTTATCCATATAAATAAATTATATTAAAAAGAGGTTTTGAACTAAAATGCGGTATTTTTAATTATTCTTTCAAAAATTAAATATTTTACAAAAATATCAAAAATTCACCCTAGGATAATTATTATTTTTCAATTTTAAAATTAAGATTATTTTGACATATTAAGTCTATTAAAGTGTCAAAAATAATTTTTAAAATGGATTCCCCATTAAAAGGGAGTAAAAATGCCTTTATTGAAACATATGTTTTTATCTATGAAATTGGGTTTATTCTATTCTTATGCATATCAAAACTAAGATAAGAATATAAAAATATTTGGTTGAATATATAAAATATATATTTTATAAAATAATTAACTAACATTAATTAATTATTATTATTAAGGTAAAACTCTTTTGGAATGATATAAATAATAATATTTCATTTTATAACTAATTTGTTCTTGTTTTCATTTCTCATTAATTGGTAGCCAATGAATTCATTTTATATTTATATAAACAATAAATTTTTATAAGTTAGTTAAAATTATTCATATCCAGTAACAAGATGGAAGGGATATATAAAATTATATTAAAAAATAATATTTTAGTAATACATAATTGTTTGGTGAAACTTGGTCTTTCGTGTAATGAAAGCTATCGAGGAAGGTCGCTCTTGCATGTAACCCAAGTTATCGAATAATGTCACTCTTGTGTGTAACATAAACTAACTTAGTGTTTCCTGAATTTAAATCTATATCATGTATTTATTTTTTTTAATACTAAATATATATTAGATTCTAGGTATATTATAGTCCCTTATGTGCTTGGTGATGCGTGTTATACACACTATCGAATACAAAGTTGTACTTTAGAATTTTGGGGTCTTATAACCACTAATATTATTTTTGATATGTTTTAAAAGAATATTAATGCTAAATTTACATATGAAAACGAGGTTATAATGATTCAAGGAACTATGGTCTTTTATTTTAGGGATCAAAACCACCCATTGACCACATACACCTCTGATAAGTAGTCCACCATTAACGTATTCTTGGACTACCTATATTTCCATGTTCCTAATGAAAACCAATGAAATCAAATAGAATGCACCAGGGAATCCATAAGGGCATGGTGTGCTTTCCTATTGCATGTTATGCATAGTTTATTTTATTTATTCTTCTTCTAGAGAAGCTTCAAACACTTTATTTTATTGATCTGTAATCAGCATCAAAATGAAACGAATAAAAATATGATCTTCCTCATACCATATTTTTTTTGAACATGTTCCCCAACTCTTTTCATCCAATATATTATAAAAATGTTCTAAGTATGTTTTCCCTACCACTTCCACATCTATGTTAATAGAATAATCCTCCATCTGAAAATTGGTTTTTATGTTTTTTCACCTCTTTCAGACATGCCTAAAAAAGGTAGTGTTATGGTATTTCTCATTGATCCATGGGGATCTTGTTTTTTTATTGCATATCTTCTCAATATCTTATTTTTTTGGAATGAAAATTTGGATTCTCTGTTAATACAGTAAAAAATTTTCTATCCCACCCATGTTGAAGCATGTCCTATATCCTTTCAATGTACTCTCAAAGCCCATCCAGATTAAAATCTCTCTAATTTCTGTTAAAAAACCTATATAACAAATTTAAAACTTTGTACCTGCTCAACCAATATGTCCCATTAAGTACTCCTCACTGGTTTGAATATTTTTTAACAATCCGCATAAATCCATCCTTTAAAAACATTACCTCTTCTTTGGGAAACCTCTTTAGGATTAAGCTATTTTTTTATTTTAGATTTATAAGATAAAAATGTAATAGAGGATGTTTAGAGGAATGTATAGGAGGGATTTGGGTATGAATTTTTAGAACAAATGGGTTTTGGATGTGTGAATAAGGGAGGAGAGGGGTGGCCATTTATAAGTGGTGGAGAGGACACATGTGGAATTTTTGAAAAGATAAAGTGATACCCCATGTGTTCTCATTCCAAAAGACTCTAAAATGGTTTAGTATTAAACCTTAGAGATTATATAGTCACAATATATACATAAATGGGGATTTTGATAAGTTTTTGGTTATTTTTAACCCTTATATATTTATTTTACCCCCCATTATACCCATTTTACCATAACCATTGTAATTAATTTTGTTCTTTTTTTAGTATTCATTAACGTAAAAAAATTAATTTGACCTTATGAGAAAATATAAACTATTATTATTCCAAAAAAAGATTTAATTTTTACAAATTTAATTCATATAAAGGGCATAATTTAATTTAAAATTGAACCACAAACGTGATGAAAGAGTAGTTTTCCAAATAGATAATTCTCATAAGCATGGAATGTTTAAATATAAAAATTTTATTTAATATTAATTAAAATGAAGAAATTTGTTAAATTGAAATATAATTGCACAAATTTTAAACTAAAACCAATTTAAAAAATAATTTAACTTTGTAAATAATTTAAATGAAAAGTTTGTTTTAAATAAAAATTTGTATTTTTTACTATTTATCAAAAAAAGAAACTTTTCCAAAAAATACCGAAAATTTATCCCAAGATAATAATGATATTATTATTTAAAAATGAATTTATTTTTATTAAATAAATTATATATAAGTTTTAAAAATTATTTTTATCATAATTGTGCAAGAAGAGACAAAGTCGTTTTATTTTAAAAAATTCGGATTTTAGAAAACATTTCTTTTTTTTCATTCAAATTATTCATATTTCAAATTTGTAAATTTATTTTTTATAATCTCATATAATAAACTTATGTTAATTATTTAATTTATTGAGGTCCTTTTTCATGTTTATTATTAATTTTATTTCATATTTTACTATATTTTATACAACTACTTAAACAATTCATTATACGTCTTGTGTTTAGACTAAATTCAGTTTATCTGTTGAAAAAAACATTCATAGGTAATCTATGGTAAAATATTTCATCATATAACATCTACAGAATAATAATAATTACATTATTATCATATTTAATCTTCAATTGTACTTTTAGAAACAATCATTACATGCTGTTATGAAAAACGAATCAATGTTACAATCATGGAGACAGTTGCACATACATACACATGAGTAATGTTCTTATTTTTCAATGATTGTTATAGAAGGAAGGTGAGTAACTGAATATAATTCCATAATTATAATTATATCATTAATAACATTATTTTTAATCATATATAATTATATATATATAATTATTGTTATGAAAAAGGAATCACATCATGTCACGGAGGCGGTAGTCCACACATCCACGAATAACGTTATCACTTTTTTAAGTGTGTGAAAGGGTACTAAAGAAAATATATATATATATATATATCATGATTTTTAATTATGACATTAATATCATATAGTTTTTTATTTCTCATATGATTAATTATAATCATCTTTATTACAATCCATGTATCTTGCGGACGAATCACATCGCTTTGAGGGGGTAGTAGTCCACACTTCCTCAAATGATGTTATCATGTTAACAAAATGGAAATTATTAAATGTTTGTGTTATAAAAGGATTAAAGAAGTATAAATACATAATAAACAGCATATAGATCAAATATAAATATATTTTTCATCATATTTTCCTCCATAATATGTGGTAAAGGAAAAATAAACAATCATCGTTTCAGGAGGTAGTAGTTCCTTGTATGTAGAAATAGTATGTCTATTGCCCATTAAAAGGAATTGTGCATAAGTTTAGGTCAAGTACATAATATAACAACATATCAGAATATTTAGGATACTATTTTTATTATAAGATCATGGAGTAAAAATATTTTAGGTTGTGGAAAAGTAAATGAGCGAAAGTGATTGTTGAAAAGTGATATCTTAAATATCAGGTAAGTCCTTTTGGTTTATACCAAAGGGAATCCTTAGAAGGATTTCTGCCAAAAATGAGTCTTAAAGGTTTATTGTAGGGATTTTTGGGAGTTAATTTGGTAGATCATGGCCGAACTTATGTTGTTTGAGAGTTTTGAGTAATGTAGAGAAGTTGTTTCCTTTTATAGTGGAGGAAAAGGACTAACATGGTATTTTGAAAACAAGTTAGGAATCCTTTCATTTATACCATAAAAAAGTTATCAAAAACAAACTAAACTAAATAATGTAAAGATAATGACAAAATTATTTCTATAAAATGGTTGTCATAAAATTGGATAGGTCATTTCGGCCCCAATTTGAAAGGTATAGTCTTTTATTAAGCTTAATTTTGCATAAAAAAGTTTAATTAATTTTAATTATTTTTAATCAATTTATGTAAAATTTTTGTTAAAAAAAGGTTGGACTTATAAAAAGTTATAAATTATTATTATTCTAAATATGGAATCCATTTTTCTAAATTTTAATCATATAAGTTTCACAAGCTGATTAAAATTTAATCACGTAGGTAGTTTGATAATGCAGGTTTTTTTAGTAAAAACGTTTGAATGTTTGTAATGTTTTTATAATAAATTTCAAATTGAAATTGATTATAATGAAATAAATTGAATAAATTGATAAAATTTTGATCCAATTAATCTTTAAAACAAATAATAATTATAATTTAATCTTATAAATAAATTAAATTAAAAATTATATTTGAACTAAAATTCATTATTTTTTACAATTCGTTAAAAAATGAAATGTTTTATAAAAATATTAAAAATTTGTAATAAACTAATTTATATATCTATATTTCAAATATAAAGTATATTTTAACATATTTAAATAAATAATAGTTTCAAAATTATGATTTAAAATGGATTCTCCATAAAAATGTGAAAACATTCCCTTTATAAAAATATAGTTTTTTATGTTTGTAATTTGGTTTATTCCTATAATATGAATATAAAACCTTATGAATGAAGATAAAAAAATATTTTATTTAATATAAATCATATAAATTTAATTAAAATCATTAAATTAATACAATTAATTATGATTATTAATACAAAACTCTTTTAGAATCATATAAATAATAGTATTTCATTTTATATCCAACTGGTTATTCTTTTCGTTTCTCATTAACTGGTTGCCAATGAATAAATTTTATATTTATTAAAAGAATAAATTTTTATATGTTAGTTAATAATATTTATAACCTCTATCATAATGGCTATGTTATATCATATTATATTAAATAATAATATTTTAATAGTACATCGTTGTTTGGTGAACCTCGATCTTGGGTGTAATGCAAGCTATCGAAGAAGGTTACTCTTGTGTGTATCACAAGATATCGATAAAGGTCTCTCTTGTATGTAACGCAAACTAACTTAGTGTTTCTTCCATTAAAATATATATCATGTATTTAATTTTTTTAAAATATTAAATATATTATAGAGTCTCGGGATATTATATTCCCTTACAGGCTTGGTGATGTATGTCATACACAGTATCGAATACAAAGTTGTACTTTATAATTTCGGAGTGTTATATTCTCCCCGAAATTACTAAATTTCATCCTAAATATTTAAACACAATATTGGTCATATATTCTTTAATATTTTTAATGATGAATCCCACATCACGAGAAGGGTTTATAAAACATCCTATTGAAGTAAGAGAGTGGGAAGTGCAATGTTCACATAGAAAAACTTATAAATAGGAATATTAGTATGAGAAAATCAGTAGAAAGTAGAGATACATACTAGAAGGAAAAGTATAAATATTCATAGGGAGTGAATGAGGACATCAATCACAAAAAAAAATTAATGATCAATATAATTTTGAGTACCTCAAAGCTATAAATATATGATGATTTAGAAGACACCGGTTAAAAAAAATTAAGGTACTAAGATGACTTTTTTATTTGAAGATACTTTTTCTAATGTTGAGGAAAAACTTTTCTTACTATATATATATATATAAATATTCTTAATGGATAGGTTTATATATCATATTATTAATTTTAACATTTAGTTTCTCTTTGGTCAAATTCAAATTCATTCCTTTACTCCAAGATATTACTTACCAATAATGAATTTTTTTATTCCTAAAGCATTAAAAGAAACTTTTAAAGGATCGTAAAGCCTACAAAATAGTGAAATGTATAACTATTTGTATTTAAATATATTCTAAATCCAATATGGTTAATATATTAGTCTATAATCCTCAAAAGTGATATGATTGGTTAATCATTACTATTTATTTGTCAAATCATTTAACTAAAAACAATAAAAATTAAACCCGGAAATTGAATATGTTAGTGGTTGGTGTGAAACACTTATCATCTTGATTTCATGTTTTCAAGACCCACAGACATTCTCTATTTGATTGGTTGTAACACGAATTTCAGGTTTTCATTTTAAAAAAAATTAATATAATTTCCAAAATAAATATTATAAAAATCCTTGAAAAATATTTTTAAAAAAAGTTTTCAATACAACCCTAATACATAAATACTTCATATACTTATTTTCACATATATCCTTCTTTAGTGAATATTTTATCCTCTATAGTGTGGAATTTACATTGGTAATGTCTAAGATCCACACACTTATGACAAAAAACTATAAAGGATTTCTTAGGAAGAGTATTATTTCCTTCCATTGTAATCTTCATTTCTCATTAGAAATACATTTATGTATATCTTTATATCCCACACATAAATAATTTCCTTTTTTTATTGAGACACTTTCCTTGGTATCTCCTTCCACACTTCTCACATGTCGGGAAATGAGCCTTCTTTTTTTAACGATCTCTACCACTCGAGCTCTTACAAACCTAAATAATTCTCTTATTTGGAATATTCGAGAGTTGGTAAATGTATATATTGTATATAATATTTTAGAAAAACAGTTTGGAATAAATATGATATCCCTCACTCCTGTTAACGGCTCATTTGGTTTCTTCTTTTCACTACCATTTCCTTCATGTTCAATGTTAACATGAATCCTTCAGGTCCAAGCCATTAACTAAAACCCGAAAGAATAGTATGAGCGACAAAATTTATAGTTTAAAAAATGTATAATTAAATATAATATATCTATATAAAGATACCTTATTTTTTAATCTAAAACAATTTATTTTTAACCAAGTATGTTCAATTTAATTATATATTCAATTCCTTTATAATGGTTTGTAAATAAAAAGTGTATTACCCTAAGAAAATACCCATGGAATGACAAAATATTAGTGTAGTATGCCTTGTTGTTATGTACCAGGTTACCCCATGGTAGGATCAGAACACTTTATCGAAGTTATGACTCCTAGGTACATCTTTCTCACAACCACATCCACATGTAGTATCCAAACAAGGATGTATTTCTATGAAGGCCCATGTAATCTCTACCATACCAAAATTCTGTAATGTTTTTTTATTCATATCCTCAAATTATACATTAGGTTTATGTTCTCTAACTTATGATTTCATAATATTGTTACTAAGGTTGTTAATAACCTTACTTTGATACCACTTATAGAAAACCAACATGAGAAAGACCAGAGTTAGTGTCATATATAAGTTATATTGGAATGATTACAAATAATAAAATCATGAAGTACCAAATAGTTTAGCAGACTTGATAAACTAGATAAATAAATGGGTATTTTATTAAAAATTAATACACTAATTACAACATTATTTTTTCTACTTAAATAAATATATCTGAGGATAACTCTAATCCATCTTGTAAATACCGACAGATCTTTCATTGTATGATTCTTATATTCCAAGGGTAAGAAACATAATAAGGGTAAAATCAAATTCTTAGTAAAGGAAAAATATAGAGGAATAAAAAATTAATTAATGATAATAATAATTATTTCATGGAAAATAATAGGACAAAAATACCATATATTCAAAAAAACTGAGAAGGAAGTGCATAAAAAATATGTAATGGTAATAAATAGAAACACATGTCATTCAAATAACTAGATAAGGAAAAATCAGTATGTTAAGGTAAGATTCTAAAACACATGACTTTTAATCAACGAACTAAAAATAATATGTCACCATAGATATGTTGACGCAAAATCTCATATATGAATAAAAACATAAACTGAATGAATGAAATGAATTCCTAATGTACATCATGTATAAGGAACATAAAAACATATACCATCAATAACTTTCATAATATGGTTTAAAACTATAGATAGAAACCCATTAAATTTTGACAACTTGTTTGTCTCTTAAGAACTTTTCGATGCACTGAGAAGCTATATAATCTTCGAGCTTCACCTATCATTGCATATCTAAATAATTTCTCATATATAATAGTCAAAATATATAATATGCCTTATCAAATATCCTTGTAGAATAAATAATACATAATTATAAATACTTCCCCATATAATTAAATAACTATCAAAGTAGGCACCATATATAAAATGGAATATGTTCTAGGTAATAATAATATCCATGATAAATGAAATGGATAATTAGGGTAAAATTAAAGGTTTAATTATCATTGGAGACTAAATATTTCAAGGAGATAAAAATGAATCAAGGAATTTAATGTGAATAATATCCTTGGAAAAATAAATCATTAACAATCTAGAGGAAGAATAAGGATGGTATTAGTACAACAGATCCCAAGTGGAATAAAATAAATGGTTGTTTTTATTGATGAAGAGAAATATTGAAAAAAAATATCTTAAAAATCCTTGAGGAATATATCATTTGGTTTTGAAAAACATTTGCTTTAAAAGTAACTTTTGATAACATTTTACAAAAAAAGTAACATTTTAGACATGCAGAGTAATATTTAAAGAAATGAAGGTGAGTAAATACTTACTTAATGTATAATTTAAAAGAACATGACTTTTACATTGGAAAAAAGGATTGACAATTTTATGGTTAGGAAAGTGATAAGAATATTCCTTTGAAAACCCTGGTAAAATAAAAATGTGGTAAAAATGTCTTTATATAATAATTTTTAAACCATTTTTGAATTTTTTTTTGTAAAACATGGTTTTTATAAGAAAATATGTTCTCCAAATAAAGAGATAAATAAGGTTTTGTTTTCATAAAAACGTTTTCCAAATCATTTTGAGTACCAAATAGTGGAAGAATGGTACTAATACATGATAATGGTCCTGAATAACCAGATAAAATAAAATTAAATGTTTTATTGAACAATTATTTTTATAATTTCTTTGAATTTAAATACCATTGAAGGATCATTAATGTTATTGTTGAGAACAATAATCCTTAAATATTCCATTGTGTCCCATACCACATCGAATCATTTTATATGAAAAACCTGATGGATGAATATTTTAAATGGAAGTTTTAAATACCTTGAAGATAATTAAATTCATGATATAATATATAAAATTGATCTAAAAAAACCACACAAATGAATTAAGTGGTGAAGATGACATTTATCTCACAAAAGTAAAAAAGTTAGATGAAAATCTATTACCTGTATTTTCATTTTGGGAGAACGTCTATTTATTTTCTGTATAATAAAATTATGAAATTTTTTACTTGATTAATAACCATTTTTATGTTTATAATTACTTTTATTTTAATATTTATAATGTTTAATACAAATACCTAAACAATACTTTTTTGGACGTGTGTTTATACCAAATTTAGTTTATGTGTCAAAAATAACTATGGTAAGTCAACTATGGTAAAAGGGGTCCTTATATAACATCTAAAAAATAATAATAATGGAATAATAATTATATTTATACATCAATTATAATTTTAAAAATAATCATTACAAATGGTTATGAAAAATGAATCAACGTTACAATCATGGAGACGGTAGGCTGTAAATACTCATGAGTAACATTATTATTTTTTAATAATCATTATGGAATAACGGTAAGTAACATCATATCATTCCAGAAATATAATTATATCATAGTTTACGAATTATTTAATCACACATACTTATATTTATAATTCTTGTGATAAAAAAGGAATGACATAATATCGAGGAGGTGGTAGTTTACAGGTCCACGAATAACGTTATCACTTTTTATGTGTGTCAAAGGGTAGAAAAGAAAATGAGATATATATTTCCATAACAGTAATTGTGTCATGAATATAATATATATGTTTTTTATTCAATTTATGTTTAATTATAATCATATTTTATACTTTCAATGAAATCTGTGAATGAATCACATTGCTTTGACAGGGTGGTAGTCCACACTTCCTCAAATGATGTTATCTTATTTATGAAAAATGGAAAGTATGAATGGTATGTGATATTAATGGATTAAAAATTATGAATAAATTATAAATTTAAAATATATATACATATTAAAAAAAATCATCATAACTGAACCCATGAGAGGTGGTAAAGGAAAAATAAACAATCATTGTTTTGTGAGACTACAGTTCAACGTACACAGAAACAGTCTGTTCATTACCCATTATATGGAAGTGTGTATAAGTGTAGGTCAAAATAATTAGAGAAACAAATATCATCATATTAAGTAATATTTTATTATTATATGAACAATGAATAAAAATATTTTAGGTGGTGGAATAGTAAATGAAAAAAAGTGATTGTTTGAAAGTGTTACCTTAACAATCAGGTAACTCCTTTTAGTTTATACCAAAGGGATTCCTTGGAATTATTTTGGCTCAAATTGAGGATTCAAGGTATTGGGTATTTATTTTTGGAAGTTAGTTGGTTATATATTTTCTGAACTAATGTGTTTTGAGAGGTGTGAGTAATAAGGAGAAGTGGTGGTCTTGTATAGTGGAGGAAAAGGACTCACGTGGTATTTTGAAAACAACTTAGGTGTTCACAAATTTATACATAAAAACATTAATACAAAAAAAACTGAATAATTTAAGTTTCATGGTATATTTATGGTTAGACAATGGTTGTTGGAAAATTATCAAGGTCATTTGGGACCCTAATTTAAAGGCTTGGTCATTTATTAAGCTTAATTTTTCCTTAATAATTGTAATTAATCTTAATCACATTCAATAATAATATTGGTGAAAAAAAATCGGTCTTATTAGAAAATATAAATTATTCTGATTACAAATTTTGAATCAATTTTTCCAAAATTAAAATATTATAAGGGAATGAAGTTGATTTAAATTTAATCCCTCCAGCAGGACGAAAATATGGGGTTTTAAAGTAAAAACAATTGAAAGTTTGCTATGTTTTTTTAATCAATATCAAAGAAAATTTTATTAAAATGAATAGAATTTTATTAATTGGTAAAAATATAATCTAATAGAACTTTTAAAATAATTAAAATTTTAATTTAAAGTTATAAATAAAATAAATTAAAAAGTGGTTTTGAACTAAAATGCATTATTTTTAACTATTCTTTAAAAAATGAAATGTTTTAGAAAAATATAAAAAATTTACCCTTGACTAATAATTATATTTAAATTTAAAAATTAAGATTATTTTGACATATTAAGTATATTAAAGTTTCAAAATTAATATTTAAAATGGTATCCCTATTAAAAGGTAGTAAAATTGCCTGTATAAAAAGATAGGTTTTTATCTAAGAAATTGGGTTTATTCTTATATTATGAATATCAAAACTAAAGGATGAATATAAAAATATTTGGTTGAATATATATCATATATGTTTCAT
The DNA here is from genome assembly GCA_963277665.1 of Viscum album. NCBI lineage: Eukaryota > Viridiplantae > Streptophyta > Magnoliopsida > Santalales > Viscaceae > Viscum > Viscum album. Next base: position 1,515,716,002 of record OY728119.1, read on the forward strand.
AAAATAATTAACTAACTATTATTAATTATTCTTATTAAGACAAAACTCCTTTGGAATGATATAAATAATAATATTTCATTTTATAAAAAATTGGTTTTTTGTTTTCATTTCTCATTAATTGGTAGCCAATGAATTCATTTTATAATTATATAAATAATAAATTTTTATAAGTTAGTTAATATTATTCATAACCAATAACAAAATGGAATGGTTATATCATATTATATTAAATAATAATATTTTAGTAATACATCATTGTTTGGTGAAACTTGGTCATTCGTGCAATATAAGCTATCGAGGAAGGTCGTTCCTGCATATAACACAAGTTATCGATGATTTTCACTCTTGCGTGTAACACAAAAGAACTAAAAGTTTAATCAATTAAAATCTATATCATGTATTGATTTTTTTTAAATAGTAATTATATAGTAAAGTCTAGGTATATTATACTCTCTTATCTGCTTGGTGATGCGTGTTATACACACTATCGAATAAAAAGTTGTACTTTATAATTTTTTGGTCTTACAACCCATAATATTATTTTTGATATGTTTTAAAAGAATATTAATGCTAAATTTACATAATAAAACAAGTATATAATGATTCAAGGAACTATGGTATTTAATTTTTTGGATCAAATCCACTCATTGACCACATAACACTCTGGTTAGCGCTCCACCATTTACATATTCCTGAATAGCCTATATTACTTTCATCATAATGAAATCCAATGAAACCACACAGAATACACCAGGTAATCCATAATGGCCTCATGTGCTTTCCTATTGCATGATATTCATGGTGTCTTTTATTTATTCTTCTTTTGGAGGAGCTTCAAATACTTTATTCTATTGATCTACAATCAGAATTAGAATGAAACTCATAAAATTATGATCTTCCTCATACCATATTTGTTTAGAATGTGGGCCCCTACTCTTTTTAGAAAACATATTCTCAAAAGGTTCTAATAATTTTTTCCCTTCAACTTCTACAACTATGTTAATGAAATAATCCTCTATACAAAAATTGGGTTTTAAGTTGTTTCACCTCCTTTAGACATGCCTACAAAAGGTAGTGTTATGGTATACCTCTTTGATCCATGGGGAAATTGTTTTTTTTTACTTGTATATCCTCTCAATATCTGATTTTTTTGGAATGAAAATTTGGCTTCTCTGTTAAAACGGTTAAAAAAATCTTATCCTACTCGTGTTGAAGCATGTCTTATATCCTTTCAATGTACTCTCTATGCCTTTCTAGATTAAAATATCTCTAATTTATATTAATAAAAAAACCTATATATCAAATTTCAAACATTTTATATACTTAACCAATTTTTCCAGTGAAGTAATCCTCCCTGATTTCTCCCAATATTTTTTAACAATCCACATAAATCCCTCCTTTAAAAACATTACCTCTTCCTTGGAAAACCTCTTTAGGATTAATATATTTTTTTATTTAAGATTTATAAGATAAAAAAGTCATATAGGATGTGTGTAGGGAATTATATGAAGGATTTGGGTATGAAATTTTAGAAAAAATGGGTTTTGAATGTGTGAATAAGGGAGGAGAGGGGTGGGAATTTATAAGTGGTGGAGAGGACACACGTGGAATTTTTGTAAAGCTAAAGTGATAACCATGTGTTCTCATTCCAAAAGACTCTAAAATGGTTTATTCATAAACCTTGTAGATTATATAGTCACAATATATCCATAAAAGGGTATTTGGATAAGTTTCGTGTTATTTTTAACTGTTATATTTTTATTTTACCCCCCATTATACCCATTTTACCTTAACCATGGTAATTAATTTTTTTTCTTTTATCAGTATTCATTAAAGTAAAAAATTTAATTTGACCTTATTATATAATATAAACTAAAATGATTCCAAATAGAGATTTAATTTTTAAAAAATTAATTCATATAAAGGGCACAATGCAATTAAAAATTAAACCATTGACGCAACGAAAGAGTAGCTTTACAAAGAGATAATTCTCATAAGCATATAATCTTTTAATATAATTTTTTTTTAAATTAACTAACATGAAAAATAAAATAAATCTAAATATAATTGAACAAAGTTTAAACTAAAACCAATTTAAAAAATAATTTAACTTTGTAAATAGGTTAATTGAAAAAGTTGTTTTCAAAAAAAAATTGTATTTTTCACTATTTATCAAAAAATGAAACTTTTCTAAAAAATACCAAAAATTCATCTCAAGTAAATATTGATATTATTATTTAACAATGAAATTATTTTTATAAAATAAATTATATATAAGTGTTTAAAATTAATTTTACCATAATTGTGCAAGAAGAGACAAAGTTGCTTTATATTAAAAAATACAGTTTTTAGAAAACATTTCGTTTTTCATTCTAATGATCCATATTTCAAATTGGGAAATACATTTCTTCGAATATCATATAATAAAAAGGGTTAATAAAACATCAAATTTTTATTTCCAACATATGCTCTCAAATACTTTAATAAATAGTACTACAATATAATCCTTATATAATTTATGATTCTTATAATGAGAATATAATTTATAAAATACTTATAAAACATATTTATTGAATCCTAATGTATTCAACTTAATCCTTCCACTTCAGCTGTATCTATTTCATAAACATGACCATGGTCCCTTTGCTTCTTCTGGGGTATATTCTCATAAAACATGGGACATTCATTTACATAGTTCCCCATATACTTATAGTTGAAGTACTGAACATTAGAAAATTCTTTTTAACCCTTTTAATCACGATCATGGTGGTAATTCTCTCCATACTCATAGAAAAATAATATTCCCTTAATGAAAGAACTAGGGTGTATTTTCCACAATTATCACATGTGGGAAAATCATTCTTCACCTTCTTCCAGTTTCCTTATTTTTCTAAACAAATATATTCTACTATTTATTTCCATCAAATCCATATGACTTGGAGAATTATTTATCTATTTTTATAGAAAATGATATTATGTCCTCGTATAATGGGAACCTTTGGGATATGATTTCCCTTTTAGGTATTGAATTTTACACATCAATGAAACAGTCAATATCACTCTTTGGATTATGTTCGTTGTTTGTATCATGTCTTTATAACCTTGTAAAGTTGGATTCAAACATAGAAACATTTTCATCTTACTTTTCTCTTGGATTCATGAATTTTCTCTCGATATCCACTAATTGATTATGAGGAAAAAATGTTTCCAATAATAGTATTTTAAAATCCATTCATTCAATTCTTGTTATTTCTTCTTCATCCACAGAATTTGAAATAAATTAACACCATTGATTCACATCTCTTTAGAGATGACAAAATACTATTAAAAAAGTCTCTCATTCATTTCTTTTGAAATTGAGAAATATCTTCTATTGGGGACATATCCATATCTCTGATTCAAATAGATTTGTAGTCCTATTTAATGATGGGGGTTGATGATGCATAAAGTATTTCAACATTGTCACATAATATGGCGGATCAACTAGATTATCCTTGCATAAAAGGTTATTACTCATAACCTTAGTCATATACCCCAATGTGGTTATAATTTATTAAGTTCCAACTGCTACTCTAGCTCTAGATTTATTATCTTTCACAAGAGGGGAATCCCTACATAGGGTATGTGAACTGATATGGTTCACATTTATTCCACTATTCTATATTTCTAAATAATGGAATACACTATATTAAATCATATAATTGTGAAATATAATTTATAATCCCAATACTAGTGAAACAATTAACAAAAATTGAATATTTTATGTGAGGGTTATCTCATAATTAAAAAAATGGTTTCCATGAGAAATTTTTGAAAGCATAAAAATATTTTCAAATCCTTAATAATCGTTTATAAGGAAAATGTAAATTATACTAATCATATCACATGGAAGTGTAAAAAGAGTGTGTATTAAGGGCCATTATCATGTACTTAGTAATTATTGAGTCAAACCTAATATGACTTTTTCATATTTATTACCACTAGGTACATTATTTCCAAAAGCATGTCAACTTTTAGTATCCAAATAGGGTTGTATTTTGAGTAAAAAACAAAAAAACTATATCTTACCAATGATTTAGAATGTTATTCTATACATATCCTCATTCTATATCATAGATGTTTCCCAATTTATTTTTTTCAAAATATAGTTCCACAGTTTTCTACTAAACATTCTCTGATAGAAACGGTAATGACCAAAAATTCGATAACCTGGAGTCGGTTTCTACTTTTTTATATTATCATAAGATTAAAGGAATCACATTAAGAGGGAAAAACTATTTTTTTTTCTTGGTAAACTAGACACATAAATTAAATTCACATTAAAATTGAACACATAAAATAAAAAATGTGTTTTCTTTGAGAATTTCATTTTCCCTCATATCATATTCCTACATATCAATGCAAAAGAACTTCCTGGTATCTGTGGAAATATAAAAAATAATAAATGGATGAGTTCATATTCTCAATAAGGGTAATCGTACAGCTGAAACGATCATGACTAAATAAGAAGAAGCAATATGGAATGGTAAATAACTGAATCACATTCCATTTAATCATTAAACTGATCATAATATTTTAGAAATAAATGATAACCAACTAAATATTTACAATTAATTAAATAAGCTTGAAACTTATCCATGTATATTATAACTAAAGGAATAATCACATAGAAATAATTGATATCATAATGTGAGATTTCATAATGTTGGACATCTGAAATGATTAAGGCCTTCTACAAGACAGTTTAAATATGTTTCTAGAAACCCATCAAATTTTTTGTTCGGATTTGTCTATTGAGACCTGTAGATAAATCAATGGGATATCAATAATAGGGACCCACCCATCACATACTTTGTCCAATGAATTACTCGTATTAATTTGGTGAAACATAATCAATATATAAATTAATATTAAAGCTAATATAATTTTTTTTAATACTTACCCCAATCAAATTAACATAATAATAAACTATATAGATTAATAGGGTAAATAGTAATAAAATTTTACATACTTATTCAAACATTTCATAAACCATCCAAATAAATAATATCGGTGATTTAAATACAATATTTTCCAAGTGAATCATATGTAAAATAAATATTTAATGATATTGATGAATAGAAATAACATAAAAATTTCATTATTTTTTTTAGCAAAAAAATATTTTAACATTGAAATTATTTATAAAAAAATATTTTTAAAATATTTTCCTTAAATAATATTTTATTACATGTAAAACTATATTTAAAACATTGAGTGGTTATGACTGTGTAAAATTTTGTACATGTTGTACACATTTAAATAGTACATCCTTTCACATTTTTTGAAAAACACTAATATTCATTCTTTTGAAAATGACCTTAATATTCCTTTCGAAAAAATTTGTAAAAAGTAAAAATTCGTAAAAAGGAATTTAATAATTCATTTTAAAATTTTTAGAAAAATTCCAAATAATTGTTGAAAATATGTTTTTTTTTTTGAAAAATTACCTAAGACCAATATGATGTGTGATTTTGTTAAAAATAATTTCTCAAATATTGTATTTAAATTTTTTTGGGAAATGTTACTATTACATGGAAAAGTTCTTGAATAACCAAAGTAGAATAAAACGAATTATTTTCAAGATAAAAATATTAAATAATGTTACACCCTGATATTTTGTAAAATATATTTTTTTGTACTAATTTAAACTATTTGATATTTTTCATTTCACACAACACTAAATATAGCTTATATTATATGAAAGTACTATGTTATTATTGATTATTATAAAAAAACATATCTATATTTCACTACACACAACACATATATTCTCTTGTAGTATAAAAAAGAAATGTGTTTGGATTGGGATACACACAATTTTTAGTTCCATCAATATCATGTGTTAAATATAAGACATAGTTTTACCAAAAAAACGTTGTACTATTAATATTATTTTTAAAGTATTATTATATTCGTCACCAATCCATTGGAATGGTATCTAATAATAATATTAATTAAATAATTAATATATTGTTTATACATGTATATACTAATAATTATTCTATGGCCAATGAAAATAAAACCCTTTTGAAAATATAGGAAATCTTTTGCAGGAAAACTATATTTATGCAATGAAACACGTTTTACATCAAGAAATTAATTAAAATTTTGATAATTTTTTTTATGAAATGTATATATATATAAATTAAACCATTTTATATTCATATTATTTTTTTCTATAAAAGAGATAAAAATAAATCTAATTTTACTCATTGCGATATATATTTTTTATAAAAGTTAATTTTACCACCTTTTAATGATGCACCTACTGTAAATATAATTTTCAAACTTGTATATATTTTATTTTTCAGAATAAAATTAATTTTTGAGTTTTTAATATCATAATTTTCATTGAGTTGTTTTTTTTAATTTTTTGGGGAAGTTTAATTTTTGGTTGAATAGTTAAAAATACTAAATTTTAATTGAAAACTGCATTTTTATATAATATATTGATATAGAAAAATTATTTTTAAAATTATTTTTAAATTATATTTAGATAAATTGAACATATATTAATACAATATAGGTCATTGGAATCATTTTTTCATTTAAATTGGATATAAAAATATTTTGAACTTGTTAACATTTTCACTTTAAAATAATGTTGTCTCGTCCCATCTGCGAGATTAATTTTAAATTAATTTATACCAATTATGTGTTAAGAATTTGGAAACATTGATCCTATATTTAGAATAAAAATTATTTTTAACTTCTATTGACTTCAAATTATTTTTTAAAAAAAATATTAGTAAAAGTAAATAAAATTAATTGCAACGATTAAGGAAAAACGTGTTTATATAGTGGTTAAACATTAACATAAGGGGAAAATAACATATAAACATGTATAAAATATATTTTATGTCCATATTTATACCATATAATCACTTTTATCAAACATTTACCTTTATTTGAGTCACATGATTTGAGGGAGACCCCTCAATAGTGTTTACCTTTTTATATTTCCACGAATGGCACTCCTCCTACGCTGTAAAAGGGAACTAACCCCCTCACTTATTCACAAATATAAATCCATTTTTATCATCCAAACCCTATACAAATAATCCCTAAAAATAAATAATATCATCATATAATCCTCTATTTGTGTATAAAGTAAACTAAGTTAGTGTTTTGGTGCAAACCAAAAGGAATTATCCAAAGAAGAGGTAACATCATTCAACAAGCACTTTTATTTTATTTATTTCTCCACCCTATAAATTATTTTTCATCCATGATTATATAATAAACTCAGTATAATAAATATAATAAAAATATTGTGGTAATTTTTTTACCTAAACCTACAAACACATCCATCAAATGGTATATGCATTCATCATTCGTGTATGCAGCGGAGTACCGCCTCGCGAACTGAGGTTTTTTGTTCTTCCATTACCCCAATTCAAGGTTGGGAATAATAAATGAATTAATATTTTTATGATGTAATTATTATTATGGAATAATTATATAACACATACATTAATTCTTTCCATTTTGTGTAAATTTGATAACTTCATTTGTGGACATGTGGACTACCTCCTCCTCAAAGCGATGTGATTCATTCACACATTACATAGAATGTATTAAGAAAGGGATTTGTAAAAATATTTAATATTTATGATGTAATAGTTCTAATTAAATTATAAAATAAATACATTTTTTTCATTTACTTTCTTTCATTTAATATAATAAGAAAATGGAAACAATGTTCATGCGTACGTACGGTCTACCATCTCCATGAGCGGTGTATTCCATTTTATATTTAAATATTTTATAGATTATTATAAATTAATATATAATGAATATATATGATATTTATATAATTTTTATCATTTTTTAGGGTATGAAATCATGATATAAGTAATAGGACCAAAAAAATAACAAATCAAAACACATCCGAAAAACAAAGCGGTTATAAACCAAAACATAACTTTAACATGTAATTGTTAAAAAATTGGTAATATAATGTAATAATAAAATAAAAATTGGTATTATATGTAATAATATGGTTCTTAGGTATATTAATAATAAAATTATACTTATTATACATGAGTTATTAACATGTTTGAGGAAATTTGATACTTAAGGTAAGGGTTTTCTCGACTCACTTTTATTTCTGTGAGATACATGTTATATTCACCACATATTCTTCTTTTGTGATGAATATAATCATTTATTACATTCTATACCATGAATATTATTTATTTAATTATATTAAAAGATTCACTAGATGTTATTCTTTCATGTTTCATGTGATTCAAAAGTTACTATTGTAGTAAGGATATTTCTAGTCTCACTTTCACTTCTATGAGAGTTATGCCTTATTCATCACTTGTTTATTTTGGGTGGTGTATATAAATCCCATTAAAATCATATATTTAACTTATAGTTAAATTTATGGTCATTTAAATATCCATTTTATGAACTCTATTTTATGGTGTTTTATGATTCATAAGTTACCAAATTAGTAAAGTAATTTTGTCTCAATTATTCTTATTTGAGATACATGTTTTATTATGAACCTATATTATTTTATGAGGTGTATATTATTTTATTTGAGATTTCATATCATTAATATTTTTTTTAATGATACTTTAAGCTTCATGTGATGTTATTATTTCATGGGGATTAAGATTCAATGTTTCCAAGATGGTCTGAGTTTATTGCTATAATCTCATCATCTATCTAGATTATGTATTATTATGATTATATTAATAAAATATTATGATCTATCTTGGAATAATTATAATTAATTTTTTTATAATATTGTTAATAAATATATATTTGATTTATTTTTCAATTTTCCTCTCTTTGGAAATTTATATAATTAAAAATATTAAGTAAATATGACTTTATTTCTCTCTTTGGTCCTAAATCTATTTTATTAAAAAAATATGTTTCCTAAAAATGATTTCAAAAAATTTTTTAAATAATATTTTAAGATAATTTTGAAGGAATACCATTTCAAAAAATTTCTATGTTCAAAAAACCACTTAAATTTTTTTGAAGATTCCTTTATATGTTATTGTGGTTATTTTTAAAGAAAATGATTTCAATTATTTCTAATATTCATTAATAATTTTTCAAAAATATTTTCAAAGTAAATGTTTTAAAAAATGTTTTATGTTTAAGAAGGGTTTTAAAAGATTTTAAATATCCCTTTATAATTTTTGAAAGAAAATGAATTTAAATTTTTTTCAATATTTCGTTATAATTTTTCAAGGAAAAGGGATTTAAATTTTTTTCAGGTTTCCATTAAATTTTTTCAATGTTAATTTAAAATAATATGGTTTTATAAAGGTTTTTTATTTTAAAAATAATTTTTTAAATAAAAAAAGGTATTTTTCCTGAAATAATTTAAAATATTTCTCTAAATTTTGATCCATCTCGGACAAAATTTTCCTATGTTACTCAAGACTTACTAGGGATATGAGACAATGGTTCCATTAATTTTCTTTCCCTTTTTTTACATAATGATGTTTATAAAACCCATTTCTATTTCACGATTTATATTTTTATGAAACCTATTTCTATTTCAGGGGTTATATTCTTTTGAAATATTATTCTTTTTATGGGTTATGCTTTGATGAAATGATTACGAAACCTGTCTATTTTCCACATGTTATGATATGATGACATGTTCATGATACAAATTTCATTTCATGGTTTGTGAAAAGATTTTTTTAATTTTGGAACACATATGTATGATTTCACTATGATATAGGAAGAGCATATATCACCCTCTAATTAAATCAGTAAAGATTTTTATTTAATTAGATATACATGGTTGGAATGAGGAGTTAACTTAGTTCAGTTGTGGTTTTTTTACACTAAGATGGTCTTAGGAGAGAACCTTGACTACTAATATGTTCTTAGGAGTAAACTGTGACTACTAAGATGGTTTAGGGAGAGAACTCATTCCACTATAAGGAAATGAGTATGACTGGGGATAGAGGTGTGTCCCGCCCAATTGTTGTATCCCTCATGAAGTTCTTAAATAAGTTTTGGAAATAGTCCTTGACTTATAGGGAATAATTTTATATTCTAATGTGTCTTCCACAAATTGCATGTTTTACTCTTATGATATGATTCTATGGATTTTTATTTTGATTATATTATGATTCATGTCTTACAAACTACCAGTCATTATACCTTGACTCTTGATTATGGTCTTTGGTATATAATATATGATATTATAATGTTGTGATCATGTTATCATGACCATATTGTAGTGATAAATGTCCTCTAGGTCAGTTACATTGTCATTTATGGGTGTTAAAGGTGTTCGGAAGAGGTTCTAGGACATTTCGTAGGAGTTGGGTGGTGTAGAAAAGTTACTATAGGGGTAAAAAGTTGTGTAAGTTGAACACATAGTATGAAGTTTAGTTTATGGATTGTTCTATGTGGTCCAAATTGTGTAAGGTTTTGGGTTTTAAAAATAAAATAAATGAAGAGGAAATGGTTTTTTTAGAGAAAACCAACCTCAATTCATTACAAAAAATGAAATGGGATTACATGTATTGTAATCCCTTGTTACTATGACTATTAAATCATTTTCCAGCCTCTTAGATTGTGAAATCCTATGGCTGTAGTGACCCTCCCTTGACCCCAGGAAACCCAACGACCCCTCTTCAACTTTTTGAGGGCTACACCAAGGATTGATTAATAGATTACCTCTACTGATATGTAATCATATATCTTCTATATATGGTGTGTTATTCATCTATTCTTATGGTTTTATCAGTTTTGTTCACTTTACCCTCACGTTTCTTGTTTCCATGTGATGGAAGATTACCTCCCATAGTTCAAAATGGGATTATCTTCGGTTGTTGTATGTGTGTTGGTTTCTCGAAATCCTCAAATCGATAAATATCATGAGAGAGATGTGTTAAGAGATCCTTTTTGTGGTCCATTCTTATGTGAATATCATTGACACCCTTTTATGGTAGGATTACCACAGATTCTCCTTTTTGTGAAACATATGGAAGGAGGGTGGTTACTTTTGTTTTCCAATGAATCATAGTTGTGCCAGCCTAATTTGAGATAAATAATCAGTTACTTAAAATTGAGGGGAAATGTGGTTTGTTCTCATTCTTTAACATATTTGATATGTATTTTGATATTTTTATTGTTCGAGATTGATTTACTGCTGAAAATTGGGGAAATTAGTGTCTTTTTTGCACTGGATATATCTTATGTGGTTTGTAACTTATTTGATATTTTTTTGCACCACCCTAAAATGGAAATTGGCTAATCACATGTATTTTTTATAATAAATGGATACCCTAGAATCCAACAGTTTTTGTGATAACCCCTAAATTAACAAGTGTAATTAAATAAAGGATGACTTATCAAATATGAAAATGTGTTACGTCATGGTTTCTGATGTGATTTGTGGAATTTTTATGGATGATAGCATGGGATATATGTAATATGACGTGGCTATTTTGTGACATGTGGTTTCACTCGTGTATGTGTTGTGGTATGGTTGTGAGAACAGTTGTGTTATGGGAGATAGATTTGGTGGTGTAATTGAATAACATGTTGAGAAATTGATTGAGTGTCGAATAGATGAGAAGTGTTTTATAGAAGGTTTTTGAACTAGTTTTTGGGTAATGTTTTACCATATGGGGTTGTGAGTTGGGTTTTTTTATGTTGTTATGTGATCTGAGCGGGAGGAGTTTGATGAACGATCATGATGTTTGTATGGGTGCTTCTCTATTAATAACATGTAGATAGCGTTATCATGTATCTAGATATTGATGTATGATGTCTCATGGTTGGGTGTTAAACATTGATAAAGTGCAATGATGTGTCTTTAATGTGGATCTGCCTTAATTAATCAGGCACTTTACCTTCAGAAATGTTTGTTTTGTGTTGTCTGGTGTGTTCTGCTTAGTAGTTTCTCATGTAGTGGTGGAACAGATAAATAAATGATTAATAATGCATTGAATTACATGGATTGGATTAGATAATAGAATAAAAATGGTTAATAGAAGAATAAATTATGGGATGTGTGGTCAAATGTGGTTAATTCTAAACAATAAAATGAATGGATTGGTTAAATGAAATTTGGTGGAAATTTAAAGAGGTTGTGTCTTGTTGTGTGTTGTTTTTCATTTAGAGGTAGCAACAAAGGTGGTTGTATCTTGATTTGACTTCTGTAAGGGAACCCATAGTTTTTAATTATGTTTTTTGGATCATATATGTATATACTTGTATTTTCCTTATGATTTATATAAAAACCCCACCCTATTTGACCACTATGTGTTGAACACCCCCATCATCATGGGGGAGGGTTTCTTTCCCAAAGATCTTGGTGGGAGGATGAATGTTTAGACACTCTTTCTTCCCTTCTCCCAATTCCTGGAGGTTATAGCCCAATATTATTTGGGAATTTTGTGTTTTTTGAGGCCCATGTGTGTGAGGAAAATTTTTACTTTCCTAGGTGTCTTTTGGGAAGAGATGTGTTATTCTTTCCTAGGTTTCTTCGGGATGAGTTATGGGTTGGGGCCCAGGTGTATGTGGGTGGGATGTGATGTGGTTGAGGCCCACATGTCTGCTGGGGGGATCTAATGTTCTTTGTGTCCCAGATGTTTGCATGAGGGATTTGATGTAGTTTATGGCCCATGTGTATGTGGATGGGATGTTCTGTGGTTTGTGAGGCCTAGGTGTGTGCGAGGGGGGTGATTTTTACTTTTGGAAAAGGTGGGATCATGGTGATGTTTGTGATTAGGTAAGATTATTTAATCAGTGGTAGGTGGTGTGGGATACCCTATCATATATGTGCATTATATTACATTAATTGATTTGTGTTTTTTGTTAAGCATGCATTGGGGTGGTTGTTATGGTTAGTTTACATGTTAGAGGATTCATGGCTTTTTTGAGCATTAGTATGTTTCCCTCACATATTCTTGAGAAACATTGGTTTTCCTACTAAGTATACTTATATTCTCACCATACATATATAAAACTACATTCAGGTTTTCAAGAGGATTACATGGATCATGTTGGGCAATACTTGCTCAAGAATTGGGATATTTGTTGACCTACTACTTTAGCTTTACTTTTGGGTATTTTACTTTGGATTCTTATTTTATTTGTATCAGTTCTACATTTTCATGCATGTGGGATGGTTTTGTATTTCTATTTGGTATTATTTCTTGGATTTTTTGTGGATGATTCATTTTATCTCATGATCATTTTTCTTATAAAGGGTAATGCCTCCAATATTGTGAGATTTGTACACCCTTTATGTTGGTCTCTAACTTGGGGCCTACTAGAGTTGGGACTCAAGGGGTCATTATCTCCCTTTCTTCATTTCCTTCCCTGGAGAGGTATCGATGGAGGGAGGGATCATGAAAAAATGTTATCAAATGAAGGTTGTTGAAAGATAGGTTGAAGTTTGGAGTTATGCACAATGAGGATTGTATGGGTTGGTAGGGGAACATTTTCATGTGATCTTGGTATGTGACATAGGCCAGGGAATACTGACTAGGATACATGATTTTAGGGCCCCCCATGATCTGACGTAAGGACTCTTAGCCTACCGAATGACCAAGTGAGGATACACTATTTGGAGGGTAGAGACCCTAGTAAAGGTACATGGATTATAATGAATTGTGTTCTTGTTTGAATTTGGTAGGTTTGAAATATTTGGAATGAATTTCTGAATTTTTATTAAATGGGTTAAAATAAATCTTAATATAGACTCCACACTACATGGGATTAATAAATCATTGATTAAATTTTCATCTATTTCTCCGGTCATTTTCTCCCTATGGATTAGGAAGTATAGGATATATAGAATTATCCAGCTGATTGAAAGAGGGTTGATCTAGTTGAGGAGGATTACCAGTGGAAGAGGAAGTTGTGAACTTTCCAGTAGTAGTATTTGGGAAGTATGAGGAAAGTGTTTCAAACATGAAGATATAGAGCTAGCTTGAGGATATTCAGATCACCATTAGTTTGATCAGTGCCCCCAACGGAGTAATAGGTTCCTTTTTATGTCATTCAGATGTGTGATGCTTCGTGTTAGTGGTGCATGCTATATCTGGGGGAATATAAAGAGTCATACATTTTGAGGATCTACTTCGAGAAGGAGTTCCTAGAAGAGTTCATATCATCAACCATGGAGGTTGAGAAGAGGTAGGAATTACCCTCCCTTCATAAGGGGAGAATGTTAGTGTGGGGGTTGGGGATCATGTTCAAGGACATCCTTAATTTACCCCTATATCTCTTTCTAGATGAGGATTCTCAAGGAAGACATCTTGAAAAGGAACTTCATCCTTTTATACAGTATATAGTTACTTTTATTACATTGCTGAGGTACCCAGAGGTTCATAAGAAGGTAGATGTGATTGAGTGGATTCACTCATGATTAGATGCACTGTAATGGTGGATCCAACAAGGTTATTCAAGATACATGGTTACTAGCAGTAGGTCTCAAGTTACAAGGCCTTCGATATTTCCACCGACAATGATTCAACCACAACAACTTCCTTTTCAACCATTCGGTCCTCGTACCATTAATTTGAACTTGGGACCGAAATTTTTCTTTTGTGGTGTTCATGGACATCTTTAGAATCATTTCCTAGTGGTTATTAAGCTCATTTTGGAAGAGGTGGATAGTTCTAGCACCAACCTCAGTAGAAGTTTCTAGTCAGGTCATTTCATCATTAGGGGCAGCAAGCTCATGTTCCACTGAGAGGAGATAGATCTAGTAGAGGGAAACCTTAGTATGTTCCTAGTGTGTAGGGACCTCAACCAAGGCAGGTTTGTGGAGGTGTTCATCAGCATAGAGGTAGAGGATTTATTTGTGGTCAGTTTCACATAGTTGAGGTAGCAGTTTCAGATCGTAATAATATCTTCAAGGGTATAATCATTTTTTATTAATCTTCTTTGTGACTTGTTTGATTTAGGAGAATCTCACTCCTTTATTTTACCCACTCTATATCATTTTCCATGACTATACATAGAGAGGCTACACATTCCCCCAGTTTTTATTACACCAGTCAGAGGCTAGACCAACTTGTTTTATATATACCAGGGGAGTAGACTTAGGATGAGACTGCATTAGTCCCAGGGGGATCTCTTATCACTACAGATGTAGCCATACGATTTCATCCTCAACATTGACTAGTTGTCTTCCATATGAATTTTTATCAACTTAATCTAGAGGAGAGTCGTGTTTTATGATGTGGATGGCCAACGTGTGGTTTTTGTGAGCGAGAAGAGTTTTCAGGTGGGCTTTCAGCATGTGGATCCCATTCTCCCTTTTTTGGCTGAACTATCAATGGAATTGTTGGACACTAAAATGGAATAGGTTCCCAGGGTGATTAGGGTATTTCTAGATGTTTTTTCAAAAGAAGTTGTGATGCTACCCCATTTACATGATATTGAGTTCAAGACAGTCATATAGCCTGATGCTTCTCCAATTTTCATGGATCCTTATCTGATGACACCTTCTAAATTGTGGGAGTTGAGGATTCAGATAGACAATCTGATGTATAAAGGTTTTATATGGACCAGTTTTTCTTTGTGGGGTGCTCCAGTGTTGTTCTTAAAGATGGCAGATGGTGGTCTGAGGTTGTGTATAGAATATCAGAGGTTTGACCAGGTGACGGTCAAGAACTATTACCCCTTCACAGGATATATGTTCTTTTCAACTAGTTGAGAGTGGAAATTTTTTTTTTCTATGATTTATATGATTTTTGGATGTCACCAGTTAAGGTGGAAGGATAGATATATCCCAAAGACTACCTTCAGATACATGTATGGGAACTTCAAGTTTGTATTCATGCCATTCAGTGTAACTAATGCACCAACCATGTTCATAGGACTCGTGAACTCTATGTTATGTGAGTCCTTAGATCATTTCTTCATCAAGTTAATTGATGATATCTTAATGTACTCGAATTTAGAGAAGAAACATTTATGTCATCTCATAACTGTATTTCATGCTCTTCAAAGATACCAACTCTATGGAAATATTTCCATGTGTATGTTATCGAGATGATATATGTGTTTCCTTGCGTATGTGGTATCTCAGCATGGTGTGGTAATAGACTCAACGAAGGTTGAATCTGTTATTTCTTAGGAAACACCCAATAATATGGTAGAGGTTTGCAGTTTTCATTATATCATAGACTATTATTAGATGTTTGTACCCTATTTCTCTCTATTTGCAGCCCCATCGATAGCATAGACCAGGAAGGATCTACATTTTGTGTGGAGTGATCAGTTTCAGTCAATGTTCGATTATCTTAAATGGAAGTTGATTACTGCACCAGTGCTCTGGTTTTCTTAAGGGGTGATGTTTGGGGTTTTTTGTTATGCTTCCCTTCTAGTATTGGGATACATCTTGATGAACCAGTGTCCAATGATCTCTTATGGGTCTATGAAGTTACATCCCCATGAGAATAGAAATGTCACCCAAGATATGAATCTTGTAGCGATCTTGTTTTTTCTGAAGTTGAGGTAACATTACCTCATTAGGGAGCTCTTTGTGGTCTTTATAGATCACAAGAGTTTGAGGTATATCTTTTCCCCGTCAGATTTCAACTTTTGACACCAGAGGTGGATGGAGTTTCTTCTAGAATATAATTTTGAGTTCTCTTACACCTTAAAGATAGAAAATGATGTGGCTGAGTAAAATTTCAGAGAAGGAGGTTGTTTGGGGGCCTATAGACAATAGGAGGGTGATTAAGGAGTTGGAATCAATGTACATAGATGAAAGAATGGAATGTGGTAGAAGTTTTTTGTTTTATATAACAGTGAAGTATTCTCTAATGCAACAGGTGGAGGAGTATCAGTGGGGATACTCATAGGAAGAGGTTTTTCATTGATCATATTGGTGAAGGTGAATCTCTAGAGGGATGGTCGAAGTATAGTCAGAACTGCATGTTTTTTCATTGAACGTTTTTTGTTTCAGTGGAGATTCATGATGGTATCCTTCATGAGTTTCACAACTCACCTTTGGTAGTACACCCAGGAGTTTCTAAGATATACCATGACTTAAAGATGCAGTTTTGGTGACCCAGGATAAATAGATTTGTGGAACAGTTTGTCAAAACATGCTTGGTTTTCCATCAGGTAAAGGTCAAGCATCGTGTTATGGGCTATTTTTTGTAGCCCTTGGATGTTCTAAAGTGGATTTTTGGTGACATTTTAATGGATTTTGTCACAGGGTTACCCAGATATTAGGGAGTTTGTGATGCTATATTTGTGATAGTGGATCAGATAAAGAAATCGGTACACTTCATACCTATCAAGGAGTTGGGAATATTGAAAGCCTTGGATAACAGGTATGTGGGTGAGGCGGTGCATTTATATGTAGTTTTAAGGTCCATTGTCTCGAATCAGGACACACATTTTACGTCACGAGTCTGGAATGGATTGCAACATGATTTTTTAACCCAGTTACACCTAATCACTGCTTTCCACCCTCAGAAAGATGGGAAGATGTAATGAACTATCTAGATGGTAGAGGATATGTTGGAAGAATGTGTATTTTAGTTTGGTGGATATTCGGTAGGACAAATTACTTTGGTAGAGTTTTCTTATACTAACACCAACCAATATTTTATTGGAATGACTCCATTTAAATCTTTATACAGAAGACTAAGTTATTATTTACTGTGATAGACAGAGGTTGGGAAGACAACTCTTCTTAGTCTAGAGGGGGTACAGTGAATGATATAGAATTTTCATGTTATTAGTTATAGGATGAAAGCAGTGAAGGACTGAAAAAAGACATATGTCGATTACAAGAGGAGGCCCTTGGAATTAAATTTTGGGGACTACGTTTTCTTGAGGGATACCCCTCGACATGGTTAGAGGAGGTTCAAATGAGTGATTAAACATTATCCCAGGTTAGTTGGACCATTTTAGGTGGTGGTGCATGTTGGAAAGGTGTCATAATAGTTAGTGTTTCTACCATGGTTGGAGAGGATCCATGACATCTTCTACATCTCTCAACATTATCGGTATCTACATGATGACTCACATTTCATTGACTAGGGAGAGTTGGATATCACGTATGATGTTGTGTTCGTGGAAAATCTAGTAGAGATTCATGATCGTCAAGATAAGGTGCTTCATGGATGGACCATTCATTTTTTCACGTGTTTTAAAGGAATGATGGTTTGGAGGAGAGTAATTAGGTGTGAGAGATGCATATTCATGCCCAGTACATGGAGTTATTTTGAATTTTTGCTGCTATGTTTTGTTTTGAAATGTTATGTTTGAATTATTTTTTATGAAATAAGATGTTTTCCTTGGTTTATGATTTCTGTGGTCAGATGTCTGATAATTTCATTATATTTGAAAACGGGAGGACTAGATTCCTAATTGAGATGAATTAACCGTGATGCAATTAAATGGGTATGGGAGAGTCATTTATACCCAAAGCTTATAGTATATTGACATGGAAATGATATTCACTAGTTCATATGTTTAGGACAGTAGAGTTTGTGGGTTGTGTGGTGATGCAATTATATGGTTATGTAGTGGTCATGTGGTAGTGTGGCTGTGGTGATGTGGAAGTGTAGTGTATTTGTGGTCATTTGGGTCAGCGTGTTTGGCTTGGGGTAGTGCTTGTGGAGTAGTAGGACTCTGGAGAGGTATCTCATAAGTTGGTTGTTCGAACCCCATTTTCCATCTGGGATTTTTTTAGATTTTTGAGGGAGAGAATCATTTGAGTGGTATCTAATGTACTAGTTTGTTCCCACCTGGTCTATTAATTTATCATTTTTTGGTGTTGAAGGTTTTTAGCGGAGGTTTTAAAATATTTCGTAAGAGTTGGGGGTGTATCAAAGTTACTACATGGGTTACTGTTCGTGTATGTAGACTACATGATATGATGTTTAGTTTTATGGTTGGTTCTGGGCGGTTCACAGCATCTAATGTTTTATGTTTGAAAAATAAAATAAATCGATAGGCGGTGGGATTTTTTGTGAAAACCATCCTCGAGGCATTACACAATGTGAAACGAGATTATACGACATGTAATTCCCAACTGATTTAACTTTTATGTGTTTTTACAGTCCCTCAAGTTGTCAAACCCTATGGGTTCAGTGACCCTACCTCAACCCCAGGTGACCCGAAAACCCCTATTCATCCTTTTGAGGACACTTACACCAAGGATCAATTCTTATCTTCCCTCCTTTAATCTGTAGTGGTCCAACTTTGATGTAAGGCGTGTTCTTCCATCGTTCTTTTTCTTTCATCTAGTTTGGTCTCTTTACCCCCTTGTTTCTTCTTTCTATGTGATGGTGGATGATATCACATTGTTCTAAATGGGATTCTCTTCAATTTTTGTTGGTGTGGGTGTGCTGTGAAATCCTTAGATGTATTTAGATCTTATGGGAGAGGTAATCATAGATTCGTTGCATGACCTGTTATTGTATGAAGATTTCTAATAACCTTTTGAGGTTTGTTTCTCCTTATTGTGCATCATACATAGGGGGATACTTCTATATACATATGAATCATATTTTTGACATCCTAATTGAAGATAGAGATTTTTTTACATGAAATTATGGGGAAAATGGGTTATATTTGCATGGTTTTACAACATTTCTATTGATTTTGATATTATGATTATTCAGGATTGATGCCCCACTAAGAATTATAGTCATTGGTGCCTTTTTTTAGATACTTCTATTTTAGTTGTTTCCTTGTATTAGATTTGTTTGGTATCACCCTAAAATAGAAATTGGTTAATCACATATATTTGGATAATAAATGGATGTCTAAGGATCATACAGTTTCTGTTATAAACCCTTACTTAACAAGTGGAATTAAATTAGGGATGTCTCATTAAATTTGTAAATGTGGTACATCATGGTATGTGATTTGATGTGTGGAAGGGTTGTGTCTACGTGCATGGGACATATGTAATGTGAGGTGGTTCTGTTGTGATGTGTGGGTTCCATCTGGTATGTGTTGTGGTATGGTTTTGAGACAGGTTGTGTCCTTTGATATGGCTAGGGTAGTGTCATAGAATATCATTTTGACAGATAGATTCATTTTGGGATGGATGTGATGTTTTTTATACAAGGACTATAAACCAGTTTCACAGTAATGTGTTACTAGATGTAGTTGTGAGTTGGGGGTTGGTAATGTTGTTATGGGATCTGATCAGGATGAGTTTGAAGAACAATAGTGGTCTTGGTATGTGTGTTTCACCATTAATAACATGAAAAAAATATTAACCACATATCTATAGATTGATGTATGATATATCATGAATTGTTGTCTAATGTGTAGAATGTGGAACGATGTGTCTTTAATGTGGATCCACATTCATTTATCATGTATTATCCTTCTTAAATGACTATTTTTGTGTAGTGTGGTATGTTTTTATTAGTGGTTTCCCATGTAGTGGTGGAGTGAATATATATTTGATTAATAAAGTGTGTAATGACTTGGGTTGGATTTAAATACAGAATAGAAATGGTTAATGTATGAATAAATGATGGTTTTGTGGTTAAAGTTGGTTAATTATAAAAAATAAAATGAATGTGGTCGTTAAATTAAATTGGTAGGAAGTTGAAAAGAGGTTGTGGATTTTTTTTGTGGTGTTATTCATTTAGAGGTAGCAGCAATTATGATAGTGTCATGGTGTTTTTTCTATATGGGAACCCATAGGTCGAGATTGATTTTTTGGTATCATATATTTATATAATTTTATTTTTTTTGTTATTTATATATGCACATCACCCTCATTGACAACTATGTGTCAAACAAGCCCGTCATCCTAGGGGGTGGTGTCTTTCCCAAACATCCTAGTGGGAGGATAGATGGATTGCCACCCACTCTTTCCTACTCCCTCTTCCAAGTGTTGACACCCCAAGATTCTTTTGGTAGGTTGTGGTTTGTGAGTCCCAGGTGTCTGCGAGAAAGTTTTTCTTTCCCATGTGTCTTCAGGATGAGATTTGTTAAGATTTCATGGGTGTCTTAGGGGTGATATGTGGGTTATGGACCAGGTGTCTATGGGTAGGATGTGATGTGGTATGTGGCCCTAGTGTCTGCAAGAGGGATGTGAATTGGTTTGTGTCCAAGGTGTCTGTGGGTGGGTTGGGATGTGTTTTGTGGCCCAGTTATCTGTAGGCAGGATGTGATGTGGTTTGTGGAGCCCATGTTTTTTTGGGACGGTTGTTATGTAGTACTTTCGGAAGATGTGGTTGTGTGAGGACATGTTTTGTTATGAAAGAGAATAAAATATATGATATGTGGTATGAGGTACCCTATCATCTTTGTGCATTATATTACAATACTTGACTTTTATTATTTGGTGAGTATGCCTTGGTGAGGTTGGGATGGCTAGTATACATGTTAGGTCTTGTTTTGTTTTGTATTTTTCTCATAGTATCATTAGTATATTTCCCTCATGTGTACATGTAAAACTTTGGTTTTCCTACTAAGTATACATGTATGATCACCCTAAGAATAGAAAACTGCTTTTGGTTTTCTATTATGATTACATTGATTATGATGGGAGTTACTAGATGAGGCTTTGGGGAAGTTATTGACTCACTGGTTTTTCTTTACTTTTGGTTATTCTACTATGGATACTTATTTTATTTGTATCATATCTACTTTTCCATGAATGTTGGATAGTTTTGAAATTCTCTTTTATATTATATCATATAGTTGTTTTGGATTATTAATTATATCTCCCCATCATGTTTCTTATAAATGGTAATGCCTCCCATATTGTGATATTTTTACACCCTTGGTGCTTGTCTCCAACTCGGAGCACATTGGATGTGGGACATAAGGGTCATTTTCTCCCTGTCATCATTGGCATCCCAAGAGGGGTATCATTAAATGGATGGAGTCATGACATATATTCTCATGTTATTATTACATTTCTCCCTTTATTACCCTTACTAAACATCTGACCTCACCCATTTCTTATGTTTCCTTTCCCAAATGTTATAATAAATGGTTTTAAGTGGTATCACTAATCGATAATTTCATTAAGAGAGATGTTGAAGATATTTGACCAAGACATAAGATTATGTTTCAATGTTTATAAAGACACCAAATTGTTATAGTCCTCAGGCATGTACTTTTTTAATGTGACGAATATTCATCTAAAATGATGTAATTTTAATGTATGTTAATCCTAGGTTTCTATAGTTGGTATCAAAAGCAAAGGTTCAGTTAACCTTTTAAAACTAGGATGAGAAAACATTAGTGAGATCCCTATGTATATTTATAAGGATACGTCTAGGGATGTCTCTAAGGATAATCATATGGTGTAAAATATTTTAAAAAGGTTCCACGATTTAGAGATTATATAAGTAATTATCCATGATTATGTGGTTTTATACTATGATAAGTGTTTCTCACACTATAATTTTATTTCGTAGTCAATAGTGGGAACTAGAAGAAACTGGGTAAACATTTAATGATTTATATTTGGAAGGTATGTGAACTATTAAAATAAATTTCATTAGTTGAAATATCATGAATAGAATCAGAAAGGTGGTATGTGTATTAGTTATTTTGTTGAGGATAAAGAGACCACAAATGACATGTGAAAGGTATGAAATTTTCTAATAATATTTTTTAAATTAAAGGTAATAAGTATGATTTAATTGATGTTGAGTAACCTTAAGACATGGTTCATATTTCAAAATTCTAGGAAAGGGGTATTATGGAATAAGATGATGAAGCCTGATTAATGTTTTAAGAATAATGTTGGATGACTGAAGTGTATATGTATTGTAATTCAAGAATTATATTTTATGGATCATTAATTATATGTTTTCTATTAAGGATTATTTAATATATTTTGAATGGTGTTGATGAACTATAAAAGTGATTTAATTTAAAATTGATATTTTTATTAAGGGATGGAAACCCTTAATGTGTTCTTAATGTTGAGATAATTTTGTTTGTACTTGATAAAGAGATAAATTATTTGGATAAACTAAATTGGATAGTATCAATGATCTCATAAATGATAAAGGATTTGTTGAAAAATTATTTTATGCTTTTGTGGATGGATTTTACAAAAGTCTAGGAATATAAACAAAAAAAATTGGATAAAAAGAATGTATACTTTAAATAAGTATTTATGGTAATCCAGGATATTACTGTGTGTTTTAAAAGATACATGATGGTGTTATTAAAGTTTTCGGTATGTCACAACAAAGAGATACTTTATTATATTTGGGGGATCAATGCTAATCTGATTTTGAGAAAATTAGTGACCATCTTTCTAATTTTTTGGATTTTTATCTTTTTTAAGGGTTACAAGCTTAACTATTTCTAGAATGGTTTAAGTTAATATTCTAATGAGGTTTTAGAGATTAAAGTATTATCTTTCCCTATGTAGATTTATTCATGTTGGATAACATGTGATAACCATTTTTTTATGATTGTAACTAAAGAAGAATGGAATAAATTATCATTCTATTTATGGATATCATGATATGTTAGTGCTTCGGGAATGAAAAATTCACCTTCATTTCATGGAATAAGAGATTAAGTGGAAATTGATCGAGGAACAACCAAAGGGTAAGATTGTACATAATAAATGTAATGAAATAAAGAAATTATATCTCCTTGTGAAAATTATTTAACTTTATGAAAATGGTCAGGAAGTAAAAAAATTCATTTTATTAACAATTTTTATGATATCGATGACCCTTTTCATTCCAATTTTGTTTATGGATTTGTGATTTTTAACTTCCTTTTGACCAGGTACTCTACCACACCCATAAAAACATGATAGATATATTTCTCTTCAATTTCCACATTTTCACTAACCACATATGTTCTGCAATGTGTAAACCTAATTGCGCATTACATTGGGTAAACGTTATGTTTTTGACTTTATCTTTTTGAAGGATGTTTTACTATTAATTTTGATGATATGGTTTTATATGGAAGAAAATTTCGTGTATTAAATATTTAATAATAGAGAAAAAATTCTAGGGTTACATTTAGTTTAAGGGGGATAATGTAATACCCCGATACATTGTGAAATATATTTTATTGAATATATTTAAACTATTAGATATTTCTCATTTTAAGATACACTGAATATATCTTCTATTATATTAAATCACCAATTTATTATTAATTGGTATTCAACACCATGTAATGGTTATTCTATACGAAAAACTTAAATTAGTTTTCATTATAGAAAACACTATGTTTCTCTTGTGTTACACACAATATTGAGTTCCTTTGATAGCCCGTGTAAGATGTAAGACCTAGTTTTACCAAACTATAATGTAATATTACTATTATTATAATAGTTTTCACCTATCCCTTGGAAAATATGTTTCAAATAATATATATTAAATTATTGAAATATTTTTTACACATGTATATAATATTTATTACATGGTGACCACTAAAAGTAATACCATTTTCAAGATATAGAAAATCTTTTGTAGGAAAACAATAATTATTCAAAAAAACACATTATAACTCAGTAAATTAATTAAACCACTTTTGATAAATTATTTTTATGAAATATATATATTATATTCAGTCAACTATATAAATTCCATCTTATGTTTTTTCAATATAAGTGATAAGAATAAGTCCAATTTTACGAATAACAATATATATTTCCTGAAAAATAAATTTTACCACCTTTTAAGGGTAAAAATATTTTAAATATAATTTTTTACACTTTAAAAAAATTAAAAATAATCTTCATTTTTTAAAGTATAATATCAAAATTTACATTTAGTGATTTTTTTATATTTTTCAAAGAAGTTTCATTTTTAATGAATATTGAAACCACTAAATTTTAATTGAAAAATACATTTTTTTCTAATTTATTTTTACAGTTAAATTAAATTTTAAATGGTATTTAAATTATATTTATATAAATTAAAAATATATTAATACAATTTAGGTAATTGGATTCAATTTTACATTGAAATTAGATATAAAAAATTTCAATCTTTTGAACATTTTCATTTTAAAAACTCGTTGTCTCGTCCCGTCTGCAGGATTAATTTTAAATTTATTTAAAACAATTATGTATTTAGAATTTGGAAAAAATAGATTCAATTTTTTGAATGAGAATAATTTATAATTTCTATTTAGTTCAACTTAGTTTTTTCCAAAAATATTATTCAAAATAATTAAAATTAATTACAATGATTAATGAAAAAATGAGTTTACTTAGTGGTTAAACTTTAAATAAAGGTTCCAAATAACCTAGTCACATGTAAAAAATATATTTTATGTCCATATATATTATCTATATTCTCACTTTTATCAAAAATGGCTCATTTTTTTAGGCACAAAATGTAAGTGAGACCTCTCAATAGTGTTTAACTTCTTATTTTTACAAGAATTCCACTCCTCCTCCACTATAAATGGGAACTTACCCCCTAAATTATTCACACCTATCATAAGATTTTTATCATAAAAACCTGAAAAAATAATCTTCTAAATTTATTCCTCTCATCCTAAAGGCTTCACTTTGGGAAAAAAAATCAATCCATGTTTCTGTTTTAGTGCAAACAAAAATGAATTACCCAAATAACATGTAACATCTTTAAACAAGTACATTTATTTTATTTATTTCTCCAAACATTAAATTCTTATTATTGAATTAATATATAGTAACCTCAATATATTAAATATACTAATATGTTGTTATGTTAAGGGTTTTACTACACCTACACACACTTCCAATAAAAGGGATAGGCAATCATCGTTCGTGTGTACGGTAGACTGCCACCATATGGACCAATGTCATTCGATCTTCCATTACCACCTTTCATGTTTGGGAATAATGATGGAATTAATATTTTTATATGATATGTATGATTTTTTTTTATTCTGTAATTTTTATATATCACATACCATCATGTTTTCCATTTTGTGGGAATACGATAACGTCGTTTGTGGACATGTGGACTACCACCTTCTCAATACGATGTGGTTCATTCACACAGTGCATGAATTGTATTAAGGATGATTTTATTAACTTTATATGATATATATGATAGAATAATTCTATAGTAATGAATATATATATATATATATATATTTCATTTACATTCTATATTTCAATATGATAAGAAAACATAAACAACATTCATGCATATGTATGGATTACCATCTACATGAACGATGTATTCCATTTTTTATTTAAATATTTTATATATAATTTTAAATACATATATAAAGAATATATATGATTCTTATATCATTTTAATAATTATTTATGTGATTAAATTATGATATAATTAAGAGTATCCCAAATAGAAAAATCAAAACACATGTGGAAAAGAAAGTAGTTATTACCAGAAATATAACTTTAACATGGAATTGTTAACAAATGTGTAATATAAAATAATAATAAAATAATATATGGAATTATATATTTTAATATGGTTGTTTTTTATATTTATAAAAAGATTATATTTATTATATGTAAGGATTGAATGTGTATGAGGAATGTCATGACATAAGGTAAGGGTTTTCTTGTCTCACTTTCATTTATATGAGATACATGCTATATTCAACACTGATTCTTCTTGTTTGGTGTATATACTTCCCAAGTAAATTTTATATCATGAATTTAATTTATATATTTATATTCAATGTTTCAATTGATTTTATTATTTTAATGATATCAAGATTCAAAAAATTTCCAAGTAGTTAGGGGATTTCTAGTCTCACTTTTGTTTTTGTGAGACTTATCCTTTATTCACCACTCATTTCTTTTGTGTAGTTTATATAATTTACCTGAATTCATTATATTATTAATATCATTAAATTTATGTGTATTTAAATATTAATATGATGATCTCTATTTCATGGGGTTTTATAGTAAAAAAGTTAATAAATCAGTAAAATAATTTTTTTCTCCATTTTCCTTCTTTGAGACACATGATTTCTTATGCACCTATATTCTTTTACCAGATGTATATACATCGGATTGAAATTTTATAGCATGAATATACTTACATTAATGAAATTTTAAGATTTATTTAATTTTAATATTTCATGTGGATTGGGATTCAAAGTTTCCAAGGTGTTAAGAGTTTATTACTACAATCTTATCATTTATCGAGATTGTTTTTTATTATGCTAATATTTTTGAAATATTAGAACACATATCTCATGAATTATCATGTATTTTATTCTCCAATATTTATTCTTGATATCTTCAAGAATTGGTTCTATATTTTCAATCTTTACTACTAAAGATAATTAATAATTTTTTTAAGAAAGTCTGACTTTATTTCTCTCTGCGGTCAAAAATCTATATTATTAAAAAATATATTTCCCAAAAAGTTTTTAAAAAATATTCTTAAATTATATTTTATTATAGTTTTCATGGAAAAATATTTCAAAAGTTTTTTAACTTTTAAAAATATTTTCAAAATATTTCGAAGCTTACATTATGCGTTTTCAATGTTCTTTTCAAAGAAAATGATTTTAATGATTTCAAATATTCGTTTATATATTATCAAATATATTTTAAAAGAAAAAGGTTTTAAAAAATATTTTATGTTTAAAAATTATTTTAAATAATTTTCAATCTTCATTCATAATTTTTTAAAAATAAATAACTTCCAAATTCTTTTAAGCATCCTTTTAAATTTTTCAAGGAAAAATGTTTTCAAATTATTTACAAGATTACTTTATAAGTTTTCATGGTTACTTTTAAAGAAAAATGTTTTCAAAATGTTTTATGTTTTAAAAATAATTTTTAAAATATAAAATAATATTTTCCTCCAGAAATTTTTTAAAAATATTTATCAAAATTATGAACAATCTATGGTAAAATCAATTAGTGTTACTCAAGCATTACTGGGGATATTATCTATGGTTTCTATTCATATTATTTATCTTAATGGTTTATGTTTTGGTGGAATGATATTTATGAATACCATTTATCTTTCTATGTTTATATGTTTATGAAACCTATTTCTATTTCATGAGTTATATTCTTGTGAAACCCTCTTCTTTTCACAGGTTATGATTTGATGAGATGATTATGAAACCTACCTATTTTCCATAGGTTATATAATGATTACATTTTTATGATACCTATTTCATTTCATGGGTTATTATATGATTATTTATGTTATTATTGTGTAAATATGTATGATTTCACTTATATATTGGTGGGATTTATATCTCCATCTAATTAATTGGGTAAAGATATATATCTCATGAGACATACATGGAAATAAAAGGGAATGTAATCGATTTAGTAAAGAACTATGTCTACTAAAATGGTCTTTGGAGTAAACCATGACTACTTAAGTGGTATTTGGAGAGAACCTTCAGTACTAATATGGTTTTGGGAATTAACCCATTACACTATACCAAATGGGATATAACTGGGTATGAAGTACCCTGATAAGTTTTATCAATGAGCCTTGACTTATAGGGAATAATTTTATATGCTTATGTGTTTTCCAAAAATTCCATGTCTTTCTCATATGTTATTATTTAATGGATTTAAATATATATTATTTTATGATTCAATTTTTACTTGGTTCACCACAAATGGATAGTCCAAAGAGAATACACAAATTATGTGCTGATCATACCATTATCTATTAAGGATCACTGGATTATCAGGATTAAAAATATTTGTCCATGGTTAATAATTTTCAGGTGCACTACCTTTACAATTCATTAAAGGGTAGGGTACTACCTCCCGTGGATCACCTCCTTTGACTCTCTATTTCTCACTATGTTAGATGAATTATTTGTCAATTTAATAACATGACAATATCTTTAATACTGTCAAGATTGTATTCTTTAATCTTCATCATTATAGACTGTAATTGATGCACTAATAAACACTATGATCTCTAGAAACACCCACATGTGATATTTATATGGGAAAAATTCCTTTAACTTCCTTATATAAAGTAACCATGTGGATCCAAGTTCACCAAATGCTCAACCTCATAGATGACATAGTCCCCTTTTCAGACCACTCACTTCATTTCACAGATGACTACCACGATCTTTCCTCCTCATTCACTTACAAAACCCAAAAAATTGCATACTAATTCTATGGTCCAGATATTTCATTTATTGGGCCTCTATTACATTAAACCTTCCTATTTCATGTACTCACCTAGTAGACCATGCATATAACCTCATGGACCTCATTCTTCTTACACAGTCTGACTCCATAGATGATTTTTTTTCCTTCATTGGCCTTTAGAATACTATCTATATTTACGTAATCTATGAATAATACTTATGTAAGGGGTTATCTAGGTATTTATAGGAAACTCCCACTATGAAATATGTGAATCAATGGATTTATCTTTTAATTACTCAGTAAAAATCCTTATCATACTCTTATAAAGATCTCATACATGCCTTCAATATGATGCCATGTACTCACCATTTTGTAACTTAGACTCCACTACTGAACCATGTAATTCACATCATAATCATTAAAAAACAATCCTCCATTACTATATATTTCAACATCATAGTCATTCAATAATTGTTTAGGTCATCATATACTCCAAACTCACAGTGTATCGTGTGGTTCCCTGTGAGGCCACTAACTTCACCTAATAGGACACATAAATAACTATGTGGTTCAAATTCTTACTTCATGAAATTTATTGCTTCACATCCAAAAAATCTAACAACATCTCTAAAACCTTCATTTCTCAAGCCAAAGAATTTGGAAAAAATAAGAAATTATCACCCTTTATAGGAAACATTAAATAATCCATATTTTGAAACAAACCTTATTTAAATATAAAATTACTCCAAAAACCCATAAATGATTGAAAAATATATAAATAATTATCAAACACCTTTTCAGATCACCTTGGTTTCAAAATTCCCCCCTTCGAGTTTTTTGTTAAACTAGAAGTGAAATTCAAAACCTCATACATTCTCTCTCATAACCAGTTAAAAAAAATCTATAACTCTATGTCTCTGTGTGAAATTCTCAGTATAGAAAACAATAGTTCCAGATTTTATCTCATGACTCTTGTCAGACTAGATTCGTTCTAGAACACCCTTTATAATCAAGCTCATACAACATCTATACCATGATCAAAATATATTTACTCATGGATCGTATCTACCCTTAAATTTTACATTATAAAACTACCCTTGAATGCTATACTGTATAATAAGATTTAATTTCACACAATGACTCCCATATTTTCAATAAATATAAGGAGAAGTAGCCATATAATCATAAGAAATCCGTTAAGGAAATATATACAAATGGGGGATTAGATAAATATAAATTCCCTCAAGATGAGGTAGGTGGTTTAACATTGATGTTCAACTGATTTTTTCCAAAAAAAATTCAAAAGGCTTATCCATGATGTTAGACACATAGTCATTAGTTCCAGCAAGATCCATTTTGATCAATCATTATCCCACTTTTTCTTTAATGAAGTGATATATGATCTATATTTTTTATGAGGTAATTTAAATAGATGTTTCTAGATATTGATCATATTATTATTCTCGTAGAATATTTTTATTGATTGTATTATTATTTCACCAATACCAATCAGTTATTTCTCTATCCTTAAAAGCTATGTGAAATCATTTATTACTGAAATATACTCTTCTTCTATTGACAAAAAATAATTTCTTTCTGGTTTCATTCTCAAGTAGTTCACACATTGTTTTCTAATAATGAATCCCCCACCAATTCTGTATTTGTAATCTACCACATCACCATCCTAGTTAGTATTAGAAAACTATAATAATTATTGATCCTTTATTTTAGGAAATAGATAACAAAAATTGGGAGTACCTTGTTTGTATCGTATGATTCATTTAATTGTGGAAAGATTATATTTCACAATGTTACTCAAGAAATAAGTTATTAAACATGTAACAAAGGGAACATTTGGTTATGTTGTAGTAAAATATAATTATATTATGATTAACCTTCTATAAAAGGTGGGATCTAAAAATATCCCATCATTATGATTCCTAAGATTTGTTCCAACCACAATTAGAGTTGACATTTTTTTGGAATCATGCATTTTTAACTTCTCCAAAGTTGATCATTCATTAATTACTGAGAGATGAATGTGTATTCCACATTTTGAATCACCTATATCACCAAAAATTATTTGAGTTCATTGATAATGGTATTTTCAAATTAATATTTCATGTGATTATAAAAATATTAAATGGATTTTTTATTGATTCCCCCAAATATAATATCATACACATAAATAAACACCAAAAAATAGTCTTACTTAGAAGTTTTCAAGTAGAGTTTATGGTTGAAACTAACCATGTTGAGTTGAATATTCTTTAGATATGAATCTAGTCAAGCATACCATTATTTTATGCCTCATTTAGACCATATACGGAATTCTTTAACCTACAATACCTTATTCTATCATTTACAATCATAAATACCAAGGGTTGTTAAATATAAACTTATTATTTATGGAATAAATTTAAGATTATTATTTTCACATCCATCTGATAAACATTATAACCTCTTTGAATTTACATTGCCAAAAAAAGCCTGATTGACTCTTGTCTACCTACTAGAGTAAATTATTCTTCATCATCAACTCCTTCAATATGTGTATAGCCTTTACAAACCATGAACACCTTGATTTTGATAACATTTCAATGTGAATTTATTTTTTTCTGGAATATCCACTTTGTTCCATTCACATTGAGATTTTCATGTTGTTTAAAAAGCTCTCAAGTTTGTTTTTTATCAATCTAGCTGATTATTCATTCATAGATTTAACTCATGATTAATAAATTGATGACTTTTTAAATGAGATCGGTTCTATTTTTAATAGTATAGTCGCATGTTATACATTTCTCATTATCTCTATCAATGTTGGTGATGAACTATCTCTAATAATATTGGATAGATAAATTTCTACTCTTTTGTTTCTCATTTTAGGTGTCGATTTAGTTTCTTAAGAAATGTTTTCCCCCTCTGATTTCACCATTGAATCATTATCATTTAAAGAACCCATACTATTAGAAAATCCTTATATAAATTATTTATTTGAACTAGATTAATTTCATCCTTCTTCTACATAATCATACACATCAAAAATTGAGGTCATGGAGTTCTTAATAGTTTTATCCTCACTGATCTAAATGTAATTACTCTCCATAATTTTCATTATCAAATTATTACATCATTTATAGGCCTTACTCCTCATTTAGTTCCAATAAAATACTATTTCCTATGAAACATTTTAATTCTTTCCTTAATTGTCTTCTTTTTTTAGATATAACATTTATTATTGATGAATCATAAATTCTTTATTGAGGGTTTAATTCAATACCAAATTCTTTTGGGTATCTTTATTCTTCTATAAAAAGACCAATTTTTTTAATGTACACTACAACTTAAATATATTCTTTAAATAAGTTTCAAGAAACACCACTCCCAGTTAGTATATTTTTTGAAATACTTTTCACCTATCAATTTCTTCATTCAACCGACACATTTTTTTATGTTTTCTCACTGAGGACACCTCATTATTTATGCCATATTTTTTAATGTAATTTAAAATATTAAAGGATGTGTATTCTATTCCATTTCTAAAACAATTTTATTATTATTTGGCTTATTTAATTCACAAATCTTTAGAGGTGTCTCTTTATGAATTCGATTACTTATCATTTCTACATATAAATATAACACAAGAACATTCTACTATAATCTTTAATAAAAATAATGAATTACCACCTTTTACATGTTCATGTAGTATTAATTCATCTATACACATAAGTGTGAATTTATCAAGTAGATTTAATGCCCTTCTATTCCTTGTCCAATTAGGATTTCAAACCATTTTTCCTCACATTCATGCATCACATATCATTACTTGACCATGATTCCAATTGTAAATATCGATAATAGACTTAATCTTGGATAAGTTTTCAATTATTTTTTGATTAATGTTAACTAAAATTTTATTTATAAAGCTTCTTTCTTCACCAAATATAAGGAGATAAGAATATTTAAAATGTTACACTAGATAATGATTACTAATAAATATCTTTCCCTACATAAGAAATTTTCTAGCCCTACCTTTGATTAGACACCCTTCTTGTTAAATGTTACCTCAATACAAGAGTCACAATATTTGATCAATATTAGAATTATTTACTATAAATCCCCATGAGAAGAAAATCATTCTTATTTAACTCATCGACATCCAAATAGGCATTTTCACTTCATGTGATCGTCAAATCTCAATTATTTACAAAAAATTGTTCCATCAACTATAAAATTCAAATTTTTAAAATGATTTACATTTTTTATCATATTTGATGTACATAAATTATCGAGAATATATATGTTTTGGTTATTCATTTGTTTGAGAGAAATTTTAACCACATTATCTTTCTCATTATTCTTTTTTTCCATCCACGAGATACAAGATCAAGTAGAGGCATTTGATTCCCTTGGTAATTTATTCTTAAAAAGTATGGAGAAATAATAATATAATTCTTATTCTAATAAAGAGTAATTATTTTTAGTGTGATATTTCTTTGTTGACCTATATTCATTTATATTTGGGTTCGGTAGTTATAGTTTCCACTTTATATATATCTGAAATCAATGGATTTATTCCCAATGTTATAAAAAATATTTCCATATAAATTATTTCTTCAATAAGATAAAGGTTATGGACTCATTCTCATTTTCATATTTCTCATCGATTATCCAATTTGATAGCACCTTGAATCTTCACAATAGTGTATGTTTTGGACAATAAAACTTCAAAATTGACATTTCATAAGGGGAAATACTCTCTCTTATTCAATTTTGCACAACTCCACATCCATTGTAAAACATTATAACCCAAGCTAGTTAATCCTCAAGGATTTAGAATTATTTTCCTTCCTTAGATTTCCTTTTATATAAGATGTATTTATCTAAACATTTGGTGTATTATATTTGGCACTAATAGTTCCATAATTATTCTACCCTTTGTAGTGATCTATTATTTTTTTACATTTATACATCAAAACCAATTCCCCTTTTACCCACAAATTTGGGTCCTTTTTCATCCATAAAATTATTAGCACCTTTAAGTCATTTCTTAACTCTTTCTATTAATTCACCATCTGTGAACTTCCCAAATTGTAGCTTCTTATATGGATCACTTGATTTCATTTATATTTAAGTTTTTTTATTAGATTAATGAAATATTCTTCCATTAATTATATATTCTTTCATTAACTATTTTATAGTAGCATTAAGGTCATAAATGGTCATATTATATTCTTTAAATATCGTCTTGAAAATCAAAACTGCTTCTAAATTTAATTGAAAGTCCAAATCAATATCTTACTCATATTATATCCATTCATTGTATACTTAAATATAATACATATATTTATAAGATTATTTCAATAAACCATTAAATTTATAATTTCTCCTCATTTAGAGATTGATCTCTTCATGTGATCCCTCATGTTCCACCTTCAGATCAACTATTACTTCAAGATTATTGTCTTTATATTTTTTAGGTTTTCTTTTTAAATAGTTTCCATTATGGATTCATCAATATAAGACATAAAATTTATTTTTAATTCATCTATAATGTCTCCATTATCACCTTCATCTTAGGTAAAAAATAACTTCCTCTATTGTTTATTTCTTAATTTGAAGTCATATTTTTGTTGGATGATTTTCAAAGGACTCTGAATGATTTTTACTTTTTTCAATATCATCAAAATTTCTTAAGAACCTTATAATAATGTTCCCAATTTAAACACATTAAAAATAAAATAGTACCTTACCCCTAAAACTTCATTTCCCTTCCTTTAATTTTAAGGCATAAGATAAATAAACTTATCATTAAATTATTCATATTCATCACTATATTTGGAAATTTCATGTTTCACTATTGATTTGAAATCCATATCATTAAATGAATAAATTGGTTCCTCATTTATTTAACAATCATTTTTTTGGTCACTAAAATACATTAAAAAATCATCAATATAAAGCTTTTACAAAACCCTTTCCTTAAGAGATAAAATCATCATATTATACAAGGATGGAAACATTCTCAAGATATTCCTTAAAATTTCAATATCTTAAATTTCTTTACTAAGATCATGAATTACTCAAACCATATAAATAATTTATTTGATGAAACTACCAAATTTTTCATCAGGATTTGTTTTCATATCATCGAACATATTATGCTAAATTGGCAGTTTTTCCTCCGTCACATTATTGTCTCCCTCATATATATTTTCATATTTTTCCCACATGGCCTTTTTTGGTGCAATTCATAACAAAAATGTATATTTTATATGATATAGATCTAGTAAGTTTCTTTTGAGATTATTAATTTACATGTAGAATTTCATTATTTGATTTAGTCATAAATAATAATTTAACATCACTGACCTGAATTACTTAAACGGAGGAAAAGAAAATGTTCATCCTCATAGACCATAGAAAAAATATTATTCTATTATTTTAGATCTTATATTTTCTTCTAACAAAATAGTGGACTCCCCTATAATTTTTTGAATCCACCATCTCAAGTAACCACGGATAACAGATTTATGAACAATAACCTAAATACATTGATACCACTTATTGTATCCTGATATTTCATTAGAGGGGAGGGATAAACCAAGGTATCAATTTTTTTCATGATTCAATAGATATTTTCCCAATATAGGTTGAAAGAATAAATAAAATCTGATTACACAACACATTCCTCAAACAAAAAAATATAGAAATACTATATAATGAGGAAATGTTTACATGGTTATCCAAAAAGGGATAGTACAAATAGCAAGATCTGGAAATTTTTAAACCATATTATATTCCACTCAGTTTCAAAATATTATCTAGATTACAAATTTTTGGTCATGTAAACTTTATTTCACGCACACTTCCTCTAAAATTTATATATGGATAGTGTAATTACTCCCTTTAATTAACCCTTCCCACTGTTCT
Organism: Viscum album; assembly: GCA_963277665.1. Lineage (NCBI taxonomy): Eukaryota > Viridiplantae > Streptophyta > Magnoliopsida > Santalales > Viscaceae > Viscum > Viscum album. The sequence goes on from OY728119.1 coordinate 1,515,751,982, forward strand.
TTACTCACTATGTTGGATAAAGAATTACTCATTTATTGAAATGAAGGTCACTTCCATGTTGTAAAGATTTTATTATTTGATTTACACCAATACATCTTGTAATTTGTGAAAAAATGAAGACTATAGCCTCCATAAATACCCACCAATGATATTCATGTGGGAATACATTCCAAAAACTAGATTAATTAAGGTAACCACATGGAACATAGTTCAAAGAATAAAAAACCTCATGAATATATTACTCCACTTTTCATAAGAGAAACTCTACTTCACAAACCACTATCATGAGCAGTTTTCCTCCGCCACTTACAAAACCCAGAACACAATATACTCACCCTGTAGACCATGTTTTCCATTGAGTAAAATTCCACTGTAATCAGGGTATATTCTTCCACAAATCACCAACCAAGGGTAATTACACCACCCATGTTGAAAAATAAGTAGTAAATGATTGGTAAAAACTTCCAAGGTATAGAAATCATTTCTCACCCTCTCTTCAAAGAAAAGGAACTGATGTGGTCACTAAAGTCAATATTTATCCTTCACATGATTCATCAACTAAATTTGTTCCACTATAAGAGATTAAGAAATATTAGTCTATATTATTTAAACAAAACTATAATTTTTGAAATTATATTCCCATATTAAAAAAGGATAGTCATTAAGAATACTTAAATACCCTAAAAATAAGTCATTATATTTTTATGGTTCTTCTTCAGAGTCAAATTCAATGATTTTTGAATGATATACAACTTAAATAAAAAAATTTAAAAAAATATTTCTTATATAATAATTATAGGATTAGTTACTAAAGAATATATCATGATGGAAGTTATAAATAAATATAAAAATTTAAAAACTAACATTCAGTCACAAAATAAGAATGACTTAGTCAAAATAAAAAATGATAGAATAAAAAATAAATCTCCTGAAAAGGGTGATAGGGATGATACAGGAACATAATTTACTAACATGATATGGTTTCCTTATATAATTTAAAATATAAATAGTGAAAGTGTTATTAAGTATCCAGGTTTCAATTATATAGAGATCACTCTTAATTAATTTTGGTATGTTATATTTTCTCATAATTAAAATAGATGGAGAAAGAATTTGATATTAAGACATAAAATATTAATAGAATAGCTAATATTCTCTCTATTATTTTTTAAATAAAGAATAATATAAATATAAATAATAAGTAAAATTTTATGTTTTAGTCTATAAATAATGATAAAAAATTAAGTAAAATAATATATATATCCATCTAAAAATAATGATGGAATATTAAATAAAATTCATAATGAGCATATTAATTTAAAATAAAAAAATAACTTCATTGAAGGCCATCAAATATTTTTTCAGATTATCAAGAAAATAGTAGAGTGTTTGTTGAATCAGGTATAAAATTAAAGATTATTTAGAAAGAGAGTGGAAAACTATAGAAAGGTAATTAATATTTGGAGAATAAATTTGAATACATTGAATAAAAGAATGTATCTTTAAATAAATTGATTAAGGATATCTAGGAAAGGTATAAGTCCTAAATTTTATCTTGTATTCAATTACTTTTTAAATAAATGGAAAATTATTACAGAAATTCTATAAATATATCTTACTTTTATTTTAATTGTGATTCACATATTATTTTCTTTTTGATAATCACATAATTTCACAAATGTTATCACAATATTTTATTTCTTAAACCTAAAGATATGAAATCATAGGCATAATTATTTTTCATAGGGAGGACATTTAAAAATCCAAGTAAGTGTGGTTATGAAAATTAATGGGATAGTTTGTTAACTTTGTTTTTTCATTTATTTATTTCATAAAACTATTTCTTACCATGTATTACGATTATAAAAAAGAGACATATTATTGATTCATTATATTTAGATTTCATATCCTTTTTCTACAAATCATAATACACATTAACGATTTTACTGATGTTTACTTAATGTTTTGTTTTGATTAAAAACTCCATGTAATTGATCATTTGGACTTCTCCATTATAAACTATACACACTCTAGACTATCAACACACCATAATGTATTAAAGTTATAAAAAATAAAAATTAAATTAAATCACTTCATTAAGCTCAAATTAATTATATAAAATTATTAATACCCAATATTAAATTTGATTAGAAGATAACAAGTGATCGAGAATTAAAAAAGTTCATTACAATATAAAAATTTTTAGATGCATATGAACAGTCATCAAAGAGAAATCTTAAAATAAATTATCAAACATGAGATCACTAGATTTTTTATTGAGTGATAGATCTCATATTCTTTATATTTTATAGTTTAATGAATATGTTTTGGTGATTTTTCATTCTAAATGAATATAAATTATTATTATTGAATGTTTTGTACTCTAATTTTTTTTCAAATAATGTCTTAGGTGAGGACTTTGTGTTGTCAATTGTTGTAATTAACGATGATTCAAGAATAAAATTTTTTTACTTATGATCTCTGATTAGAGAAGTATTTTATTATGAAAGGTGTACTTAGATTATGGTATTGATTTTCAAAACACTTTTTATTAAAATAGAATAAATTTTATTTATAATAAAATTAATATGATATTAAAAAATGTTGGATCTATGAATTAAAAATTCCCTAGTTTTGATAATGTCAATAATTCATACTTATATATCATGGAAAGTGTTTTTTATTCATTATTTTAGTTGAATGTTTCATGTTAACTATGTAAAATTCTCAATAAATAGTTCCTTATGCATTTGATTCTCAAAGATGACAATATTAACAAAAGATATATCAAACCCTAATACAAAGATAACCATTATTAATATTTGTTTCATGGTCCCTTGATTATATTTTTATTTGTTGACTTATACTTTTTTATTTTTTGTCATGGTATGATGATAAAAGGCTACATATTTCCTTTTTTATGATTTTTTTTGTGTATTTTATTTTAAATATTAATTAAAATACTTTATATATGTGGTAAATATAAATTTATTTAACAAGGTGGTGTTTTATGATATTGATTTTTCATTGAAACATAATTTTTTTTCAAGAGAGATAACAGGCTAACATCTATCCAACACCTGAACATTTTATTAGTTTTTAATATATTTAAAGGAAACATTGAAAACATAAAAAAGCATGATAACCTTACATGGATGGTGAACAAGCTAATATATTTATTTCTAGTTCACTCATGATATTCTCAAACCCAAATGATGTAATAAGGTTTTTTATGAGATAACATCTCTTTCTTAGTGTATGGTTATAGAACATTATGAAATGGAATACTTTGGTTAATAGAGTTTCAATATATTCAATGTGAACAGTTATATAAGATAAAAACTATATCAAGATAAGACTAAATCAGTGATAATATAAAAACTCATTATCAAGCATTAACAATAACAGTTGACTATTCTAATTCCAATATGTATTGCATCCTAATACAGCATAAAATCTGCAATTCACTTTCATTTAAGGATATAAGAATTTAACCCCACTCTATCTATAAATTCCAAATTTAAAATATAAAATCCAAAAGACTTTACCATTGACGATCAAAAATGGAAACTCCATGGTTATATAAATAAAAAAAAAACTTATCATAATTATAATTATGTTTATAAAAGAACACTGGAAGGAAACCATATGATTATCGTTACATAATTGATAAACTACTATTATGATAATGATTTTAGGTTTCTATATTTTAAGTATTAATATACTATTATTAAGAATTTTCTAGCCACTTGAAATTCATTTTTTTTGTCCTTTGTATTGATTTTTGTTTCCTATTTTTATTTTTCTATTATTCATCATTAAATTCAATTAAATATTTTCAATAAAAAAAGTGTTTATATTTTTTGGTCATATCATTTTTCAGTGGTAAGTGTAATGAATTATACTACCTTATCAAAAAAATATTCTTATTTGTGCCTATATTATAAATAGATTTTTTCAATAGGGTTCTTACTACCCATTAAAAGATATAAAGTCTAGTGTGACCCACATATCTCAAGTAGAGTTAATATGAAGAGTTTATTATGAATTTATTTTTGAACCACTATAAAAATACTATAATTTATAACTTTTATGATTTATTGAAATATTTATTTTATCAATTCACCCCTCTGGATATCTTTATGTGAAGTAATCTTGGAAAACAATTAGTATTTGAGAACACGTATTTATTCTATATATGTACTACTAAACCTATACTGTAAATTAAAATTATTAAGGGAAAGATTTATTTTGATGGACAGTAAATTTATAAATTGTGTTTTAGATCCACAAAGATTGTCGCGTTTGAATTTTGATGATTACGGCTACAAGAAAACCAGTTTGAAAATATACATAAAGAATTAAACCATTGAACACTAGGCATGAATTGTAAACCCCTATAAACACCCTGAGTTTAATTTAGATACTCTCATTAGTAATGATATTATTAAGTATATTTTATATTAAAAATTTAATAATATTATTTAATTTTGTATAATTATAAATGTGTCAAGATATATTTTATCTTGAAATCTTGCTTATGATATCTAGAGTATTATGTACGTAAAAAATTATGGAACTAAAAATCTATAGAATATTAATCTTATATTTACTATTGTAGAATACCATTATTTTGAGAATTTTAAGAATGAAATAGTTGGAACTCTACCCTAATTATGAAATAACTAAACTAATGAAAATATAATTATAAAAGAAAAAAATGTCTCTATAAATAACTACCAGAATGAGAAATTATATTGATTACCAAAGTTTGGTTTATAATATGTATAAAAACATCATTTTAAATAGAAATACTAGTAGTTTCTCATATTTAAATTGTTTTACATAATAAAAGAAAGGTAATTATTCCATTTAATACGCCCTTTGGTATCCTCAATATTTAGGTCATACCCGATCCTTAATTTCTCAATCTTTATCTGGTACACTAAATTAAAATTTTCTATTTAAATTTTGTTGCATACCTAAGGGCTTAATGAATAATAGAATAATACCCAAAGTATCAAAGGTAAGAAAAAAATTTGATGGATTATTTAATTTTCAATGTATTATATTTATCAAAAATAAAATGTTGTATATTGGTAGTGGATACTCAAAAAACATTATATGGAATCCATTAAAGTTAAAAAATCTCAGTAAATGTGATTATTTTCATGTCAATTTCAGAGAAAATTCTAAATTTAAGGTGAAATATTTTGATAAGATGGTTTTTTTATATACTATAATTATTAGTAACATTTTTTATATTAATGGTTTTAAAGTTAATTTATTTAAAAAAATCGATGATAGGTTATCTAAAATATTCCAAAATGATAAATTTTTTATTTTTACTCATGTTTTAACCCTATATGTATCTAATATGAAGGATAATATTTATTCAATTAATCTTCATGAGATTACTATGAAAAATTATGATCATTTAAATTTTGAGTGTAATGATTGTTCTTTATCTAATAGAAGGATTTATCAATATAATTTTTGGTTGTTAATTAATCCATCTAAGATAAAATTATTTTTTTGTTACATGATTTAAAGGTAGGGAGTGCACATTTATGTGATCCTTATATAACAGGGAAGTAATAATAAGACTCTTTTAGATGGATCAGTAAAGTTATAACAAGAAGCTTACTTCAAATTTTGTACTTTGAATTATTTATAGCCAATTAATTTTAATGTTTTGGAGGGAATAAATATGCTTTTGTGATAGTTTATAACTATCCCATATTCACATGGTATATTTTTTGGTCCACCAGACTGACAATTTGTAATGGTTTATAACCTACATCAATTTATACAAGAGTGGGAAAGGATCCAAGATAGGTTCAATCAGAAGGGATCATGGTTGAGAGTAATGGAGTCAATTTTTTGATATGTTCTATATAGAAAATGGAAACTCACACAATTTCTCATCATAGAGGCCTCAACACAAAAATGGAGTAGTGTAGAAAAGGAATATAAAAATCCAAGAGATGTCAAATATCAAGCGGATTGAATATTGGTTTCATAAAAACAAATTGGAAAAATATGTCAACATAGTCTTCTATGTATCCCATAAGATTCTATATTTCCTAATTATAGAGAATAATATAATAAAATTATAGAAGGGAAAGAATCCTAAGGTTAGATATTTTAGAGTAATTATTTGTAAGTTATTAAAATATGATGACATAGAAACCCATGAAAGATTAAATTCTTAGTAAGATTATGTAATTTTTATGGTTTAATCAACCCAAAACTAGGTATACCAAGTTTATAATAATTTTAACATGGTGATTGAAGGGTCTTTGAATATTATTTTTGACATGAATGATAATTTTTATTGAACAATTAACTTAATACATTTTGATGATTATTTTGGAGATATAAATATGGAGGGTATTCAAAATATTGAAAGGATAAATGAAATATTAGAAGCATGAGTTTTGGGGGAGCTTGATATTTGTCATCATAAAGTGTGACAGACTTAAATAAATCACCCAACTAAAATGTGACATGATAATTAATTCATAAATATAAATAGTAAATCCAATGATAAATCAGGATAAACATCTTAATTCATGTCATATATGATTCTAATATAGGATTTTAAAGATTTTAAGGAATCTAGTTGGGTTCTGAAAATGTAAGAGGAGTTGAACCAGTTCTTATTGAAATATTTTTTTATCTGTTAGACCCTCCAAAGATCAAAAAGTCATTATAATTAAGTAGATATTCAAAATAGGATGAATAATTATGGAATTATTATAATTAAATAATAATTATTGGTTGTTCAAGGAAAAATTAGGAAAAATTGATACACTATAGTGAGAGATTTTTACCTATTGTAATATTGGAAGATATAATAATAATTCATAGGACATTTGTACTATTTTGAAAGGTTATCTCAAATTTTATTATTGAATAATTTTGAGAAAGCTATTGTTGATCCTAAATTTTTCAATAATAAGAATTATTACAATATTTAAGTAGTAAAATTTTATATTGATTATATAATATTTATATGATCAGGCCATTATTTTTGCAATGAATTTTCCAAAATAATGGATAATAATTTTGAGATGAGTCTCATGACATAACTCAACATAATACTTGGATTTAAAATTTACTAAATAGATGATGGTGTATTTTAAAATGTGAGTATGTATTCCAAAGATTTCACAAAAATATTTTCATTATATTGAAGTAAGAGTGTGATTACACTAGTAATCACTAGATTTATGTTCGATAAACACATATCCATTAAATCAATACAAAAAAATTAAAATTTGAGGGATGATTGGACGTCTCTTATATTCGATTACTAGTAGGTTAGAATTGGTGTGTAATATATGAATGTGTGTATGGTCTGTAGTAGATTATAATAAATATCACATGATAATATTAAATACGATTATGAAATATCTTCTAAGAAACAATAATATTTTTATATTTTTCATGTGTGGTATCTATTTTGATCTTTTGTGAAATACTAAATTTGACTTTTTTTAGTTTCAGAATAAATAAGAAGAGAACAAGTGGAATATGTCACTTCCTTGGAAAAATATTAGTTTAATATTGTTAAATGAAAAAAAATCAATAGTATTATCAAATACAGAAGATAAATGTAACACCTTTAGAATTTTTGAAATATTTTTTTTCAATTTAATTTATTCTTTTAATATTTTTTACTTCACGCAACACTGAATATATTTTTTTTAATATTAGAGCACTATGTTTGGCATGAGTTGTATGAAACAACAGGTCAATAATGCACTAAATTGAACACATAGATTATATTTTAGTACATAAAACACTATGTTTGTCTTATATTACACACAATATTGAGTCACTTCGACAGATTTCACTACATGCAAGGCTGAATTTTTACTGAACAAAAATATACTAGTAATATGATTATTAAATTATTATTAAATATATATCCTTGCTATTACAATGGAAGTTACAAAAAAGATTAACTAAATTTTGAATATATGATTTACACATGCATATAAAATTAAGCCTTTGGTTATCAATTTCTAGAAGTGAATGTAAGTACTATATGAAAATAAAGGAATTTATTTTATTAGAAAAAAACTTTCTATGTACAAACACAATTTTATCTTAATAAATTAAAAAAACACTTTTGATTGATATTTTTAGTAAAATTTTAATATTATATATATTCATTCAATATTTTTGTTAGTCATCCAATATATTTAATTGGTATAAGATTAGAACAAATCCAATGTTATGAATAAAAATATGTATCCTACTAAAAGGTAATGTTACCTCATTTTAATAGAGAAACCATTTTAAAAATAAATTTTCAAACATTTATAAATTTTATTTGAAAAAATAATCTTTCTTTTTTAAATCAAAATATCAAAATTTTCTTTGGGTGATTTTTTTTTGAGAAGTTTAATTTTATTGATGAATAGTAAATAACACTAAATTTCAATTCAAAACATATTTTTCATCAAAATTATTTATAAGGATAAATTATATTTTTTTTTGGTCTTAATGTTTAATTATATAAGTTAAACAAAAATTATACAATTTTAGTTCATTGGATTAAATTTCACTTTGAAATTGGATATAAACATTTTGGAAACTTTTAAACGTTTTAACATTAAAAACACGAATTTTCATCCCTTTTGTAGGATTAAATTTAAATTAATTTACTCCTGTTATGTGATTGTAATTTTGAAAAATAGATTCCATATTTGTAATAATAATAATTTATATTGTTTAATTAGGTGAACATATTTTTTGACTAAAAATATTTGTGAATGTAATTTAAATTAATTACAGCGATTAAGTAAAATTAAACTCAACATGGGACTAAACCATAAATTTAAGTGAAAAATTACAATAAAATTGTCAAAAATACATTATATGGCCATATATTGACCCTATAATCTCTTTTATAAAATTTATTTCATTATATTATCCACTTTTCAATGTAAAAATATGGGTGGAATTCCCTTTTTGAAAATTTACAAGAATTCAACTCCACCTCAACTAAAAAAAGGCACTCAACCGTACCACTTATTCACACCTCTCATGACCTTTAGATAACCCAACCTATACTTAAATAATATCCAAACCCCCCCCCCCAATTCACCCTATAATCCTCCTTTTTGTATAAATCCATCAAAGGAAGCTCTTTGGTGAAAAGGAAGAGTAGTGACCCAAAAAAGAGGCAGCCTCTTTCCTCAAGCTCATTTGTATTATTTTCATTCTACACCCTATAAAATATTATTATTATAGTATTATATAATAACACAAATATGATAAATATACTAATATATTTTTATTATAAGTTTTATATATACAATTACACAAACTTCCATATAATGGGTAACAAACTTATCATTCTTGTGTACGGTGAATCATCGTCCCCCGAAACGATGATGTTCATTTTTCCGTTATACTCTATCATGGTTCGAAATTATAATATAAACACAATTTTTATAATATATATATATATTATTTATTATTTATATATTCTTATGTAATTATTACATAAAATATACCTTCATTATTTCCATTTTGTTTATATATGATGACATCGTTTGTGGACGTGTGGACTATCGTCTCATCAAAGTGATGTAATTAGTTCACACATTACATGTGAAGTATTAATGATTTGTTAAGAAAAAATTTATGATATATATTAAATAATAATTTTACATTAATTATAATATATATGTCGTTTACATTATTTCATTCAATACGATAGTAAAATGGAAACATCCTGCATGCGTACGTACGACCCACGGTCTCCATAAACGGTGGATTTTTTTAAATATTTATATAATTTATAGATTACTATAAATAATTATATATTAAATATATATTATATTTATTTAATGTTTTAAATTCTTTATATCATTATATATCTATTAAGACAAAAAAATATAACAAATCAAACACAAGAGAAAAATAAAGTGATTATTACCTGAATCGTAACATTAACATTGATTTTTTTGTCAATGGGTAATATAAATTCATAATAAAATAATATATGGTATTATATATAGTAATATATTTCTTTTTTATATATATAAGAAACATATATTTTTAATAATTTAGTTTTTCATGAGTATGAAGAGTTTCAATACTTAAGGTAAGGTTTTTCTTGTCTCACTTTTATTTTCTGTGAGATATAAGCCATGATCACCTCCTATTTCTTATATGTGGTGTGTATAATACCCATGGATGTATTATATTATTATTATTATTGAATTTATAGTTTATTAAAAATCCATTTTATCATATTTATTTAATGGTATTTATGTTTTAAAAGTTTCCAAATCGGTAAAGTAATTTTTTCTCAATTTTCTTTCTTTGAGACACATGTCATGTTATGCACCTATATTCATTTTCAAGGTGTATATAATTCCATTTTAAATGTTATATAATGTAATTACTTATTTTTATTATATTTTAAGCTTCATGTAATTTTATTTTCTTACATGGGTAGTATAATTCAAAGTTACTAAGTGGTAAGAGTTTAAAAACTATCTCATCTTTTATTAAGATTGTTTATGATTATGATTCCCTTGATGAAATATTATGATACATATATCCATATCACTCATGAATTTTATTCAAATATATATATTCATGATGTTTTCATTTATTAGTAACATTTTTCCTTTATCTCTCTCTGTAGGTGTATTCCCCAGGAAGTTCCTTGATAATTTATAGCAATGTGTCTTGACTTATTTGTAATGATATTACATGTTTATGTGTATTCTATAATTACATGTCTTACAACTATGTTATAATTTTGTGGATTATGATCTTTATTATGTTATGATTCATGCCTTATGAACTGTTAACCGTTATACCGTAATTCATATTTATGATATTAAGGGTATGATATTCAATTGTTATAATCATGTTTTCATACCCTTTTGCTAGTTTTTATGCTTATATATCTCCCTTGTTTACCCGTACTGGGTATCTGAGTATACCCCTTTTTATTTTTTATTCCCTTAGTTAAGAAGATATTTTATTATGTATTATATGTCTACGATGGTTTATAATCTTGGATAACCAATTGGGAGATATTGTAGCTGACTCAAGTACCAGTGTTTATATTTCCATGTTTACAAAGGCACTAACTAATACAGTATTTGGGAATCTGTTTGTTTAATGTTTTTTGTATTCCAAAAAAAATGATTTAATATATATGTATATTATGAATGGGTTTTTATAGTTGGAATCAGAGAAAAGTTTTAGTCAAAATTTGTAAACTGGGATGAGAAATCTGTAGTGGTAACTCTAAGGACATGTATAAGGATAAGTCTAAGGATAATGAAAATATTGGATAATATCCTTAAATTTTTTTAGTTGATAGAGTGAGTATTTTCCTAAAATTAAATCTTTTTCTGGATAGTATAAGTGGACATGGTTCTGGAACAGATGTACTTAGGAGTAACAACTCAGACAAGGTGTGTCAAGCATAACATGGTAGACAAAAATAGGCTATACAGTACTCCTGGTTTGAAACTATAGGTGTATATTCTTTGGGAATTTATAAACCCTTCATGAATCATCTTAATTATTTCAATGATATTTGTCTATTAATAATTAAGTATAATCCTAAGGTTTCGTTGATTAATTAAGGTGTTATAATTTTAACATCCTATAAGTAGTTTTTCATTATTATGTGTTTCCTCACTTTGAAAACTATTTATTACTCTATGATTTTTGATTTAAGTAAATGGTAAAAGCTAGAAGGAACTAGTTTAATGATTAATGTGATGGAAACGTTACTGATGGGTTGTCAAATAGGATGATCACTGGAGTGAAGGATGTTGTAATCATGCCTAATTAGTTTTCAAGGAACATGCTTGACAACATGTACCTTAACCAACTCTAAAACTAACCAAAGAAGAAAAAGAATGTTTTTTATGAAATTTCATGTAATTGAGTCCATATAAGAAAGAAGATATAGTTTCCTATATGTCAAGAATGTGGTAAGAAGTAACCAAATGAATGTCTTAGAGGGACAAAAAGCTGTTTTGACTGTGGAAAAGGACACAAATAAAGTTTCTACAAATGGAAAATGAAAATTTTAATTAATGTAATATATGGGAATATTGGACCCCTATGGTATTATCAATAGATGACCAATTAAAATTTGTAAATTATAATTATTATTAAAATCTATATAAAAAGTGGAATCCTCGTGAAGAGAATCATCCAAGTGGTAGAAGTAATGGTTTTTTTGATGATGATGAAGGGACTAGGAATGACATATGAAAGTCATGTGTTGTTCAAATTTTATTTTTTACAACCATGATTAAATTTATTTTTATAAAATTTAATACTTGATTTATATTCCATATTTTATGAATGAGGTATTAATGAATAAAGTGGTGAAGCTTAGTAAATTTTTTGAGAAGAAAATAGGATGAATGAAGTATTTATGTTTTGAAAATCAAATATTATGTTATAAAAATCACGAAATATATAATTATTTGTAGTATAATGTTCTCATTAAGGATTTAAAAGAATATTATAAACTGTATTGGTGAGGTTGAAAGTTGATTTCATAGAAAGGTGATATTTTGTCTAATGGAAGGTATCCCTTAATTTATTTCTAATTTTGAGATAATTTTGTTTGGATAAAGATATGTTGGATATGAATAAGTAAATTGGACGGTACTAATTACCTCATAATTGATAAAGGATTTTTTGATAATGTAGCCTATGTTACCATTTATGAAGTTTGCAACTTCTTGGATTTAAGGAATGTATCCAGTAATCTTTCAAATAAAGAAGAATGTATGTTTTCAAAGAGTATTTATTGTAATTATGGTTATTTCTATGTTTCAGGAGAATATATGATGAGGGTATTCAAATGTTTAGAATGTAACAACTAATAGTTTCATTAGGACATATGGGGGAACAATTTTACGATCATTTAGTTAAATTATTTATAAAGTTTTGTATTTTCATCTTCTTTAAGTGTTATAAGGTTAAAAATTTATGGAATGGTTTATGTTAATCATCATATGAGGTTTCCAAGATTAAAGAATTATCTCACTATATGTGGATTTATAAATATTGGATAACTTGTGGTAGCCTTTTTGTTGTGATTGATAGAATGACCTATCATTATATTTATGGAACTTTCGATCTTCTAATTATTCTAGAATTAAAAATTCACCTTCATTTCTCAAAATAATTGACGAAGTTTAAATTCATCAAGGAACAAAAAAGGGTGAGGTTAACCAGAAATCATGCATGTATATATTTTCATGAAAATTCATCAAGTTTAGTAAAACAAACTATAAATAAAGTCTTTTCTTAATATCTATTTTTTTTAAACTAATGGACCTTTAAATCATCACAGATTTATGATTTTGAGGCCCTCACATTTCCATTAATAAATCACTTCTTTGTGATTAATGACCCTAATCACTCCCTGTAAATATTTATTCTTTTCCTCTAAGTCCATATTTTCACTTGCCACCAAAGTTATCCTATGTGGAAAACTAGTTATGTGTTACTTAGGGAAACTGTTATTTTCCGAACTTTTATTTTTAAAAGGATTTATTAGTATCCAATTTTATGTTGTGGTTTTCAATGAATGTAATATTCAATTATTAAACCTTTAATAAACCAACAAACTTTTGAGGGTGGAATTCATTTTAAGGGGAATAGAATGTAACACCCTTATATTTTGTGAAATAGTTTTTTGAATTAATTTAATCTTTTGATATTTTTCATTTAAGGAAACAATGAATATAGAATTTTTTATACTAGAGTGATATTTTTTATTGTGTTATACATATCAAAAATTTAATCGTGTACAATATGAAACACATATTTTATCTTTATGTACATATAGCACTATTTTTTCATGTATTCCACACTTTTTTGAGTCCCTTTGATAGCTTACATTACACACAAGGGAATGTTTTTACCGATCTACAATATACCATTAATATAAAAATTAAAATATTATTATAGCTACCACTATGAAGTTGGAATGGAAGTTATGAATAAGGTTAACTAAAATTTTGAAAATTTGATTTACACATGTATATAAAATAAATCATTTGTTTATCAGTTTGTATAATTTAATTTAACAACTATTTGAAAATAAATAAATTACTTTTATAAGAAAACTATTTATCTATGCACAATCACAATTTTAGTCCAATAAATTAAAAATACCACTTTTTATTAATTTTTTCAATAAAACTTATATATTATATATATTAAATCAATATTTATGGAACTCATCCAATATATTTGATAGTTATAAGAGGAGAATAAATCCAATTTTAGGATTAAAAAGATGTATTCTTCTAAAAGGTAATTTTACCACATTTTAATGGAGAAACCATTATAAATATAATTTATAAAACTTTTATAATTTTTTTTTTGAAAAAATAATCTTCATTTTTGAGATCAAAATATCAAAATTTATTTCGGTTGATTTTTTTTTGAATTTTCTTTTTTGAATAATAAATATCGTTGAATGTTAATTCAAAACTAATATTTCATCTAATTAATTTTTAAGGAGAAATTATATTTTTGTTTGGTTTAAAAGTTTAATTATTTTAATTAAACAAAAATTATTACATTTTAGGTCATTTTAAGAAATTTAACTTTGAAATTTGATATAAAAACTTTGAAAACATTAAAACATTTTTACTTTAAAAATAAACATTTTTGTCTCGTCTACGGGATTAAATTTAAATTAATTTCTTCCAATTATGTGATTAGAATTTTGAAAAATGGATTACACATTTAGAATAATAATAATTTTTAATTTTTAATGATTTTAACTGAGTTTTTTACTAAAAATATTATTGAATGTAATTAAAATTAATTACAGCGGTTATGGAAAAATTATTCCTAGCGGGGGACTAAACCATTATCTTAGTGCCAAAATGACCATAAAAATTTCCAAAATTCCTTTTTAGCAATACCTTTACCATAAAATATGTTTTAGCTAGTTTTTTTAATTATTGGTTCTAGATGACATGGTAAAAGCGTTGGTATAATTCCCCTTTCAAAAATTTACAAGAATGCCACACCTCCTCCACTTTTAAAAAGGAACTCAACCCTACCACTTATTCACACCTATCAAGCCCTTTGGATCACCCAAAAAATAATGAAATAAGATCAAAAAATTCATCCCATAAGACTATAATCCTTCCCTTGGGTATAAATCTATCAAAAGAAGCACTTTAGTGGAAACAAAGAGGAGTTACCCAAAGAAGATGTAACCTCTTTCCTCAAGCTCATTTGTTTTATTTTCATTATCCACCCCATAAAATCTATTTATTACATTACTATATAATATCTTAATTATCCAAAAAAAATACAGAGTTATTGTTCATATAAGTTTTATACCTAAACATACACACACTTCAATCTAATGAGTAATAAACGTACTATTCTTGTGTACGGAGAACTACTATCGCATGAAATGATGTTGTTCATTTTTACTTCACTAACTATCATGGTTAGGAATTATGATATAAACTATATTTTTATGTTATATATATTATATTTATGATTTATTTATTCTTTAGTAATTATTATATAAAACAAACCTTCATTATTTCTATTTTTTTAAATAGGATGATTTTTTTTGTGGAAGTGTGGATTATCTTCTCATCAAAGTGATGTGATTAAATCACAAAATTACAAGGGATGTATTAAGGATTAATTTAGTAAATTTTTATGATATATATGACATAATAATTATAGTTTAATGATATTATATATATATATATATCATTTAATTTCTTCCTTTCAATACGATAGTAAAATTGAAACATCATTCATGCGTACATATGGCCCACTATCTCCATGAATGATATATTTCATTAACTATTTGTATAATTTATAAATTAAAATAAATACTTATATATTAAATATATATTATATTTATTTCATGGCTAAATTCTGGAGATCATGATTTATCTATGAGTAAAAAAAATATAACAAATCAAAACACAAGACAAAACCAAAGTGATTATTAGCTAAATCATAACATTAATAATGATTTGTTAATAAAGAGGTAATATAAAGTCATAATAAAATAATATATTGTATTATATATAATAATATGGTTATTTTTTAGATATATAATAAATTTATTTATTATAATGTAGTTTTTAATGAGTACAAAGAGAGTCAATACATTATGTAAGGGTTTTCTCATCACACTTTTATTTTCCTTAAGACATAAGCCATGTTCACCTTATATTTATTATATTTTTTGTTTATACTACCCATTTATTTATTATATAATTATTATAATTAAATTTATGGGTTTTTACATATACATTTTATGATATTAATTTGATGAGTTTTATCTTTCAAAAGTTACGAAATATGTAAGGTAAATTTTTCTCAATTTCCCTTCTTTGAAACACATGCCATGTTTTGCACCTATATTATTTTACAAGGTGTATATAATTCCAGTTGACATGTTATATAATCAAACTAATTATTTATTTTATATTTTATTCTTCATGTAGTTTAATTTTCTAACATAGGTAGTATAATTCAAAGTTACCCACTGGTAAGAGTTTATTGAAACTATCTCATAATTTATGAATATTGATTATGATTATACATCCATTTATGAAATATTATGATTCATATCTCAAGATCACTTGTGAATTTTATTCACCTATATATTCATGATTTATTCACTTATTAGAAACATTTTCCAACTATTTTTTATTAGGATATTTAAGAATATTTTTTTAGGAAAATCTGAATTTATTTCTCATTTCTGTCAGAAATCTGTGTACTTTAAAAACTGTTATTTCTAAAAATGTTTTATAAAATGTTTTATTAATACCCTATTATGGTAAAAAGAAATTTTTTCCCATTTTTTTTCTTTTTAACAAAATGGTTTTTTAAGAGGAATCTTCTTTTCATTTTCTAGATACGGAAATTTTCTTAATTCTATGGTGGAAAAGGAATGTTTAGCATATAAAGATTTACTCCTCATCATGACCATTGTTCCCATAAATCATCCCTTATAATAGTAAAAAAAAATTTAAAAAACATAATTTGTTTTTATAATTTTATGAATCTATTTTATATTAAATTTTTTTTCAATGAAATGGTTTTTCAAATATGTTTTATGTTTAAAAAGTATTTTAAATGATTTTAAAATATTCCTTTATAAGTTTTCAAATGGTTGTTTTAAAATAAAAGATTTCAATGATTTCAAAGATTATTTTTTAATTTTTTAATTTATTTTCAATAAAAGGTTATCAATATATTTTTACTCCTATTTTATTGTTTTTCATGAAAAAAAGTTTTCAAAATTATTTTCATGCTTATTTGATAATTTTTCATGGAAAAAGTGTTCTTGATAAGTTTTAAATATTTATTTATTAGTTTTAAAATATATTTCAAATAATTTTCCTTCAAAAATATTTTTTTAGAGAAGTATTTTTAAGATAAAAATATATTTTCCACAAAAAATGATTCAAATAAAATTTCAAATCATTCTTTACAAGTAAATTATTTTTTTAAGAGGATTTATGGAGGGGATTTTCAAAAAAAAGTTATCTTCTTTAAGATAAACTCTAAGTGAACATTCAAAATCCTTCTACATCTAAGATGTATTAATTTTATATATTGTATGATTTATTAGAAAAATTATACAATTAATATATTCATACTTTTTCTTTAATGGTATATGTTTAGATAGCAATATTTTTATGAAATTGTTTACTCCTTCATGGGTTACATGTTTATGAATCCTATTTATTCTTGAAAGTTTTTTTGTTTATGAATCTATCTTATTTTCACAAGTTATACTTTAAATGAAATTATTATGAAATACTTCTCTTTCTCTATAGGTTATGACATGATTACATGTTTATAATTCCCATTTCATTTATTCAGTTATTATATGATTATTTATGATCTTCTGGAACATGAATGTATGATTTCATTATGAGATTAGTGGGGTATATATATCCCTACAATGTATTGGGTAATGATTTATATCACATGAGATATGATTGTAATAAAGTCTATGAGATTTATCCACTGTGGAATATGGGGAAACCTAATCCACTATAAAAATATGGGAAAATGTGATCCACTATAAGAAAATGGGGAAACCTTATCCACTATGGGAAGATGGGGAAACCCAATTCACTATGGGAAGATAGGTAAACCTGATCCCCTATAGTAATATGGGGAAACAAGATACCTTATAAGAAAATTACTATGATTAGGGATGGTGGAGTGTCTCCCCCCATAGTTGTTGTCCTAATGAATTTCCCTGATAATTTCTAGCAATGTTTCTTGACTTATATGAAATTATATTACATGTTTATGTGTATTCAACAATTCCGTGTCTTAATCATTTGTTATTATTTCATGGATTATGATCTTTATTCCATTATGATTCATTATTTATGAACTGATAACCTTTATTCCATGATTCATATTTATGATATGTAGGGTATGATATTCAAATGTAATGATCACATTCACATATACTTATTCTCATGTTTATTCTAACATATCTCTCTTATTTACCCTTACTAAACATCTAATATCTCCCCTTTTTATGATTTATTACCTAATTCATGAAGATATGTTTTGTGTATGATATGTCTAAGAGGGGTGATAGTCTTGGAGAACCTGGTGGGAGATATTTTACCTCACTCGTGTACCAATGTTTAAGATTCTATTTTTTCACAGGTACTAAACAAATACATCATTTGGGATTCTATTTGTGTAATGTTTTAAGTATTCCACAAAAATTATGCAATTTATATGTATGTTAGGAATTGGTTGTTAGAGATGGTATCAAAGAAACAGTTTAGTCAAACTTTGTAAACTATGATAAGAAAATATTAGTGGTAATAGTATGGACATGTATAATTTTAAGTCTAAGGATATTGAGAAGTATAAGAAAATGTCCTAAAATTTTGGTAAATGATAGAGTGACTAGTTTTTTAAAAATATATCCTTGGATGGATATTATAAGGGAACATGGTTTTGGAAAATACATACCTAGGAGTAAAAACTCAGACAAGGTATGTCAGGCATAACTCAAGCGTGACCTAGTACATGATAACATGCCTTATTATACACCTGGTTTGAAACTCTTGGGGGAAATTCATTGGAAGTTAAAAAAAACTCATCATGAACCATCAATATGGATTTAAAAATAAGTTGGAAATGAATAACCGAACATAAACCTATGTTTCCATTAATTAATGGAGGTTTCTTGATTTTGAAATCATATAAGTATTTTTTCTTGACTATGTTGTTCCTCACTATGAAAACTATTTCTCACCCTATTCTTTTTGGTTCAATTCAATGGTAAGAACCATAAATAATTGGGTTAATGAATAAAGTGAAGGATGGATTTATAATAAGAATTCAAATGGGGTGATCGTTGGAGTGAAGGACGTTGTAATCCTTCTTAATTAGTTTTCATAAAACTTGTTTAATAACATTTACCTTAACCAACTATCTGACTCACCATAGAAGATAAGGAATGTGTTTGCTAAGAGTTCAGGTAATAGAGACCATGGAGGAAAGAAAATCCAGTTTCCTATAAGTATATAATGTGGGAAAAAGCACACAAGTGAATTTCTTATAGGGATAGGAAGACATTTTGACTGTGGAAAAGGATACAAAACAAGTAACTGCAATAGAAAAATGAAAAGTTCAGTTTACGTAATTGATGGGAATATTGGCCCGCTAATTTATTATCAATTGATTGCTACTTCAAATGTTTAATGTATGAGTATTAAAAAAAATGATATCCTGAGTGGAAGGTTCGTGATGAGAATCATCAAAGTGTTACAATTAATGGTTTTTTGGTGATGTTGATAAAGGGACCACGAATGACATATGAAAGGTATGTGTTTCTATAATAGTATTTTTTATAACCATGATTAAATTGATTGTGATAAATTTTAATACATTATTAAAATTTCATTTTTTATGAATGAGGTATTAAGTAATAAATTTATGAAGATTACTAAATTGTTTGAGATGAAATTTTGATGAATGAAGTATTTTTTCGAATTCAAATATTATGTTATATGAATCATTGAATATATAAGTATTTTTGGTATAAATGTTTCCCTAAGGATTTGAAAGGATAAGATAAATGTTACTGGTGAGGTAGAAATGTGACTTCATGGAAAGGGGATATTTTTATTTTGGGATGGTAACCCTTAATTTATTCCTAATGTTGAGATAATGATGTTCAGATAAAGATATGTTGGATATGAATATGTATATTTGATGGTACTGATTACCTCAAAACTGATAAATGATTTGCTGATAATGTAATCTATGTTATCGTGGATGAAGTTTAAAAATTCTTATACTTAAGGAATATATCCATTAATCTTTATAATAAACAGGAAATCATGTTTTCGAAGATTATTTACGGTAATATAGGTTATTACCATATTTCAAGAGAAAATATGATGAGTTTATGCCCATGTTTGGAATTTGATAACTAACAGCTAATTTAGAGCCTATATGGGATAGATGTTAAAAGGATTTAGTGAATTTATTTCTGATTTTTTGTATTTTCATTTCTAGAATGGTTATAAGGTTAACCATTTATGAAATTTTTTATTTTAAACTTCGGATGAGGTTTTAGAGATTAAATTATTATCTCTCCATATGTTTATTTATGTATATTGGATAACTTATGGAATCTTTTTTTCTTATGATTGATGGAATGACCTAACATTATATTTATGGACCTCCTGTTCAGATAATTATTTGAGAATGAAAAATTAACCTCGATTTCTTAAGATAAGTGATGAAGTTGAAATTGATCAAGGAAAAAAATGGTGTGGTTTTCCTAAAATCATGAAAGTATATATTTTCATGAAAATTCATCATCTTTAGTAAAAATAACTAGAAAAAATGTTTTCGTAATATCATAATTTTTGTTGAACCAATGTCCTTTTAAATCATAATATATTTATAACTTTGAAGACCTAAACTTTCCATTGACCATTCATGTGTTTTTTATTGATGACTTCAATCAATCCCTATAAATATTTTTTCTTTTCTGACATATTTATATTTTTACTTTCGAACAAAGTTCTTCGATGTGGAAAAGTAGTTATTTGTTACTCTAGGTAACTATTATTTTTCCAACATTTCTTTTAAAAATGATGTTTTAGTATTCATTTTATGATGTGGTTTACTTTGAAAGTAACATTCAATAATTAAACGTTTAATAACTCAGATTAATTTAGATGGTGAAATTCATTTTAAGGGGTGTAAAATGTAACACCCTGAGATTTTTTTAAAAAATGAACTAATTTAATATTTTAATAATTCTCACTTCACACAACACTAAATATAGATTTTTTTTATTACAGAACTACATTTTTCATAGGTTATACGTGTAAGGCCCCGACCCCAATTACCCAGAGTCGGTGCATTATTACATAACATTGGCATGATCACAAGAAAGATCAAATCTCAAAAGACCAATTGGTTTAGTAGCCTTGGAAACACTAGATATATTCATAAGTCTTACATTACATCATAAAGTGAAAAACTACAACAACAACATATTTTCTCCATATTCCACACTCATATCCCCACATAATATCCCTACAGGTCATTCATAATTTACTTCTTCACTTCCTGGGAAAAATAAAACATAGAAAAGGGGTGAGATCAAATTCCCAGTAAGGATAACAATATAGCGGAAACTTTCATAAATAAGAATAAACATTTAAGGCAATGTATAACTAAAACAAAAGCTTTTTAAACTTGAACTTCAACATAGTATGGCAAAAGTAAAATGAAATAATTCCATTTACTTATTCACATGGATATTCTACTAATAGAATAATCACATGTAATATCAGTAACCACTTTCATAATGATGGAATGCATAATGCTGAACTTTAATTTCTTTGTCAAGGCCTCGTCACATGACCTAGGGGCTAACTGTTACCGGAACCCAACCCGGAGTGCCTCTAAGAACCGGACACCAACCCGGAGTGCCTCTAATAACCGGACACCAACTCGGAGTTCCTCTAATAACCGGAGACCAAACCGGAGTTCCTCTAATAACCGGAGACCAAACCGGAGGGATTACTTTTACCGGTCCCCAACCTGGAACATACTTGTCTAACACATTCATCTGAATGAAAGGTTGAAATATAACATACACATTCAGATTAAAAATAACTTATGAAATTTCAATACATTAAAAAAACCGTGAGTGACATAAGAATAGCTTATCCACAGTCAAAAATTTCACAAAAACTTCAATAAAATATGGATGTTTTGTATCATAATAAATCAACTTCAAATAAGCTTAAAAGCCATCAAAGGATGTTGACATAGATGAAATGAAAACTATTTTAGAGAAATATCCCTTTTTTTGAAATCATTTTAAAAGTAACATAATTATATAATAATACATTCAATTTTAAATTATTCTTATAAGCTTGTAAGGGAAGCTTTGACGATTTTATAATGGCGGTAAATAGCCGCACCCGCCGTATAAGTAAAAAAACATTCTTACCTTAAATTTGTCGAAAAGGTTAAAAGTGCCTTGTTTGGAAAATGACGGAAATATTACTTTCGAAGCACATAAGGGTATAAATGACTTTAACCCATATTCTTGTAAATAGTAAAAATGTTTTGAAATACATTATTAAGAAACATGGATGTGGATGATAAAGTGATCCCATTAGATTATTATGTATAAACAACCTCAGATAATGAAGAGATTGTGAAATAACCCTTACCTTGTACTTTTCCTTGGTTGGGGTAGGTTAACCTCCTGTATAATGGTAAAATAATTGTTATTAAATTATACAAGAACCATATACATTAATATTATATCATATATTATCTTTTAATATTGATTTGATAATAATATCTTAATATTATCGTTGTTTCGGGTGTTAACTTACTTGTTTTATTTTATATGTTTTGTTACGTAAGCCATGTTTGTAATGGATAGGTTTTATATTATTCATATCCAGAATGATATCAAGTCCTTAAACATTATTTTTAAATCATCAAATGATAATTATACTTGAATGGATACGATGGAGAATGAATCTCATCGCGTTCGTGGAGACGGTAGTCCGTACGTACGCACGAGCAAAAATATCATTTTTTTTAATATTAAAATAATATATAAATGGATGGTATATCATATATACAGAATAATTAACATGTTATATTTATTATTTACATGATTTACACATCATTATTATACCCATCCAAATAATAATATATTGAATAACAATTACACCACGACGTGGAGATGGTAAGCAGTACGTACGCACGTATGGTGACATGTTATTCAAAAGGGTGGATAGTATACTGAATATGGTTGTCTCATATTTATAATAACATCACAGTATATATATGATACTGGAAATATCATTTTATAATGGTAAAAACAACGGAAGAAGAAGTGGAAGAAGAAAGGAACTTGGAAAAGGGTTGTGAAATCATTACCTCTTCTTCGGGTTCTTCCTTTTGATTTGATCAAAAGGGCTCCTTAGGTTGGCTTTCTGATCAAACTAAGGCCTCTAGGTTGTAGTAAGGGAAGTTGGGATAGTATTTGGGTAGAGTTTGGCCGAACCAAAAGGCTTTGAAGGTTTGTAGAAATGAGAATGAGGAGTTCCCTTTTATAAGAGGGGTGAGGGGCACCTTTGGAAAATCTAGAAATATTAATTTATAATAAATTCATATTCAGTTTCTAGTGTCTCCAGAGTTGATTATTTAAATTTTAAGGTGTGTATAGGTCTAAAAACACTCAACAAATAGAATTTATACTGTTTTGGGTACTTATATTAACCTTATCTTTAAGTATTAACTCTAAGTTAATTAGTTTCACTTTTACAATGTCTCTTTGTATTTTTATATTATTTGGTTAATAATCTTATCATATACATCCAAAATACCCCCATGTGGTCCATTAATGATACAAATATCATGATATAAGTCCCTTGGCCGAACCTTAGATTTTTAGGAATTTAATATCAATTAATAATATAATATTTTGTTTAAAAACTCTTTTATGTCAATTTTGATACTATTCAATAGTTGATTTTTGTGAAACTCATAACAGAATTATTACTTCAAAAAAAGTTAATTAAATAAATAATAATATGTTATATTATCCTATAAAATTATTGTAATTCATTAAAAGTCTCAAATTATATTTATTTGGGTATTTATAATATCAATTATTTTAATTTTTCACTATTATGGTAATTACTGCATCATCATTGTGTCATAAATAAATTAAGTTATTTAATCTCTAAAAATTGAAAATAAAATATCATCATGTAGGAAATCGTTTTATATTTCTAATGAATATTTATAGTCGAAAATCAAACATATATAACCCTATGTAAAAATTGTTTTTCTAAAAGATATATACTTATGTCATTTTTGTACTTATTTTAACTTAATTAAAATAAAGTGTCCCTATCACCTACAAGTGGCTCCATGGGGTCCCAAAATCGACCCAAAGATTCCTATGGTCGAACATGTATCAAACAATAAGGCTAGAACACTTTTTAGGGTAATTTATTATTATTATAATATTATTTTTTAACCCTTATTTACCGGATTTACCCTTAACCATGGTAAATAAAATATTTACCGCAGTAATTATTCAAAATGTCTAAAAATAAAAGATACCTATTTACACAATTTGAACATCATGATTCCAAATATGGAATCCATTTTTCCAAATTCAAAACACAGAAGTGCCAGAAACTAATTTAAAATTAATTCCCGTTGTTAAAACAAAAAGCGTGTTTTTAAGAGATAATAACTATCAAAAGATTGACACTTGTTTATGTCTGGTTTAATTGTAAAATTATGTCCAATGACCAACATTATATTAAATGGTAAAAATATATTCTAAATATACTTTAAAACCACTCAAATTCAAAATTTATCACTATTAATTATTTTGATTAAAAAAGTTGTTTTTAATTAAAATTTAGTAATTTTTACTATTCATCAAAATATTAAAGTTATCCGAAAAGTACCAAAATTTCACCTTAGGCTAAATTCGATATTACGAATCCAAAAATAAAGTCCATTTTGAAATATAAAGTATATATAATTTCAAAAAGTAGGTATGACTATTCATAACGGCTAGTTTGATTGGTTGTGGTGTGTGTTAGAACTCGAAGTTGCGTACAACACACGCTACTGTATTATTCAAAGGAAAGCATACCATGGAAGCTTGGGATGTTTCATTTTAAATTTTTTGATGTCCCCATTTAGTCAAAAAGTTTAAAATATTGTATTTAAAAAGGGTTCACTATTAAAAGTTGGTAAAAGTGCAATACTGAAAATGAATTTGTTCATACATTATGTCTATGAAACTCATAATCTGGATTCTAAAATTATAAGGATTATATAAAGATTAAAATTTAGTTAATACTATTCATAACCTCTTTTAAACGGCTTGTTTGGTAATTCATGGTGTGCTTGAACACGGTGTTGCGTGTAGTGCAAGTTATTGTATTATTTTGAAGAAATAACACACTATGAAATCTTGGGGTGTTACATTCTACCCTCCTTCAATAAATTGCGTCCTCGCAATTTGAAATTGTTCTTCGAAAATAAAAGGTTGAAAATAAAAAAAAATATCTTTGTGGGAAAACCCACATCGGAAATTGGGTTACTAAAATTTAGTCTTAATATGAGGAAAAGAGAAATGAAAGGGTCACCACCAAATTATGATCTCGATTAGGAGAACATTGGTGGAAATTAGAGACATATAATTGTAGGAAAACGTAAATATTTATAGGTATTGATTGAGGTCATCAATTACAAACAAGTTTAAAATTGAGGTCCTTAAATTCATCAATCTACGATGATTTAAAATACCATCGATTCAACAAAACATAAGGTATTAGGATAACACATTTTTGAAGATTCAAAATATATTAGTTGAAATCCCACATCGAAAAATGAATTAATGAGGCCTCTATTTAAAATAAAGAGTGGAAAGTATGAAAATTACCGAAAATAACACATACTAGGGTTCCATGTAGGAAAATATGGATATGGAAGAGAAATATAACCATTAAATATCTGATGGAGATTGGTAGAGAACATGGCTATGAAAAGGCCAAGAATCCCAAAGCTATAAATTAGTGATGATTTAAGGTACCATCTAGGACAACATTTTTGTTCTAAGTTCCTTTTCTTAATGTTGAGGAATTTATTTATGAGATTGGCTAAGATCATAAGGATATATACTTACTTTATAATTAGAGTTTTATCCATTAATAAATTTCTACCACAAACTCATCTTTCACTCGTAAAAAAAATTCTATTTATACTATTCGTACAGGGTTCCAAAATAAACAAATTTATAATTAATCTACCAGATCTTTTAAATAAAGCTACATTATTTAATCCAGGAAATCTCGTGGGCCAGTGGTAGGTGATACACCCTTGTCTCCCTTCGGTTGCAGGTTCAAGTCTCGCGGCCTTGCCTGTCGCGATGGGTTGCCGCCCGTCCTCTGGGTCGTCCTTTTATGGCAATCAAAAATTAATCTCAAACTAGAATTTATCCAAAATACTTCTGTCCAAACTAACAGTCCAATATTTATACGGAAGGTAAACATAATGTAGATCATTTTTACCCCATAAAAGAATGTGAATACCTTCATCATGTATTCTTTTAAAACACTGAAACATCCTGAATTACCATAATAATTATTGTTTACATTCATGCTCACTTATTCCATATAGAATGCTGGATATAATTCATCAATACAAAAATGTTCTAAACCCCAATAATGATGGAATATACAAATCATTAATCAGCTTCAAGGTAGTCAAGAATATCCAATATAATTTATCCAAATCAATCATGTATTATTCTAAAATCACTACCTCGGTATCAGAACCATATTATGGTTTATCTTTCTCCCAGCCATATTTTTTCCAAAAACTTTAACCTGCTGTTGAGTCATTTTTCTTTGTTCCACACAATCTCAAGTCCTTAATGAAATAGTACTGCAGTACAATCCTTATATACTCCATAATTATTATAACAAGTACATTGTTGATACAACACTCAAATGACATAATCAACATAAGAACTCTAATCATTCCTCTTCATCTGTGGTAGTATCATAACTTGATTATTATCCAATAGCATCATTTGCGGCATAGTCTGATGACTGGGACATAGGTTCGCCTAGTGTCCAAACTCCTTGCAAATGAAGCATTGTAAATTTGAAACCATTTTCTTACCCTTGCAGTCACGTACTTTGTGCCCTTTTCCTCCACACTTATAACAAACTCCCATTCCTTTCAGACAAGTTCCAGGGTGTTTCTTCCCACAGTTATCACATATGGGAAAATTCTTATTTTACCTCTTCCCTTTATCCATCGTTCTCTCTTCCATCATTTTCTTTTCTTGCTTCCCTTCAAAGCTATAGGACTCAGTAAAATCTTTAATTATCTTATCAACACATGATATTATTTCTTCATATGATGATAATACATGGGAGACTATTTCTCTTATAAATTCTAGCTTAAGACCATGAAAGATATGATCCTTCTTTCTCTTTGGATCATGTGAATTGCTGGAGTTCTCATTCCTTCTACTGGGCGCCATTTCTAAACAATGGCATACACTAGATTAGTTTATGAATAACAATACCTAATCCCAAACTTCTAAGACACATAAAATAAATTAAATAGTTTATGGATATAATCCATATTCATAAAAATTTATCCTTTGATGAAGTAAATCCACATAAACCCTTCATAATGGTCTGTAAAGAAAATGAGAGTTATCCAAAGCATATCCCCCGGGAGTGTCGTAACCAAGAGTGCAGCAAGGCCCGTTGTCGTGCACCAGTTCTCGTTCGAGTCTAGCTCAAAGCAGTGTTTTCAGGTTTTACCCCCGTGTACATCTGTGCCAGAGCCGCCTCTACCTGCTCGTATCCAGACAGGGATATATTGCTCGGAAAACTCACAAAATCTCTACAATACCAAAATTCTAGGAAGTTCTTCTATACTAATCCTCAAAGTTCATCTTAGGTCTATGTGCTCTAATCAGAGTTTATCTAAATCTATCATCCAAGGTTTGTACTAAACTTCCTCTGATACCAACTGTAACGCCCTGACCCCAGTTACCCAGAGTCGGTGCATTATTACATAACATTGGCATGATCACAAGAAAGATCAAATCTCGAACGACCGATTGGTTTAGTAGCCTTGGAACCACTAGATATATTCATAAGTCTTACATTACATCATAAAGTGAGAAACTACTACAACAACATATTGTCTCCATATTCCACACTAATATCCCCACATAACATCCCTGCAGGTCATTCATAATTTACTTCTTCACTTCCTGGGAAAAATAAAACATAGAAAAGGGGTGAGCTCAAATGCCCAGTAAGGATAACAATATAGCGGAAACTTTCATAAATAAGAATAAACATTTAAGGAAATGTATAACTAAAACAAAAGCTTTTTAAACTTGAACTTCAACATAGTATGGCAAAAGTAAAGTGAAATAATGACATTTACTTATTCACATGGATATTCTACTAATCGAATAATCACATGTAATATCAGTAACCACTTTCATAATGATAGAATGCATAATGCGGAACTTTAATTTCTTTGTCAAGGCCTCGTCCCAGGACATAGGGGCTAACTGTAACCGGAACCCAACTCGGAGTGCCTCTAAAAACCGGACACCAACCCAGAGTGCCTCTAATAACCGGACACCAACCCGGAGTTCCTCTAATAACCGGAGACCAAACCGGAGTTCCTCTAATAACTGGAGACCAAACCGGAGGGCTTAGTTTTACTGGTCCCCAACCCGGAACATACTTTTCTAACACATTCATCTGAATGAAAGGTTGAAATATAACATACACATTCGGATTAAAAATAACTTATGAAATTTCAATACTTTAAAAAAAACATAAGTGACATAATAATAGCTTATCCACAGTCAAAAATATCATAAAACCTTCAATAAAATATGGATGTTTTGTATCATAATAAATCAACTTCAAATAAACTTAAAAGCCATCAAAGGATGTTGACATAGATGAAATCAAATCTATTTTAGAGAAATATCCCTTTTTTAAATCATTTTAAAAGTAAAATAATTATAAAATAATACTTTCAATTTGAAAATATTTTTATAAGCATTTAAGGGAAGCTTTTGATGATTTTATAACGGCGGTAAATAGCTGCACCCACCGTATAAGTAAAAAAAATTCTTACCTTAAATTTGTCGAAAAGGTTAAAAGTGCCTTGTTTGGAAAACGACGGAAAGATTACTTCCGAAGCACATAAGGGCATAAATGACTTTAACCCATATTCTTGTAAATAGTAAAAATGTTTTGAAATACATTATTAAGAAACATGGATGTGGATGATAAAGAGATCCCAGTAGATTATTATGTATAAACAACATCAGATAATGAAGAGATTGTGAAATAACTCTTACCTTGTACTTTTCCTTGGTTGGGGTAGGTTAACATCCTGTATAATGGTAAAATAATTGTTATTAAATTATACAATAATCATATACATTAATATTATATCATATATGATCTTTTAATATTGATTTGATAATAATATCTTAGTATTATCGTTGATTCGGGTGTTAACTTACTTGTTTTCTTTTATATGTTTTGTTATGTAAGCCATGTTTGTAATGGATAGGTTGTATATTATTCATATCCAGAATGATATCAAGTCCTTAAACATCATTTTTAAATCATCAAATTATAATTATACTTGAATGGATACGATGGAGAATGAATCTCATCACGTTCGTGGAGACGGTAGTCCGTACGTACGCACGAGCGACAATATCATTCTTTTAATATTAAAATAATATATAAATGAATGGTATATCATATATAAAGAATAATTAACATGTCATATTTATTATTTACATGAGTTACACGTCATTATTATACCCATCCAAATAATAATATATTGAATAACAATTACACCACGACGTGGAGACGGTTAGCCGTACGTACGCACGTATGGTGACATGTTATTCAAAAGGGTGGATAGAATACTGAATATGGTGGTATAATATTTATAATAACATCACAGTATATATATGATACTGGACATATTATTTTAGAATGGTAAAAACAACGTAAGAAGAAGTGGAAGAAGAAAGGAACTTGGAAAAGGGTGGTGAAATCATTACATCTTCTTCGGGTTCTTCCTTTTGATTAGATCAAAAGGGCTCCTTAGGTTGGCTTTCTGATCAAACTAAGTCCTCTAGGTTGTAGTGAGGGAAGTTGGGAGAGTATTTGGAAAGAGTTTGGCCTAACCAAAAGGCTTTGAAGGTGTGTAGAAATGAGAATGAGGAGTGCCCTTTTATGCGAGGGGTGAGGGGCACCTTTGGAGAATCTAGAAATATTAATTTATAATAAATTCATATTCGGTTTCTAATGGCTCCAAAGTTGATTATTTAAATTCTAAGGTGGGGATAGGTCGAAAAACACTCAACCAATAGAATTTAGACTGGTTTAGGTACTTATATTAACCTTATCTTTAAGTATTAAGTCTAAATTAATTAGTTTCGCTTTTACAATGTCTCTTTGTATTTTTATATTATATGGTTAATAAACTTACCATATACATCCAAGAGACCCCCAAGTGGTCCATTAATGATACAAATATCATGATATAAGTCTCTTGTCCGAACCGTAGATTTTTAGGAATTTAATATCAATTAATAATATAATATTTTGTTTAAAAACTCTTTTTTGTCAATTTTGATACTATTCAATAGTTGATTTTTGTGAAACTCATAAAAGAATGATTACTTCAAAAAAAGTTAATTAAATAAATAATAATATGTTATATTATCCTATAAAATTATTTTAATTCATTAAAAGTCTAAAATTATATTTATTTGGGTATTTATAATAACAATTATTTTAATTTTTCACTATTATGGTAATTACTGCATCATCATTGTGTCATAAATAAATTAAATTATTTAATCTCTAAAAATTGAAAATAAAATATCATCATGTAAGAAATCGTTGTATCTTTCTAATGAATATTTATTGTCGAAAATCAAACATATATAACCCTATGTAAAAAAAATTTCTAAAAGATATATACTTATGTCATTTTTGTACTTATTTTAACTTAATTAAAATAAAGTGTCCCTATCACCTACAAGTGGCTCCATGGGGTCCCCAAATCGACCCAAAGATGCCTATTGTCGAACATGTATCAACCAATAAGTCTAGGACACGTTTTAGGGTAATTTATTATTATTATAATATTATTTTTTAACCCTTTTTTACCGGATTTCCCTTAACCATGGTAAATAAAATATTTACCGCAGTAATTATTCAAAATGTCTAAAAATAAAAGTTACCTATTTAAACAATTTGAACATTATGATTCCAAATATGGATTCCATTTTTCCAAATTCAAAACACATAAGTGGAAGAAACTAATTTAAAATTAATTCTCGTTGTTAAAACAAAAAGCGTGTTTTTAAGAGATAATAACTATCAAAAGATTGACACTTGTTTATGTCCGGTTTAATTGTAAAATTATGTCCAATGACCAACATTATATTAAATGGTAAAAATATATTCTAAATATACTTTAAAACCACTCAAATTCAAAATTTATCACTATTAATTATTTTGATTAAAAAAGTTGTTTTTAATAAAAATTTTGTAATTTTCACTATTCATAAAAATATTAAAGTTATCTGAAAAGTACCAAAATTTCACCTTAGGATAAATTCGATACTATGAATCCAAAAATGAAGTCCATTTTGAAATATAAAATATATATAATTTCAAAAAGTAGGTATTACTATTCATAACGGCTAGTTTGATTGGTTGTGGTGTGTGTTAGAACTCGAAGTTGTGTACAACACACGCTACTGTATTATTCAAAGGAAAGCGTACCGTGGAAGCTTGGGATGTTTCATTTTAAATTTTTTGATGTCCCCATTTAGTCAAAAAGCTTAAAATATTGTATTTAAAAAGGGTTTACTGTTAAAAGTTGGTAAAATTGCAATACTGAAAATGAATTTGTTCTTACATTATGTCTATGAAACTCATAATATGGATTCTAAAATTATAAGGATTATATAAAGTTTAAAATTTTGTTAATACTATTCATAAACTCTTTTGAACGGCTTGTTCGGTAAGTCATGGTGTTCTTGAACTCGGTGTTGCCTGTAGTGCAAGTTATTGTATTATTTTGAAGAAATAACACACTATGAAATCTTGGGGTGTTACATTCTCCCCTCCTTCAATAAATTGTGTCCTCGCAATTTGAAATTGTTCTTCGAAAATAAAAGGTTGAAAATAAAAAAAATATCTTTGTGGGAAAACCCACATCGGAAATTGGGTTACTAAAATTTAGTCTTAATATGAGGAAAAGAGAAATGAAAGGGTCACCACCAAATTATGATCTCGATTAGGAGAACATTGGTGGTAATTAGAGACGTATAATTGGAGGAAAAACGTAAATATTTATAGGTAGTGATTGAGGTCATCAATCACAAACAAGTTTAAAATTGAGGTCCTTAAATTCATCAATCTACGATGATTTAAAATACCATCCATTCAACAAAACATAAGGTATTAGGATAACACATTTTTGACATTTCAAAATATCTTAGTTGAAATCCCACATCAAAAAATGAATTAATGAGGCCTCTATTTAAAATAAAGAGTGGAAAGTATGAAGATTACCTAAAATAACACATACTAGGGTTCCATGTAAAAAAATATGGATATGTAAGAGAAA
This sequence comes from Viscum album, assembly GCA_963277665.1. NCBI lineage: Eukaryota > Viridiplantae > Streptophyta > Magnoliopsida > Santalales > Viscaceae > Viscum > Viscum album. The sequence goes on from OY728119.1 coordinate 1,515,784,802, forward strand.
TATAACCATCAAATATCTAATGGAGAGTGGTAGAGAACATGGCTATGAAAAGGCCAACAATCCCAAAGCTATAAATTAGTGATGATTTAAGGTACCATCTAGGACAACATTTTTGTTCTAAGTTCCTTTTCTTAATGTTGAGGAATTTATTTATGAGATTGGCTAAGATCATAAGGATATATACTTAGTTTATAATTAGAGTTTTATCCATTAATAAATTTCTACCACAAGCTCATCTTTCACTCGTAAAAAAATTCTATTTATACTATTCGTACAGGATTCCAAAATAAACAAATTTATAATAAATCTACCAGATCTTTAAAAAAAACTACATTATTTAATCCAGGACATCTCGTGGGACAGTGGTAGGTGATACACCCTTGTCGCCCTTCGGTTGCAGGTTCAAGTCTCGCGGCCTTGCCGATCGCGATGGGTTGTCGCCCGTCCTCTGGGATGTCCTTTTATGGCAATCAAAAATTAATCTCAAACTAGAATTTATCCAAAATACTTTTGTCCAAGCTAACAGTCCAATATTTATAATGAAGGTAAACATAATGTAGATCATTTTTACCCTGTAATAGAATGTGAATACCTTCATCATGTATTCTTTTAAAACACTGAAACATCCTGAATTACCATAATATTTATTGATTACATTCATGCTCACTTATTCCATAAAGAATGCTGGATATACTTCATCAATCAAAAAATGTTTTAAACCCCAATAATGATGGAATATACAAATCATTAATTAGCTTCAAGGTAGTCAATAATATCCAATATAATTTATCCAAATAAATCATGTATTATTCTAAAATCACTACCTCGGTATCAGAACCATATTATGGTTTATCTTTCTCTCAACCATATTTTTTCCAAAAAAATTAACCTGCTATTGAGTCACTTTTCTTTGTTCCACACAATCTCAAGTCCTTAATGAAATAGTACTGCCGTACAATCCTTATATACTCCATAATTATTATAACAAGGACATTTTTGATACAACACTCAAATGACATAATCAATATAAGAACTCTAATCATTCCTCTTCATCTGTGATAGTATCATAACTTGATTATTATCCAATAGCATCATTTGCGGCATAGTCTGATGACTGTGACATAGGTTCGCGTAGTGTCCAAACTCCTTGAAAATGAAGCATTGTACATTTGAAACCATTTTCTTACCCTTGCAGTCACGTACTTTGTGCCCTTTTCCTCCACACTTATAACAAACTCCCATTCCTTTCAGACAAGTTCCAGGGTGTTTCTTCCCACAGTTATCACACATGGGAAAATTCTTATTTTCCCTCTTCCCTTTATCCATCGTTCTCTCTTCCATCCTTTTCTTCTCTTGCTTCCCTTCAAAGCCATAGGACTCAGTAAAATCATTACTTATCTTATCAACACATGATATTATTTCTTCATATGATGATAATACATGGGAGACTATTTCTCTTATAAATTCTGGCTTAAGACCATGAAAGATATGATCCTTCTTTCTCTTTGGATCATGTGCATTGTTGGAGTTCTCATTACTTCTACTGGGTGCCATTTCTAAACAATGGCATACACTAGATTAGTTTATGAATAACAATAGCTAATCCCAAACTTCTAAGACACATAACATAAATTAAATAGTTTATGGATATAATCCATATTCATAAAAATTTATCCTTTGAGGAAGTAAATCCACATAAACCCTTCATAATGGTTTGTAAAGAAAATGAGAGTTATCCTAAGCATATCCCCCGGGAGTGTCGTAACCAAGAGTGCAGCAAGGCCTAATGTCGTGCACCTATTCTCGTTCGAGTCTAGCTCAAAGCGGTGTTTTCGGGTTTTACCCCTAGGTACATCTGTGCCAGAGCCGCCTCTACCTGCTCGTATCCAGACAAGGATGTATTGCTCGGAAAACTCACAAAATCTCTACAATACCAAAATTCTAGGAATTTCTTCTATACTAATCCTCAAAGTTCATCTTAGGTCTACGTGCTCTAATCAGAGTTTATCTAAATCTATCTTCCAAGGTTTGTACTAAACTTCCTCTGATACCAACTGTAACGTCCCGACCCCAGTTACCCAGAGTCGGTGCATTATTACATTACATTGTCATGATCATAAGAAAGACCAAATCTAGAAAGACCGATTGGTTTAGTAGCCTTGGAAACACTAGATATATTCATAAGTCCTACATTACATCATAAAGTGAAAAACTACTACAACAACATATTGTCTCCATATTCCACACTCATATCCCCACATAATATCCCTGCAGGTCATTCATAATTTATTTCTTCACTTCCTGGGAAAAATAAAACATAGAAAAGGGGTGACCTAAAATGCCCAGTAAGGATAACAATATATCGGAAACTTTTATAAATAAGAATAAACATTTAAAGCAATGTATAACTAAAACAAAAACTTTTTAAACTTGAACTTCAACATAGTATGGAAAAAGTAAAATGAAATAATGTCATTTACTTATTCACATGGATATTCTACTAATCGAATAATCACATGTAATATCAGTAACCACTTTCATAATGATGGAATGCATAATGCTGAACTTTAATTTCTTTGTCAAGACCTCGTCCCAGGACCTTGGGGCTAACTGTAACCGGAACCCAACCCAGAGTGCCTCTAATAACTGGACACCAACCCGGAGTGCCTCTAATAACCGGACACCAACCCGGAGTTCCTCTAATAACCAGAGACCAAACCGGAGTTCCTCTAATAACCAGAGACCAAACCAGAGGGCTTACTTTTACCAGTCCCCAACCCAGAACATACTTGTCTAACACATTCATCTGAATGAAAGGTTGAAATATAACATACACATTCGGATTAAAAATAACATACGAAATTTCAATACTTTAAAAAAAACCATGAGTGACATAAGAATATATTATCCACAGTCAAAAATATCACAAAACCTTTAAGAAAATATGGATGTTTTGTATCATAATAAATCAACTTCAAATAAGCTTAAAAGCCATCAAAGGATGTTGACATAGATGAAATCAAAACTATTTTAGAGAAATATCTCATTTTTTTGAAATCATTTTAAAAGTAACATAATTATAAAATAATATATTCAATTTGAAAATATTCTTATAAGCTTGTAAGGGAAGCTTTGACGATTTTATAACGGCGTTAAATAGCTGCACCCGCCCTATAAGTAAGAAAACATTCTTACCTTAAATTTGTCGAAAAGGTTAAAAGTGCCTTGTTTGGAAAATGACAGAAAGATTCCTTTCGAAGCACATAAGGGTATAAATGAATTTAACCCATATTCTTGTAAATAGTAAAAAAAATTTGAAATACATTATTAAGAAACATGGATGTGGATGATAAAGAGATCCCAGTAGATTATTATGTATAAACAACCTCAAATAATGAAGAGATTGTGAAATAACCCTTACCTTGTAATTTTCCTTGGTTGGGGTAGGTTAACCTCCGGTATAATGGTAAAATAATTGTTATTAAATTATACACGAATCATATACATTCATATTATATCATATATGATCTTTTAATATTGATTTGATAATAATATCTTAGTACTATCGTTGTTTCGGGTGTTAACTTACTTGTTTTCTTTTATATGGTTTGTTACGTAATCCATGTTTTTAATGGATAGGTTGTATATTATTCATATCCAGAATGATATCAAGTCCTTAAACATCATTTTTAAATCATAAAATGATAATTATACTTGAATGGATATGATGTAGAATGAATCTCATCGCGTTCGTGGAGACGGTAGTCCGTACGTACGCACGAGCGACAATATCATTCTTTTAATATTAAAATAATATATAAATGGATGGTATATCATATATACAGAATAATTAACATGTTATATTTATTATTTACATGAGTTACACATCATTATTATACCCATCCATATAATAATATATTGAATAACAATTACACCACGACGTGGAGACGGTAAGCCGTACATACGCACGTATGGTGACATGTTATTCAAAAGGGTGGATAGAATACTGAATATGGTTGTATCATATTTATAATAACATCACAGTATATATATGATACTGGAAATATTATTTTAGAATGGTAAAAACAACGGAAGAAGAAGTGGAAGAAGAAAGGAACTTGGAAAAGGGTGGTGAAATCATTACCTCTTCTTCGGGTTCTTCCTTTTGATTTGATCAAAAGGGCTCCATAGGTTGACTTTCTGATCAAACTAAGGCCTTTAGGTTGTATTGAGGGAAGTTGGGAGAGTATTTGGGCAGAGTTTGGCGGAACCAAAAGGCTTTGAAGGTGTGTAGAAATGAGAATGTGGAGTGCCCTTTTATAAGAGGGGTGAGGGGCACCTTTGAAAAATCTAGAAATATTAATTTATAATAAATTCATATTCGGTTTCTAATGGCTCCAAAGTTGATTATTTAAATTTTAAGGTGGGGAGAGGTCGAAAACCACTCAACCAATAGAATTTAGACAGGTTTGGGTACTTATATTAACCTTATCTATAAGTATTAACTCTAAGTTAATTAGTTTCACTTTTACAATGTCTCTTTGTATTTTTATATTATATGGTTAATAAACTTACCATATACATCCAAGAGACCCCCAAGTAGTCCATTAATGATAAAAATGTCATGATATAAGTCTCTTGTCCGAACCTTATATTTTTAGGAATTTAATATCAATTAATAATATAATATTTTGTTTAAAAACTCTTTTATGTCAATTTTGATACTATTCAATAGTTGATTTTTGTGAAACTCATAACAGAATTCTTACTTCAGAAAAAGTTAATTAAACAAATAATAATATGTTATATTATCCTATAAAATTATTTTAATTCATTAAAAGTCACAAATTATATTTATTTGGGTATTTATAATATCAATTATTTTAATTTTTCACTATAATGTTAAATTACTGCATCATCATTTTGTCATAAATAAATTAACTTATTTAATCTCTAAAAATTGAAAATAAAATATCATCATGTAGGAAATCGTTTTATCTTTCTAATGAATATTTATAGTTGAAAATAAAACATATATAACCCTATGTAAAAAAATATTTTCTAAAAGATATATAATTATGTCATTTTTGTACTTATTTTAACTTAATTAAAATAATGTGTCCCTATCACCTACAAGTGGCTCCATGGGGTCCCAAAATCGACCCAAAGATGCCTATGGTCGAACATGTATCAACCAATAAGTCTAGGACACGTTTTAGGGTAATTTATTATTGTTATAATATTATTTTTTAACCCTTATTTACCGGATTTACCCTTAACCATGGTAAATAAAATATTTACCGCAGTAGTTATTCAAAATGCCTAAAAATAAAAGTTACCTATTTACACAATTTGAACATCCTGATTCCAAATATGGAATCCATTTTTACAAATTCAAAACACATAATTGGCAGAAACTAATTTAAAATTAATTCTCGTTGTTAAAATAAAAAGCGTGTTTTTAAGAGATAATAACTATCAAAAGATTGACACTTGTTTATGTCCGGTTTAACTGTAAAATTATGTCCAATGACCAACATTATATTAAATGGTAAAAATATATTCTAAATATACTTTAAAACCACTCAAATTCATAATTTATCACTATTAATTATTTTGATTAAAAAAGTTGTTTTTAATTAAAATTTAGTAATTTTCACTATTCATCAAAATATAAAAGTTATCTGAAAAGTACCAAAATTTCACCTTAGGCTAAATTGGATATTAAGAATCCAAAAATGAAGTCCATTTTGAAATATAAAATATATATAATTTCAAAAGGTGGGTATTACTATTCATAACGGCTAGTTTGATTGGTTGTGGTGTGTGTTAGAACTCAAAGTTCCGTACAACACACGCTACTGTATTATTCAAAGGAAAGTGTACCGTGGAAGCTTGGGATGTTTCATTTTAAAATTTTTTATGACCCCATTTAGTCAAAAAGTTTAAAATATTTTATTTAAAAAGGGTTCACTATTAAAAGTTGGTAAAAGTGTAATACTGAAAATGAATTTGTTCTTACATTATCTCTATGAAACTCATAATATGGATTCTAAAATTATAAGGATTATATAAAGTTTAAATTTTTGTTAATACTATTCATAACCACTTTTGAATGTCTTGTTTGGTAAGTCATGGTGTTCTTGAACTCGGTGTTGCGTGTAGTGAAAGTTATTGTATTATTTTGAAGAAATAACACACTATGAAATCTTGGGGTGTTACATTTCCCCTCCTTCAATAAATTGCATCCTCGCAATTTGAAATTGTTCTTCGAAAATAAAAGGTTGAAAATAAAAAAATATATCTTTGTGGGAAAACCCACATCGTAAATTGATTTACTAAAATTTAGTCTTAATATGAGGAAAAGAGAAATGAAAGGGTCACTACCAAATTATGATCTCGATTAGGAGAACATTGGTGGCAATTAGAGACATATAATTGGAGGAAAATGTAAATATTTATAGGTAGTGATTGAGGTCATCAATCACAAACAAATTTAAAATTGAGGTCCTTAAATTCATCAATCTACGATGATTTAAAATACCATCGATTCAAAAAAACATAAGGTATTAGGATAACACAATTTTGACGTTTCAAAATATCTTAGTTGAAATCCCACATCGAAAAATGAATTAATGAGGCCTCTATTTAAAATAAAGAGTGGAAAGTATAAAGATTACCGAAAATAACACATACTATGGTTCCATGTAGGAAAATATGGATATGGAAGAGAAATATAACCATCAAATATCTGATGGAGAGTGGTATAGAACATGCCTATGAAAAGGCCAACAATCCCAAAGCTATAAATTAGTGATGATTTAAGGTACCATCTAGGACAACATTTTTGTTCTAAGTTCCTTTTCTTAATGTTGAGGAATTTATTTATGAGATTGGCTAAGATCATAAGGATATATACTTACTTTATAATTAGAGTTTTATCCATTAATAAATTTCTACCACAAACTCATCTTTCACTCGTAAAAAAATTCTATTTATACTATTCGTACAGGGTTCCAAAATAAAAAAAATTATAATTAATCTACAAGATCTTTTAAAAAACTACATTATTTAATCCAGGACATCTCGTGGGCCAGTGGTAGGTGATACGCCCTTGTCGCCCTTCGGTTGCAGGTTCAAGTCTCGCGGCCTTGCCGGTCGCGATGGGTTGATGCCCGTCCTCTGGGTTGTCCTTTTATGGCAATCAAAAATTAATCTCAAACTAGAATTTATCCAAAATACTTCTGTCCAAACTAACATTCCAATATTTTTAAGGAAGGTAAACATAATGTAGATCATTTTTACCCCGTAATAGACTGTGAATACCTTCATCATGTATTCTTTAAAAACACTGAAACATCTTGAATTACCATAATACTTATTGATTACATTCATGCTCACTTATTCCATATAGAATGGTGGATATACTTCATCAATCCAAAAATGTTTTAAACCCCAATAATGATGGAATATACAAATCATTAATCAGCTTCAAGGTAGTCATGAATATCCAATATAATTTATCCAAATCAATCATGTATTATTCTAAAATCACTACCTCGGTATCAGAACCATATTATGGTTTATCTTTCTCTCAACCATATTTTTTCCAAAAAAATTAACCTGCTATTGAGTCACTTTTCTTTGTTCCACACAATCTTAAGCCCTTAATGAAATAGTACTGCAGTACAATCCTTATATACTCCATAATTTTTATAACAAGTACATTGTTGATACAACACTCAAATGACATAATCAACATAAGAACTCTAATAATTCCTCTTCATCTGTGGTAGTATCATAACTTGATTATTATCCAATAGCATCATTTGCGGCATAGTCTGATGACTGGGACATAGGTTCGCATAGTGTCCAAAATCCTTGCAAATGAAGCATTGTACATTTGAAACCATTTTCCTACCCTTGCAGTCACGTACTTTGTGCCCTTTTCCTCCACACTTATAACAAACTCCCATTCCTTTCAGACAAGTTCCAGGTTGTTTCTTCCCACAGTTATCACATATGGGAAAATTCTTATTTTCCCTCTTCCCTTTATCCATCGTTCTCTCTTCCATCCTTTTCTTCTCTTGCTTCCCTTCAAATCCATAGGACTCAGTAAAATCTTTACTTATCTTATCAACACATGATATTATTTCTTCATATGATGATAATACATGGGAGATTATTTCTCTAATAAATTATGGCTTAAGACCATGAAAGATATGATCCTTCTTTCTCTTTGGATCATGTGCATTGCTGGAGTTCTCATTCCTTCTACTGGACGCCATTTCCAAACAATGGAATACACTAGATTAGTTTATGAATAACAATACCTAATCCCAAACTTCTAAGACACATAACATAAATTAAATAGTTTATGGATATAATCCATATTCATAAAAATTTATCATTTGAGGAAGTAAATCCACATAAACCCTTCATAATGGTCTGTAAAGAAAATGAGAGTTATCCTAAGCATATCCCCTGGGAGTGTCGTAACCAAGAGTGCAGCAAGGCCCGTTGTCGTGCACCAGTTCTCGTTCGAGTCTAGCTCAAAGCGGTGTTTTCAGGTTTTACCCCTAGGTACATCTGTGCCAGAGCCGCCTCTACCTGCTCGTATCCAGACAGGGATGTATTGCTTGGAAAAATCACAAAATCTCTACAATACCAAAATTCTATGAATTTCTTCTATACTAATCCTCAAAGTTCATCTTAGGTCTACATGCTCTAATCAGAGTTTATCTAAATCTTTCTTCCAAGGTTTGTACTAAACTTCCTCTGATACCAACTGTAACGCCCCGACCCCAGTTACCCAGAGTCGGTGCATTATTACATAACATTGGCATGATCACAAGAAAGATCAAATATTGAACGACTGATTGGTTTAGTAGCCTTGGAAACACTAGATATATTCATAAGTCTTAAATTACATCATAAAGTGAAAAACTACTACAACAACATATTTTCTCCACATTCCACACTCATATCCCCACATAATATCCCTGCAGGTCATTCATAATTTACTTCTTCACCTCCTGGGAAAAATAAAACATAGAAAAGGGGTGAGCTCAAATTCCCAGTAAGGATAACAATATAGCGGAAACTTTCATAAATAAGAATAAACATTTAAGGCAATGTATAACTAAAACAAAAGCTTTTTAAACTTGAACTTCAACATAGTATGGAAAAAGTAATATGAAATAATGCCATTTACTTATTCACATGAATATTCTACTAATCGAATAATCACATGTAATATCAGTAACCACTTTCATAATGATGGAATTCATAATGCTGAACTTTAATTTCTTTGTCAAGGCCTCGTCCCAGGACCTAGGGGCTAACTGTAACCGGAACCCAACCTAGAGTGCCTCTAATAACCGGACACCAACCCGGAGTGCCTCTAATAACCGGACACCAACCCGGAGTTCCTCTAATAACCGGATACCAAACCGGAGTTCCTCTAATAACCGGAGACCAAACTGGAGGGCTTACTTTTACCGGTCCCCAACCCGGAACATACTTGTCTAACACATTCATCTGAATGAAAGGTTGAAATATAACATACACATTCGGATTAAAAATAACTTATGAAATTTCAATACTTTAAAAAAAAACCATGAGTGACATAAGAATATCTTATCCACAGTCAAAAATATCACAAAACATTCAATAAAATATGGATGTTTTGTATCATAATAAATCAACTTCAAATAAGCTTAAAAGCCATCAAAGGATGTTGACATAGATGAAATCAAAACTATTTTAGAGAAATATCTCTTTTTTTTAAATCATTTTAAAAGTAACATAATTATAAAATAATACATTCAATTTGAAAATATTCTTATAAGATTGTAAGGGAAGCTTTGACGATTTTATAACGGCGGTAAATAGCCGCACCCGCTGTATAAGTAAAAAAACATTCTTACCTTAAATTTGTCGAAAAGGTTAAAAGTGCCTTGTTTGAAAAATGACGGAAAGATTCCTTTCGAAGCACATAAGGGGATAAATTACTTTAACCCATATTCTTGTAAATAGTAAAAATGTTTTGAAATACATTATTAAGAAACATGGATGTGGATGATAAAGAGATCCCAGTATATTATTATGTATAAACAACCTCAGATAATGAAGAGATTGTGAAATAACCCTTACCTTTTACTTTTCCTTGGTTGGGGTAGGTTAACCTCCTGTATAATGGTAAAATAATTGTTATTAAATTATACAAGAATCATATACATTAATATTATATCAAATATGATCTTTTAATATTGATTTGATAATAATATCTTAGTATTATCATTGTTTCGGGTGTTAACTTACTTGTTTTCTTTTATATGTTTTGTTACGTAAGCCGTGTTTGTAATGGATAGGTTGTATATTATTCATATCCATAATGATATCAAGTCCTTAAAAATCATTTTTAAATCATCAAATGATAATTATACTTGAATGGATACGATGGAGAATGAATCTCATCGCGTTCGTGGAGACGGTAGTCCTTACGTACGCACGAGCGACAATATCATTTTTTTAATATTAAAATAATATATAAATGGATGGTATATCATATATTCAGAATAATTAACATGTTATATTTATTATTTACATGAGTTACACATCATTATTATACCCATCCAAATAATAATATATTGAATAACAATTACACCACGACGTGGAGATGGTAAGCCGTACGTACGCACGTATGGTGACATGTTATTCAAAAGGGTGGATAGAATACTGAATATGGTTGTCTCATATTTATAATAACATCACAGTATATATATGATAATGGACATATTATTTTATAATGGTAAAAACAACGGAAGAAGAAGTGGAAGAAGAAAGGAACTTGGAAAAGGGTGGTGAAATCATTACCTCTTCTTCGTGTTCTTCCTTTTGATTTGATCAAAAGGGCTCCTTTGGTTGTCTTTATGATCAAACTAAGGCCTCTAGATTGTATTGAGGGACGTTGGAAGAGTATTTGGTCAGATTTTGGCCGAACCAAAAGGCTTTGAAGGTGTGTAGAAATGAGAATGAGGAGTGCCCTTTTATAAGAGGGGTGAGGGGCACCTTTGGAAAATCTAGAAATATTAATTTATAATAAATTCATATTCGGTTTCTAATGGCTCCAAAGTTTATTATTTAAATTTTAAGGTGTGGATAGGTCTAAAAACACTCAACCAATAGAATTTAGACAGGTTTGGGTACTTATATTAACCTTATCTTTAAGTATTAACTCTAAGTTAATTAGTTTCACTTTTACAATGTCTCTTTGTATTTTTATATTATATGGTTAATAAACTTACCATATACATCCAAGAGACCCCAAGTGGTCCATTAATAATAAAAATGTCATGATATAAGTCTCTTGGCCGAACCTTAGATTTTTAGGAATTTAATATCAATTAATAATATAATATTTTGTTTAAAAACTCTTTTATGTCAATTTTGATACTATTCAATAGTTGATTTTTTTGAAACTCATAACAGAATGATTACTTCAAAAAAAGTTAATTAAATAAATAATAATATGTTATATTATCCTATAAAATTATTTTAATTCATTAAAAGTCTCAAATTATATTTATTTGTGTATTTATAATATCAATTATTTTAATTTTTCACTATAATGGTAATTACTGCATCATCATTGTGTCATAAATAAATTAACTTATTTAATCTCTAAAAATTTAAAATAAAATATCATCATGTAGGAAATCGTTTTATCTTTCTAATGAATATTTATAGTCGAAAAGCAAACATATATAACCCTATGTAAAAATTGTTTTTCTAAAAGATATATACTTATGTCATTTTTGTACTTATTTTAACTTAATTAAAATAAAGTGTCTCTATCACCTACAAGTGGCTCCATGGGGTCCCAAAATCGACCCAAATATGCCTATGGTCGAACATGTATCAACCAATAAGGCTAGGACACGTTTTAGGGTAATTTATTATTATTATAATATTATTTTTTAACCCTTATTTACCGGATTTACCCTTAACCATGGTAAATAAAATATTTACCGCAGTAATTATTCAAAATGTCTAAAAATAAAAGTTACCTATTTACACAATTTTAAAATCCTGATTCCAAATATGGAATCCATTTTTCCAAATTCAAAACACAGAAGTGGCAGAAACTAATTTAAAATTAATTTCCGTTGTTAAAACAAAAAGCGTGTTTTTAAGAGATAATAACTATCAAAAGATTGACACTTGTTTATGTCCAGTTTAATTGTAAAATTATGTCCAATGACCAACATTTTATTAAATGGTAAAAATATATTCGAAATATAATTGAAAACCACTCAAATTCATAATTTATCATTATTAATTATTTTGATTAAAAAAGTTATTTTTAATTAAAATTTAGTAATTTTCACTATTCATCATAATATTAAAGTTATCCGAAAAGTACCAAAATTTCACCTTAGGATAAATTCGATATTAAAAATCCAAAAATTAATTCCATTTTGAAATATAAAATATATATAATTTCAAAAATTAGGTATTACTATTCAAAACGGCTAGTTTGATTGGTTGTGGTGTGTGTTAGAACTCGAAGTTGCGTACAACACACGCTACTGTATTATTCAAAGGAAAGCGTACCGTGGAAGCTTGGGATGTTTCATTTTAAATTTTTTGATGTCCCCATTTAGTCAAAAAGTTTAAAATATTGTATTTAAAAAGGGTTCACTATTAAAAGTTGGTAAAAGTGCAATACTGAAAATGAATTTGTTCTTACATTATGTCTATGAAACTCGTAATATGGATTCTAAAATTATAAGTATTATATAAAGTTTAAAATTTAGTTAATACTATTCATAACCTCTTTTGAAAGGCTTGTTTGGTAATTCATGGTGTTCTTGAACTCGGTGTTGCGTGTAGTGCAAGTTATTGTATTATTTTGAAGAAATAACACACTATGAAATCTTGGGGTGTTACATTCTCCCCTCCTTCAATAAATTACGTGCTCGCAATTTGAAATTGTTCTTCGAAAATAAAAGGTTGAAAATAAAAAAAATATCTTTGTGGGAAAACCCACATCGGAAATTGGGTTACTAAAATTTAGTCTTAATATGAGGAAAAGAGAAATGAAAGGGTCACCACCAAATTATGATCTCGATTAGGAGAACATTGGTGGCAATTAGAGACATATAATTGGAGGAAAAATGTAAATATTTATAGGTAGTGATTGAGGTCATCAATCAGAAACAAGTTTAAAATTGAGGTCCTTAAATTCATCAATCTACGATGATTTAAAATACCATCGATTCAACAAAACATAAGGTATTAGGATAACACATTTTTGACGTTTCAAAATATCTTAGTTGAAATCCCACATCGAAAAATGAATTAATGAGGCCTCTATTTAAAATAAAGAGTGGAAAGTATGAAGATTACCGAAAATAACACATACTAGGGTTCCATGTATGAAAATATGGATATGGAAGAGAATTATAACCATCAAATATCTGATGGAGAGTGGTAGAGAACATGGCTATGAAAAGGCCAACAATCCCAAAGCTATAAATTAGTGATGATTTAAGGTACCATCTAAGACAAAATTTTTGTTCTAAGTTCCTTTTCTTAATGTTGAAATATTTATTTATGAGATTGGATCAGATCATAAGGATATATACTTACTTTATAATTATAGTTTTATCCATTAATAAATTTCTACCACAAACTCATCTTTCACTCGTAAAAAAAATTCTATTTATACTATTCGTACAGGGTTCCAAAATAAACAAATTTATAATTAATCTACCAGATCTTTTAAAAAAACTACATTATTTAATCCAGGACATCTCGTGGGCCAGTGGTAGGTGATACACCCTTTTCGCCCTTCGGTTGAAGGTTTAAGTCCCACGGCCTTGCCGATCGCGATGGGTTGCCGCCCGTCCTCTGGTTTGTCCTTTTATGGAAATCAAAAATTAATCTCAAACTAGAATTTATCCAAAATACTTCTATCCAAACTAAAGGTCCAATATTTATAAGGAAGGTAAACATAATGTAGATCATTTTTACCCCGTAATAGAATGTGAATACCCTCATCATGTATTCATTTAAAACACTGAAACATCCTGAATTACCATAATACTTATTGATTACATTCATGCTCACTTATTCCATATAAAATGTTGGATATACTTCATCAATCCAAAAATGTTTTAAACCCCAATAATGATGGAATATACAAATCATTAATCAGCTTCAAGGTAGTCAAGAATATCCAATATAATTTATCCCAATCAATCATGTATTATTCTAAAATCACTACCTCGGTATCAGAACCATATTATGGTTTATCTTTCTCTCAACCATATTTTTTCCAAAAAATTTAACCTGCTATTGAGTCACTTTTCTTTGTTCCACACAATCTCAAGTCCTTAATTAAATAGTACTGCAGTACAATCCTTATATACTCCATAATTATTATAACAAGTACATTGTTGATACAACACTCAAATGACATAATCAACATAAGAACTCTAATAATTCCTCTTCATCTGTGGTAGTATCATAACTTGATTATTATCCAATAGCATCATTTGCGGCATAGTCTGATGACTGGGACATAGGTTCGCGTAGTTTCCAAACTCCTTGCAAATGAAGCATTGTACATTTGAAACCATTTTCTTACCCTTGCAGTCACGTACTTTGTGCCCTTTTCCTCCACACTTATAACAAACTCTCATTCCTTTCAGACAAGTTACAAGGTGTTTCTTCCCACAGTTATCACATATGGGAAAATTCTTATTTTCCCTCTTCCCTTTATCCATCGTTCTCTCTTCCATCCTTTTCTTCTCTTGCTTCCCTTCAAAGCCATAGGACTCAGTAAAATATTTACTTATCTTATCAACACATGATATTATTTCTTCATATGATGATAATACATGGGAGACTATTTCTCTTATAAATTCTGGCTTAAGAGTCTTTGGATCATGTGCATTGCTGGAGTTCTCATTCCTTCTACTGGGCGCCATTTCTAAACAATGGCATACACTAGATTTGTTTATGAATAACAATACCTAATCCGAAAATTCTAAGACACATAACATAAATTAAATAGTTTATGGATATAATCCATATTCCTAAAAATTTATCCTTTGAGGAAGTAAATCCACATAAACCCTTCATAATGGTTTGTAAAGAAAATGAGAGTTATCCTAAGCATATCCCCTGGGAGTTTCGTAACCAAGAGTGCAGCAAGGCCCGTTGTCGTGCACCAGTTCTCGTTCGAGTCTAGCTCAAAGCAGTGTTTTTGGGTTTTACCACTAGGTACATCAGTGCCAGAGCCGCCTCTACCTGCTCGTATCCAGACAGGGATGTATTGCTCGGAAAACTCACAAAATCTCTACAATACCAAAATTCTAGGAAGTTCTTATATACTCATCCTAAAAGTTAATCTTAGGTCTACGTGCTCTAATCAGAGTTTATCTAAATCTATCTTCCAAGGTTTGTACTAAACTTCCTCTGATACCAACTGTAACGCCCCGACCCCAGTTACCCAGAGTCGGAGCATTATTAAATAACATTGGCATGATCACAAGAAAGACCAAATCTTGAAAGACCGATTGTTTTAGTAACCTTGGAAACACTAGATATATTCATAAGTCTTACATTACATCATAAAGTGAAAAACTACTACAACAACATATTGTCTCCATATTCCACACTCATATCCCCACATAATATCCCTATAGGTCATTCATAATTTACTTCTTCACTTCCTGGGAAAAATAAAACGTAGAAAAGGGGTGAGCTCAAATACCCAGTAAGGATAACAATATAGCGGAAACTTTCATAAATAAGAATAAACATTTAAGGCAATGTATAACTAAAACAAAAGCTTTTTAAACTTGAACTTCAACATAGTATGGAAAAAGTAAAATGAAATAATGCCATTTACTTATTCACATGGATATTCTACTAATCGAATAATCACATGTAATATCAGTAACCACTTTCATAATGATGGAATGCATAATGCTGAACTTTAATTTCTTTGTCAAGGCCTCGTCCCTGGACCTAGGGGCTAACTGTAACCGGAACCCAACCCGGAGTGCCTCTAATAACCGGACACCAACCCGGAGTGCCTCTAATAACCGGACACCAACCCGGAGTTCCTCTAATAACCGGAGACCAAACCGGAGTTCCTCTAATAACCGAAGACCAAACCGGAGGGCTTACTTTTACCGGTCCCCAACCCGGAACATACTTGTCTAACACATTCATCTGAATGAAAGGTTGAAATATAACATACACATTTGGATTAAAAATAACTTATTAAATGTCAATACTTTAAAAAAAACCATGAGTGACATAAGAATAGATTATCCACAGTCAAAAATATCACAAAACCTTCAATAAAATATGGATGTTCTGTATCATAATAAATCAACTTCAAATAAGCTTAAAAGTCATCAAAGGATGTTGACATAGATGAAATCAAAAATATTTTAGAGAAATATCTCTTTTTTTGAAATAATTTTAAAAGTAACATAATTATAAAATAATACATTCAATTTGAAAATATTCTTATAAGCTTGTAAGGGAAGCTTTGACGATTTTATAACGGCGGTAAATAGCCGCACCCGCCGTATAAGTAAAAAAACAATCTTACCTTAAATTTGTCGAAAAGGTTAAAAGTGCCTCGTTTGGAAAACGACGGAAATATTCCTTTTGAAGCACATAAGGGTATAAATGACTTTAACCCATATTCTTGTAAATAGTAAAAATGTTTTGAAATACATTATTAAGAAACATGGATGTGGATGATAAAGAGATTCCAGTAGATTATTATGTATAAACAACCTCAGATAATGAAGAGATTGTGAAATAACCCTTACCTTTTACTTTTCCTTGGTTGGGGTAGGTTAACCTCCTATATAATGGTGAAATAATTGTTATTAAATTATACAAGAATCATATACATTAATATGATATCATATATGATCTTTTAATATTATTTGATAATAATATCTTAGTATTATCGTTGTTTCGGGTGTTAACTTACTTGTTTTCTTTTATATTTTTTGTTACGTAAGCCATGTTTTTAATGGATAGGTTGTATATTATCCATATCGAGAATTATATCAAGTCCTTAAACATCATTTTTAAATCATCAAATGATAATTATACTTGAATGGATACGATGGAGAATGAATCTCATCGCGTTCGTGGAGACGGTAGTCCGTACGTACGCACGAGCGACAATATCATTCTTTTAATATTAAAATAATATATAAATGGATGGTATATCATATATACAGAATAATTAACATGTTATATTTATTATTTACATGAGTTACACATCATTATTATACCCATCCAAATAATAATATATTGAATAACAATTACACCACGACGTTGAGACGGTAAGCCGTACGTACGCACGTATGGTGACATGTTATTCAAAAGGGTGGATAGAATACTGAATATGGTTGTACCATATTTATAATAACATCACAGTATATATATGATACTGGACATATTATTTTAGAATGGTAAAAACAACGGAAGAAGAAGTGGAAGAAGAAAGGAACTTGGAAAAAGGTGGTGAAATCATTACCTCTTCTTCGGGTTCTTCCTTTTGATTTGATCAAAAGGGCTCCTTAGGTTGGCTTTATGATCAAACTAAGGCATCTAGCATGTATTGAGGGAAGTTGTTAGAGTATTTGGGCAGATTTTGGCTGAACCAAAAGGTTTGAAGGTGTGTAGAAATGAGAATGAGGAGTGCTTTTATAAGAGGGGTGAGGGGCACCTTTGGAAAATCTAGAAATATTAATTTATAATAAATTTATATTCGGTTTCTAATGGATCCAAAGTTTATTATTTAAATGTTAAGGTGGGGATAGGTCGAAAACCACTCAATCAATAGAATTTAGATAGGTTTGGGTACTTATATTAACCTTATCTTTAAGTATTAACTCTATATTAATTAGTTTCACTTTTACAATGTCTCTTTGTATTTTTATATTATATGGTTAATAAACTTACCATATACATCCAAGAGACCCCCAAGTGGTCCATGAATGATACAAATATCATGATATAAGTCTATTGGCCGAACCTTATATTTTTAGGAATTTAATATCAATTAATAATATAATATTTTTTTTAAAAACTCTTTTATGTCAATTTTGATACTATTCAATAGTTGACTTTTGTGAAACTCATAACAGAATGATTACTTCCAAAAAAGTTAATTAAATCAATAATGATATGTCATATTATCCTATAAAATTATTTTAATTAATTAAAAGTCTCAAATTATATTTATTTGGGTATTTATAATATCAATTATTTTAATTTTTCACTATTATGGTAATTACTGCATCATCATTGTGTCATAAATAAATTAAATTATTTAATCTCTAAAAATTGAAAATAAAATATCATCATGTAGGAAATAGTTTTATCTTTCTAATGAATATTTATAGTCGAAAATAAAACATATATAACCCTATGTAAAAATTGTTTTTCTAAAAGATATATACTTATGTCATTTTTGTACTTATTTTAACTTAATTAAAATAAAGTGTCCCTATCACCTACAAGTGGCTCCATGGTGTCCAAAAATAGACCCAAAGATGACTATGGTAGAACCTGTATCAACCAATAAGGATAGGACACATTTTAGGGTAATTTATTATTATTATAATATTATTTTTTAACCCTTATTTACCGGATTTACCCTTAACCATGGTAAATAAAATATTTACCGCAGTAATTATTCAAAATGTCTAAAAATAAAAGTTACCTATTTACACAATTTGAACATCCTGATTCCAAATATGGAATCCATTTTTCTAAATTAAAAACACATAAGTGGCAGAAATTAATTTAAAATTAATTCCCGTTGTTAAAACAAAAAGCATGTTTTTAAGAGATAATAACTATCAAAAGAATGACACTTGTTTATGTCCGGTTTAATTGTAAAATTATGTCCAATGACCAAAATTATATTAAATGGTAAAAATATATTCTAAATATACTTTAAAACCACTCAAATTCATAATTTATCACTATTAATTATTTTGATTAAAAAAGTTGTTTTTAATTAAAATTTAGTCATTTTCACTATTCATGAAAATATTAAAGTTATCCAAAAAGTACGAAAATTTCACCTTAGGCTAAATTAGATATTACGAATCCAAAAATGAAGTCCATTTTGAAATATAAAATATATATATTTTCAAAAAGTAGGTATTACTATTCATAACGGCTAGTTTGATTGGTTGTGGTGTGTGTTAGAACTCGAAGTTGCGTACAACACACGCTACTGTATTATTCAAAGGAAAGCGTACCATGGAAGCTTGGGATGTTTCATTTTAAATTTTTTGATGTCCCCATTTAGTAAAAAAGTTTAAAATATTGTATTTAAAAAGGGTTCAATATTAAAAGTTGGTAAAAGTGCAATACTGAAAATGAATTTGTTCTTACATTATGTCTATGAAACTAATAATATGGATTCTAAAATTATTAGGATTATATAAAGTTTAAATTTAGTTAATACTATTCATAACCTCTTTTGAACGGCTTGTTTGGTATGTCATGGTGTGCTTGAACTCGGTTTTGCGTGTAGTGCAAGTTATTGTATTATTTTGAAGAAATGACGCACTATGAAATCTTGGGGTGTTACAATACGCAATACTAAGTTAATCATGTATTACACGCAACACTAAAATTATCTTGTGGTATAAGAAACACTATTTTTTCCTGTATTAAATGAAATTCTAAGTCCCTTAAATATCTTGAGTTACACATAATTCCAAGTTTTTACGGATCTACAATATACTATTAATATGATTATTAAAATATTATTATTGATATCACCTCTCCATTGGAATGGAAGTTACAAATAAGATTAGCTAAATTTTGAAAATGTTATTTACACTTGTGTATAAAATAAATCCATTGGTTATCAATTACTAGATATTAATGTAAGAACTATTTGAAAAATAGAGAAATTACTTTTCTAAGAAAACTATTTTTCTATGTACAATAAGAATTTTATCTCAACAAATTAAACATACCAATTTTTTAAAATTTTTCAGTAAAATTTATATATTATACATATTCAATAAAAAATTTTGATACTCATTCAATAGATTTTATAGGTATAATATAAGAGTAAATACAATTTTATGAATAAAAATATGTATTCTTCTAGAAGGTAATTTTACTGGATTTTAATGGAGAACCCTATTTAAATCAAAATTTTGACACTTTTATAATTTTTATTTTAAAATATAAACATCAATTTTTAAAGAGGAATATAAAAATCTACTTTGGGTGAATTTTTTATATTTTTTTGTGAAGTTTTATTTTTATGATCAATAGTAAATATTACTAAATTTTAATTCAAAAATGAATTTTAATATAATATATTTATAAAGATAAATTATATTTTGGATTGGTTTAAATTTTTAAATAGATAAATTAAACCAAAATTTATCCAATTTAGTTAATTTGAATCAATTTCACGTTGAAATTGGATATAAAAACTCAGAAAACATTTGAATGTTCTTACATTAAATACCAGAACTGTTGTCCCATTAGTGGGATTAAATTTAAATTAATATATGCCACTTCTATGATTAGAATTTGGAAAAATTAATTCCATATTTGGAATCAGAATAATTTATAATTTCTTTTTATTTCAACTTAGTTTTTTACCAAAATTATTAGTGAATGTAATTAATATTAATTATAGTAATTAAGGTAAAACTAATGTTAAAAAAAAGACTAAACCTTAATCTTAAGGGATAAAATTTCATAGAAACATGTCCAAATTCAATTGTTTTTCCATATATAAAACCTATATTCCCTTGGATTGAATTGGCTTTATTATTGGATCCACTTGACATGGGAAACTCATGGGTGAAATTCCCTTTTCAAAAATTTACAAGAATTCAAATCATCCACTATAAAAAGGCACTCACACATCCAACTTATTCACACCTCTATTGACCTTTTTCTAGAAAAAAATATGATCACATAATCTCCCAATATCCATCTATTAGTCCTATAATCATCTCTTTGGGATTAAATCCAACCAATAAATCTCTTTTTTTAAAACCAAGAAGAGTTGCCCAAAGAAGAGGTAAGCTCCTTCCTTATGCTCCTTTGTATTATTTTCATTCTCCACCCCCTAAAAATTTATTATTCCATGCCCATATAATGAAATAAGTATCATAAATAGACCTATATGTTGTTATTATATGTTTTTGACCTACAATTATACACACTTCAATCTAATGGGTAAAAAACTTACCATTACTGTTATAATATTTATGATGTATTTATTCTTATTGAATTATTATATAAAACATACCATCAAGCTTTCCATTTTTTGTAAATGCAATAACTTCATTTGTGGAAGTGTGGACTACCACATCCCCAAAGCAATGTGATTCATTCAAAATTGACATGGAATATATTAAGGATGTGTTAATTAAAATTATATGATATATAGGAAATAATAATTATTCTATAATTATATTATATATATACATATGTGTCATTTACATTCTTTCTTTCAATACAAAAGTAAAACGGAAATAGTGTTCATGTGTACGTACGACCTACCATCTCGAATAAAAGTGTATTTCATTTAATATTATTAAGTTTTATATATTATTATAAATAATTATATAATAATTATATATGATATTTATATACTATTTTACATTTTATATATCATGAGATAACTATGAGTACTATAAATATAACAAGTCAAAACAGAAGATTAAAACAAAGTGATTATTACCTGAAACGTAATAATAATATTGAGTTGTTAATAAATGGGTTTTATAAATTCATAATAAAATAATATATGGTATTATATATAATAATATAGTTTTGTGGTAGATTTATAATAAACTTACATTTAGTGTACATGTTTTTTAATGAGTATAAATGTATTCAATACGTAAGGTAAGGATTTTCTTATCTCACTTTTATTTTCCATGAGACACAAGCCATGTTCACCTCATATTTCTTATATATGGTGTGTATAATGAACATTGATATATTATATGATTATTATAATTTAAATTTCCATGTTTTTACATATTCATTTTATGATCTTTACTTCATGACTTTTATGTTTCAGAAGTTACCAAATCAGTAAAGTAAGTTTTTTTCTCAATTTTCCATCTTTGAGACACATGCCATGTTATACACCTCTATTATTTTACAAGTTGTATATAATATATTTTTACATTTTAAATAATTAACCAAATTTATTTAATGATACTTTAATCTTTATGTAATTTCATTTTCTTACATGGGGAGTATAATTCAATGTAATTAGTGGTAAGAGTTTATTGAAGCTATCTCATCTTTTATCAAGATTGATTACAATTATGCTTCCATTAATAAAATATTGTGATCTATATCTCAAGATAACTCATAAAATTTATTAACCTATGTATATTCATTATTTCATCATGTATTGTTCCATTTTCCCACTCTTTTTTTCATAAGATAATTAAGAAAATGTGTTTATGAAAATCCAACTTGATTTCTCTTATCAGTAAGAGATATATATTTTTTTCTAAACTATGTATTCTAAAAAAATCAATTTTTTTAATATTATACTGTGATTTTTAAAGAAAATTTTGACTAGTGTTTTACGTTTTAAACAAAAGGGTTTTTAAAAACTAATCTTCTTATCATTTTCTATCTCAGTCACTTTTTTAAAAATTTTACAGTAAAAAAATAATTTTCGACATGTACGGATTTACCTACCATCATGAACATCATTCCCTTGAATCCTCCCTTATAGGATTATAATGTAATTTTTTTAAATAATGTTTTTTCAAATATTGTGGATATTCTTAATTTTGAATTTTTTTTAATAAAAAATGTTTTTAATAATTTTTTGGGTTTGAAAAGTGTTTTAAATTTATTTTTAAGGCTTCCTCTAAAAGTTTTCAAATGTTTGTATTCAAAAAATAATATTACAATTATTTCTAAAATTATTTTTGATGTTTTCAAAATATTTTCAAAGAAAATTTTTTTCCAAATGTCTTCATGATTATTTTATATGTTTTAAAGGAAAAATGTTTTCAAAATTATTTTCAAGATTATTTTATATGTGTTCATGGAAAAGTGGTTTTCAAAATGTTTTCAAGATTTCATTATAAGTTTTGGAAATATTTTCAATGAAATTTTTTTTCCAAATTATTTATGTTTTAGAATGAGTTTTTTAAAGAATATAAGATATTTTTTTAAAGACGTGTTTTAAATGAAATTTCAATGCATTATTTTGAAAAAAAATATTCTTGATAATGTTTTATGCAAATTATTTTCAACAAAATTTTAACATCATTAAGATACACAACATGGGATATTTCAAAATACTACTTCATCTATGATGGAATCCTTTGATATAGTTTAAGCTTTATTGGGTACATGAATCAAGAAAACTAGTAATATTCTTTCCTGAATGGTATATTTTTTTATAGTATGATGTTTATGACACTTGTTTCTCTTTTATAAGTTACATGTTTTTCAAACCCATTTCATCTTCCTCGGTTATATGTTTATGAAACCAGATTCTTTTCACAAGTTATGATTTTGAGGAAATGATTATGAAACCTATCAATTGTTTCATTGGTTATGATATGATTACATGTTTATGATACACATTTAATTTCATGGGTTATGATATGATTATTTGTGATCATGTGGAACACGTATGTACAATTTAATTATGAGATTGGTGGGACCTATATCTACCTCCAATTCATTGGGTAAAGATTTATATCTCATGAGATAATGATGGGAATCATGTTGATGAGATTTATCCACTATAGAAGATATAGAAACCTGATCCACTATGGAAAAATGGGGAAAACCAATCCACTGTGAGAAGATGGATAAACCTATTCTACTATGGGAATATGGGGAAACACAGTCCACTATGGGAATATGGGGAAAGCTAATCCACTACGGGAAGATGGGGAAACCCAATCCCTTACAAGGAAAGGACTGTGACTGGGATGGTGGTATGTCCTTCTCAGTAGTTCTAGTCACCAAGAAGTTCACTAATAAGTTCTAGAAGTGCATCTTGACTCATAGGAATTGATATTATATGTTTATTTTTATTCTAAAATTCCATGTATTACACCTATGTTATGCTTTCATGGCTTATTCTCTTGATTTCTTTATGATTTATTAATTATGAACTACTAACCATTATTCTATGATTCATGTTTATGATATGTGGGATTTGATCTTTAGATATTATTATCACATTTTCACACCCTTAACCTCATGTTTATGCTTACATATCTCCCTCAATTATGGTTATTAAGCATCTGATCTCACCCCTTTTTATGTCCACTTCCCTATGTTATGAAGATATATTTTTTTATGATATGTATAAGAGGGGTATTATTCTTGGATAACCTAGTAAGAGATAATATATCTCACTCATGTACCAGTGTTTACATTTCCATGGCTCCAAATGAACTAAACTAATATGGTCTTTGGGCATTTGTTTGTGTTATGTTTTATGTATTCTTAAAAAATGATGTAATTTTTATGTATGTTGACACTGGGTTGTTATAATGAATATATTGTTTTTATAAATTTATTTGAAAAAACTCCATTTATAAGGAAGAAATTATCATAATTTATAATTCAAAATGACATAATTCTTATTATTTGTGATAATACATCAAATAACATTATTTCAATGAATCCTATTCCAAATTCAAAGACTGAGCATATTGAGACAAATTTATATTTCACAAGATATCAAGGGTGATATCACTTTAGAGTCCATTAATATTGAAATAATACTTTATAATTATTTATGAATACCTTGTAGTTAACAAATATTAATTCTATGAAATTAAATATCAGAAATAATGGAAACATAGTGGAAATTCAGTTTGGATTTGAGAAATTAAAATATATCATAATTTAAAAAAATCATTAATTATAATATATTATATAAATGAAAAAATAATTATGTCAACATTAGAATCTAGAAAGACATTATTTTAAAAATTATGTGTACATTAGAGATATTTTTTAAATTATTTTAAAATTAATAAATCCCTAGTATCCTATTCAATGAGAAATAATAGATTATTTGTTTGTATGCTCATGATAATTCATATCATATCAATGTGGTATGCTTTAATTCATGATGAATTATTATCCTTCCTAACACTACATGTGTTAATTATACTACATGTGTTACCTCTCAATTCTTTGTGTATCAAAATTAACTTTCATCTCTAGGAATTAATGGCATTATAAGGATTTCTAATATATGAATACAGAATGTGTCAACTTCAGATTTTTGTTTGAAGAATGAATGTAGAATTATTTTATAAGGTATCTATCCTAATGAGTAGGTCGCATGGTAGAAATTAGGGTAGAAGGAAAAGAACAACAACACATCAGCTTCTATTATTCTAGTAGTAAGAGATATAACTATAGTATAGAATAAGAAATGTATAATAAGAAGTAGATAAGGAAGAAAAACTCTCATAGAAGTTCAAACTTCCCAAATAACCAATTAGTATGTAACACCCCGAGATTTTAAGAGAAATAACTTTTTTTCATTGATGTCTTGTATGCTACACCAAAATTAACTTGCGCTATATGCAACACCGTATTAGCATACAGTATACAAAAAAAGTATTCTAGGCTTGTGTTTCACGCCAGAGCAACCATCCTCGATAGCATGTATTTGTTAGGTCCACTAGGCTGGATACCCTGAGAAGGGGGGTGAATCAGGGTATGAATAATTAAAAATTAATGCCCGTTCTGATCTTGTTTCGCTGTTAAGCAAAACACTCTTCTCTCTTTTCCCTGTTGCACGATATAAACAGAATGTAAAGCAAGCACAGGAAACAGCAATTTTACTTGGTTCACCGCTAAGGGCTACGTCCAAGGAGAATACGCCGACAGGTTGTCGGTCGTACCAAATTCCACTAATCTTCACTAGCTGTGGATTACAAGGTTCGGGCTAGATCACTTCTATGCCCAGGCTCACTGCCTTTACAATGTTTAGGGTCAGCTCACTGCTTTCCCAAGGGTCACTCCCTGTTTCTATCTCTCTGGCTCACTGCCGGTGGAGAGGATCACCTTCTTCCTCTTCCTGAGCTCACTGCTCTTGGATGGAATCCAC
Organism: Viscum album; assembly: GCA_963277665.1. NCBI lineage: Eukaryota > Viridiplantae > Streptophyta > Magnoliopsida > Santalales > Viscaceae > Viscum > Viscum album. The sequence goes on from OY728119.1 coordinate 1,515,810,978, forward strand.
TCACAGTTTATAGACCTGTAGGTCTCTTCATTTTCCTGAAAGAATGCATCTTCTCTTGTATGTAGATGCTCTGTTGATGTTTAACTTTCACCCGTTGATGAATATCTCTTTGCACCGAAGGTATCGGGAAAACTTCCAGCTTCCACACAGTCTGAAAATCACTGCGGGAACAAAACTTTACTTGGCGCGCAAGTCAACCTCGACGCGCAAGTATCGGCGCGCAAGTCACAACGGGCGTGCAAGTCCTCCTCTGACACGTGCGCGACAGAAGCTTCCTCAACTCCAAACTTGCGTGACTCTCTTCCCTTTACGCCCAAACCACTATTGGCACGCAACTGCAAACCGGCGCGCAACTTCTAACACCGGCGCACAACTTCAACCACTGGCGCGCAAGTCCCACCTGCACGACCACACACACCACTTGCGCGACCACCACACCTGCGCGACGGGAGCTCTCGTCTTGAACTCCGGTGAGAAATGAGGAGGGGTGGTCCGGTATTTATAGGCAATCTGACCACCCTGCGCGACGGCGCGCAAGTCACCCGCGCGACCCAATCGCGGCGCGCAAGTCTTCTCTCCTTTTAGACACTTGCGCGACCAACTCCCAAACTTGCGCGAACCTATTTCCTAAGCCATATTTTGATCTTCTGATCTTGAAAAACATATGGCGCGCAAGTTTCCTATACTCCAAGTCCACGGCGCGCAAGTCCCGTTGCCAAAAACACTTTTCTTCATTTGCCGATTTTCAGGCCCAAAAATTTGGCAAACACTGGAAAACGGCGTCACCTTGTATCTGTTCTTTTGTACCGCCTCCAGATCTTCCATTCCTTTTATCGACATTCTTGAATCAAACATGGATCGTTGACCTCAGCTCTTGAACTCGACATTCCATAATGAAATCCTCTTTGTCAACAATCACAACTCAGATGTCCACTTTGTCAACAAACACAATCACCTCAAAAAGGCTTCAATGATACCTTGAGGGTTTTTTGCCCAACAATCTCCCCCTTTGGGTCTGTTGACAACTCTTCCAAACAAAGAGACGTCATTGATTCTTCAGCCTCCATTCGCCTCATTGCGATTCTGATAGCGACCAAGGATTTACTCAACACATACTCTAAGCCCACATGAGCAATGCTCGGCGTGAGAAACAAGAGTAAATGAAAAGTTCATCAATGAATCACTTTATCTCTGAAATCCACTATTGACACCAAACACTGTCCAACACCACGCTTCTGCTTTTATCACGATCCTTAGCTGTCGTGATATCTATTATTTGATCGATCACTTCTAGCATCGTCGGATTTAATACGCTCCCCCTTTCTGCTCAAAGCTTCAACACCTCTTTAGCCATATTTCCTGTGTTGTCCAAGCTAAGCTCTGGCTAAGCACGTTCAACTAGCTTCAACTCCCCCTATCTGGCTGCTCCACCTGTCAGTGTCTCCCCATATCATTCATGATTTATCAAATCTCCGCACTGTCTCCCCCTTGAACAACCACTATTTTCTCCCCCTTTGTCAACGATCCCAAAGGTCACGCCTTTGTAGTCTGTAACATAGTAGAGAACACATTAGCACAGTAGGGAAAACACAGCATACCTCGGGGAGAGGGGGTGGTCCCGCGTCCACACTATTTCAAGTGCGGGGAATCGACTGAACTCCCAGAGCTAGTCGATGCCTCTCAAAAGCTTCCTTGGGTAAGGCCTTTGTCAGAATGTCTGCAACCTGTAGCTCTGTAGGCACATACTCCAACTTCACGATGCCCTGCTCAACCTTCTCCTTGATGAAATGATACTTGATCTCAATGTGCTTTGTCCTGGAATGATGGACAGGATTTTTGCTAAGATTTATAGCACTTGAGTTGTCACACTGGATTCCGATCGGAGACTTCACTTCAACTCCCATATCTTCAAGCTGCTGCTTCATCCACAATAACTATGTGCATGCTTGAGTGGCCGCTATATACTCAGCTTCTGCGGTGCTCAATGAAATGCAATCTTGTTTCTTTCTTAGCCAAGAAATACACAATCCACCAAGATAGAATGCACCACCTGACGTTGATTTTCTATCATCTACTGAACCGGCCCAGTCTGCATCAGTATATCCCAATAACTCTGTCTGATATTTGTCGTTGTATGTCAAACCGAAGTCCACCGTGCCCTTGATATACCGAAGTATTCTTTTCACTGCAAGCATGTGACTTTCCTTGGGATTACTCTGATATCTCGCTTCTTGGCATGTGGCGAAAACAATATCAGGCCTTGTTGCGGTTAAGTACAACAGACTTCCAATGATTTGCCTGTATTCTGTGATATTAACTGCCTTGCCATCCTCGTCTTTTGATAATTTCATCCGGGTAGCAACCGGAGTCTTCATTTCCTTGGAATTATCCATTCCAAACCTTCTTAGAACTTCCTTGGCATATTTGGATTGAGAAATGAAAGTTCCATTCCTTCCTTGTGTCACCTGTAGACCAAGGAAAAACGTTAGCTCTCCAATCATTGACATTTCAAACTCATTTTTCATGAATTCGGAAAACTGTCTGCACTGAGCTTCATCTGATCCGCCAAAAATTATGTCATCGACATACACTAGCACCATCATCCTTTGATTACTGTCCTTGCTGAAATAGATATTGTAATCAACTCCTCCACGCTGAAAACCACGCTTCTTCAAGTACTGATCAAGCCTTGAGTACCATGCCCTTGGTGCTTGTTTCAGCCCATACAATGCCTTCTTCAGCCTGCAAACTTTGTTCTCATCCTCATGAATGAGAAAACCATATGGCTGCTCAATATACACCTCCTCTTCCAGAACCCCATTCAAGAATGCGGATTTGACATCCATCTGGAACACTTTGAACTTCCTTTGCACTGCGATGGCTAGGAATAATCTTATTGTCTCCAGCCTTGCAACCGGTGCAAATGTCTCATCAACATCAATTCCCTCGATTTGGGAGTACCCCTTGCACACTAGACGTGCTTTGTTCCGAATCACTGTGCCATCTTCATTCATCTTGTTGCGATAGACCCATTTGGTCCCAATGACATTCTTGTCCGCTGGCCTCGAAACAATCTCCCATGTCTGGTTCTTCTCAATCTGATCAAGCTCTTCGTTCATGGCCTGAACCCAGTTTTCATCTTTAGCTGCATCAGAAAAAAATTTCGGCTCCACTTGAGACAAAAACGATGCTTGCTGTGATGATTTCATTCTTCGAGTCTGAACTGGAGCTGTTTGATCACCAATGATATTCTGCCTATCAATCTCAGATCGACTCTTTGGCTTCCTCGCAGACACCGACTTGACACTTTCCTCTTCATTATCAGTATCTTCTTCTGAGTCAGCTTCTGCCACTTCTGCTCCCCCTGGGTTGCTTATCTCATCATCACTTTCATCCAGGAACTGTTCACTGGGTCGTTGAGAAGTCTGTTCATTTTCGACTATAGTGACATCATTACTCTCAACAATTTTTCCCAGCCTCTTGTTGAAGCATTTATATGCTTTGCTTTTCCCTGAATAGCCGAGGAATATCCCTTCATCTCCTCATGCCTCAAACTTCCTATGATGTTCTTTGTTGAGAATGAAACACTTACTTCCAAAGATTCGAAAGTATTTCAACGTTGGCTTCTTTCCGTACCACAGTTCATACGGAGTCTTCCCTTGCTTCAGACATAACAGGGACCTGTTTGAAACATAGACCGATGTCAAAACTGCTTCCTTCCAAAATTTCTCTGGTAGGTCCTTATCAATAAGCATTGTTCTGGCCATGTTGTTAATGATCCGATTCCTCCTTTCTACTACTCCATTCTGTTGGGGAGTTCTCACTGATGAAACTTGATGCCTTATCCCATGTTTCTCGAGATAGTTTTCAGCCTGACTGTTTGTAAATTCCGTACCATTATCAGTACGAAACTTCAGAATTTTCTGCCCAAGCATCTTCTCTGATTCCCTCCTGTACTGCTTTATGCAACTGAACACCTCTGTCTTGTGGGTTATGATGAATACCCAGGCCATTCTGCTATAGTCATCAATGAAAAGAACATAGTACCTTTGCCCATTTATAGCTCGTGGTGAGATAGGTCCACATACATCAGCATGCACCAATTCGAGCACTCTAGTTGATTTCTGTTCCTTTGGCATGTATGTCTTTCTGATGATTTTCCCTTGCTGACAAGCATCACATGTATGAGTGAGATCACGTGATAGTTTGGGAAGGTCTCTAGCAGCATCACATTTAACGAGATCCTCCATAGATGGTTGGCATAGATGACCAAGTCGCTTATGCCACAGCTGGTTTTCTTCCTCTCTGGATAAAAGACAAGTATCTTCTTCCCCACCTACAAGATAGAGATTTCCCTTTGACCTTTTTCCCTGCAGAACAGCTGCTCCATCTTTTCCTTTCACAACACACATCTTCTTGGTAAATTGGATAGAGTGCCCAGAGTCACATAGTTGACTGACACTAAGTAGGTTATGACTGAGACCCTCTACTACCAAGACATCAGCACGTCTCATCTCTTTGCCACCAAACTTGGCTTTCCCTGAGCCAACAATTTTCAGGCCTTCATCATTTCCAAATTTGACAACTCCTTCTTTGTCATATTTGATGCCTGTAACAAGATCCTTGTTACCCGTCATGTGGGATGTGCAACCACTATCAAGGATCCAAACACCAGATCGATCTGATGCTTTAAGGGCAATCTGCGCCACCACAGCCTTCTCATTTTTCTTCTTCTTGGTCCATACTTTTTCTTTCACACTCGGCATGGATTGAGGCTTCTGTTCTTTCTCAGAGTATGACGGACCACCCTCATCTTGCAGAGCTTCAAATCTATTCTGAACTTTTAACTCACTTGTTGGTTTATTGATCTGCTGCTTGCGAACATTTTGATTATTCTTTGACACATTTCTCTGAATGATTGATGTGCAATACCTAGCCATGTGTCCAAATCCTCCGCACCAAAAACAGTGTCCTTCAAAATGTGTTCTGGAAAACCGTTCTCTGTTTGGCTGCCGTCTCTGCTCATGTTCCCTTCTGTATCTCTTGGCTATGGAACACACAAACTGTGAATGTCCCATTTTCCCACAGCAATAACACCTGATATAGGATGCATTCCCTCGTGATATTTCAGCACTGTGATTTCCCCTTTGGGATCTCTGAATATTCTGATTCTGTTTTGTTCCCAAATCAACCTTCACTTTCGGGATGAGTGCTTGCGGTATGACTGCAATTGTCGCCAATTTTTGTTCTTGACTAAGCCCAGAAACGACCTTAACATCTGAGCTCAATTGCTGTTTCTTTCCTACTGAACTGCTAGGCTCCGCTTTCATCTTCTCTGTCTTCTGAAGAGCCTGCTTTTCGGATATCACATTGGGGGTCAAGAGTTTATCTTGATCCTTGAGTTTTTGTCGCAGACTGACCACTTCTTCTTCAAGCTCTTTGATACATCTAACCTGCTCCTTTCCTGTGTTTGTCAGACAATCAACTTCCTTCTTTTGTTCCTCAATTTTAAGCTTATACTCAACAATATTTTCTGAGCTCTCTGGTGTTGAGGATTTTAGTCTTTCAATTTCTTCTAACAGCTCATACTTTTCTTCATCCTGTTGTTGCATGTAGAGTTTGGCATCACGAACCACTTTATTGGATTTCTTCGTTTTGGCTCTCCAAACATCTATCTCCTCAAGAGCTGCTTCCAATTCGGCTTCCATATCAATTCTCCCTTCAATTTCTTCTTCTTCTTTAGCATCAGCTTCTTCTCCCTTTTGAGAACTACCAACAATTTCCACCAAGGCATTTACCCCACGATCTCTGCAATTTTCTATTTCCTCAACTTCTTCATCCTCAGACTCATCTGAACTTTCAAATTCTTGTGAGAGAAGATTCTTTTTCTTGAATAAATTTCTCTTGAATTGTTTCTTCCCTTTCACAAAAGCTGAAGACTTCTTTTTGGGAATTTCAACGTCATCATCATCATCATCATCTTGAAACTTCTTGGGGCATCTTGCCGCAAGATGACCAACCTTTCCACATCTAAAGCATGCTAGTGGAAGTTTACCTTTAAACTTTCCTCTTCCTCTTTGTAGATTCGAAGAAAAGAATGACATCACCTCATCTGTCTCTTCTTCTTCATTAGAATCTTCAATGGTGAGCTTCTTCATGGCCTTAAATGCCACCTCTTTAGACTTCCCCTTTTCCACAGCCTCATTATAATCGTTCCTCATTTCATATGCAACCAAGGTACTGTGCAAATTTTCCAATGTCAGCTCTTTTGGATCTTTATCTTCTAGTACTGAAACTTTCGGATTGAACCGAGGTGGAAGTTTCCTCAAGATGCGCTTTACAATCTTTATGTCTTCAATGACTTCTCCAAGACCTCGCATATCTTCCACAACAATTTTTACCCTATCAAAGAATGCGTCAACAGACTCATTCGGGTTCATTTTCAGATCTTCATATTTGTTCCACAACACCTGCAGCTTTGCCTCTCTAACTTTTGTGTCCCCTTCATATATATTCAAAAGCTTTTCCCACATGGAATGTGACGTTTTTCATGACATCACCTTTGTGTAGATGGGATTGGAAAGGGCTCCCCCTAAGGCATTGATTGATTTGGAATCAGCATCCAACTCTCTATGCTCAGCTTCTGATAAGGCACCACTATTAATATCAGCTGTGATACCATGCATAGCTGCTGAAAACACATCCATTCCCAAGGATCAGAAATAGTGTTTCATCCGATTCTTCCATATCTGAAAATTATATCCGTCGAAGATCGGAATCCCTTTATGATTGGTTACCTCCATTGAGAGAAGAACAACTTTCAACCTTTCCCTCTGATACCACTTGTTAGGTCCACTAGGCTGGATACCCTGAGAGGGGGGGTGAATCAGGGTATGACTAATTAAAAATTAATGCTCGTTCTGATCTTGTTTCGCTGTTAAGAAAAACACTCTTCTCTCTTTTCCATGTTGCACGATATAAACAGAATGTAAAGCAAGCACAGGACACAACAATTTTACTTGGTTCACCGCTAAGGGCTACGTCCAAAGAGCATACGCCGACAGGTTGCCGGTCGTACCAAATTCCACTAATCTTCACTAGCTGTGGATTACAAGGTTTGGGCTAGATCACTTCTATGCCCAGGCTCACTGCCTTTACAATGTTTAGGGTCAGCTCACTGCTTTCCCAAGGGTAACTCCCTGTTTCTCTCTCTCTGGCTCACTGCCGGTGGAGAGGATCACCTTCTTCCTCTTCCTGAGCTCACTGCTCTTGGATGGAATCCACTCACAGTTTATAGACCTGTAGGTCTCTTCATTTTCCTGAAAGAATGGATCTTCTCTTGTATGTAGATGCTCTGTTGAAGTTTAACTTTCACCCGTTGATGAATATCTCTTTGCACCGAAGGTATCGGGCAAACTTCCAGCTTCCGCACAGTCTGAAAATCACTGCGGGAACAAAACCTTACTTGGCGCGCAAGTCAACCTCGGCGCGCAAGTATCGGCGCGCAAGTCACAACGGGCGCGCAAGTCCTCCTCTGACACTTGCGCGACACAAGCTTCCTCAACTCCAAACTTGCGCGACTCTCTTCCCTTTACGCCCAAACCACTATTGGCACGCAACTGCAAACCGGCGCGCAACTTCTAACACCGGCGCACAACTTAAACCACTGGCGCGCAAGTCCCACCTGCACGACCACACACACCACTTGCGCGACCACCACACCTGCGCGACGGGAGCTCTCGTCTTGAACTCCGGTGAGAAATGAGGAGGGGTGGTCCGGTATTTATAGGCAATCTGACCACCCTGCGCGACGGCGCGCAAGTCACCTGCGCGACCCAATCGCGGCGCGCAAGTCTTCTCTCCTTTTAGACACTTGTGCGACCAACTCCCAAACTTGCGCGAACCTATTTCCTTAGCCATATTTTGATCTTCTGATCTTGAAAAACATATGGCGCGCAAGTTTCCTATACTCCAACTCCACGGCGCGCAAGTCCCTTTGCCAAAAACTCTTTTCTTCATTTGCCGATTTTCAGGCCCAAAAATTTGGCAAACACTGGAAAACGGCGTCACCTTGTATCTATTCTTTTGTACCGCCTCCAGATCTTCCATTCCTTTTATCGACGTTCTTGAATCAAACATGGATCGTTGACCTCATCTCTTGAACTCGACATTCCATCATGAAATCCTCTTTGTCAACAATCACAACTCAGATGTCCACTTTTTCAACAAACACAATCACCTCAAAAAGTCTTCAATGATACCTTGAGAGATTTTTGCCCAACAGTATTATACGCAATACAAATTTTTAATAAAAAAGATATTACTATAATATTATTATGAACTAGCCGTTATGGATAGTAATACCCACATTTTGAAATTTTATAAATTTTATCTTTCAAAATGGACTTCATTTTTTAATTTGGAATATCGAAATTAGCATAGGGTGAATTTTTGGTATTTTTCTGAAAACTTTCAATTTTTGATGAATAGTGAAAACACTAGGTTACTATTTAAAAACCGACTTTTTATTTAAATAATTATTTATTTTATTTAAATTTATTTTAGGTCAAAATTGATACATAATACATATATAAGTTCAATTTAATTCATTGGAATCCTTTAATAATAATTTTAGATATATAAAAATTTTATTAAACTTTTCACCGTCTTTTACCCACCTCCTAAGAGAATTTGAAAATTTGCATAAAACTTAATTTTAACGTTTCTGTTAGTGGAATTTTGAAAATACAAGAGACACAGTTAATATCAAGGAGTCAAATGTGGTTCAATAAGATAAAAATAATTTTTGGTGAATATTAACTTTTTACTTTTATTTACCACGGTTAAAATTAAATAGGTTGATTAATGGTAAAAATGATATTATTATTACCCTAAAACGTGTCTTAATTCTATTGGATAAGTGTAATTCGACCAAAATCAGCCTTAGAAATAAAATATTACCCTTTAGGTCCACTTTTATTAGATTAGTACATTTGTTTATATTTTATTTAAAGAAGAGTTAAAATAGTAAAAATCAACGTTTAATAACTAAAACATTTTTAATATAGGGTTATACATAAGCTAAATTAGACTATATATATTCATTATAAATATAAAAAAATTTCCTACATAATAGTATCTTATTTATAATTTTTAGACATTATATAATTTATTTTTTTATGAAACAATGATGATGTAGTAATTACATTATTAATGCAATATTAACATAATTGATGTTATAAATACCCAAATAAATGTAAATTGAGACTTTTTATAAATTAAACTAATTTTTTAGGTTAATATGACAAGTTAGTGTTGATTTAATTAAATTTTTACTAACTAATCATGCTTTTATGTTTTTCACAAATATCAATTACCAAATAGTGTCAAAATTGACATAAAATAGTTTTTTAAAAAAATATTTTATTATTAATTGTTATTCTATTCCTAAAAATATAATGTTCGGCCAAATGACTTAGATAAGGTTATTTATATTAATAATGAACCAATTGGGGTTCTTTTGTCTTGTTATAGTAAGTTTATTAACCATATAGTGTTATAAAATAAGAAGACACAGCAAAATTTAAATTATTTAACTTATAGTTAAATCTAAATGATAAGGTTAAAATAGTAACCTAAACTTGTTTAAAACTTATTGGTTGAGAGTATTTTGACCCATAACCACTTCAGTTTCTAAATAAGTCACTTTGGAGCCACTATAAACCGAATATTACTTTATTATAAAATATTATTTTAAGTTTTTCCTAAAGTTCCCCTCTCCTCCCTTATAAAAGGGCACCTCCTTCCTCTCCTCTTTACACAATTTTGAGCCTTGAAGCTCGACCAAAACCTTCCAATTTACCTTATAAACATCCCTATAAACATAATAGAGGTTCTGTTCTTTGTCAAAGACCAACTTTAGTGCCCTAAGAGGAGGTTTAGAAGAGGCAGGTCAAAGAAGAGGAGGTTCGGATACGTAAGAAGCATATCAGACCTAAGGTAAGGGATAACTATTCCAATATCATTCTTATCCAAGATTGTTTATTCGTAATAATTTACTAGGGTTATTTTTATCATACATGTCCACGTTTTCTACAAAAAATTCATGTATGTTTAATGTCTTTTTTACCCATTTTTAACTTTTACCACATGTTATGAAAGGAACCTTTCTTTTGTTTACCATACAAGGAACTTTTTGACTTTTCTGGAAAAAGTATGGGGAGAATGTTTTTTTAACTTATAAGGCGTGAAAATATTTTTACAGTTTCATAATGCCTAATTTTCATGAAACTTAATCTACAATTTTTCATGGTTATTTTCAATAAAATCCTTTTCCTTTAAAATTGTGTGGCATTTTGTGAGAAGAAAATGATTTTGAAGAAGAAAGTATATTCTCTTCAACAATTCATTTCAAGTGTTTTATGAAAACTATTTTCTATCTAAGATGAAATTATTTATAATGTTTATGTTTCAAGTATAATTTCTTTATTATTTACATAGTTTTATTCTTCTTATGATGAAATGATATCCAATTGTTCTATACAGATTACGTTATGATGGGATGATATTTATGAAACCCATTTTATTATTTGGTTTATGATGAATGATTTAGGTTTATTTTGTGGCACAAGTAAGAATTATTTCATTATGAGATGGGTGGTACCTATTTCTCCCTCCAATGCATTGGGAAAAGATTTATATCACATGAGATAGACATGGCTGAAATGGAAAGCTAATCTGGTTCAGTGATACAGGACTGGAACGAGGAGTGAACTCGATTTGGTAAGGGTATTTGTCCACTAAGATGGTCTTGGTAGAAATTCCTTGGATACTATGGAAATAATATCATGTGCTTAATGTATTCCACAATTACATGTTTTATTCCCATGCTATTTTATCATGATTAATGTTCCTTTATGATTTATTCCTTATTACTGCTATGATTTATTTCTCAAGATTTTGATGTTTAAACTATATGTTCATGTTTTTTAAAGTCTAAATGCATATGATTTTTTTATTTTCTCCATTCATACCCTTACTGAGTATTTGATCTCACCATTTATATGTTTTATTTTCCCGAGGATTTAAAGAATGGTTTTAGGTAAGAAAACAAAAAGGGGACCATCTTTATGGGAGATGTTGAAGACCTTTCACCATGATTAGAAGATTATGTTCTGATTTTCCAAAGACAATAAACTATTACGGTCCTTGAGTGTTGGTACTTGTTTTGTGTTAATTATTCCAAAAAAGTAATGTAATGTCTATGTACGTCAGGCTTTGAGTCTCTACAGTTGGCATCAAAAGAAAGGTTTAGTTAACCTTTGGAAACTAGGATTCGAAAGCTTTAGTGAGATCCCTAGAGATATTTCTAAGGTATGTCTAGGGATGTCCCTAAGGTTAAGTATAAGTATAGGATATAGTCCTAGAATTGTGGTAATGATCTTAGAATTAATCCTCATATGTTATATATTGAAGGTACTCCCCCTTTATTATGTTGTTTTCCTAGTATGATTTTTTCCTCTTACACTATTCTTTTTGAGTTTTAGATGATGGATGGAACCCGAAGGAGATGTGTTGATCTATGTAATGGGAAATTCAATTATTTTCCTCCTAAACAAACAAATTTTATTGGAGATGGAGTGAAAAATCTTATTGCTATACTTACACAAGCTGTGAATCATTTTGGACTTCCGAATGACCAAAGAAGGGAACAATATTCTATTGAGTCCTTCATGAGGCAACATCCACCTTCTTTCAGTGGGTCTTCTGATTCACTTCTTGTTGAACAATGGATTAGTACCATTGAAAATATATTTTCCATACTTCGATGTTTGGAACATGAAAAATTCATTCTGGTTGTTTACTGTTTAGAAAGTGAAGCAGACCAATGGTGGACTCTAATTAAGAATACAAGGCCGCAAGGTGAAATTGAATCCATGGTATGGGACGTGTTCAAGAACTTATTTTTCAATAAGTACTTCCCTCGTATTATTCAAACAAAATGGAAAAGGAGTTCCTTGAGCTTAATCAAAAGGATGATGAATATGTTGGTATATATGAGGCGAATTTTACAAGGCTTGCAAGGTATGCATCTGGCTTTATCATCCAACATGAAAGTAAAGTTGCTCGATTCTTCAGTGGCTTAAAACCAAGCCTTTGAAGGGAATTAGCGATAAGAGACTTCAGTAGCTATGAAGAAATTGTGCGTTGTGCTATCAAGGTAGAACTAGAAGTTGGTGTTACATATCCATCTCATGGTTTTGACAAGAAACAAAAGATGGAGTTTAAGGAGAAATCTCATAACAATGGTGAAAATAATATGAATGTTTCATTATGCTAAAAGTGTGGAAATAATCATGGTGGATATTGTCTAAAAAGTACTATAAGATGTTGTAAGTGTGGAAAAGAAGGTCATCGAGCAGTTGAGTGTTGAAGTAATTTTAAAAAGGTAGCTAATGATATGAATAGAGAAAAGATTACAGATAACGCTTCATCAACCCTTCAATGCAACAATTGCAAGGAAATGGGGCATTATGCTAATCAATGCCCTAATACAAGGGTTAATGATGATCAACATCCACAACCTCTTAAAGAAAAGGACAAACAGAAGTCACATGCAATCACTAGTAGCAATTTTGAGTATGAAAATGATGTGGTGGAATGATTATGTGTTTATATAAAGGGATTCCAAAATAATGTTTTGGAATCTCATTTATAGTATTGTGGGACATTGGAATATCTATCTAATGGTTTATTATGGTTTTCGATAATTATATGGTATAGGTAACCATGAAAAGTGATTGAAATTTTTTTGGAAAGTAGATGATATGTGAAAAATGAATGGATAAGGAGAAAATAAAATGTTTGATTGTATTCATGGGCGCATAATTGATATAAAGACTAAGTGATATCATGGTTTGAGTATATATAATTTTTGGGATTTTGTTATGTGGAAAGTGTTAACTTTTGACGACATTCATTTTTTCACTAAGGTTTAATGGGTATTCATTTTTCAAGAGAATACATGATTAAGGCATTTGAATGTTTGGAATGTGAACAACAAGACATATCATATGATATATGGGGATAAATGACGGTATTTACATGCTTGATAGATGGCCTCTATATCAAAATTTTTCCTTATACTGTGAGTTTGGGTAAGCCTAAAGATTGGAATAGATTAAGTTAGATATCCGATAGTATTGTTTAAGGATATAACATTTTTTTTGATATTATTTTTGGAATGTTATAATAGTATAGTTTTAGAAAAAGGACAACCTGCAAGACGGGCGACAACCCATCGCGTTGGACAAGGATGTGAGAATCGAACCCACAACCGAAGTGTGACAGGCATTTATCGCCTACCTCTGGCCTACAGGAAGTCACTAGTTAATAGAAACTAGTTTTATTTTATTAAGCGATGAAGTATAAGTCAATTTTTGGAATCATATACGATTAACCTCACCATAGATGGACTTATGTATATTTGATAACTTTTTTTAACTGTTTGTTTGAGGTAGATGGAATCACTCATCATTCTATCGCATGATCTGCTAACACCTCATGAATGAAAAATTCAACTTTATTTCATTAACAGATGAAGTGGAAATTGTTCAAGGCACGAACAACGGTGAGATTGTACCAAAATCAAGTAAGTATTTCTTTTAATTCATCAACGTTAGGGAAATGATATTGAAAACCAAAAATGTTGTCCTAGTACCCTCATATCCAATGAATCAGATGGTACCTTAGATCATCAAAAATTTATGTATTTGTGATTTTTGGATTTTTCATAGCCATGTTCTCTACCACTATCTATCAGAACATGATGGTTATATTTCTCTTTCATACCCATATTTTCAGTTATATTCTCCTTTGTGGAAACCCAGTGATAAGTTACTTTAGGTATCCATTATGTTTCTAATGTTCCTTTTTAAAATGATTTTTTAGTATTATTTTTTATGATGTAGGTTTCAACGAACAAAAATTTCATGAAGTAAACAATTTATAACCCCGGCGAATTTTGAGGGAGAAATTCATTTTAATTGGGGTAGAATGTAACACACCGAGATTTTAAGAGAAATATTGTTTTAATTGATGTCTTGTACACTACACCAAGATTAACTTGCACTATATGAAACACCGTATGAGCATGAAGTATATGCAAACACTATTCTAGGCTTGTGTTTCACGCCAGAGCAACCTTCCTCGATAGCTTGTGTTATATGCAATACCGAGTTTCAATAAACAAGATATTACTATAATATTATTATGAACTAGCCGTTATGAATAGTAATGCCCACACTTTGAAAATTTATAAATTTTATCTTTCAAAATGGACTTCATTTTTTGATTTATAATATCAAAACTATCCTAGGGTAAATTTTTTGTATTTTTCTAAAAACATTCAATTTTTGATGAATAGTGAAAACACTGGGTTACTATTTGAAAACCAACTTTTTATTTAAATAATTATTTATTTTATTTAAATTTATTTTAGGTCAAAATTAATACATAATACCTATATAATTTCAATGTAATTCATTGGAGTCATTTTATAATAATTTTAGATATATAAAAATTTTATTGAACTTTTCAGCGTCTTTTACCCACCTCCTAAGAGAATTTGAAAATTTACATAAAAATAAATTTTACCGTTTCTGTGAGTGGAATTTCAAAAATCAGAGAGACACAGTTACTATCAAGGATTAAAATGTGGTTCAATAAGATAAAAATGATTTTTGGTGAATAGTTAATTTTTACTTTTATTTACCACGACTAAAAGTAAATATGGTAATTAAGGGTAAAAATGATATTATTATTACCCTAACACATGTCCAAATTCTATTGGATAAGTGTAATGAGACAAAAAACAACCTTAGGAATAAAATATTACCCTTTAGGTCCACTTGTATTAGATTAGGACATTTATTTTTATTTTATTTAAAGAAGAGTTAAAATAGTTAAAATCAATGTTTAATAACTAAAACATTTTTAATATAGGGTTATATATAAGATAAATTAGACTATAAATATTAATTTGAAAGATAAAATGATTTCCTAAACAATTTTATTTTATTTATCATTTTTAGACTTTAATTTATTTAATTAATTTATGACACAATGATGATGCATTTATTACATTATTAAGGAAATATTAACATAATTGATGTTATAAATACTCAAATAAATGTAATTTGTCACTTTTTATAAATTACACTAATTTTTTAGGTTAATATGACATGTTAGTATTGATTCAATTAACTTTTTTATAACTAATCATGCTGTTATGATTTTCAAAAAAATCAATTACCAAATAGTATCAAAATTGACATAAAATAGTTTTTCAAACAAATATTATATTATTAATTGTTATTATATTTCTAAAAATCTAAGGATCAGAAAAATAACTTAGATAAGGTTATATATGTTAATACTGAACCACTTGGAATTCGTTTTTTTGTTATAGTAAGTTTATTAACCATATAGTGTAATAAAACAATAAGACATGGTAAAAGTTATATTATTTAACATAGAGTTAAATCTAAATGATAAGGTTAAAATAGTAACCTAAACTTGTCTAAAACCTATTGGTTGAGAGGATTTCGACCCATCCCCACTTTAGCTTCGAAATAAGTCACTTTGGAGCCATTGTAAACCTAATATGACTTTATTATAAAATAATATTTTAAGTTTTTTCTAAATTGCCCCTCTCCTCCCTTATAAAAGGGCACCTCCTCCCTCTCCTCTTTACACATTTTTGAGCCTTCAAGATTGGAAAACCCCTACCCATTTCCCTTATAAACATCCCTAGAAACATAATAGAGGTTTTTTTCTTCTTAAAAGACAAACTTTAGAGCTCTGAGATGAGGTTTAGAAGAGGCGCGTCAAAGAAGAGGAAGTTCGGATACGTACGAAGCATATCAAACCTAAGGTAAGGGATAACTTTTCCAATCTAGTTCTTATGCAAGATTGTTTATTAGTAAGTATTTACTGGGGTTATTGTTATCATTCATGTCCATGTTTTATAAAAAAATCATGTATGTTTAATGTCCTTTTGACCCATTTTTTACTTTTACCACATGTTATGAAAGGAATCTTTTTTTGTTTACCATACAAGGAACTCTTTGTATTTTCTGGAAAAAGTATGAGGAGAATGTTTTTTTTAACTTATACGGCATGAACATATTTTTATAGTTTCATAAAACCTAATTTTCATGAAGCTTCCTCTATAAGTTTTCATGGTTATTTTCAATAAAATCCTTTTCTTTTCAAATTGTGAGGCATTTTGTGAAAAGAAAATGATTTTTAAGAATAAAAGATATTTTCCCCAAGAATTCATTTAAATTGTTTTATCAAAACTATTTTCCATCTAAGATGAAATTATTTATCATGTTTATTTTTCAATTATAATGTCTCTATTATTTACATTGTTTGATTCTTCTTATGATGAAATGATATCCAATTGTTCTATATGGATTACGTTATGATGGGATGATGTTTATGAAACCCATGTTATTATTTGGGATATGATGAATGAATTATGTTTATTTTGTGGCACAAGTAATAATGATTTTATTATGAGATGTTTGGGACCTATATCTACCTCTAATTCATTGGGTAATGATTTATATCTCATGAGATAGACAAGTCTGGAATAGCAAGTTAATCTGGTTCAGTGATACAGGACTGGAACGAGGAGTGAACTCGATTCAGAAAGGGACTTTGTCCACTAAGATGGTCTTGGCAGCAATGCCTTGGATACTATAGAAATAATATCATGTGGTTAATGGATTCCACAATTACATGTTTTATTGCCACGCTATTTTATCATGATTAATGTTCCTTTATGATCTATTTCTTATGTACTGCCAAGATTTATTTCTCAAGATTTTGATGTTTAAACTTTATGTTCATGTTTTTTTTGTTCAAATGTATATGATTTATTTTATTTTCTCCATGCTTACCCTTATTGATAATTTTATCTCACCCTTTATATGTTTTCTTTTCCCCAGGATTTAAAGAAAGGTTTTAGGAAATAAAACAAAAAGGGGAAGATCTTTATGGGAGATGTTGAAGATCTTTCACCATGATTAGAAGATTATGTTCCAAGTTTCCAAAGACACTAAACTATTGTGGTCCTTGAGTTTTGGTTCTTTTTTTGAATTAATTATTCCTCAAAAGTAATGTAATGTCTATGTACGTCAAGATTTGGGTCTCTACATAGTATCCCCCTAAGGACCAGCTCATCAAACCAACTAAAATTGAAAAATAATTTATGACCCTCCCCATGTGCATTCCACATTGTTTATTACCCAAACCTAACCAATAAACATTAAAAATATAAAAAATTACATGAAAACACCAGCCTATGGTAGTTTCATAAACTCCCACTCATTAGAAGATCCCACACATATGCACACCCTATCAGCCCCTTACATACACACCCATTTGATAGCTCTATCCATCCCACTTTTCTAACAAACAACATCATTCATCCCATGTTATTAAAATTTAATCCCACCTAAAAAAACTATTTACTCATGGTGATTTTACTAGATAAAAATATAAATATAGTGAAAGACATATCCACTAATTAAAATCCTAGAGCATCATGGAAAATAAATCCAGGGTTAATAACAATATCTTCCTCATGTACTAATTTATTGATCCACACATGCACAAATTATTTGGAATGATTTTCATCTAGACATTATATTATATGATCTATGTTGTGATAAAAAAAAGGAGCATCCTTGCTGGGAAATGTGGATAGGTAAAGTGAAGAATCCTTATTGAAAACTAACCCTCTATGATTAAAAACCTACTTGAAAATCTATTAACGAATAGTAGTAAACTTGTAATAGTCTTAAAATTATTGAAATTTCCAATAATAAATGGAATAATAATCCTAGTAAGAATTATTAGACATACCAATATTATTTGGATAATTCTGTATTTCCACCAAAAAGAATAATACTTTTCAAATTATATCCTTTTAATATTGTTGAATCCTAAAACTCCTTCAGTTATGAAAAATATTGGAGTCATATTTAAATGATTTAATGGCACATCCCAGATAGTGTAACATTATAAGAAATCAAATTATGCTGATAGGTTTTATAAAGTAATAATGGAATAATATTTATATAAATATAGATTGTACATAGTATAGTTGAAAATAAATAAGAATAAGGAAGAAGAATAAATTGGAGAGGAATGAGAGAACTCCCTGGGAAACGTTGCTCTCAAGGATGAGGCATAACCCTCTGATCATGTGAGTTGAATACTTCCCATATTAAAAAAAAATTCTAAAAATACCAATTCCAACATATTAATATCTAAATCAATTCCCCCAAAAAACCCAACCAACTGCTACTAACATCTATCAAAAAATATTATTAAGACCCCTGGCAGTTATTACTCAACTCTATACTACTCCCTTACATAGAAACCTACCGTCCACTCAATCCTCCCTCGACTCTATAAATTATAAACCAACCATCCCTCCATCCCCACCATCATTCCATACTTACATTACCCCAACATTCTTATCATTTAGTCTCCCAAAATAAATTTGTGTTCGATTTAGAAAGGTGATCTAACATAAGTGGACCCATAAGGTGATCTATTATTTATTGTTATGTTGCTACATCAATAAAACCCCATATACCAATAGAACACATGTTTTCTATTGTATTACTATAAATGAATTTATCATTTTTAATAATGTCTCAAACAAACCAAGTTCCCAATAGAAAGATTTAACATTGTATTCAATATATATATAAGGCACAACAACACAAACATGGAAAATATATTAAAATTATTTTCTATTATTTAACCTCTCTACATTAATATAAGCGGAAACTAATTCATTGAAACAAAAATAATTGAACGATAATATGGTTCTTTAGGAATGTTGATGATGAAACCACAAGCATGGCATATAGTTGGGAAAATAATGTACATGTTTATATTTTACACAATACTTCATTTGTGGGCCAAGAAAACTTTTCATTTCCTATGAGAATTATTATTTTAAGGATTTACGAAGGTTTGTCCCTTGGTGGAGGCTTTAGAAATATCATAGAAAACCAAGAAACTTAGATATCACTTATTTTTAAAATATTTGTTACCATCAAGTAATCTATTGTAGTAAAAAACTATTGGAGTTCACTGGCCTCACCAAAATATATTTTCTTTTTATTCCCTTTAAATATTAACATCCAACATAGATTTCCTAGTTCAAATCATGTTATGTCATTCCCCTAAAAAGGAACCTCAAATAGTAACATTGGAACTAACAACAGATATTTGAACCAGCCAAATTTTGTAAGGTAGGTCAGTTGTCTCCATTTTCCATGTCTCCACATTTACTATCTTCATAAAAATGTGTAAAAAATATATCATATATAAATAATGGAACTCACTTATCACTATAAGGGTTTTAGACATCTTAATGCTTCTTTGCATAAACATTTCTATTTAGAAACCCAAACTCTAGTAACCGATAGATGGCGTTTGCATTATTAAACTTTTATAATATACAAGGGATACCATCCAGAAAGACCAATTAGTTTAGTAGTCTTGAATAACCAAATGTATATATGATTTCCATGTTACATTAAAAATATAAGATACATATCATAAGAAGAATTCTTGCATCCTTCATATTATTCATAATATTCTTCTTTATATCCTTTGGAATGGAATAAAACAATGATGAGCTTAGATGCTCAATAATATTTAAATACAATGAAATCTATCATGAGTAAATAAGGAATCATAAATACGGAAAGTTAGATAACTAAAAAAACGTTCTATTTAATCAATAACTTGAGAATGAAATACATTCTTGTAAAATATCAATTCAGCAATATCATATATAATAGTTACTGAAATATTAATGAAGTAAATTAATAATTTTGGATCTCATGATATAATACAACGTGTGGTATATATCATCAAGTCCTTACACAATGATTGTTTAAACTATGTGTACGTAAAAACAAAAAACCCATTTAATAAGTATAGCTGACTAGTCTATCTTATAAGACATGTAAATTCATTGATAGGAAATATAATTCTTTTTCTCACCCATCACTGCATGTATAATTCATTCCTCGTGTATTTAATGATCAATTTAATTCATAAACAATATGAATTACCAACAAATTTTTGCATTGAGTAAAAAAATATTAAATATCAATATTTCCATAGTAAATAAATTAACATTAATAGAAAAACACCATATGTAAAAATGGTTTTTAGATTAGGAAATAAGCATATCCATGATTCAAATAATATAGATATTTAATAGAAATGTATTTTTTAATGAAATATTATCACAATAAAGTAAATGTTTCAAGGAAAAGTTAGCAAACCCATGATTAATAAAGAGATGAGAGATGACCATAAGGAAAGTATATTTTGTTGTAAGATCCATTCTTCTTTATAATAGAAAAAATGGAAGTGTAAAATTTAAAAAATGTTTTATTAAAGTGTTTTTTTTTGTAAACACATTTTAATCATTTAAAATTAGATAAAGAGTCTAAAATGGTTATGGTTATGTGAATTTTTGTTAATTTAATATACTTTAAAAAGAAACAAACCATTTGTCTTTTTTTAAAGATAGTCGAAAATGACTCTTTTTGAAGACATTAGAAAGATTCCATAAAACCCTTTTAAATTTAAAAGGTAACAAAAAATATCCATAATAAATCATTTTGATAATGAAAAATAACTTTGGTAATACAATTTTGAAAAATATGGATAAGTAATAAAAATATATTTGATCAAAAGATAAATAACATCATCTTTTATTTATAACATTTCTTTGATTGATTATAGTTTCAAAGTGTAGAAAATTTGGAAGAAAAAAATGTAAAATACTTAAATATTTATAGGATTATAAAAATATTTTGAGTTATAAAGGAAATATTATATTATTACTTCAAAAAAACATATGTGTAATCCCAAAAAAATAGATTGTAACATAAATTCTTACCAATTTAGTCTATTTTAAACTTTAAACCCTTGAAAGAATAACGTGTATTGAAGCATTAATCACTATAAATAAATATATATTTATTATAAAAACATAAAATAGGAAGTATAAACACTATATAAAATTAAATAGTTATATAATTCCAAATATGTTTCAATGGAGGGGAAATTAAAATGAAATCCCTTAGAAAAAACATATCTTTGAATTGAGAAATAATCAATAAAGTGATTCTGTGTATAAAATATAAATACATAAAAAAAAGTGGAAATATAAAATAATATAAATATAGTTTATTTCACAAATAACCATTTCATAACATAGTCAATAAATTAGAAGTATAACCCAATGAAGGTAAATTGATTTAAGAAAATACATTACCAATTTGGTAACATTTGAATCACAATACCCATGAAAGCATAACTTCAAATGAAATGTTAAATATCATAAAAACAATTATGATATATCATGTAAAAGTATTAGTATATACACCTTATATACATAAATAGGTGAATAACATCTAATATGTCTCAACGAAACAAAATTGAGATGGGGAACCCTTACCTTAGGTCTGACCTCTTTTATAAATGTATGAACATCATATATACTAAATATATATTTACTATAAATATATTATAGAAAAATAATAATATATATGAAACCATATATTAGTTACATATAACATTTTATCACTCATTTATTAATAATTAGTTATTAAAATAACTGTTCTGGGTGATAGGCGCGTCATTTTTTATATATCATTTGGTTCCGTATTTTTGGTCCTTTTAATTTGATCATGAATCCTTCAACTAAAGAAATTTAGTAATGATATAAATATCATATATAATAATTAAATATATATTTGTGTATTTAGATTCATCCATTAAAGGTAGATATTGAAAAATGATTATATTGTTCATGGAGACAATAGGTCGTACATACCCATGAACATTGTTTTCACATTTCAAAGGATGGAGGTAATTAATGGTAAAAAATAATTCAACTTTACATAACCATAATATCATATAAAATAACATATAAATTTATTGAAAATCATTATTATAACCATCCAAGTAAAGTGGTGATGAAAAATGAATCACACTGGTACGTTGAGATGGTAATCCATATGTAAACACAAGTGATATTTTCCCTTCCTATATGATAAAAAAGGGGGAAATTGTTTTCCCTTAATCATAATAATATATAAATATATTTATGATATTGTATTAATTATTTTTAAATTTTTAAAACATATTTATAGGGAATATAATAAGGAATAAATTTCACGGAGTCAATAAAGACAGTTACCTCTACTTTGGTAGACTTCCTTTAGATCTCCTCTTAATGGAGCTAGGGTTGGTCTTTTGGTAGGACAAGAACCTCAAAAACATGGATAATTATATTGAGATTATAAGTGGTTAGGTATTGTTTAATCTAGGTTCCCAATGTATTTTAAATAAAAGAGGGAAGGTTTGCCTTTTTATTAGGGAGGGAATGGACACACTTGGATTTACTAAATAGCTTAAAATATAATTAAGTCATTATCATGATAAAATATTAAAAACTTACATAGACTAAAATGAAAATTCAATAAGTTCAAAAGATAATCATCCAATTAAATTTATACATTTTTTCATCATTATAAACCTTGTAATTTTTCTTAACCCCTTGGTTAACTAATTTTAACATTAACCATGGTAATGAATTTTTCATTCATAAAGAGTTACATTTTTACTTATAATGTAAAAATAAGATCATAAATGGCCAAGAGATCATATATTTAACCATATATTGACCCCCATGTTCCTTTTTAATATTTTTACTTTTTAAAATATTTTAATAATATATAGTTTTCATTAAATATTATTTTTTTATGACACTATTCATTTAATTTGACTTTAAAGGAATCAAGAGAAAGATGGGAATAAAATATAATGCTTTAATCGGTAAATAATATGATATAATCATATATAAATTTTTGTAACATAATAATTCCTCAAATATTATTACTTTTAATATATTTAAGGACATTTATTTTATATTTCTATTAATTAAATAAATACTAGGTCGATGTTGTATAAGTGTTAATGGTAATTAGATAAAAATTATAAATTTAAAAAAAATTAAAAAAAATTAGCTTCAAAATAAACATTAATATTAATTCCAAATTTATATTTACTTACAACTATGTCATGAAAAATTATTTAATATGTTATTTGGACTTTTCCAACATTACGTTAGCATTGTATAAGAATTTAGATGAGTCACATGTTGTATAACACCAAATTTAATTTATACCCATAAAATAATCAATAATTCATTATATTTAATAAATATCTTTATCAAATACTTCCTCCATCTCAAATAATATCATTATAACACAAAATTTGTCTTTTCTAGTGTTGCGCAATCAGTACGTCGACACATATAATGATTTATATATTTATCATGAAATAAATTATACTTTTTATGTTTTAAATTATTTTTGTATGATATTTATATTATATTATAATAAAATAGTCATTAAATTAGTTTGATAAATTTTTATATCATATTTATGTCATGGAGATATCAAAAAATATATCATATTTTAGAGAAACTGTATTTTTTTAACTATTAACAAAAAAATGTTACTTCTTTGGAAAAATATAAAAATTAATACTAGAATAAATTTTATATTCTAAATAGAAAAATTAATTCCTTTATATAAAATTTAATTCATATATGTGACCAAAATTACAATTCATATAAATTCATAAAACAGAATGAAAACAGTTTTTGGAAAAAATGTGTTTTCAGACCAAAAATGAACTTATACCAAAATCAACTATAATTTTGATTCCTATGTAATTAATTATATTATTTAAAAATAAAGGATATATATTTTAATTTAATATCAATTTAAAATAATAATGGGTCATTTAAATGAAAAAAATTATAGTTTTACAAACAAATACCAAAAATAATAATTTGACTATTCGATGAAAAATCAATATTTTCATAAAAATAGAAAAAATGTTAACATAATTTTGATATTATGATATCAAAATTGATATAATTTTTTTATAAAATACCAATTGTAAAAGTGTTATAAATTAATTATATTATCTATATACAAATAGAAATAAAAATTATTTTTGAAGAAAAAGTATTCTTGAATAATAAAATTAATTTACAAAAAAATAGTGTCCTTAATTCAAAATAATTAATTGATACATTTGTAACGCATATGAAAATTTTAAATATATATCATTATGATTTTAACCCTATTTATACTCACTAATTTAACTTCTTTTTTATAACTGTGATATTTATATAATAATATTTCACATTTTGTTTAAGCACAGTTTTTTGTATTGTGAATGCTAACGAATATAGTGTTATTCAAAAAATATAGGGGTGTTTCATAGTCCCCCTATAATAAATTTTTTCTTAATTATTTAAAAATGAACTCATTAATCATGGTTTTTTCCTTTGAAAATACTTTTGTTTAAATCTTATATCATAAAAGGGTTCATAAATCTTTCTCAAAAAAAGAGAGAAAGGGAGATATGATGGTTATATAGAATAACACATAACTATGTTTCTAAATAAATGTAAATTATTGGGATGTGAAAATATGGACATGGAGGTAAAATTAATATTTAAATAAGGATGGGGAGTGATAAAAAAATTGATCACAAGAAAGTTGATGATCAATATAAAGTTAACCACCACAAAATTATAAACCAAAGAGGTGTGAAAAAATACTTAATTCATTAGAAATTAAGGTAGTATGATTTTTTTGTTTTAATATCCTTTTCCAAAATTTTATGGATTATGTTACCATCTATATTAATAACAAAATTAAATATACTTACTTGAAAATTATAATTTCATCATTTAATCAATGTACACTACAATCTCATTTTTTCCCTAAATAATGATCATTTGAGAAAAAAATTTCATGAATAAAGAACTAAATTTAACTCTTAATATATCACATAATCCTAAAAATAATAACAATATATTTCTCCTATTTTAAATATTAAAAAAACAGAAATGTTTATCATAGTGTAATATAATTTCCAAAATGAATGATCCTTCAAAAAAATAAATTTAACATTAATTTCCAAATCCACAACAATAAAATACAATGATCAATATAGATAATTTAATAATTAACTAACCTTAAAATTATTCAAAATATTTTCAACCAAGTTCGAAACCAAAAAAAAATCTAAATAATTTGATCCCATATTTATTTGAGATTAATTTAACATTTATCTCTAATCAACATTAGTCACTCATAAATTTATATACCGAGTAATGTATATTACCTAATCATGTAATATAAAAAAATATGTTAACCATTTCCATTAATTAACTGAATTACTATAAAGTCACATTAAAATCATATTTTCTTCCAATATAATCCAAAATTTATTCATAAAATAAAATCTCATCTAATATAATAATATTTTATTTACCTTAATCATATAATATTCTCCAAAAATAGGGCGATATAATAATAAAATTAAATTAATGAACTAATATACAAATCACTTTTCAATAACATGGTTATAAATATGATAAAACATATGTTCAAAAATATTAATAACCCATAATTACCCCCAACATAAAAGATCATATAAAACCTATAGGTTATCAATAAAATTAAACTTATGTTCATAAAATGAAAGCAATATTCCAAAAAAAATCACTAAAACACATACTAAAACCAAGGATTATATTACCATAAATGTGTCTAAAAATATTCTTAATCTTCTTAATCCCTTATCATATAAATCATAATAAGGTAATTTTTGTATTTATAATTATAATAAACCCTAAACTTATCAACCCATGACAATTTTGGTTTATCCCATATCACAGTGGATAATTATTGGATTCTAAAGGTATTATCATCTATTTCATTATAATAGTTCATACAAAAATGTGAATTATCCCAAGCATATCACTTGAGAGTTTCAATCCATGTGTGCAGTTAGGGAACACTCACCATAAACCATAATGATGGTTGAAAAATAAATCTTTTTATAGTGTTATTAACCCTACATGAATCACTTTCAAAATCAAATCCAATTGTAGTATCTAAACAACATATTATTTCTTGGAAACAACATAATATCTTCCTTAAAAAACATTATTATTTTATCCTGTACTAATAATTAACATCAAAGTTATTCATAGGGTTATATTCTCTAATATATATTTTCATAAATCTAGTTCCCAATGTTCCTAAGAAACCTCCTCTAACACCATATGAAGAAACCCTAACTTCATTATCCCAGATCCAGTGTTAACTTTATTAAATTAGAATAAGATAAAAGGGATATCATACAAAAGAACAAATCAGTTTAGTAGTTCTGATGAACTACATAAATACATTATTTCCACATTATATTGGAAATATAAAATATATTTCATAAGAAAACTTCTCACAACCTTGATTTTATTTATATATTCTGTATTCATAACATGGGGAAAGGAAAAAAATAAAGGGTGAGATCAGATAATTGGTAAGTTTTATGTACAATGAAATCTATCATGAGTGAATAAGGCATAATAAATATGGTAAGGTAAATATGTAAAAACACATTTCATTAAATAAACAAATTGGGCATGAAATACATCCATGGATAATATCAATGTAGTAATATCATGGATAATAATAAATTAAATATCAATGATGGAAATTAATAATGTTAGATGCCATGATCTCAAAAATCAAGATATAATAACCATCAAGAACTTGCAATAAGATCGTATAAAATACGGATAAGAATACACAAAAAAAACCCATTTAATAAGTCTATACAACTAGTTGGTCTCATGTGACCTATTGATGGATCAAGGGTTTATATAATTCTAGGATTCATCTGTCACTATATATATAATTAATTCCTCGTATATCATATGATCAATTTAATTAATAAATAATAGTCATTGTCAATAAATTTCTGTAATAATTAAATAATACATAATATCAATATTTCCTCAGTCAATAATATAACATTCAATGTAAAACATCATATATAGAAATGGTATGTGGTATATGAAATATGAATATCCATGATACAAATAATATGGATATTTAATAGAAATTTAATGTCCAATGAATTATTATTACAAGATAGTGAATTTTTCAAAATAATTTTAATGGCCATAAAATTAATCAACAGATGAGATATGACCATTGGAAAAGTACATTTTGTTATAAAATTTAGTATTTAAAATAATATAAGAAAATAAAAGAAAAATATTTAAAATAAGTTCTCATAAATAATTTTCTGTGTAAAATCATTGAAATCATCTAAAATAATCACAAGATTTTGAAATGGTTATTGCAACCATAACGTCCTTTATTGTTGTACATGGTAAAAAGAAACATTTATTTTGACTTTTCATAAAGAAATAAAAAAATAACCTTTATCAAAAACATTGGAAAGATTCCTTTAAAATCATTAAAATTTAAATCGTAACATAAAATGTACTTAATAAATAATTTGTGAAAATGTAAAATGGATTTTTTAAAACAATTTTAAAAAATAAAGGTATGGAAGAAAAATATATTTGGTCAAAAGAGAAATAAGATTGTATTTTATTATAAAAAATTATTTTCATGATTTTTATTCTAAATATAAGAAAAGTGCAAATAAAAATATGGAAATCAATTAAATATCAAAAGGATAATAAAAATACATGGATTTTATGAATGAAATATTATAAAAAAATCACTGAAAAATATAAGTAATCCTAAAAGAACATGAGATTATAACATAAATTATTTCCACTTTCGTAAATTTTAAATTGTAACCCATTGAAATTTTAACATGGATTGAAATATTAATCATCATGAATAAATAGATATTCAGGACAAATAAATCAATATGGATGTATATACACCACATAAATGTAAATTGGTGAGTAAAACTAAATATTTATCAATGGAGTGGAAATTTAGAAAAAAACCTTACAAATATCATATCACTGAATTCAGAATTAATCAATGAACTTATTATGTGTAAAAAAGGTAAATCTAAAAAAACAAAAAAAAAATTAAATAAAACATAATATAATAAGAGGTCATTTCACAATCAATCATGGCATAACATGGTCAATGAAGTAGATGTATAACCCAATGAATGAAAATTGACTTAAGAAAATCCCTTACCACTTTGGTAAAATTTGAATCATAAGACCAATGAAAGAGAATCATTAAATGAAACATTATTTATCATGAACATATGTATATTTATGATATATCATGTCAAAGTATTATTCTATACACCTTATAAACATAAATAGGTGCATAAAATCAAATAGGTCTCAATGATACAAAATTGAGTTGAGGAACCCTTACCTTAGGTCTGACTTCATTCATATATGTTCTAAACTCTTGTATAATAAATACAGATTTATTATAAATATATTATAGAACCATAGTCATATATATAATACCATATATGGTTTAAATATAACCTTTTACTAACTATTTATTAATAATTGTTTATTAAAATACAATAAAAAAGCGACGGTTACTGATGGTTATTTATTGGTCTAGAGGTGGTTTAATATTCCGCCTAATTTATTAGTAGTGGTTCTTAAAACCTCTACATATTGTAGAGTCACTAGTAAATTAATAGTGATTTATATTATTTCATTTTCTGTCTTATTATGTGCCATTTTTGGCAATTTAGTGGCGGTTTGATGTATAATTAGCGGTGATTTCTTAATTAAAAAAATCCACTAGGAATATAAATAAAATTAAATTAACCACAGAAAATCATTTAGAGGTGGTTATTTTTAGTGGTGATTAATCTGAACCACTTCTAAATGCATAATATAATATATTTTTAATGGTTTTTACAACAAAGGGTCGCTAATTTTTTTTCTTTTAAAAAAAATTATTTTATAAAAAAATATAAATATATAAAAAATTACATTCTATAAACTCATACATAAATATGTGATAAACCCATAATTAATACATGACACATCTACATCCATAAAAACAACCACAACCATCATAATTTAAGTCTTAGTCACCCCATACAAGAAGCAATAACTCAGTCATAAATATATACACATAAAATATGTCCAACAACAATACATGCCCAATATACATCTATTTTATGACCTCACTACATCATTCTAACTTCACAGCATCTCATCAAATGAAACTGACCATATCAACTCATTAGCTATAACAAAAAATGAAACAAAAATTAAAAATATACATAATAAATCATAATTACAGTCAAATAATTGATAAAATTTTAACATATCATGGAAGCTAAAAACCATCACGGTTGCTTTTTGAATAATTTCATGGATCGGAATGGTCAACCTCCTACCTACTGTCATCATCTTCCAACTACAATTTAAACCAGATCATTTAGGAAAATATATGTGAAAGAGAAAAGAATAAGAATATATTCAGAATTCTACACATAAAATTTTATATTTTTTCGATAAAAAAGAATACATTTTAATATGAACCAAATAATATATAATTAAAAACACTTGAAAAATAGAAACATACCTATTTAAGATAAGATTCAAGCCTTGAAACTAAAAAGGGATAAGTAAATATTATAATTTTTTTTTAATGTGACGTGTGGTGTGGTCGAAATTTATTTAAGAAACAAAATTATGGATTTCGATATTAGAGCATGTCCAATAAGTCAAAAACAACTATGTGGTGGTTGTACCATGGATTCACATAAATATGAGGTCATTTTCTATGGTATTGAACATTTCACACATGTTTTAGTGTTTTAAAAAACTAAAAATGTGTTTATATCCATAATAGGAATACCATTACTCGAAATGACATGATGTCGATTCCAATATTTTACAATCAATCTAAATTTTTTCCCAGGTTTTAGAACGATATGATGTTTTTTGTCTTATTCTACTATCCCGTGAACTTTTTATTATTTTAAAACATTAAAAATGTGTTCATGTACATAATGGAAAAAATTTCACCCATAATGATGTGAAGTTAGTTTCTACATTTCAAAATTAAATCGCAGGTCATTTCCCCTAATTTCAGGACAATATGACATCATTCTTCTAGTTTTGACTGTTCCATGCATGTTTTAGTGTTTTAAAACACTAAAAAACATTAATGAACATAATGGGAAAACCATAAATTAGAATGATGTTTTATAATTTCCTAAATTTCTTAATTAAACCTACGATTGTTTTCCCCTCATTTCATAACAATAAAAAATCATTTGTCTGGTTTTGACCATTAATTTCATGTTTTAGTGTTTTAAAACACTAAAAAATTGTTTAAGACCATAACAGAAAAAATGACATGTGGAAGGATATGTTGTCAGTTCCTATATGTTGAAATTAAATCTACGGTCTTTTTCCCCTGGTTTACAGATAAGGTGACCTTTTTTCCTGGTTTTTACTATTCCAAGCACCTTAATATTATAAACAAGGCTATTAATTCCATTTTCTTAGTTGGGTAATGTGTGGTAGACACTACCTTGGTGGATTCCATGATAGGTCTATGAATGCGACCAATAAAAAAAATTTCCCCCAGGGCATATATTGAGTGCTTCACTGGTTGGGCCATCTAATTGTCTACAGTAAATATCAAAGGCTCGATTCTCACTAGACTCGAACATTATTTACATTATGAATAGGTATATTCACACCATTTTCATAACTGTGAAATGTGAGGCACATACTGGCTTGGAAGAGCCCCCAATGTCCCCAAGCATGCGACCTATACAAATGTTATTATGTTTTCCCCCAACTTTTTTAGTAGTGTTTTAAAACACTAAAAATTCATTTTTGGCCATAAAAAGAAACCTATCAATCACAATGACATTTCATTGGTTCCTACAATTCAAAATTAAGTCTACAATAATTTTACCTTGATTTCAGGACAATTCGATGTCTTTTTCCTGGTTTTGACCATTCCATGCATGTTTTTGTTTTTTCAAACACTAAAAACGTGTTTACGACCATAAAAGGAAAAATTCACTCAAAATGAAATGTTGTCAGTTCATAAATTTCAAAATTAAATATATGTTAGTTTTTCCCGGATTTTAGGACAATATAATTTCATTTTCTTATTTTTGACCATTCCACACACTTTTAGTGTTTTAAAATAAAAAAATGTGTTTATGACTATAACAGAAAAAACGCCACTAAAAATAATGTTCTTTTGGTTCCAACATTTATAAATTAAATATATGGTATTTTTCCCTTAATTTCATGTCAATATAATGTGGTTTCCATTGTTTCTTCCATTAAACACACATTTTAGTGTTTTAAAACACTAAAAACACATTAACATCTATAACAATAAATTTTTCACTCGGAAAAATGTTTCATTGATTCCTATATTTCAAAATTAAATCTATAATCATTTCCCACGATTTTGGGATAATCTGATATTTTTTCCCTTGTTTTGGCTTCCCAACATTTGTTTTTAAAAGTAATTTCATAAGTGTTTACCGAGTAATTCTGAACACACCTCTTGTCGTATTGACGTGTTTTCAGTGCATACATGTCAAAAACATCTATATGGTATTTTTTCCTTTATTTATGAAAAATAATATCTCATTTTCTTTTTTCAACCATTTCATGCACATTTTAGTGTTTTAAGATACTAAAAATGTATTTACAAATATAATGGGGAAACCATCATTCAGAATTATGTTTCATTAGTTAGAACATTTTACAATTAAATAAATACTAATTTGCCCTTTATTTTAAGATAATATGATGTTTTTTGTCTAGTTTTGACCATTCCATGTATGTTTTAGTGTTTTAAAACAGTAAAAATGGGTTTACATCCATAATAGGAAAAAATTCCTTCAGAATGACTTGTTGTCAGTTCCTACATTTCATAATTAAATATATAGTCATTGTCCCATGATTTTAGGATGATATTACAACATTTTCACAATTTTCACCCCCCCCCCCCCAACACTGGTTTTTAATGGATTTTGTATCTTTTATAAATGTGTATCGATTCAAAAATGACCAGACAAGCCCAGACTATTTTAAAAATTATGGATAAATATAAATAACTTATTCTTGATGTGTATGAATCAACCACACAACAATCCTGCATAATATGTGGTCGGTATAACTCAAAATGCATGTTTTCTATATAAAAGTTACGTTTTAGTTTTTTTATGGATGTTATATGTCTTCTTTGAAAATTCCATCAGTGTGAAATGGAGTTAGGAACATCAAAATAAAAAACATCTAGAAATAAAAAAAATAACAATTTATAAGTATATTAAAAAATTTACTCACATATTTTAAATAATTTATCAAGTAATATAATACTTATATTACCTTTAATTGAGTATTAAAGGCCTTGTTTTTCTAGGATGTAAGAATATACCAACAATCCAAAGAAGATGTTGGTAGCTTTTGTGTGCTCCAAGATGATGATAAGATAGAATCTTGAATTTTTTTTGTTCTCTTAATTCTTGTATTTTAAATGGTTAAGGTATATTAAATATATAAATAAGTAAAAACTAAAATATTTACACAAAAAAATAAAAGCTATAATAGTGTATATATGTATGAAACACTTATTAATGAGAACATGTAATATAATTTTACTAAAAAATTATACTTTCAATTATCTTAATAAAAATTATCTTAATTGTTATCAACCTACGTTGAAATTAGTCATTCATTTTCAATATATCTAGAAAGTACTACTACTTTGATATTTTCAGAAAAAAAAATCATAAATATTTTTAGATGATGAGGGT
This sequence comes from Viscum album, assembly GCA_963277665.1. Classification (NCBI taxonomy): domain Eukaryota; kingdom Viridiplantae; phylum Streptophyta; class Magnoliopsida; order Santalales; family Viscaceae; genus Viscum; species Viscum album. The sequence goes on from OY728119.1 coordinate 1,515,843,750, forward strand.
CACTATCAAAAAACACCAATTTATCTTCCACACCCTTATCATATAAGTCTCTATGATTTAAGTGTAGAGAAACACTCAAACCTTCATTTATTTCATTATCCACATAATAAACCATTTTTTCTTGTGAATCAATGATAAATGGATCCTAAAATGCATGCTTACTAGTATCCAACAAATGAGGGATGTTCACAAAGGTAAAATGTAATGAGTATTTTATTATACCCCTATCAATATTTACCTAATTTCATTAGAATAATACAACTAAAATATGGTCATTATATTTTACTTCAATTATATCAATTATATTCCCATAGTATCCCACATTTTCCAATTTAAATATACCACAATTATGGGTTTTTAAGTCTTCTTCATGAAATATTTTAGGTAACCTGAAGCCATGAATATTGTAGTCATCAAATCTCCTACCCTGTCTTAGAGGACCTCAATCCAAAAACATCAAATTATTTCAATCAGATTGTCAACATTCATTATCTAGTGAAAAAGATATAATCTATTAATCTTAACATAGAAAAAATAACCACATTTCAATAATATGAATATTAGTATATACATACATGATGGGAAAATCATTTGATAATATCCTTATAAAACAATTTGTTAATTACAAATCATTTTGAGCATAAAACCTAAGTATCCACTCTATTTGTAGTTGTGATTCATGAATAAATAGATCTACAAAATACTATTGAGTAGCACATATCTATGTTCATATACCATCTCTATATTTTTTAGTGAAAAATTTTATACTTTTCCAATTGGTTTTCCAATAGTTTAAAATATTGATGACGGATTTTTAGAATTATAATTAGTGGAGATTTCGCTAGCATATCCAAATAGATTTAATCTAGTCTCAATCACATCCAAATACAAAGAACAGAAGGTCAAGAACTCTTCGTCTATGTAACCTTTAGTAATAAATCCTTCCATTTGAGCTATATTCCTCACATATTATTTCAAATAACCTAAGTACCTGATGAAAAAAATAAGAAACATATTTAAAAAATTATTCAACGAACTGATAAAATATAATTCACCAATGAAAATAAAAATATATATATCAGAATATTGCTTAATTGGATACATCCATAGATAGTGTAATGGTCTACCAAGTTTAGCTTCTTCAACCAAATTAATACTCAAATTAATCTTGACCATGAAGAATGAAGGGGGAAATAACATCTCTAATTGACATAGTGTCAAAAAAATTCATTCTTGATGTTTAACATGTATGATTACATTTAATTTTTTTCAACAATGATATCTAAAAAAGGTACAAAACTCATCTAGAACCGTAGATACTTTTTCATATAAAGGGTTATGAAAATCAAATAGTAAGAACTACTCCATCCAAATATGTGAGTCCTAACTTTTCAATTCATGTAAAATTTGATGTTTCAGGTTAGAAAAAATTCATATGTTACTTGAATATTTGTCCAACACTTTTATATTCTTTAAATATTTAAGGAATACTTATTTCTCGTGATTTTTCATTATAAAAATAGTCAAATTATGCTTTCCATTCTCATTTCCCCACAAACCATTATTTATATTCATTGACCCCAAATCCTTATGAGCATTAAGGTGATCCTTTGATTTTCCCTACTCATTAAGCACTATAGAAATTACATTATCATATATTTTCTTCGGAATATAAATTACGTCATGATTATGACATATCAAATTAAACTCTTAATAAATATTTTTTAAAAATATACTCTTTTTATTCCATTATAAATTTTCATCTTCTTTAGATAATGTTCCTCGTACCCTTTTACCCTTTTTTAAACTGATGACATTTTCAAAATTCTTTAGTGGAATTCATTAATTGTAAAAAAAATTATGAACCAGATAACATCTTCGGTGAATTTATAATTTCAATATATCAATTGAATAATTTCTTATAAACTTGAATTTATGAGGAGCATCATGAAATTAACGATGAAACATAAAACAACATTTTCATCTATAAGGTAATTCTTGAGGTTCAAAATACTAATTAAAAACTAGGAAATCCAAACTAATAGTAGTATTCTAAATAGATAAAGGAAAGTCCCTAATTGTCCACATTAATGTTGCATAAATTTTGAATAGTTGTCTCATTGAAGCATTATATGTTTCCACACCATTATCCAATAATTCTCTCAATTCATTGATTAGAGGTTGAAGGTATAAATTAATGTCATTTCCTTCAATTTTCATTCTTAGAATAATCATTTAAATAATGAAAAAAAGTATTCTTCATACATATCCATGAAGGTAGATTATAAGGGATCAATATAATTGAATAAATACTATAATTAAAACATGATGTACCAAAACTGTTAAAACCATTAGAAGCAAATCCACAACATACATTCCTAGGATCTAAAGAAAAAAATAATTATATAGTGAATCCAACATATTCTATGATTTTGATTCTTTTCGATGTCTCATTAATCCATCGTTACTATAATGAGCATGTCACTCCATGTCATTTGTAGTCTTAGATGACATGAATAATCTTTGTAATCTTGGTTTCAAAGGAAATTAATGCAATACCATTGTAGGAGTTTTATTCTCCTATTTATTCCTGGTTTTCATTGATTTATGCTTTCACTATTGTTCATTAACTTCCATCTTTTTATATTACATATTTCACATTATTATTTTTTATACTCTTATCCCTAGTAAACCATGAAATCATTAGGTAATGGATGTATATTTTTATGATCAATTTCATGTTTATTGACCACTTTCTTCATCTCGAAGAATGATGTTGGGATCTTAGCTTCACTAAATGAATCATGAAGAAAGTATAAAATCATAGAGATTTTTTTGTTAGTAATTATACAAATATAGTTGATATGATACAAAATTAGAAAATATAACTTCAAATAATTGTTACACCCTTCATACATTTCTTGTTTTCCATCTTCAAATCATTTATAAAACTAATTTTTTTGTCACTGAAGTTCTAAGAATGATTAAACTTATCAGCAACAAAAGAAGGTTTTATTGATCTCTTCAAATCTTGTATATTGTGTTCTATAAAAAAATGCTTCATTTAATATATGTAAAATAGAATTCTCCCCTGCCTAGTCACTTTATATTTTGTTGACAGTATTGTCATTATTTTTAATTTCCATAACATTTGATTCACCATGAAAAATCCAACATTCATATAGAGCAGGAAACTATTTCAATATCAAATTCTCATATACTTATTTTCTATTCAACCATAAGTTAAATTTATAATCAGGACACTGAAATTTTATTATACCATCCACTAATCATTTTTCAATTGCATAATCTAAAAATTATTCTTATCCCTTGGCATACTGAGGAATTATTCATTGTAAATTAATCCAAATTTTGTCCATATTTATTTGATTTTATTCCCCCTATACATTAAAGAATAAATATATTAATTTTTAATCAAACATCTCTAATCAAAATTATCTAAGAATATGCACGAATTAAAATAAGACTCAAGAGAATAGTATTTTAAGTTACATACATGCTTGAAATAATTAATATTTAATCATGGAAGTGTGGAAAACAATCTCTTCATTAAAGACTATAAATATTTATCAATTTTTTATATTTTATATTTATATGAAATTATTTTTATGGGATAAAAATATAATGGTGTGTTATACCTTAGTGTTGTAACAAAGGAGGGTTCATTCCAATAAAAAAAATTTATATTGAACAATGTCCAAACTATTTACCATGGTCCAACTATGTCCAAGAGCACCCCTTTAAAAATATCAATGCAAATTATACTTTATTTGGATATCACACACTATTAGATGGATAAAATTGATAAACAGCACATTTTTAGGTTGTTATATGTACTAATACTTCATTCTACCAATTAAGGTTATTTTATAGGTGAACCTAAATTTATTGAAAAACTATCCATGTAGGGGAACCTTTTACTAGACATGTAATACACCTTAATAGTTATTTATTTCAAAGAAAAATATTTAAAATTATAAATTTTCTCCAATGTGATAATTAATGATTCATGAAGCTTAGTCATGCTTTTTTATCTATTATCAGGTATCTAGTGAATATAGTGGAACATTATGTTTGATAGTTTAATACATGTCTTTTCCCATACCTTTATTTTTATCATTTTTACTCTATAGGATTGTTGGTTTAATAATAGTAATTTGTTATTACACAAATTTAATTAATGAATATTCCACCTAGGAGAAAGATATTAAATGAGGGGATAAAATTTCAACTACAATCCCAAGATTATGAATTTATTGTGGAAGAAAAATTATAGAAGACAAAATGAGTGGATTTAATCAATCTCATATAGTATAATAAGAAGAGAAAATAGAAAAACTAAGGAAATGAACACTCAGGGTGAACAATTTACATAAATGCATAACGGTATAACTAAGTGTCATTATTCCACCAATTATTCTGAAAAAATTAAAGATAAATTCATAGATTCCAATTATATATATTATAACCAATAAACTAATTTTTTTAGGCATAAATTCCATAAGAGAATACACTTTTATAAATATCATTATAAAATTTCCTTTAAAAACTCAAATACTTGATCATCATAAAGTCACTAAATTCAAGGTAACCAAATATTGGTTCTTAAAAATCCATGCACACCCTTAGCAGTCACGAGTTTCCATTAAAAATTATTGTAAAAAACAAAAAAAATTAAAGTCATGAAATCAAATGATAAAATACATTCTACTATTTTATCAAACGTTAGGTGTGCGTGGTAGTTGAAAAATAAATTTAGAATACATGGTTTCATATAAAAACCCATCACATTAAATGGAAAAATTGAGCCGTAGTTTCCATTTAAAATAGATTTATATACACATATAATAATTCATTATAAATCTAAAAACTAGAGTAAATGGGCATGAAATCAGCATTTATTTATTTAATGAACAATAAAATAGAGAAAACCAACCTCTGATATGCCACTTATACTACATGGGACACTAAATCACCACAACAAATCCAAAGAAGCTTAAGAGGTTATGAGGAGGGGAACAGGTCCTAGGAGAGGGAGTTTAGCAGGTGGGGGTATTCATTTCTTCTAGGGAGGGTAACCTCAAAAGGGAGAGAGGTCGGAGGGGGTCTGCATCATTTTCAGTAAGAGGGAGGTCAGAGGGTAGTCGTAGGGATCGGTGCCACCGCTAAGGATACATGAGGGAGATGAGAGGGTGGGTTTCACATTGCCTCCAGGGAGGGGGAGGTTGAAGGGTGGAGTTTCATAGGGTCGAGGTCGTGTGGGGAGCGGGGAAGATATGGTTTTAGGGAGGGTTACATAGAGGGGGATAGGGAGGAGGAAATAGGGATTTTTTTACATTTTGTGGTGGTTTAATGAAAACTAGCACCAATTACTAAAATAAAAAAAATGTATAGAAGTGGTTTGACAAAAACGATACTTTATTATTATTTTTAAACCAATGTTATTTAGCGGTGTTCAATATAACAACCGCAAACCAGTTCTTTTTTGTAGTGAAATCACTATTCGTGGAGATAACTACTTTTTTTCAAATATTTTTTCGTTTGGTAGTTTTGGTCTTTGTAATTTGATCATGGTTCCATCATATATATAATTTTAATCATTATATAAATATCATATATATTAATAATATATTTTTATTGTCATCTATTAAATGTATATACGGATAAATGAATTACATTGTTCACATGTACGCATGAATGTGGTTTTCACTTTTCAACTGATGAAATAAAATAAAGTTAAATAATAATTAACCACTATATAACCATAATAATATCATAAATAATATATATGTTTATTAAAACCATATTTATTACCTTTAAAGTAAAGTGGGGATGAAAAACTACTTACACTTCTGCGTGGAGACAGTAAGATGTTTGTATAAACGAGCGATGTTTTCACTTTCTGCAGGATAGAAACATGGTGGAAAATGGTTGTATGATAATGATAATAACATATATGTATATTGATGATACTTCATTCATTATTTTAGTGTTATTATATCTTATTTATATGAGTTAGAAGAAAAAATATATTTGAAAGATTCGGTAAAGAATATTACCTCTTCTTCGATATACTTACCTTAGATCTCATATTATGGAACCTAGGATTGGAGTTTTGGGAAAAAAATAATCTATATAACTTACTAAATTATGTTTAAAAAAATAAATGGTTACGGACAGGGGTATATATATTTCATAAATTGTTTTAATGAAAATATTTATGGGGTATCCTTTTATATAAGGATTGAAAGTACACACTAGAAATTGTAAAAAAAATTAAAATATAATTAACTCATTCTCAAGACAAATGTATCCAAATTTAAAAAAATTTGATAAAAAAGATTATATGGTAGAAATATAATCATCCAATAAAATTTATATATGTTTTTTATCATTTTAAACCTAATATTTTTTTCCAACCCCTTGGATAACTAATTTTAACCTTAATTGTGGTAACGAGTTTATCAATCCTAAAGGGTTATAGTTTTACAAATAAGGTAAAAATTAAATCATAAATGCAAAAGGGGTGAAATTTTGAACCATATATTATCCACCTTATAATATTTAAATATTTTTATAATTTTAAATAATTTAATAAAATATTTTTTCATAATATATCATTATTCTTTTTTTGACACTATTAATTTAATTTTACATTAAATAATTAAGAAAAAAAATTAGTTCAAATATAATCCTTTAACACATATCTAATATGAAATAATCATATATAAAATTCGTTGAACATAATAATTCTTGCAAATAATATTAATTTTAATATTTTAAAAATCAATTATTTTATTCTTCTGTTAATTGAATAAATATTATGGGTAGACATTCTATAAGGGTTTAAGGTAATTATATGGTCACTATAAATTTAAAATAAATTTCCTTCAGAAAAATAAATTTATTAAGTTAAAAATTAACATTTATATTCATTCAAATTGTATATTTACAAACATCTGTGTCATAAAAATTATTTAATATATTATTTGGACATTTCCAGCCTTACAAAAGCATTGCACAAGTATTTGGATAAGTCACTGGATATATAACTCAAAATTTCATATATATACATAAAAACAATAAAACATTATATATATTCTGAAATTATATTAAATACTTACTCCTGCTAAAATAGTATCTTTAGGGAAATAAATTTGAATTTTCCAATGTAGCGCAAGCACTGCGTCAACACTAAAAATGATTTTCATATTTATCATGAAATAAATTATAATTTATAAGTTTTGAATTATTTTTTATCATATTTATCTTATATTGTCATACATGATCCATTATTTATGTTTATTAAATTTTTAAATCATATTTATGCCTTACCAGTAATATAAAATATATCATATTTCATAAAAACTATATATTTTAACTAGTCACCAAAAAAATACAACTTTAGAAAAATTTAAAATTCATCCTAGTATAAATTTGAATTTATAAATACAAAATTTAATTTAATTTCATCAAATTCAAATCTTATAAGTGAAAAAAATTTCTTTTAATATAAATTTGTAAGAAACAATAGAAATGGTTTTTAGAAAAAATATGTTTTTAAGCCCAAAATTGAACTTATACAAAAATAATACTATAAAAATGGGTTCCATATAGCCAAATTTACCAGTACATTTTGATTATCATTCCATGGATACAGTTAGATATGCATGATGTACTCTTATCATTATAGTGTATACTTTTCAAAATCCACTATTTAAATGGTAATGTACAAAGATTAATTATTGTATCAAAAGGTTATAGAAGATATTATGCTATAATGAGAAACTAAAGATACTATGAAATTAATCATAAACATATTTTCGATAGTCTAGATACATTATACTAATTTGGAATAGTTTATTTGTGACTATCAGTTGATGGTAGCTCATAATCAATTACACTTATTATCATGAAGTTCTCACTTAGTGGTCTCTTGTAGGTGATATCATGGGGACAAACCCACCAATAGAAATATCACGTGTTTTTGGAGTCATCTGTTATTCATGTTTACAGACTTGAGTATTGAACTCCTGATATGATATTATTATCAATGTGTTTCATTTGATCATGTACTTTAATGAAAAGGAAAATCCATGATAAAGAAATTGTGGAAAGGTATCTTAGGTTTGGTGCATCATTAGGGGTATGACATTGGTTGAATGGTAAAGATAAGATTGGTTGCTTCCATGTTGAGGAATTAATATCTCATTCATGGTTAATTAGGACGGTAGTGCCTTTATAAGTGCTTGGTGAAGGCAGTCAATGGTAAATATATCCAAATAGATCAACAAAAAATAACGTAATAATGTATGATGAGACAAGTGTGAAACCTTCCATATGAGATATCCAAATAAAAAGATATTATACTGCATAGTGTGTGTGCATAGGTTAGTTGTCATTGCAATGACTATTCCTTGTCTCTTTAAGGGCCTTTATGGGTCACTAAACTCTAATCTTGGTCTATAGATACTATTCACTACTATCAAGACAATTTCATAGAGGTTCACACAAAATAGTGTATTCAACAATCTGCCATATTCTTGTAATTAGGTATATCGAACATGGTGGGAAGCACCACAGAGTCCGAGATTTTTCCAAGTCATCAATCACCAAAGAATAAATATATTAAATATTATTCATGAAAATAATAATTTTGTTGGAATTTATTAATTAATTTTTTTTATAAATTTTAATTAAATAAGATAAAAAGTGTTATTCGAACAAATATTATTTTAATATTCCAGGTTCGTTTACTATTATATTGAATTATGAGTCGAGTTAAATGACATGGTTTTATCATTTGATATATTTAATATATATATATATATATATATTATGTATGTGATAAAATATAAATAATATTTATGATTTAGTTTAGTTCATCATAATTATTAATTTATTTCTTATTTAGTGGGAGTTTTATTTACAGGGGGTCAGGGTACCATTTCTGGTATTTTCTCAACCCACTATTTAAGTAAGAGGGAGGATCTCATTTGTTGAGTTGTTCATTCAAATAAAATGAGAGCCTCTCTCTCTTGACACCATTTAGAGAGAGAAAATATATCTATGATCATTGATCTAAGAATGCCTTTGACAAATCAACGGAAAAACAGATCATGGTAATTATCATGACACTGATGGATTCGTCGGAGCTCTGTGCTAGCACCCGGAATTCGACAGTGGTGAGCACACGAAATTTTGAAGCGTGTGTGGAGTATGTAGAGGGGTTTGGCTCCACATAATTTATGAAAACTTCATTATTGATGAGGTTCGTACATACGCGCTTCTATTTGGATTTAGGTACACGCTCTATTTAATTTTTGTGATCTGTTTAATTCATGCGAGATCCTCAAGACCGTACCAGGGCTCAGATCGCTGGAGATGATAGGGTTCACCATCTTAACAATGAAAAATTTGAAATCACAGACCCACCGGATTCCTCTACATGCCCCATTACCTACAATTCGTATCAATGGGTTCACATGAATTGTATAAGCAAAGAAAAAATTTAATTTTCACTGAAACTAAGTAGAGGGTATTAAGTTGGGCTCAATGTTTCTGACCTCACTTTGATCTGATCTAAGATGACCGAGTTTAGGTCATTCAAAAACTAATTTATGTATATTTTTTGGTATAATTTTGAGTATAAAAATTTGTATCAAATTTTATATATGTAAATTTCTACTCGATTTGTATCATTAGTAATAGTTCTTATTGAATACATTATCCGTCAGAAAATCATGTGGTTGGAACAATTTTTTCCAGCTGGAGTTATTTCAACAATTTAATGGAAAAAATTATAATATTATACTCATTATATTATATAGTAGTATAATAATGATGATAATTATTTTATCCAAGGGCTAAAATATAATTGTTGATAATTTTTTTGGCGGTTGTGTTTATTTTTCTATAACAAAAAACGAACAAAAAAAGTTGTTTGGTGGCCTTTTTGGGTTTTACAAAATAAAGAAAAAAGACTAAAGAACAAAAAAGGGAGTCCTATCTGGACATGCAAGAGGTGGGACCCCACCTGCCAGCAGACTTTCCCCTCTCCTTAACCAGCAACCTCCCCTCTTATGCACATCCAAACCACCCTAGCTGACCTCTTCCATCATCGTCAATAGCTTGTGGTTGAGCTTCCATCTCCCACCTCCAAGTCGAGCCCCCGACACACTATCAAGCATTATACCTCCTCATGGTCAATGCACCTTCCTCCAAAGTCCAACAAACACACCTCCCCCGAACCACCCCTCCTAGTCAAGAGGCTGCCTCATTACAGATCTGCCACTATGCCCCCTCCCGAGATCAGGGTCTGTCACAACCCCCCTATGCTGCCTCATTTGTGAGTTAGCACCAACACCCACCAGTGCCACCGTTAGTCCTTGATATGGTTGGACCATACAAGTACCCCCTAGGAAGTCATACTGTCATGTGGATCTTTCTCCCTCACTACATCACTAGGATACCCCGCTGTTATTTAAGGCATCCTCCACTATCGTCTCTTCACATACAGCTTCCAAGCACATGTCGTTCTCCATTCCTCATTCAAAAAGTTGTTATTGTGGAGCCTGACTATCAGTGACACCCCCCCCCCCCTCCCCATGAAACTATATCCACCTCACGGTAGTCACAGATGTGAAGTAACCCTCTTGTCACAGCTTCATCGGTTCATGTTGCACTCGAACCACCCCTGGGTGGTTCAGGACAGGTCAGCCCTTCCTGGAACTAGATAGGGAGGTTCTATCTAGCCTGAAATAGCTTTTTATATGCTTTTGACAACATATAATGGGTTTTTACTGGTTTGGCCTGACCGACACATTCCCATGAGCAGGGTTTCGGGACCGGGGATAAATTTAGATATTAAAAAATTAATCTAATTAATTAGAATTGTTTTAGTCTTAAACTAAATTAATTAAAATTATTTTTTGGATAGAAAAATATAATCAAAATTAATTTAATTAGTTTTGGATTATAAAATTAATTAATTTTAATACCCTGAATAATTAATTTAATTTTTTGTATTAAATTAAATTAACAAATTAATTTAATTTTTTCATTAGAATTAAATTAATATTGGGACCCCATAGAAATAAATTATTTGACTTTAACAAAATTTATTTAATTTATTAAAATCTATCATACTTAATTTATTACAGTTTAAATTTTATCACACTTTTACATTTACCTTTTGACTGGTCTTGATCAGTTGACTAACCCTATAAATGTTTGATTTAATTATATAATTATTTAATTATGTGCGATGATTATAAATAATTAATAAAATTTGTGTTTCATAATTTTTTGTTCATTATGTATAAGAGATTTCACATCCAAATTTATCTATTGAATGTTGTGCCCCTAGTCCCCCTCACTTTCAAACGAGTTCATTTGTACATTCATGAAAATGACGTATGTCATGGACCCCTCCAAGACGAGGTAAAATCAAGACAATAATTGGACGCACTATGTGGGGAATAGTTGCATCATGAGTCAAGCTACAACTTAGATATGATCCTCCAAGGTCATGTTTGGTCCATTAAATTTAAATAGATCAACCAAAATTAGATTCTCAAGACCTTCCAAGTAGTTTATTTCCTTTATGATTTTTTTGTTATTATTTTCATTTGAATGACAACAAGAAAACACATGAAATAATAAGTTGTAAAATGAATAAAGACATGATTGATTTTTTCTATTAATTTGTAATTGTGAGCATAACACTATATAATGAAATGATTAATATAAATATAAGACATTAGTTGAGAAAAATATAAAATAAAACTATCAAAGAAATATTATGTTTCAAAACACCTTCTTTCATTTGAATTTGAACACAACCAGGTGTCAGGGTTCTTGGCCAGTCATAAATGAGGGTGCCTAATACCACTGGGGAGTTATTATGAGAATAATGGGTTTATTTGACTAATGTTTCTAGAAAATAAGTATTCATAGATAACATATTTCAACTTTATAGAAAATTTTTGAGTAAATCAAATTTTTATTTTAGAAGCTGAGATTTCACTCAGCAAAATAAGAAGTTTTTAATTAATGTCTTTAGCTAGTCAAATGCCTACTTTGAACACTCCGAGTAGAGGTGTATCCATAACTTATAGGCTAGGAGTATAAGTTTAATGGTCCTTTTCACTAGAAAAATCAAGAGATAGAGCATTCTGATTCTAGTGCAGAGGGTTCCCAGAATTCGATAAAATATTGGGATACATTTCATTATTTAATTAAATAATCAATAATTTCTAATTCAGTAATCAAGATAAACGTATTAATATTCTAGATTTTATTTTTTTAGAAAATGGAATTTAATACCACAAGAACCCTACATTAATCATGGATAAAGTAAATGTCCAAACTAGCACAACTTTCTAAGTCTAGTACAGGCACTTGCGCACAATTCTACGATATTGGAAATTCAAGGTGCTCGTGTCCCGATACCTATTAATCCACCTGAGGAAGCGTGGGTGTTAAAATTTCTTATAGGATACTCATGTATGATGAATTTGATGGTTATTTCACAGTGTTATCATCGATGTCTAATGTGAGTTGTGGATAAAAGATCGAGACTTCGATGATTTCACATGTAGTCTCATCTCAGAGAAGCTTAAGAGGAGAAATAGAAGTGAGATAATAATGGGTGAATATTACGCTGGATATATATAAATTGATATAAGGATCACATTCTTTCAATTTATCCGGTTATCAGGTCATTTTCAAACATTTAATCCAGTCTCATTTAAGATTAAGAAATGATTAGTAGTTATAAAATGATTCATTACATTTTAGGTATGGTTTTCTATCCAATAAGAACATAAAGAAAGTATAATCATTAATTATTATGGTAAAAAAGTTTAAAGGAAGGGGTAAATTTCATTAGAAAGAGAGATTTCAAAGGCACCTTTTCAATTTTCTTCAATGAAAAGAGGTTGGTTGTTTAACTGGTGATTATTTTATTCACATATCATCAAATAAGTCAATGGAAATTCATAATCAATGAACTGAATTGAATAAGTAATTAGTTGCTACTTCTTCAAGAATATTCATCAATTATTTTTTAATTTTTGTAATAATTTTTTTTATTTAACAAAATATGCCTATAATATATGTGTATTTTAATATAGTAACCAATTAAGTAAGAAACATTAAAACAATAAGGTGTGTTCTCTAGGCAGCTAAGAAAGGGTGGTTCCAAAGTCAGTGGAGAGAAACACAAAATTACTAATTTCTAAGTGATTGATTCTAGTAAAACTTTTAATGAGTATAACCAAATAATTTATCTCATGTGTCCTTTTTTTAGGTTTTGGGCATAGACAAAGCTTACAATGGGTAGTTCCAAACATTTTTTGTCATGATTTATGGTCAATCTATGATTTACATGACAATAAATTTCATGATCTAAATAATTGAATCAAAGAATATAGAAGATGGATAAAATACCAGAACAAGAGGAAATGATCATCACATAATATTAATAATTAATTTAATAAATTATAGAATTTCCTTGTGAGAATTAATTATTCTTTGATGGATCTAACAAAAGATCTAATTTTTACCATTGTTTCATTGTAGGAATAAAGAGTAGATTTCATATAAATATGATCCACATGGGTTCCATAAGTCTTAGAATGTCACCATATGAAACTCTGGGTGCTAGCACAAAAGATATTGTTGCTTTTTTAATTCACCTTTAATCACTACAATAATTTCTTCCAAAGCATTATCCTTATTGTATCTAGACTCGGGAGTGGAAGTTGGGGGGTGATCTCTCTCCTTTATTTGGAGTGTTCTTAGAGAAGGGGAATCTCTAGTGCTTTGAGAGTATTTTAGGGATTCATAATGTATAAAAAAATGAATTGAATCTCTTTAAAAGTAATATAATTGGGTTTATATACCATTGTGGTTAGAAATAAATAATTCACCAATTTAAAATTATTATTTATTTACTTTTTGTTGAACCCTATGTCAATAATAATATTGTTATTGTTATTTATTTTACATGCACTAAACTCGTGAATTAAAATTAAATATTATTTAATCTACTAAAATTCAATATAAATTACTTCTCACAATACCATTAAGATCCGTCTTCCATTCATTTATAATATTTAAGGGGCCATGAATAATGACTATTTATTTAATAAATACATATCACTACATTATTCACCAAAAAATAAATAAATATTATTTTGACTGAACATATTAATTTTTTATAAATCCTAAAGAAGGGAAACAAGATTAAAAGTAAGAGAAGCATAGTAAAGGGGCTTGAAAAAAATGAAAGACCAGGGTGTCTAACCAAACAAAAGTCACACACTCATGGGGTAGGGAGCCCAAGGAGGAATAAATAATATAAGGATTACATAAGTTTCTTTGGGAATCTAGGAAATCAGAAACAAAGTTACCCACACGCCTTGTGTGGGTCAAGCATTCCCATCTGATATAGTTCAAGTATCTTCTGATAATATAAACGGTGAACCAAGGGGTCATTATTAGCCTATAAGGAGTTGATAATAATTGAGGATTTGGTTTCAATTTCACTAAGGTTGATATTATTTTCATCACAAATTTGAATCCAATTAAGCATCACCTTGGTTTCCGTAGTAAACGAGTCACCATGTACATAGAACCTACTAAATGAAATAATCATAGAGCTGAGGGAATCATGAAAAATGCCTCCACCTCTCATGGTGATGGGGATTAAAGATCCATAAATGTTGAGTTTGAGGCCATTTCTAGGGGGATTCTAGCAAACCCATCTTCCTTATGTAGGTAAGTCCTGAGAAGTAGGTGCGAATATTTGAACATTCATTAACATGCTGATGGAAGGAGAAATATCCCATACTTTCAACAGAGTACCCAAGTCTACCTCTATGCTTTTGGAATGAGAAAACATAGTTGAACGGAATATTGAAGCACCATCTACTAGAGACATATTCATGGACCTCCAAATTATCTAACAGCCAGTCGAGATCAGGCTGGCTCATTCTTTTCCCTCCACACTATTATCCTAGATCTTGTGGGACCATGTATGAGAAAAGTTATCACTATTGACATTAGAGATATCAATACCGTGGATATTACCACAGCTGACCCACACCACCCTCGCCCAGTCACCATATAAAAATAAATGGTTTATCGATTCAACCTTGGAATGTTGACAGGAAAAATATTTATACTCCATATAAATACCTCTATATTGAATCGGATTGTCCGTCGAGACAAAACTGTTCCAAATACGCCAAACATGAAAGTTATATTTGTTCAAAATCTCCCTGCACCAATGGAACTGGAACACACATTCATCAGGGATAATTCGGGTAGCTTGACAGAAAATCATTTCAGTAAAAATTTCTAATGATGCTCTAGTAAACAAGAATGTTTTCAGGACATTTGAAAGTTGAATGCTATTGAAACATTCCTCTTGGCGTGATTTGAGTGTGGTATTAATGATATTGGGAAAGGTACTAGATTAAGCAAATGAGATATCATGGGTATGAAAACCTAGGAAGCTGAGGGTCTCTCCCACCCAATTGTGATTCAAAAAGATGATATCATTGCGTCCAACAAGCTATCTGGATTGGCACTGCAATTTTGGAATACGGATGTGTAACACCTACCATGTTGTAGAAACCTTCCCTCAAGGTTCACCTAAGTTTTCCCTGTATTTTCAGGTCATAAACTTTCTCTGCGTGGAACTGCTTTCCAAGACACCCCAGGCCAATTAAGCTTGAAAGAAATCCATAGTATTAGCCACACTCTAAAGGCCAAGACCACCTTGTCCACTAGTTTTTCCATCTTTCCCAAGATGCCTAGTGGAAGCAACCCTCTTCGTTTGCATCCCATACAAAGACATCCATAGTGTTTTCAATTTTCTGAAATACTGATTTAGGTACTTTAATAATGGAGGGTACATTCATAGTAATATATGTAAGGACGCAATTTTGCAGTGTAATATGACCCCCAAACGATAAGAAATGAACATTCCAATTATTTATGCATCCTTTGATTTTTTTTATAGCCAATCTACCAAAGTGATGGATGATAATACCACCAGGGAAATTGGGGCCCCAAGTTATTCCATTATAATGGGTTTCTTGATGACCATTATCAGGTCCTCAATCTTTTTGTCACATCACTCAGAGAAAGATTTAGATATATAGAATCTTCTCTTCTCATAATTAGTGTGTTGGTCACTCCACTTGAAGTATTTCTGCATGACTTTAATCACACACTGAATAGATATCTTTCTTCTGTTAATGAAAGAAGAATGTCATCAGTAAAGATAAGGTGAGAAATTTCATTGAAATGAGACCTTCATCTGAAGGGAAGTATGTTTCCATTATGAATGAAATTGGATAAGTACTTGATAAAAGATTCTTGAGCCAAAATGAAAAGTCCTGTAGAGAGAGGATCTCCCTATCTCAAACCATGTGCTGATTTGAAAAATCCAAAACCCCTTCCCATAAACTTAATCAAGAACCAAGGAGAGATGAAGCACCTGAAGAATATGTTTGACACCCAATTAGTGAAACCCAAGTAAGTGAGGACTATTAAAATGAAACCCCATTAAATTATATCATAGGATTTGTCCATGCCAATTTTAATTTCCATGTTGGATCTAATGGTTTTTTTATTGATTTCCCCAACCATCTTGTGAGCTAGAGAAATTACCTCCTGAGTTTACCTCCCACTAACAAAACCATGTTGTTCCTCTGAAATCCACTTTTGGATGTGAGGGTTAAGCCTCCTATTGATGATACTAGACTTAAATTTTTATGTGAAGTTACACATGCTTATTGGACTGTATAGTCATATAGAGGAGGGGTCCTTAACCTTTGGAATAAGATTTTAAGTTGTAGAACAATACACAAGAGGAAGGTTTCCCCCTTGAAATAATTCCTTCATAATGTTAACCAAATCCATTTTAACCACCTCCTACGAAGCCACATAAAAGGAACTTGGTGTTCCATCCAGTTCGGGAACACTTTCTTGATTAATAGAATTCACTAAATCTCAAACTTCCCTTTCATCAGGGATATTTTCCATATCAGAATTTATACCATCCTACACCACATTTGGGATAGCTTCACATAAGGGAGACTGACCACGAGGATATCCCTCTAGCATCTTCAGGTTATTACCCTCAAGAAAGGACTTAAAATGACCTTCCACCATATCTCCCACCTCTTCAAGATTATTTGTGAATGAACCGTCCTTTTTTTAGATGTTAGGAGGGCAGCGGCACTTTGTCTCTCTGATACTGGCATGAAAATATGTGGTATTTTTGTAGCTGGACTTAATCCATTTATTTTTTTTATTTCTCATGAGCATAGTGTTTCTATACGAGCATAATATCCTCCAATTTATTCTTTTTGTCAATGACATGCCCAAACAAATCATCATACTAGTTTTTCTCAAGACTACATTCAGCCTCATCAAGTTCCCTCTTCACTATATCCAGATCATGAAAGAAAGGGGGTTATCTTATGATATAATAAAGGAGGTCCCCTTTCAACCTTATATGTATTTTGTGAAACCAAGGCCACAAATTATCCTGTATGGTATTTCCCTAGGAAGAGTGCACCGTGGAAAGAAAATCAGTATTGGAATTACACTGTTTAGAGAAGAAAAACATGGAACCATAATCCACATGAGACTCCATGTGAACCATAAGTGTGGAGTGGTTAGATAGAGCTCGAAAAAGTTGAGAAATTTTAACCCCTAAATATTCAGATATGGCATGACTATTAGCCAATAAATGTTCCAGTCTACTCTATAAGAGATGACCCCCTTTTTGGTTATTACACCATGTAAACTTTTCCCAAGTGTAAGCTAAATCCATGAATCCTTTTCAAGCCTTGAAAAAGGTGAAGGCATGAATGTTCATTTGATGATAATTTCCACCTCCCTTTTTTTATATGGGTCTAAAGTAACATTGAAATCACCACTAAGTAGACTAGCTAAATTTCCTAGGTCAAATCTTTCATGATCATGACATAGCTGATCTCTCAACCTCTGCTCACATTTAGCAGATAAAATAGTTAAAAACACTAGGATCCACAGTTACCAACCATTAATATGATATGATTGTCAGTGATATCATAAAGATTAACTAAAAGAGAATCCTTTCAAAACATCTATATGTGGTGGTTTGTGGGTTCTCCAGGCATAAAATGATGAATTCTCATTCTAAAATCAATGTTAGTAATCAAAGACGATGACTATTTTTGTTCAAGTACTGCTACTACAGAGAACCTGCTCTTGGATAATTCATTTGAGATACAATGGGTCTTCACCCTATCCCCAAGGCCACAGACATTGCAAACAATAAAGGAGATCATTGGAATAGGTTCCACCTGTTTTTGGCCCATAAAGAGGCAAAGGGGTTATGTTGAAGAGATGGGCATGATGAGACACTCTTGGATCATTACCTCATACAATATTTATAGGGTTCCAATGATAGAGACAGAGATTGTGTGTTTCCCCCATCTATAACATATGATAATACAATGAATGAATTATAGGTACTTACTAAGGTGGTCGATAGAGATTCGGTAACGCGGGGTAAAACCATCTAAAGATCATTTTCCTTGCTAATCGAGAGAAAACCTGGATTGCCTATGGAGAAATGATCATCTCTTGGTAGAAGATAACATTTGAAGAAGTGATGGGATTCATCTTGGGTGATATCAATGATCAAATGCAGAAGCAGTGCAAGAAAAACTGGAGCGATGAGGAAATCATTGGCCTGAGGAGAATAAGGGACACTTGGATTTCACGAATCCAATTATAGGAAATGGTGTGACCCCTACAGAACAACTAAGACAACATGGGGAGGATGCTCACAAAAAATGAGAGAAGACCGGGGCTGGAGAGGGGAGTGACTTCCCAACTTCTTTAAAGGGTTGGGGAAATATAAGAGGAGTAGGAACCTCAGAGGGTCAAGCAACCATTGAGCAGAATCGCGACTTGGAAATAATTTTAGGATCCTGATTCAAATCGATGAAATATTCCACTCTATGAAATCTATAAGTTGACACCTAATTCTCATGGATGTGACAATATGAGACAAACCTGGGAGGGTTGGGATAAAGAATTAGTTGTCTCCATTTTGAAGAACCTTCAATATGAAAGAGGGGGTGAGATGTGATCCCATGGGATACGTCTATATCCATATAGATCCGGACAAACAATCCCTCCTAGAGATGAAATAAGTAGTCATAAATGAAAATCACATAAATGAACACAAATCCTCCATAAAAAATCTAGATTGAAGAAGGGAAGAAAGAGTCTAGTCAGTAGAATCCAAACTGGCGCCTGATGATACTCCCATTTATAGTGGAAGTGAATGGACCATCAAATAAGGATGAAGTGCCGGTGCTTAATAAAGTAGGGGATAAAGGCCCATGCCTTAAATATTTCTTACTTTAAAATGAGAAAAATATTGAAAGGGTGATGTCTAAGAACTGAGATGGATACAGGATCCTCTACACCCCAAGAAGTGACGAATGATTGGAACATAGGAAGAAGAGGATTGTCTTCACTAAATCTCACCATGAGAGTCCATCTATGTAGATCTGATGCCTCCTCAAATGAAATTGTTGGGAATACAAGGACTAGGGTTCTGTTCTATAATACAGATCTATCAACCAGGAAATAAACCTCCAAAATCTAGGGAAGAGGCATTGGGTTCAATGGGGGTTCCGATCTGAGATTAATCTCCTTGAAAGAAGGGGCATATGGTGATGTTACTCCCAGTATACTAGGAAGCTCAAATAGAGGGGAATCCTTAACAATAGCAGGAGGGTAGGGAGCTGATTGTCCATGCTCTAGTGATTGAAGAAAGAATGGATTCGTCACATAATTCATCTAGGAGAAATCAACGGTTAGGGAAACAGTCTAAAGTCCAAGTTTATTGATGAAATGTATGTGATCTAAAAAATGTAAATAATTATATAACTATGTGGGTGTATAATATTTATTCATCTTTTTAAATAATAAATTATAATATATTATTTAACTAATATTTTGGGAACACTTAGTGTGTGATCCTCTATGCCACTATCTCAATGGAATTAGGAAAAACAATCTAATGTCCAAGTTTAGTGTCTTTAAACATGCCAAGGCACCTATAGAGAAAGAAGTTAATATGAAAATGACAAAATACTTCATACGGACCCTTACTGTGTAATATAATCCCTTTATCATGAAATCTCTAATCATGAAGGTTGCATGGTGGTTCCATCAACCTATATTCTTGATGTCTCTTCCATCGAATTTCCAAAAATAGAACTTTCCAATAGAACACCATGGCCAGTGATTTATTTTGTCTATATCGTTTCCATAAAATGGCCTGAGATACCAAATTTCATTAATTAATGGAAGGGAAAAACCATTCTCACATTATTCTTTAATTAAATATTATGCATTATGCACCCAACGTATCTTACCTCACCATGAACATATGTCTTCGTAGTTTTCATAAATACATAAAACTACATGACATATAAAACTCATTAATAATAATAGAAAATTATAAAGATCATTACACGCATCCTCATATAGGAACATCCAATAACATATATAAATGTGGATTTCCTACTAGGGAGTCTCATTCTCATAATATGCTACATTGGATATCACTAAAGGATTACACCCTGAGAAGGTGCCTCAAAGTATTATAATTATACACCACTAATATCCTAAATCATTTATGTCCCTCAAATGATTTCATCTGAACATAGAACATATATATGTTTAAGAATACTATTGTGGTACATTTGGGTTCTCATCATAGTGGATAACTAATGCAACCTTTCAGTGAGATAGCTACTCTTAGAACATTATCTCATACAATGTCACACATATGAACAATCATTATGTGATAAAGAGTTTATTAAGATTCAAAACTAGTAATACATGTTATCATAAATTACATAAAATTTGGTTCTATGCAACCAACTCCAGTAGCCTCCCACTTTCACTAGATCCAACTACTAGAAACCTTTAGAACACTAGATACCACATGATACTCAAGCTTCTACGTATATAGTCTTTTTTCCAAGGGGTCCACCAAATTTTTTAGGGGAATTGTGCTTACTGAAACATCACCCCATTGATAAAAATACCTCAAGAGGTGATACTTGAAGTGTATATTCTTTATCCTTTGGTGTGACCTAGAATCTTTTTCAAGATCCACCGCTACAATATTATCATAATACCCTATGATAGGTTCTTTACTGCTAGGTAAGACATCAAGATCTAGGACAAATTTTCATATTAGAACAGATTCTTTAGCCACATAATAATCATCTATATATTCAGACTCTACTGTAGAATCAGTGAAAATTGGATTCTTTGAACTTTTCTCCAAACAAATCCTCAATTAAGACAAAAAAATATCATAACTATGACGTTAAGACATTCAAATCTATTTGAAAACTAGAATCAATATAACACCTGATGACGTGTTTCTCATCTCCTCCATATACCGAGAACATATCCTTAGAATTCATAGATACTAAAGGATAGCCTTAACAGTAGACTAATGTGTTTCTCTATGATCTAATTTATATCATTCTACAACAATCAATTCATATACAAGATCAATTCTAGGTCATAAAAATTCATACATGATTGATCCTATCAATGAAGTGTATTGGATCTTACTCATACTTTCATTCTCTTATTGTGAATGAGGCCACATTTTATTATAAATATGAATACCATGTGACGCTGGAACTAATTCCATCTTGGATTGTTCCATACTACATATATTAAAAATATAGTAAATGTGTTTACTTTGTTCTAGTCCAACTAGCCTCTTGTATCTTTCACAAATGATCTTGATCCCTAGAATATAGGCTGCTTCACCAATGTCCTTAATGGAGAAACACTTGTATAAGCAGTCCATAATAGACTATAATAAAGTTATTTAATTTCAAATAAGTAATATTTCATCAACATATTCTACTAGGATAACAAATTCCTTCCCACTAAACCACTTGTAATCAATTGGATTGCATTCTTCTTAATGAAACAAAAAAAAATTACAGCTTCATCAAATCGAATGTTCAATGACCTAGATGCTTGATTTTGTCCATAAATGGATCTCTAAAACATTAAAATCTTTTTAGAATCACCTAGAGTCGAAAACAATTCTATTTTTTTCATATAGACAACTTTCTAAAGGTTACCATTACAAAAATAAATTTTTACATCCATCGGCCAAATTCCATAGTCATGGTAAGCTGCTATAGTATGTAAAATTCTGATGGATTTAAAAATATAAAATGGTGAAGATGTTTCATCGTATTCAACTCCTTGACATTGTACAAAAATTGTACCCACTATACTTGCTTCATAGGTATTTACTTTACCTTCCATACCTAATTTTCTCTTGAATACCAATTTTCACCCCACGAGATTTACATCTACTGGTGTATTGACCAGAACCAAAACATGGTTCTGATACATGTAATATATTTTATAATTTATGTCTTATTATTATATTGAATCTTATAAACTCTCTATTACCTCTTTATAGAATATAGGTTCATCGTTTTCAACCTATAATGACTCACTATATTTGGTGACTAGAGACCCATATCTCTCTAGTTCTCTTACTTCTCTAGTGATCCTATGTTGTACATGTGTTTTAGGAACTACTTCTTACATAGGGACCTATGTAATATATTCATGTACCAACTCATGTGTACCCTGATTTTCAACTACATTGAATTTAATCTTTCTCCTACTATCCTTTTTTAGGATGTTCTCCCTCTCATGAAAGACGACTTGTCTGGTGATAATCACTTTCTTATTTGAGGGGTTCTTTAGGCAGTATCCCTTGGTTTCCATAGGATATCCTATAAAGATACAATTTATTCCATATAGTGCTAGTTTTTTTTACAGATAAGGCATTGAAATATTTTTTACAACTCCATAAACATGTATGTGACAAAAGAGTTTTCATTCCACTTCATAACTTTAATAGAATTATATTTTCCACTTGATTTAGTAATTGGTTTAATGTATATTCCTCAATTATTCATTCATATCCCCTAAAGAATAATGGATGATTTTCATGAATCATTATTAAACATACTATGTTTAACAAAGTACAATTACTTCTTTCACTAACACCATTCCATTGTGGTGTGCAAGGTCGATTAAGTTCAGATTGAATACCAAACTCCCATAAAAAATCAATAAACATTTGGTTAAGATATTCACCACCTCGATCTGATATAATATTTTTTATCTTCTTACCAAGTTGATTCCCTAATTCATTATTTAGTTCTTGGAATTTCTCATAGGACATGGACTTATGCCTCATCATGTATACAAAGACATATCTACTCAATTCATCAGTAAATGTTATGAAGTAAGAATGCCCACCTCTAGCTTCTAATATAAATGGTCCACACACATCAGTGTGTAAAAATCCTAGAATATTTGTGGCCCTTTCACCCTATCCATTGAATCACGGTTTGGTAATTTCCCTTATAAACAAGGAAGATAGATTTTAAGAAGTTTTAGATAATAAGAGTTAAAATAACCGTCTTGTTATAGTTTTTTAAATGATTCTTGTTTGCAATACCAAGACGGTGATTCCATAACTGGGTGTTATATGATTTATGTGAACGTGATTAATTATCTATTTAAAATCCATGGATTTCATAATTTAACACACAAAGATAATTATTTAAATGCACCATACCATAAAATATGATTTATTTAAAAAAGAAATAACTTGTATTTCCATACTTGAAAATAAACTTATCTTCATCTAAGCACGATATATGATTTTTTTTCTTCGTAACAATTGGTACATAATAACAATATTTTAGAACCAATATCATTCATGTTGGAAATTTTATGTGGTAGTATCCAATGGCTTGATCATCCATCCACGCACCATTTTTTGCTAAAAAATCCACCTCTCCACTAGAATTCATTCAAAATATAATTAGTCCTTGAATTTGGATATAGATGTGGGAAGAACAAGCTATATTTAATACCAAATATGCATATATTGAAATATGACACTTGATAATGAACACACATTTAGCTTCCCCATGATTCTGTAAGGGTTGGTGTCTTGAGAACCAACTATTTTGTACTTTGATTACATGAATGTTCACTTATTATATATTTTTCATTGTTCTGTATGACTATAATATAATAATGTCCTGGAATATTTGTTGCATTGATAAGGTCATGGAAGATCCCCGCTATGATGAGAAACTTGAAATGCTATAACAAAATTTTTAAATAAATTTCTACGGTTGGATGACATACTATGATAGGACACATAGTATACAGACCATCATGTGCGAGTACTCGTAAGAAGACGAGACTCTCTCTCATGGAGTTCTCACTTGGTAATCTCCAAGATGGGGGGCTATGAGAACAGACCCGCCAGTAGCATTTCTGCATGTCTTGGTGTCATCGGACATTTCTATCTATGGGCATGTGTAATGGTCCTTAGTCTGGAAGATTATCATTAAATCATGTCATAACTCGTGCACTTTGATTTACTGACGAAAACCATCACGCAGATAGTTGGCGGGAAGTAGGGTACGTTGGGTGCGTCATGAGTGACATGTTGTTAATGGATAAGTCGGGGAAGGATTTTTCCCTTCTATTTATGGAAGTTGATATCTCGGCCCTTTGAATGAAAAATAACTGTCGCATTAAATTCCATGGCCATGGTGTGAACGACGAGTTTATTTCAGGTAGTCAAAGAACGACGGATCAAGCATATTGGTTTATGACACTGCCATGAAACCTTCTTGATGATATATCGAGAAAAAGAGATTAAATTACACAGTAAGTGTTCGTATATGGTGATATTCCAATGCGGTGTCAACTTATTTCTCTTGGGTTCCTTGACCCATTGCTAGACAGTAATCTTGGACTTTAGGCAAGCCCGCCTAATGCCAACGATAAAAAGGTCTAGAGGGTCACACACTAAGTGTATTCAATTATCTCAAGTAGAATAAATATTATTCCTATACGTGGTTTAATAATTATTCAAGGAAGCCTAAATCGTTTTAATGGTGGAGGAAAAAGGAAATGAAAAACAAGATATGCACGTCGTGTATTAAAGATTACATGCCGTGTAGTTTTTCATGGAAAACAAGTACACGCCGTGTATTCATAATTACACGTCGTGTAGTTTTCTTTATGGAAAGGAAATGAATAAATGAAAATAAGATATACATGTCGTGTAGTTTTCAATGAAAAATAAGTACACGCCATGTATCTATTAATACACACCGTGTAGTTTTTCCAGTCGGGATTTTGAGGATATAATATTGTTTTAAATGATATTTATTATAATCAGTGTGGGCTCATGTCAAGGAATTAATTATTCGACATGGGTTTTTCAATAAGATTTAATGAAATAAATAAAACGTGTAATGTGTTTATTTATTTTCATAACTCTATAACCCCACACACCCGATTATAAATATCCTCACAACCCCAAAACGTTTTCTACACACAACATCTCTGGAGAATTATTTCAAGGCCGAAAGAACCTCTTCCTCCAAGAATTCTCTCAAGACTGAGAGAGATCCTCTTCCATGAGATTAAGACGATCTAAGGCGGACAATGAAAGCAAAGGTTTCTCCACGCTAGCACCCGGAGAATCCTTTGGCGACGTCCAAAGATATGAGGTGCACGTGTGGATCACCACTAGAGGAAGTCTGCACTTGGCTTCTGCGACGCAACAACGAATCACATCGGAACGTGATCAAAAACATCAATGAAGAAAGAACACCACAATGGGTATTTCTTTTCAATTAATTAAATTAATTGTAATCAACCTATAATGATCCTACTATGTGGTTCCGGGACTTTCTATTTCTTTTGTCTATTTCTGTGATTCGATCTGTAGAGACTGTAATTTATCGTCGTATTGATCCAAGATTGATCATTGCTAATGAAAAAAATCCAAGTGGGCACATCCACCCACGCGCTTCCACTGCGCCTGGAACCTTCAAATGGTATCAGAGGGAGGTTACAATGTTGATTATAGTTATTTAATTTCCGTTGATAATTTATGCCTTTATATTTGATTCAATTATAAATAAAACGTTTTATAAATCTGAATAAACGAGATCTATTCATACTCCTTCGTTTCTCGATTCATATCATAGAAATGGCCTTTTAATTTTAATTTTGATTAATATAAAAATGAGTAACTCATCCGGAGGAGCCGCTCTTTCTGACTGTACAACACAGGATTACACGGCGTGTAATTAAAACTACACGCCTTGTACTTAGGTTCAACGAACCGGCACTGGTCCTCCAAACCACGTTGTCGGAATTGAATATGCCTAAGTATTAATCATTCCGTTTTGACCAAAATTGAACGGTGCGTGGAAACCGGAATACACGGTGTGTATGTTGGAGCAACACACTGTGTAGTCCGTTTCGGCCCAGGTTAAACCGTGTACAAGGATAAGCCGTGTACCGCGTACACGAGATCTCCAGGCCGGTTACCGCGTAACAAGGAAGTACACGCCATGTATGATTTATCTGCACGCTGTGTACTCCAAAATTTCCAAATTAAATAAAACACGCCAAAGCCCCCGGTGTGTACTTTGGATAAAGGGTCAAAAGAAATACACACTGTGTAATTATAAACTACATGCTATGTACTTTCCAGAAATAGAATTTCACCAGGTTTCCTCCAATGTACAAAGACCCGTATAAGGAATATGGATGAGAATAATCTCAAGTAAATTCAGAAAGTAATTTAAGATAATGAATTAATTAATTATAAGATCATAATTAATTAAATTCAAGCGTGACTTATCTTAAATGAAAGAACGGTTAAAATAATTTGAATTCTAAATATGCGTAAATGTAGTTTCATACTATGGATGATCATGAGATATACCAAAGGCCCTTTGTATGTGTATGGTTTCATTTAAATTTATTTAATTTAATTTTTTTGGCCTGCGATCCCTCTTCCAATAAAATGTAGGGTCTGTGTGCCCATGGTTTCTTTAATGTAAACCCATGTAATGGAGGATCTCCCAAGCCAGAGGAGACGATTCAAATACCGAAGCTGAGGCAAAACCGATGCAAGAAGATACAAAGGTGGACAGGTGGGAGCTGCAAAACACGAACCATCAGGTTCAAGGTGTTTTCCCTAGGTCAGGGTTAGCTTATCAAAACTTCTAGATAAGCTAACCAAATAGAAGCTCATGATCATTCCATCTTATTTTATTTCTGTCTGATTGCATGGTTTATTTATTATGTATGTGTTGTCGCGATCACATAATTAATAAAATGAACAAGCATGAAAAGATGGAATAAAATAAAAACCATACTATGCGTAAACATTATCAGAACATGGTTAGTCACTTAAGCAAGTATCACTTAATATTAACAAGCATGTGATAATGCGAAAACTACGCATAAAGGACTAAAATCCCTCAATACCATATTAAGTTAGACCAAGCCCTTCATTACCTGAATAAGGGAAAGACTCAATAAAACTATGTGTTTGACCAACCCTTGTTTGGACACTTACTTTTATAAAGGAATCCCTTATGAAAGGTTTTGGGTTGACTTAATCATATTACATCAAGAGAAGTATCCCTTTCTAGAATTGGTGTAATATTGGAGGCAAGAGTTGAGGAAATCCAAGTCAGGATTTCAGGATTTGGGAATCCACTCAAGAGATAAAGGAACTGTAAGCTCACAGTTGGCAAAGACCTGCCCACCTAAATACCTTCAAATAGCTTGACCAACCCTTGTTGGGGTTATGCGAAGGGGAATATGGATCCTTCCACTAAAATGACAAAGTAACTGGACATTCTGAGTTCAATGGTGAGGGTCATTGAGACTTGATAAAATAGTGGGAGAATTAATTCATTCATTCATTATTTCTCATAAATTGTAATCAAGAATGTACTAATAAATCTTCTCTTTTAAATTGTAGAATCAAGATGAAAAACTCATCAACCACATTTTCTCTGTGATCAATACTAGATAAAGACAATATCCTCACCGGCGGTAACTTTCAAGAATGTTTTAGGCTCTTTCGGGTTATCCTATGCCATGAACGAAAGTTTTACATGCTGGAGTCCTCACTTCCGGATTACCCTGCCCTAGGGGCGAGTGATGAAGATTTCATGGTCAATGATCAACATTTGAACGATGCTCTCGACGTTCAATGTTTGATGCTATCATCGATGTCTACTAAGCTCATGAAGTCTCATGAAGACATGGATAACTATAGCACGCTCAAGCACCTCTGTGGTCTATACCAGTAGAGAGCAAGACAAGAAAGGTTTGAGATATCCAAGGCTCTATTTCAGAGAAAGCCTGGATAGGGTGCCCCAGCTGGGCCTCATGTAGTCAAGCTCATTGGCTACATTGAGCGGTTGGAGGTTCTAGGGTTTAAACTCCCTGAAAAACTGGGTACCAATCTCATTCTCGCATCACTCCCCCAGAGCTTCTCAAACTTTGTGGAGAACTTCAACATGAACAACATTGAGAAGTCTATGTTTGATCTTCTTATCCTTATTCTCCAAGTGGACAATGACATGAAGCGTGAAAAGCCTTTTGTCCTCATGGTGAATAAATGGAAAGGGAAGGTGAATATATTTAATTCCAAAGCTTCTTCAAGGCCTTCCAAGAAAAGGAATATCAAAGGGGAGGCAAAGGAATAGGATGATGTTTGTTTCGCATGTGGCAATAAGGGCCACTGGAAGAAAAACTGCACCTATCCAAGGAAGCAAGGGGAAGCTTTAGGTTCGTTTGTTATCGAATACAATCTATATGTTACTACTAATTGGGTATTAGCTGCTTATTTTGGTGATCACATATGTATCCAAATACAGGAACCAAGTAGATTCAAGAAGATTGATCGAGGGGAGGTAGATCTATGAGCAGCCAATGGAGCCAGACTTGTTGTTGTAGCTGTCGGGGACTACCACCTCACATTGGCTACGGGGATGGTCTTGGTTTTGAAAGGATTTTATTATGTACCCTCTGTAACCAAAAACATTATTTCAGTATCCAGATTAGATACTGATGGATTCATCTTCAAGTTTGGAAGTGGATGTTACTATTTTTATAAAGATAGCATTTGTTTTGGTAGGGCACATTTATATAACAGCCTTTATGTGTTAGACTACACAAACCAAGTAATGGAAATCGATAACAATGTTAATTCACATGAATAATACCACGCCCAACTTTGGCATCACCGGATAGGTCATGTCAAAGAGAAACGTTTGAAAATATTGCATCAAGATGTGTATTTAGATTCTTTCGAACTAAAACCACTTGGTGTATGTCATGAGTGTCTACAAGGCAAAATGACCAAAGCCCCATTTAGTGGGAAAGGTGAAAAAGCTAAAGATATTATAGAATTAGTTCACACAGATGTGTCTGGACCATTTCCAGTTGAAGCAAGGGGTGGGTTCTCGTACTTCATAACTTTTACTGATGATTTTAGTAGATATGGATATATCTACTTAATGAGGTATAAGTCAGATTCTTTTTATCGGTTCAAAGAATACAAGAATGAAGTTGAGAACCATCTTGGTGAGAAGATTAAGAAACTCCGCTCAAGCATAGGAGGATAATATCTTAATCAGGACTTCATTGATTTCTTACGGGAATTTGGGATTCTATCTCAACTCACTCCTCCTTACACACCGTAGTGGAAGGGTGTAAGTGAAAGGAGGAACTGCACCCTGTTGGACATGGTGAGATCGATGATGAGTCATGCAAGTCTTCCACTATCCTTTTGGGGATATGCATTACAAACAGCAGTGTACATACTAAATAAAGTACCAACTAAATCAATAAATGGTATTCCATATGAGTTATAGAGTGGGTGCAAAGACATGTAATCGAATTTACATGTGTGGGGTAGTGAAGCATTTGTTAAGGCCTCTTCAGGTAACAAACTTTCACCCCGAGGCACAAAGTGTATCTTTATAAGATATCCCAAAGAAACAAGGGGATATTACCTATACAACCCATCAGACAAAAAGGTTACAGTGGAAAGACACGCTATATTCTATGAGAGGGAGGACATCTCCAAAAGAGATAGTGGGAGTGAGATAGACTTCGATGAAGTCGAGGCTCAAGATGCACAAGATTTGGTACAA
The DNA here is from genome assembly GCA_963277665.1 of Viscum album. NCBI lineage: Eukaryota > Viridiplantae > Streptophyta > Magnoliopsida > Santalales > Viscaceae > Viscum > Viscum album. Next base: position 1,515,873,935 of record OY728119.1, read on the forward strand.
GAACATATTCCACAAAGCCTCATGGAAGAACAATCTGTTCCAGAGACATAAGAATTGCGTAGAAGCACGAGAGAGGTGAGAGAACCATAACGATATGGTTTTCTTGTCACTGAGGATGGTGACTCATTATTGGTGGAAAATGATGATCCTTTTACCTACAAGAAAGCAGTTGAAGGCACAGACATTTCCAAGTGGAAAGAAGACATGAATTCTAAAATGGATTCCATGTACCAAAACCAAGTCTGTATTTTGGTAGATCCTCCAGTTGATGTAAAGCCTATTGGTAATAAATCGGTATTAAAGAAGAAACTAGACGTGGAGGGGCAAGTCAGCACCTACAAGGCACGACTGGTTTCAAAAGGTTTTAGACATCGTCAAGGAATTGACTATGATGAAACTTTTTCACCGGTTGCGATGCTGAAATCCATTATAATCTTATTGTCCATTACCACATACCATGACTTTGAAATTTGGAAAATGGATGTGAAAATAGCATTCCTTAATGGGAACCTCCAGGAAGATGTCTACATGACACAACCTGAAGGTTTTGTGACTCCAAAGGATGCCAACAAGGTATGAAAGTTACAGAAATCCATTTATGGATTAAAGCAAGCATCAAGGTCATGGAACATTTGTTTTGATGAAGCTATAACGGAATTTGGATTTGTTAAGAACGAATGTCAGCCTTGTGTCTATAAGAGGTTTAGTGGAAGTGCAATCGTATTCCTAATAGTATATGTTGATGACATATTACTAATTGGAAACGAAGTACCTATCTTATAGTCAGTTAAGGCCTGGTTTCATAAATGCTTCTCCATGAAAGACTTGGGTTAGGCAACATATATTCTTGGGATCAAGATCCATCATGATAGATCCAAGAGAATGCTGGGCCTGAGTCAAAGTACATACATTGACAAGATATTGAAGAGATTCAGTATGCAACAGTCTAAGAGGGGATTGTTGCCAGTGTCACATGGAATTCATCTTTCTAAGAAAATGTTTCCTCAGACACATGAGGAAAGAAAGAGAATGGAAAGGATCCCTTATGAATCTACGATTGGGTCAGTCATGTATGATATGCTATGTAAGATGGTAGATGTTGCTTACGCATTAAGTGAAGTAGGCAGATATCAAGCTGATCTAGGAGACCGCCATTGGATGGCAGTCAAGACTATCCTTAAGTATCTAAGACGTACTAAGGATATGTTCCTGGTTTATGGAGAAGATGAGGAACTACTCATCAGAGTACATGTAGATGCGAGTTTCCATTCTGATCAAGATGACATGAAGTCGCAGACTGGATACATCTTCAGTTTGAATGGAAGTGCAGTGAGTTGGAAGAGCTCAAAGAAAAGTGTGGTGGCAGATTCTATAGCAGAGTCTGAGTATATCGCATCTTCTGAGGCAGCTAAAGAAGCATTATGGATGTGAATCTTTGTCCAAGAGCTAGATGTAGTACCAAGCAGTAAAGATCCTATCACACTCTATTATGATAATACTGCAGCGGTGGAACTTACAAAAGAGACAAGGTCACATCAGCGAACAAAGAACATACTTCGGAAGTATCATCTCTTGAGGGATTTTTCTCAGAGAGGTGAAGTTGCAGTGAGCAGTATTTCCACGGAAGACAACCTGGCAGACCCCATGACTAAAGCCTTGACTTAGCAGAAACATTATCATCGTGTAAGGTCTCGCGGACTAAAAGTCATAGGCAGTTGGCTCTTTTCCAAGTGGGATTTTGTAAGGGTTGGTGCCCTGAGAACCAACTATTTTGTAATTTTTTACATGAATGTTCACTTATTATATATTGTTCATTGTTCTGTGTGATTATAATATAATAATGTCCTAGAATATTTGTTTCATTGATAAGGTCATGGAAGATCCACACTATGATGAGAACCTTGAAATGCTATAAAAGTATTCTTAAATAAAGTTCTACGGTTGGATGACATACTATGATAGGACACATAGTATACAGACCGTCATGTGCGAGTACTTGTAAGAAGACGAGACTCTCTCTCATGGAGTTCTCACTTGGTAATCTCCAAGATGGGGGATTATGAGAACAGACCCGCCAGTAGAAATTCCACATGTCTTGGTGTCATCGAACATTTCTATCTACGAGCGTGTGTAATGGTCCTTAGACTGGAATATTATCATTAACTCATGTCATGACTCGCGCACTTAGATTTACTGACGCAAACCGTCACGCAGACAGTTGGCGGGAAGCTGGGAACGTTGGGTGCGTCACGAGTGACATGTTGTTAATGGATAAGTAGAGGAAGGATTTTTTCCTTCCATTTATGAAAGTTGATATCTCAGCCCTTTTATTGAAATAGAACTGTCGCATTAAAATCCTTCTCCATGGTGTGAAAGATGAGTTTATTTCAGGTAGTTAAAGAATGATGGATCAAGCATATAGGTTTATGACACTTCCATTAAAACCTGCTTGATTAGATATCGAGACAAAGCGATTAAATTACATCGTAAGCATTCGTATGTGGCGATACGTCAATGCGGTGTCAACTTCTTTCTCTTGGGTGCCTTGACCCATTGCTAGACAGTAATCTTGGACTTTAGGGAAGCCTGCCTAATGCCAATGAGAAAGAGGCCTAGAGGGTCACACACTAAGTGTATTCAAGTATCTTAAGTAGAATAAAGATTATTCTTGTATGTGGTTTAATAATTATTCAAGGAAGCCTAAATATTTTTAATGATGGAGGAAAAAGGAAATGAAAAACAAGATATACACACTATGTATTAAAGATTACACGCCGTAAAGTTTTTCATGGAAAAAAAGTACACGTCATGTATTAATAATTACACACCGTGTAGTTTTCTTTATGGAAAGGAAATGAATAAATGAAAACAAGATCTAAATGCCGTGTACATTGAATGTACACGCCATGTAGTTTTCAATGAAAAACAAGTACACGTAGTGTATTTATTAATACACACCATGTAGTTTTTCCAGTCGGGATTTTGAGGATATAATATTGTTTTAAATGATATTTATTATAATCAGTGTGGGAGCATGTCAAGAAATTAATTATTCAACATGGGGTTTTCAATAAGAGTTAATGAAATAAATAAAACATGTAACGCGTTTATTTATTGTCATAACTCTATAACCCCACACATCCGATTATAAATATCCTCACAACCCCAACTCTTTTCCTACACACAACATCTCTAGAGAATTATTTCAAGGCCAAAAGAACCTCTTCCTCCAAGAACGCTCTCAAGACCAAGAGAGATCATCTTCCATCGGATCAAGACGATCTAAGGTGGACAATGTAAGAAAAGGTTTCTCCACGCTAGCACCCAGAGAATCCTTTGGCGACGTCCAGGGATACGAGGTGCACGTGTGGATCACCGCTAGAGGAAGTCTACACTTGGCTTCTACAACACAATGACAAATCACATCGGAACGTGATAAAAAACATCAACGAAGAAAGAACACTACAAAAGGTATTTCCTTTCAATTAATTAAATTAATTATAATCAACCTGTAATGATCCTACTTTGTGGTTCCAGGACTTTCTATTTATTTTGTCTATTTCTGTGATTTGATCCGTGGAGACTGGCGTTTATCGTCGTATTGATCCCTGATTGATCACTACTAATGAAAAAAATCCAAGTGGGCACATCCACCCATGCGCTTCTACTGTGCCCGGAACCTTCATATTCTTGGTGAAATTATTCTTTATGTGGCCTTTCTTTACAAAAGAAATACATACTGACTCCTTTTAATTTCCCTTCCACTAGATCTTTCCCTTCTTGGATGTATGATTCTCAGGAGCTTTAAACTTTCTATGAGGCTTAGGCCACTTTTCCTTATTATTATTTTTCTTATTTACCATAAAAACTATAGTTTTGTATGCCCCTATACTTATCTATAAGGAGAATCAATGTAAGAAGTTCTAAAATACTCTTCTCATTATTTATCATATTATAATTAATAATAAAACTAGAGAAGGTCTAGGGTGGTGAGGAAATTATGAGATCCGTATGTAACTCACCAGATAATTAAATCTCTAATATGTATAAGAATTCAATGTATCCAATAAGCTTGATTACATGAAGCCCAGTTGGAATAGCCCCTCCACGATTAGTTTTAAACAAATAATTACAGGTCTTTTATCTCACTTGTCTCACCTTCTCTTGATAGAGATCCTAAAGGTGATACATCATGCTATACACATCTATTTCCCCATGTTTCTTCAAAATCCCATTGTTCATGGATGATATCATGAAACATTGAACATTTTTAGAATCTTTCAAATGTTTCTCATAGATAGAAAAATATTCCCCACTATCATCATTTCTAAATACATCAGGAATAGGTTCATCCATCACATATAATTTCCTTTCATGGCATAAGATAACACACAAGTGAATTTACCAATCTTCTAAATTTTTTATAGTGATAAGGTTATCCTTATAAAGTAGGGATCATAATTATATGTCTGTATTTATTTTATTTTTTCTTCTAAAAATAATTTGAGTAGAGATTTATTACTTTATCTGATAAAATTTAGATAAGTAAATAAATTATTCATTTTTTAATCTCACAATATTTTATCAAAACATAATATCCCTCACCATTATCTTCATAATATCATGTTTCTTTGAAATTATAGTGTCAAGGATCCATATTCCCCTTCTCATTACCCCAACGTTTTTTGGTTAAGAAATTTTTAAGGGTTTTAGGTAGGCCTTCCAATTTCCAACTGCATTAACTCACAGTTCCTTGATCTATTGAGTGGAATCCCCAATCATGAAATCCTTAAATTGGATTTCTTCAACACTTCACTCTCAGTTACACTATGTCTTGAATTGGAAGTCAACCTTTGATATGAACTAAGTTAATTTCATGTTAGAATTCCCAGATAGTTGAAATCATCGCAACTTTTAAGGGTCAAGCACTTTGAACTATTGATTGAATTTAACTGAAGTAGTGGAAGGCAATACCGACATAATATATAATTGAGTAATTTTATATTTTATACTTAAACTACCATATATTATATTTATTAAATTATTTTTAATATTAATTGGATTTACATAAGTGATTAACACAGTCATAAATAATTATTACACATAAGATTTTTTATTTTCGTTTTATAATGCATGCTTTTTAGTTCATTAATTCATATGATGTTGAACAAACATCTATAATGAAATAATCATGAAACATGAACGAAATAAAATAATAAAGTGGTATTATCATGTTCTTTTACAAGTGGTTAGTTTATATAGAGGATTCTAAACTAACCGTTGACCTAGGGGGGAAACACATTGAACCAATTAAGGTTTGTGTTACAAAATTCCACCTTCCAACCTACATATCTCTCTTGGAGTGGTTTTACCATGGATTGAGACATGAAACACCTCTACTAACATGGGATACCATCCATTACATATTATTTTACTCACATTCAGGTGAGGGAAATATGTTTACATAAAAGAAACCATGGTCATGTATGCCTTTATAAAATAAGAGGAGAGATGGCATGAAGAGAAAAAAATTAATTTAAAAATAAATTTAATGAAACCAATAACATAGAAAGGTCTTATATAATCCCATGATCATAAATATTCATGCAAAAAAATTGTTCATATAATAAAATTATCATTCAATTTTAGTTTTTCTTATTTAAGATAAATCATTCTCTAATAAGTTAATTATATTCTCAAATAAATAAATTTTTTATATTAATGATCATAAGAATTTTCTGTGACATTATCTTCTATTATAATGTTAAAAAAATTAAAAAAAATTGAAGTTAAATATTTATAGAAATGTACCTTGAAGTCTATATGGTGACTACCCATCTGGACCACCCAACATGTATTATACCCATAAACTATCTACTCTTGCAACATGTGGAAAGCATGATTTATCACATACATTCATGATGTTTACCATAGTATTAATGATTACACAGATTACATGATTTTTATATCATGTTTTATTATTCAATGCACATAGAGTAATTACTGTAATATGACTGCTAAAAGATATATATATCTAAACATTATGTAGAAATTAATTAAATATTTGTATATATTAAAACTCATCACATGGAGTGTCCTAAAAACTTAAGGACCATATGAAATCACATGTTGAAAAGGATTGAAAATTATAATTAATTAATTTTAATCATATTCAATTTGGTAAAAGTACATGGCATGTACAATCCAGCTATACAGTGTGTAGTTTTCTCACTCTCTATCCAAGGAACATGATTTGGGACTCAGCATGTAATCATGCAATGAAAAAAAGTTGGAGTATATAGAGTCTACATGGGATACATGTCATGTGGTCTTCAAGTTACATTGTCACCAGTCATTTAGGCTGTGTAAGAAGTTACATGACCAGTCTGTGACTAAAAGATTGTATACCATGTACAGAAGATACACAGTGTGTACACCAGCTGACCGTACGCTAGGATGGACCATTCAACACATAATGTATAATTAGATTCAATTCATGTAATAAAAGAACATTACATAAATTAATTATTAATTAATTATTGTTTCATTAAAAAATATTACTTGGTGTGTACCTCGGGGTTACACAATATGTATTCCTATATTATCCAACCAGATTCCTCGGTACCTCCGGATGAGTTATTCGAATTTATTTCATTAATAAAATTATTAAATTCCATTATATTTATGAGAAACTAAAAAATCTAAGAATATCTAAAAATTCAGATTAATTAATGATTAAATTGGAATTGAAAACTAATTTCTTATTCTTAACTCAATCTACAATCTTAAAATAATTATATATAAAAATGTGACTTCTCTTATTCCACTTGTAGGTTCCTGGTGTAGTGGTAGTATGTGATGGGTCATGCCCAAAATTTCATTTTTCCATGATCAGTTATCAATATAATATTTGTTGTATGTTAAACATTGTGATCAATGGAATTGAATAAAATAATATATAAAATGGATAAAATACCGGAACCAGAGTGTAGGATAATCACATATTATTTATTATTTATTTAAACAATTAAATAATTACCTTGCGAGAATTATTTCTCTATTGATGGATCTGAAAATAGATCTACAGTATACTGTAATTGCATTATTGGAATCAAGATTATATTCCCAATAGTGGTGATCCACATGTGTTCCAAAAATCTTCGAACTTCTATGTAAGAATCTCCTAGTTCTAGAATGTAAGATCCTATTACTTTCATCATTCTCTTTTGATCACCAGGAGAACTTCATCCAAAATCATTATCTTTATCTTATTATACTCAAGATTGGATGTTGGGGGAATCTCTCTCTCTCACTTTTCTTGAGAGAATTCTTGGATAAGGGAGATCTCCAGGGACTCAAGAGGATTCTTTGAATTCATTTTTCACAGAAAAACAAATGAAATATCTCTTTTAAAAAATAATATATTCTGTTTTATATATAGCTAGGGTTAGAAATAAATAATTGCATAAGTCCCCTTTATTATTTATTTAATACATGAAGAACCCCATTTAAATAATAACATTATTATTATAATTTATTTGATATTTTCTAACCTCATGAATTAAAATTAAATATTATTTAACCAAATAATATTCAATAAAATTATTTCTCACCGGACCATCAAGATTGGTCATCCATTCCTCCATAATATTTATCGGACCTTTCATAATGGTTATTTATTCAATAAAGAAATATTATTTAATTATTCTCTAATAAATAAATAAATATTATATTCACTGAATATAAAATAAATATTTATTAAATATTCCACTCAAAAAAATTATCTAGAATAACTGATGATGGAATATATGTAATCAATAAAACATGAATAATTATTAAACCACATGTGGGAATAATAATTATTAAACTTGTAAAATAATAAATAAAAATATATTATTTAAATTATATTATTGATATACTTAGTATGTTTCCCTCTAGGATTATTTCTTAGTGTCACTAGATGAAGTATCCTAAAGTCCAAGGTTATCATATAGTAATATGCCAAGGAATACCTATAGAAATAAGGTAATGTAGAAATGAAATAATACCTCATATGGATGCTCATTGTGTAATATAATCCATTTATCCTGATATCTCTAATCAAGAAAGCTCCGGGCTGGTGCCATCAACCTATCTCCTTGATGTCTCTTTAATTGAATTTACAGAAATCATACATTCCTATGGAACTCCATGGACCTCATTTATTTTTGCAATATGATTTCCATCAAAGGGATTGATATTTTAACTTCCATTAAGGAACATAAGTGAAAAATATTTTCACATATTATTCATTAATGAAATATTACTCATGATGCACCCAACATATCCTACATCACCATGAATATATATAGTAATGGTTTCAATCAATACATCAATGTTCATGACATATAATACTCATCAACAATAATATTAAAGGCTAAGGACAAATATACACATATGAAAATTGGAACATCCATTGACACATATAAATTTGAATTTTTTACTAGTAGGTCTCATTCTCATTATATTATATACTGGATATTACCAAAGGCGTACACCATGGAAAGGTTCCTCAATGTCCTATGAGTCTCCACACCTGATAGATTGAGTCATTTGTGTCCCTAAAATAATTTCATCCATCCATAACCCCCCCCCCCACACACACACACATATATATATATATATATTTCATAATATTTTCATAGTACATCTAGGTTATTATCATAATAGGGACCATATATGACAATTCAGGGAAACTACTACTCTTCCGACATTATCACATACTATGTTACATAGTAGAAAAATCATGATGTGATAAGGAGTTTACAATATTCAAAACTATGAATACATGTTATCATAAAGTACACAGTAGTTGGTTCTAGAGAACCAACGCCAACACTTTGTACATAAGGATAAATTATTCCATTTTAGAAATTAATGTTGTTTGTGGTGTTTAATACTCAAATATTAGTTCAGTGATACTTGACTCATAGGAAATACTTGATGAATATAAAATTTAAGAATTATATACCCAATTGTTGAATGATAATTATTTATCAAGTAAAAACTAAAAGTGGATGCTAAGGATACACCTAGTATAGTATTTAGACTCAGTGGAGCTAAAAATCATCGGTATTATCAATGTATATACTTGTATAGTTTGGAAAAAGAAACCTTCAGAAAAAGTTGTGCCAAAAAAATTTCAGGATTAGTTTGCATAGAGAGCACAAACTATTACAATGGTAATCGAGTGGTAAGTATACTTTATAAGATTCTTTTAAGTATTTGAGTAATGTGAAAGTTAAGTATGATATATTCTTAGTCAGAAGACATTAGTTTCTTCAGGATGGTATGCTGAATAATATCTTGAACAAGCATTCATCAATCATTAAAATGTAGCATTGAGGTATTCTTCAATGCACATTACATTATCCACATCAAATATATGATGATAATAAGGAGGATCGATTATTATTCTTACATGTTATGATTGATCAATTAAATTTTGAGTGGAGAAATACCTAAATACGCATTTACTTATATACATTATATTTCTGATGTAGGTATAAGAAGAATCAATGTTGAGATATATATGAATTATGGAAACATCCATTGTATTTCAAGACATCGTTCGAGCATAACGATGATATCCCATAACCACATTCCAAATATAATGAAAAATGGATATCATATGAGTTATAGTATGATGGAAATCCATTATTTAATAATAACATGTGTTTAGATGCAAAGTGTTTGTTAGGACATAAAAAAATGCACCAATAAAAACACAATGTGTTTCATTAGTAATTATCCTAATGTTTATAAGGATGTTATAGAAAACCCTAATATAGAAAAGTGATATTAATTTTATAGACTATATTTCTATAAAAGGGCTTACATCTCTAATTGAGATAGTGGGATCAAGATTGAATTAGGGTAATTAAATGGTAGAGATTCATAAATATTTGTAATCATAATGAGTTTCATAAGAGGAGTGGATGAAGAATATTCCAGAGACACATACTTCATAATAAAGATAACTGTATGGTGATGTTTTTTATTCACTATGGCCAGTGATACATTATTTATTGAGAATAATGATTCCTTCATGTATACATTATTTGGTTATTAGTTGAAATTTGAATGATCAAATAAAATTCAATAATTGATTCCATGTATCAATGTATATGGGGATTATTAATTTAAATACGGTGATGGGTATTCAAGTGAGATGATATATGGATAGTGCAAGAATGGTACCAATAAGGCTTGATTGGTATCACAAAGTCAATATACCCTAATCCATTATAATTTTAATTATTATAAATAACTTCTATGATCATATTATTTAGTATTGGATGTCAAGACCACAATTCATTGAAGGTTTCTATAGAAAACAACTAAAAATAGATGGTGAAAACATATAATGATAATAAAGTGTGCAAGTTATTCAAATCCAGTTCAGGATTAAAGTAAGAAACAAGATCATAGAATACTCATTTTGATTGAATATTTGACATGTGTATACTAGAGGTTTGTGGGAGCATTATTGTTTTCCAAGTGAAATATGTTTGGTAATATATGGAAAAAAATATTTTGGCCTCCAATTAGATAATACTATAATAAATAAATACTCTAGAGATTGAATTAAATTAGCAACCTAAGTTCTAGGGAACAAGATATACTAAGGAACATTTATCGATTTCTTTGACGTAGTCAATCGTACAAATATCGATATGGTTTTGAAAAATACAAGTTATAAAATTTTGAGATAGGATTGTTACCAATGTCACATGGCCTAAATATCTCTAAGAAACATGCATGTTCATAGGAGGAGATTAAAGTGGTGGGTTGAAATTTCATAAGCTTTAGCGATGGATCAATCACATATTCCATGATATTTATAAGAAATGATATCTCCATTATATACTTTATGATAGGAAAATATCAATTATATCCAGATGAATTGTAGGGAAATTATTCAAAACTATCCAATAGTATTATAACAACTAAAAATGGTATATAACTGGATTGTGGAGAAGAAGAGATACTAGTTTTGAGGGGACACAATCTAGCTATACTAATATCAATATTATCAAATATTGAGTTTATGCTTAGTTAATAAGAAAGAAAATATTATTTATCTAGTTATAGGTATGTCTACAAATATTGACTTTGTTGCATCATCTGAGGTTGCTAAGAATCAGTGTATTAAACATGCAATTATTTGTTCCAATTCATTTAATCACACCTAGTATGTAAATTGTTATCATTTATGATTATTCAATTATTGGCGATTTCTAAGATGTCAAGTATTTAAGGTGAACAATATGATTTCTACTCGGGGTTTACAACTCTTGAGAAGTTTTACTCATGGATATGAGGTCACACATAGTTGAATAATCACGCAGTGGAGATGTGGAAGACCCATCATCAAAATTCATGACTCATAAGAAACTTTACCTTAGTCGTGTATGAGATATCAAGGATAGTTAGCAAGTCATATCTAGTGCAACTAGGAGTGTTATAAAAGTGGGTGACATAGAACCAACTTTACCAGTACTTTTTTATTATCATATCATGGATATAATTAGATATTCATGATGTAATATTATCATTATAATGTATAATTTTATATGCCAATTGTTTAAATGGTATTTTACAAAGATTAATTTTTTGTATCAAAAGGTTATAGGAGATCTCCGGTTAAAAAAATCCTCAAGATACTATTGGATTAATCTTAATTGTATTCCCTATGTTGTAGATATATCATACTATTTAGGAACAATTGATTTTAGAAAATCAGATGTTGGGGGCTCAGAAGCATTGATACTTCTTCAAATGAAGTTTGCAAATGGTGATCTCTTGTAGGTTTGATCCTGAGGAAAGGCCCTCCAATAGGAACACCATATGTTTTGGGTGTCATTGGTTGTTCCTATGTACTAACATGTGCATTGGTATCTTGATTTGATATCATTATCTATGTGTTACATTTGATCATATACATTTATGTAAGTAAAAACCATGATAATGAAATCATAGAGAGGTATCTTGTGTTGGGTGTGTCAATGGTGGGATGGAATTGGTTGAATGTTCAAGATAGAATTTATCACTTTTGAGTTGAGAAAGTAATATCTCAGGCCTGGTTGGTTAGAATGGTAGTGCCTTCATAATATTTTAGAAAATGTAGTTGAGGGTTAATCTTTTCTAATAGGTCAATAAATAATAAGGCAAGATATGATTATGAAATAAGTGTGTGTCTTTTTTTATAATATATCCAATGCCAATGAAATTATATTACACAGTGCATGTTTGTAGGTTGTCTATTGTTTCTATAACTATTATTTATCTATTTATGGGCATTGATGGGTTGCTAAACTTTATTCTTGGTATATGGATACTATTCCCTGACTGAAAATTGTATTTTTATTTGATTTTCCAAAGCCGCTTTTTGGGTGAGCTGGAACCAGGCCATACAATAGATTACTGGATCACAAAAATCAAAAGACACCAAAGATGAAATCCACTTCCATACAAAATTAAAAATCTCACAGGACGCCTTGATACACACATCCTCGGTCAGCAAGCCTCCTCGAGCCACGCCCCCGACATCTTCATCACCTTCGTCATACATCGCCGGTGAGAACCCACCGACCATCGCCGCCGCAGCTTCAAACAACATAAAAACCTTAATCCTTGCTGTCATTTCAACACCATATCTTATTCATCCCCATACAAAGATTGTCGTCAAAATCGTCACACCATCGTCAACCGCAACATCGTTATGAGGAATAAACGCCGAACAATAAAGCAATCTAAAAACACCATAACCAGAAATCGTCACTTCATAAAACCACCATTACAGATGAACCAACATCATCAAAACGCGACCATCCTCAACTCACCATCGAAGATTATTCAAATTACCTCCACCAAAACCAGATACGAGCATGACCCATGACCAGAAGAAAATCAGCATCTCATCGAATCAAAAATGCAGAAAAAACCTAAAAACCTTCACTGATGGCATGAGGAAGAAACACAGAACCAAACCCAAAAACCGGAAACTTCATTGGGAAGTTGTTGTTGCATAAACACCATAGTCTAAGGGCTGCACCAGGCACACCGACGGCCGCTGAACCACACATCCCAAAATCTCGCCATTGTCACCACTCCCGATCCGCCTTGGAGGGGTGCAGAATAACACGGGACCAGAGCAGGGAAAGAGTGGCCGAGGGCTCCGAGAGCCGGCACCGACGATGAGGTCGATGACCAGAGCCAAAAAAACACGATGGTGATGCAGAAATCATAAAACCTTCACCCGAGCGAGCACAGAGGCCGCTGACTAAGACGAAGCAAAAAAGAAAAGAATATTAAGAAGTGAAGGAGGGGGGAGATGATGCTGGAGGGCCGCGCAATAGCCTCCCCCACTCCGAGCCGCCGCCGAGGAGAAACCCTAGCGCAAGAGAGAAACGGGGAGACTCCGTTCATGGATACTATTCACTTTTATCAAGATAAGGACCTATAGGGTCACACACAATATAATTTTCAAGAATCTTCCCTGTTATGGTGAATACGTATATCGAACATGGTGGTACCCACCACATGGTTCAAGTGTTGTCCAATTAATAGACCACCAAATAATAAATAAATTCATTATTATTAAAATAAATAAATATTTTGTTGAATTTATTTTTTTAAATTACTTAAAACTGTTTAAATAAATAGGATAAATAATAATATTTGAACGAATACTATTTTAATATTCTAGTTTCGTTTAATATTTGCAGGAATTACATGTTAAGTTAAATGAATCATTTTTATCATATGATATATCTAATATATGTTATCGGTATGTGATAAAATATTAATAAAAGTTATGATGTAGTTTAGTTTAACATATTTTATTTATTTATTGCTTATTTAGTGGGTGTTTTATTTCCTGGGGGGCTAGGGGACCCTTTCTTGGTATTTTATCAACCCACTCTTTATGCAGGAGAGAGGGGTTCATTTGTAACAATGTTCATTACAATGGAATGAGAGACACTCTCACTCTTCCCACCTTCTAGATGGATAATGTAACTCTCTGAGTGATCATCCAAGAATTCTTTCAATAGATCGAAGGAAAAAGATCGTGGTGATCATCATAACACCGATGGATTCATCGGATCTCCTCTCTAGCACCCAGAATTCGACTAATTATAATAATGTAAATTATTTAATCATGTTTGAATGATATAGAGGGGTTAATATTAGAAAACATCAAGTAATATTCACTGGAGATGATCTGAAATCATGCATGTTTTGAATCAGAATGATGGTATTTTGTAAGGATTTCGTGATGTGGGAAATGTGAGCATGCCTGACAGTCTGATTTTGGGGGGTTTAAAGATTTTCTTAATTGATCCCATAAGGATTTCTATTTTTTATTATTCCCTAGAAACTCCAAATTGTTCCCTCATTCCTATCTGGGTGTAGGCCTTCTTTCCAAAGGTAGGTGGACATCTGGGTTTTCAGGTCCAATGACTCTTAAGGATTCACATTGGTCGAGAGGATGGGAGGTCCGGATTATATCACCCTTTTTGTGGAAATGTGTCCTACTATGATACTCTCTTATATATGTAATATATGTTCTCAAATATCTTCCTAATTATGATAGGAGACTACTTACCCTAACAAAATGATCATGGGTTAATTATATTTCATGTGTAAAAGACTGGGGTCTCTTTAGTTAGTCCACCAATATGTATTAGAGGTTATCCATCATTTTATAATAATTTCAAGATGATTATGTGTTGAATATAGATAACCAAGTCCTTCATAATGTGTTGCCTCAAAAGTTGGCAGTTAATATTCTGATTAGGGGATTGAGCTGTTATGAGGTACCCTATGTTACCTAGTTTTTGCAAGAATCAAAACCCATGTACTTTTTTGGACCAATATAGTTTAATGTTATGTGAAAAGGAATTATATAGGTGCTCTGAGACACCATGTATTCAATCTATGGTCATATAAGGACATCCTACATATCCCGATTGTAACAAGAATTATAGTTTTCATGGTTCATTTGATTTTTTATTCCACTGGAGGATGAGTTTGAGTGATTATCCCATTTGAATGATTTGGTCCCGATGGTTGAAATATCATTTTCATATGACTTAAATTTAAGTGAATGTTTATTTGACCTTGGGACTTATAAAATGAATAGGAATGTGTCATATGTATCCTGATTATTATAGGAATCAGATTTCTTATAGTTCAATTTCACCCTTGGGACTGGCCCCAAGGTAGATTTATTGTATAGTGGTGAATATATCATGCCACTCATCCAGGATTATACATAGACATTTCTAGGGCTGGTGGGTATCCATGATTTGAATGATTTTACTATTGAAACTCCCTAATCCCATGTAAGCTATACTCGGTGTGAGAAATAAGGGATATACAATAACTAGTCTCATTTCATATGAAAATGGGACCTACACACTAGGAAACCCATTAAGATTTTTAATATGGATCTTGGGCCTCTGGGAGGCCTCCTATGTATCTTTGTTATGGTAGGAATTAGAGTTATCATAGTTTGTATCGTCCCTTTATCCAAACATACACACCAGGGTTCCCCTATTGATCAGGGCTTACAAAGAAAGAATGAAAACTGTTATCAAGTCCTGGGAGGCCCCCATGACATTTCATGATTTTCTAGAGGATGTCACATGACCTAATTGAATTTTCCAGAGGACATCACAAGATCCAAATTGTTTGTTCCATATGTCATCGCATAACCTGGTTGACATGCCCAGAGGGTGTCTCATGATCTAATTCACTTCTCTTGCAATTATCACAAGATTGGGGTGACACACATGTAGGGTGTCATGGGAGTTGGTATGAAATGCCTTAGAGGGTGTCAAATGTCTTGGATGGAATCCCTGGAGGATGTCGCAAGTCCTAGACAACATGTCTCAAGGGCATCACAAGTCTCGGATGACTCACTTAGAGGGTATCACAAGAGCGGATTTGACATGCCCAAACGTGACCACAAGACTTGGATAACATGAGTGGACACCATCTATGAGTCAAGTGATGTATATGATTGATTTCAAAAGACTTAATCAATAACCCAATGGGGGATTTACAAGACTAAGGTGGAACTCCTTGGGGCACTGTGTGGCTTACTCTGACATGTTTGGAATATTTCACATGACCCAAATAGCATAATAAAGGGGAATCATGAGATCTGGGTGACATGTCCTATTGTTATCACATGTCTTGGATGGTTCACGTGAAGTGAATGAGGGTTAGAGACATAATATCTCAGTTTAAGTCTTCCAACATTATACTTTTTTTCTAACCCTTATATTGTGAATGGTATAGATTTATTTAGTATAAATTTATTTTGAGTCTTGTGTAATCTAGTATACATGCATGATGTTCTTTAAATTCCCTGTTATATGTTGTTCATTTGATATATTAATGATCATGTGAATTTAATTCTCCATGGTTAATGATCACTTTGGTTGTTCATCGGTATATTACCTAATATAAGACTTCTCATTCGTGGGATCTGTTGATCTGAAAAATATGCTCTGGTGCTTGGGTGTACCAATGTTCATTTAGGAGAAAAATCCAACGCTTTTCTCTATGGTTGGGGTGGTGATTTATAGGCCTCACCACCCTAATTGTTATCTGGTTTTTAAGGAATATCTGGAACGAATTCATACTAGATTTGACGAAGGGCTCTAGCACCACACGTCTTCACGAGCCTTCATTGTGGATCGCTCTGAGGGAGTCACCTATTTTTCAGTTACTCCAAGTGCCTCTCTTCAATTCCTCTATTATTGGATTATAGACAATTAATGGGGAATTTTTTTATCACATGATAATTTTTTAGGACTTACATATTTTTATTTTGACATGGCCAAGGTCCTTTGAAAAATCAAAGTTCATTATGAAATACCTTTATGAGATTGTCAATGCCTTTGCTATGAAATTTTTTGAGACCAGGATGGCTTGTTTGGGTGTCTCCGTGAGATGATGGAGGATTTTCTGGGAGTCTCATGAGACCTCACTGTGGACTTCCATAGAGATTCGTGAATGTTTTATAACTATGATAGGCTACTGCCTCCTCCTTATTTTATTTCCATTGTTTTTTTATTTAATGGATTGGGAGTCATTTGATATTACATGAGTAATGTCAAAAGAAATTTCTTTATTTTTTTATGGAGCGTCATTTGAAAAACATGGGTCATATTAGATTCAATGAACATTTCATGGAAAGATCCATATGATTTCCCTTAGGGAGCCTAAGGGGAAGCACATGGTTTCTTGGACATACCTTCTTCATTTCACCAGGGTCTTACGTTGTCTTGTGGGCTGCTAGGAGCATGTCGTATGTATTTTATGACTCTGAGTAGCTTCTGCCTCCTCCCTTTTTTATTTCCCTTATTTTTTCTAAAAAGTTTCGAGGTTCTCAATGATTCACATGGATGTTGTCAAGAATAATTATCCTTCCCATCTGTGATATGTCATATGATCTTTACAACCACTACTGCATTAACCTTTAGACACAATTCCTTCCATTTATGAAGGACATTTGGTTGGATTGTCAAGTTCTTACTGCTAATAAATCAATGTGGCTTAGAGAAGCATATCTGGCTGTCGATGCATGGCCACTATGTGTCTAAGGTGAATTTTTTTTAGAGCATAAGTACTTATCAAGAGGGTAATCTAGGGAACTAATACTAGTTATCCACTACTCCTAGTTAATTTGTGTGACCTTATGATGGTCACACAATCATACGTCCCTTAGAGGATTACGTGATCTGTGAGCTTTGGTCACATTATTTTTCCTTTTATTTTATGGGGAAAAGAATTCCAATATTAAGGTTTTACATCATTTGGGAATTTTTATGGTTCTCATTTTGCGGGCATCAAAAATCCCCCCTCTCAGAAGAGACATCCACGGGGACAAGGGATTGAATTTTAGGTAATAAAATGCCCTCTTGAGAATTTGGTGTTGTTATAAACTAGTGTCTTGATTTGTTCATTCATGATGTAAATGATATGTTGTTACTATGATATTATCAAAATCACCAAAGATACACATCCTTTCCATATCATCAAGTAAACCTGAATTTATGGATCTAAATATTTAAATCATAATATATTCCTTTTGAGAAGAACTAATGAATTCCTAAAAACATGAGATTCTCTACTAGTGTATCTATTCCAGTGATATTGTGATCACGTTTTTTTAGATGGATTTCATGGGTAGGATCCATAACCTAGAGGGAGAGTGTTCTATCTTCTTCCAAATATGGTAAGCTTGGCTAGAGCTGCTAGATTTTCATAAGGTCATGTAGTGTGCCTTAAAATATTTTTCAGTCTAGGAAACTTCCGAGCTTTAGATCTTTGTATTTTATCTCAAACAATATATTGCATTCAGTTTAAGGGAATTCATTTTGGGCCTTTGGTGTGCTGTAATTTAGGGTTTTTGATCTTGGACCTTTTATGTGTGGTATTTTAGGGTCTGTGGTCTTGGATTTTTGGTTTATTATAGTATACTGTCTTTGATCATGGACCTTTGGTGTGCTTCGAATTTGGGTCTTTGATCTTGGACATTTGGTGTGCAGTTATTTAGGGTATTTGATCTTATACATTTGGTGTGCTCAATTTTAGGGACTTTGAGCTTGTGGTTTTGGTGTTCTTTAATTTAGGGTATTCGAGATTAGACCTTTTTTGTGCTATAATTTAGGGTCTTTGAGATTTGAACTAATATTAACGACCATGGAATTTGGTGTCGATGTGCCATGAATGACCTAAAACACACTGAGGTTCTATGTTCTTTCGTGGAATTTCTAGGTCTCAAAAGGATTGAAATTCCTTCCTTGCAAGGAATAGATGCCATTAGTTGGTGTGTTTAATCCCTTATGGATCTATATAATGGACAAGAAAAGATGATATCCACTCTTTTACAAGGTTCATAGAAGAACTATGGGAGTAAATATTATTGAGGGGAAAATACTAGGGATGCTAGGCATGCCTGAATAGTTAGATTGTGGGTGATGTAAGTCATAAAACAAAAGCATGAGTCAATGAATATATGATGATGGAGACATACTAGATATGTACCGTAACACTCTATGATGTTCAATTTTTCCTCAGTGTCATTGGGGCTCACAAGGATTAGAATATCTTTTCCTATAAAGAGGATATACCTTTAGTTTGTGGGTAAAATCTCTTATGTGTCTATAGTATGGCCAAGAAAATTTGATTTCCACTTATTTATGAGGGTCATAAAAGATTTTTTAAGACTCAAATGTCAAGAAGATAAAGTTGGGTATGGAAAGAAAGCTATACCGGAAGGGCTCTGGTGACCTATTGCAATTTATCTTCTAATGTGAAGCTCAATACCTCTTCTCTATGGTTTAGAATCATGATGTGTGGGACATCAAAAGGTTTGAGAATAGAGTGTTTCATTCCTACTATGTGGAAGGGTACAAAACATGGTGACATAATGTCGGTGATGTCCAATCCACTTGAATAGTCTGGTTATATGAATTGTAAATCACGATCCATGGATATCTGAGATAACTGGAGAAAAAATAAAACAAAACTTGTGGGTACAAGTCAATCAGGCCTCTACTATACCACAAGGTCAAGATGATAAATCATGTATTTAATGGGGGCCTTCCTGGGATTCAATGTTTTATTCTGCAGAGTTAATCTATATTACCAGTTTGTTATGGGGATTTTTTTAACTCATACTTCAAATTCATGAATGAGGATTATGAAGAATGTAATATCCAAGAATTATTTGAGCACCCTAAAAACATTTTCACCACCTAGTGAACATATTTTATTTGGGAGGAGATGTGACAATCCATTACTCTAATTTTTTCCTGGACAAGGGGGTCCATTGATCATAGCTTGGCTTTTACTAGGGCCACAAAGAGAACCCTATGATATTTATGAATTATTTATTTGAACCCTAATTTTTTTCATAATCTCTAGAAATAATGATTTTAGGAAAATAATACTTGACTTTTGTTTTGGAATCATATTGCATACTTTTAACATGACATGTTTTTCTGTCTATTTTGCTAAAAATTTAAGGACTTTCAATTTGGACAATTATAGGTTTGAGTTTAAGGTCATACATATTTGAAAAAATAACATTAATTTTGAGGTCATGACTTACACCGAAATAATATGGAATATGTTATACAAGACTCTAATTTGGATACCCAGGTTAAAGATCACTTCAATCATCCTTCTGAGTGGGAGATATAAATGTTTTAAATCATAGCTCGAGGTTATCAGGCTATGAGTAATGATATGGGACTGTTATATTGTGTGTTTATATCATAGTAAGGTGTTGAGTTATAACTTCATGACATCATGCTCACAATAATTATAAAGTCCTTTATATTATGAAAAGATGTCACTGATCGGTTGGTCTCAAGTCCTTCTGTGTGAATACCATGGTCGAATCTAGAAATCTCTTTTATTTTAAAAGGGATATGAAATGCTTGAAGAAACCTGAGGTACATAAGACATGGAGTGTGAAACATGGATTGAGTTGGTTTTAAACTATGGTAGAAGAACCCCATACCCCATTTGACTAAGTTAATTCTCTTGTGGTCATTAGATAATGAATGAAAAATGGGTGATGGTCTACATAGTTTATTGTCATGTAGTGGGTACATTTTCCTTGGAGTTTAATTTCATTTGGTAAGGAAATTTTTCATGTAGTTTATTTTCTTGAGGTATGGATATATTTTTTTGGTTAGGTTTAATGTTACGGGACTATGAAATTTCCCTTGTATTTTAACATTATACGGTAAGAATGTATTCCCGTACAATTTAGCATCAGGTGGTAAGGACGTCAGAACCAATGTGAAATTTGTTATATGATATATTATGTACACAAACAATCCATATTTTAATCTAGATCATACATAGGAAAAATGATCTTATGTAACTAGATTTTTATGCAGTTAGGGTTTATTTTTCATTAATTTTTGTAGTTGAGCCCATGATTAGATGTTCAGGTATCAGTATATATCCCATGATGATGGGAATTAAGTGACACAACGTTCTTGACATCCCATTCTATATAACATCATATGGTGTGTATGGAGATGAATTGACATGAATAAATGGTAATTTTTAGATTGGACCCAATGGTGGAAGTCTATGCATCACTGTGTATCTCATGAAAATGAGAATCAAACCAAACAATGTTTTGAAGGACCGTGTTGTTTAATGTTATTAACTGGGAACTTGGATCCCTCAGCATGAAATGGTGTTATTTCAGATGGTCCCATAAATGGAATCATGTATGTCACTATGTATCCCATGGTGATGGGAATCAAGCCACATGTAGTTCTTATGTAGGTCTGACCCGTTACAAAAAGAGGGGGTACATCTTTATATTGATTTTTTGTGACTGCACCTGGTTTTAAAAATTCAGGCATCCCTGCATGTTATGTGAAGATATGAATCAAGTCACATGTAGTTCTTGAATGGGAAATACTATACTCATGTCTGACCGATATGTAAATGTGGGAATTATTTCTGTTATTTATTGTATCTGGGTCTAGGGTTGAAGACCAAGGTGTCATTATGGATTCTGGGATGACAGAAATCAAGACACTCATAGTTATTAAGGAACCATGTATTTTAACATCATGCGGTAAATACCAAGATAGACCATCATGAATAAGTGGTGATGTTGACGTTGGGCCCAAATATGGAATTCTGGGAATCACTACATATCCCATGAAAATGATAATCAAGCCAGGCATATTTCTTGAGGAATCATGTAGTTTATTTTTATTTGGAAAGGACTCATGGTATGCATTTTGTGGTCTTCCATTTAAGACTAGGATGGGACTTTCAAAAGGTTTTATTCCTTTTTTGTGCAGATAATCCCTTACAAAGGCTCTTAAGCTCATGTGATCTATGCACTAGGTGAGAAACAATTAAAAATAAGTGTACCTCTCACCATAAAATGGTATTTAAGAGTGAGATAGGGAATTTTTGTATCATGTGGTGGTAGGACCAAGATATAATATTGAGGAATCCCTACATATCTTATCGTAAATGAGAATCAAGATATACGTAGTTCTAGAAAAACCATTCAATTTATAATCATGTGGTAAGGATGTGGGTGAATCAATGTGAATGAAAATAAATGTTTTAGATTTGTGGAGTTTTATGTCATAGGGTAATGATGTTACCCATGAAATTTAATTTTTTTTGATAAAGAAATGTATCTACTGATGTGAAGAAGAAGGTATGATACAGGTTAGTGGAGTTTTATATCATATGATAAGGACATTTTCCTTGTATTTTAGTGTTTTTTGGTAAGGGAATTGGATCACTTGATGTGAAGGGGAAGTAATCATATGTCTGGGCCCAATAATTGAGGTTTGAGTATCACTAGATATTATGTAATGGAGAGAATCAATCCATATTTAGTTCTTAGTGAACCTTGTAGTTTAAAATCATGTTTCTAGGATGAACTTCATATATTTTATCATAATGTGGTCAGGACAAGCTCCATATAATTTAAATTCATGTGGTCATGATGAATGATGGGGCTTACTCTAATGTGGATTCCCATATGATGATATCTTTACAAAATATTTCTAGAGAAATCACACATTGGTGGGTGTTTTGATGCACTTCCCATCCATGTTGGCCAATTATTAGGTTCTATTATGATAAACCTCATGTGTGTCATAATTCCCTTATCCCTTGGGTTCTAGTTTTGGGGGCTTCATTCCTGGTATAATTGGGGTTATGAGAGCTAACACTAGTTCTACATAGAGTAATAAATGAATTGAAACCTTTTTATTAGAGCCTCATGTGATCTGATTCTAATGGATATTCATGTTGTTCAGTGTGAGAAATCTGTTCTAATCTAGTAATTCCAATTCATCCAACCAATTTTTCAAATTTTCATCATTTGGGAGTTGTACACAAATGGATACTCTGAGTGGATCTAGTTTTACCTATATGGGTAACAGTACCTTGGTCATGTACATCAATGAATATGGTGTTTCTTGTGCGGAAATACATTTAGTTTTATGGTAGGACAATAAATCATGGAGGAGTTTTCCTGGCCAAGACTTATAATCCTTATTCACCATCTTCTAGAGTATATTCAATAGAGCCTTATTAAAGGACATTATGTTTCCATTTTACACTAAATTATAGAAAGATGAGTTATTGTACTAGACATTGTACTCCTAGTACCACTTCCTTAACTCCATAGAATAGAAGTTTGTGACATTTTCCATCAATATTGTGTGAGGGACTTTGAAATTGGTGATGATAGGGGACTTTATGAAGTTAATTATGTTCTTTAGCCCAACTTATTGTAGGGGTATTACCTCATCCCATTCAAAAAAGAAGCCAATAGTAGTAAATATTTACTTGAACTACGAGTTATGGATGGGGAATATGGTTACACAGAATGAATCCCCTGAATAGAAAATGTCCAAGAATAATTAAATATATATAGAAATTATAGGGGATGATGGATGAATTTTACATGAATCTAGCACACATGACATTATTCGGTGAATTCTGAGTATTCTTTTATCATGGTTTACCAGTAATATCCTAGGGTCCTAATTTGGTGGGAGATCTTGGTCCATGATTGATGGGAATCACAAGTTCCTACATGGAATTCTTCCATGATGGTGAGGATCTTGGATTCTTATATTCATCTGAAGTGGATTCTGTCAAATTCTTATTTAGAGAGAGATTTCTACTCACTTGGGTCATCCCGTAGAGTGAAAGTTTCTAAATAGTGTTGAATCTGTTCCCTTCCAACTCGATCTATTTGGAGAATATAATTTTAGAGATAAACAATTATGGGATCCATCCATCCAAGGGTTGTCATGGACTCATCATTCATTGGGGAAGTGATGGCCTAATTTATTTCTTACATATCGTATACATCGATCGAAGAGACCATTCTGTGATGTGTGATATGGAAGATTTTATCTTCTTGATCAGGGTCATCCGGGATAGTGGTTGCATTAGATAGTGTATTAGTGCGAGAATTATATGATTGTAGAACATGATTTAATATGGTTTCAAAATGTAAATCTTCCATTAATTCCCTGATATAGCCAGTGAGAGGATCTAGTTCCACCTTTTAATGGGCTATTCACCCTTAATTTTCTTTATCCCCGATTCTAAGTCCCCTTTGATATTGTATAGGATACGTGAATCTATAGGTATAGTTGAAATATATTGATGAGGGCTTGATGCTCGACATTGTTATTTATGCAGCCTTCTGATGGTTAGAAAGTGTAAAGAAAACCCTCTTTGTCAGGAGAGACAAATATGACCCCTAATCCATCCCGATTGAACTTTGTGGTGTCCATAATTATATCGATAGATCTCTAAGAGAAACCATAAAAGTACGTATCCCATGTCTGGGGAGTGTCATGGGAATAGAATACCTCTTTATCTTGGAGCTCGGTGTATTCCGGTGTATTTTTTAGGGCAGGATGTGCATTGAGGAAATAAGTCAGGTCTTTTCATTTCACTGACATCTATGATATGAACTAAATGAAATATTATTGTAGAATGACCACCCATTGAGACAATAGCTTATTAAACATAGAGTTGATAAGTATATACTTTAGAGGATTGATACAACAAACCAGGTGGACTTTCTAGTTCCTCTAGTAATGCCATGGATTTTCTACCACAAATATGAGTGAAAGGCAGTTCTTCTAGACATCATAATACCTATTCCCAATACCTAGAATCATATGTATGTGGTAGTAGATACTATTCACACTTTTCACATCATTTTTATATGTGAGTAGGGTGCCTGGTGAGAATTCCATGGTGGCTACATATAAGATGAGTGGATTCCCTTCCACTAAAGGCATAAAAACTGGTGGGTGTAGTAGGTACTTCTTGAGACTTTTGAAGGTATTTTTGTCATCATTTTCCCAATGGTAGGAGATCCCATTCCTCATTATCCTGATGAAGGGAAGATCTTTTCCAGCTAGGTTGGATATCTATCTTCGAATATAGGAAATGTTCCCTTGGAGTCCCCTCGTTTCTTTGAGATTTATGGGGGGTTACATTGCTAGAATAGAACAAGTCTTTTATGGGTCATCCTCGATGTTGCGGTGGCATACCACAATTCAAATAAACTTCCCTGATGTAAATCCAAACAAACATTAACATATTCATCATTATACTATGTTTTTGTAGTTTTCGAAGATTGTTTGAAGGTCCACAAAGTGATCACATCACTATCAAGATTGGAAAACTAGGTCATCAAGATAAAATTCAGTTATCCTTCCCAAGAATGGATTATATATGTAATGCATGGAGTGATGATATATAGTGAAAACATTCTTTAATCCAATGGGAATGACCTCGGAGAAGAAGATCCCTTGAGGCACTATGTCGGTAGTGGCTTATTCATCTTTAGGGTCCATCTTGATATGATTGTTCCCTAAGTTCCCATCCATGAAAGAAAGGGATTAGAATCCATAAGATTCATCGATCAATAGTTCTATGATCGACAATGGGAAGTCATCCTTTGGGAAATTCCAATTTTGGTATATGAATGAATACCCTTATTTTCCCTTTTTTTGATATTTACAATATGTGAAATACATATTGGGTATTTCACTTTTTGGACAAATTTTTCTTTGATCAGCTTGTCGACTTCTGCCTCTACATTGGTATCATGAGAGGGGTGCATCCTTCTAGCTTCTTTCTTGAAGACTCGATGCTCATTGGGTAGTTTAAGATAGTGTGTATACACATTTATATTGAGTCTAGATATTGTCAAATAGTTTTATGTGAATGCATATTGGTGTTTCATTAGAAATGAAATGTACATATCTTTATCCTCTAGGGGCATGGTGGAACTAATCAGTGTAGGTTGTGGGTCATATTATATTCCCATATTTATCTAGTTGAGCTCATCGATGGTGCTGGAGAAACCTTCTTCAAATACAAGATGGTTGTTCCAGAGGTCATCCTCGTCATCTTCTAATTCTGAATATGTAGAGACATTTTCATATGAAGATGTAAATATGGGGGTTTCTCCCTCACTATCATTGTTTGGGAGCCTATGAAATAATACATTCTCATCCCCTGTTACATGAGGAATTATAGATAGATTGTAGAGCTAATTACCTTTCACACTGTCACTGGGGATAAATGGGGTTTGGACCTATGGGGTTAAGTCTATCACCTTAAAATTATTTATGGGGATCCATATCTGATCTCAATTATACTACAAGTATTCAAACGGGTTGTTACCAACCTAGTGGGAGATACGACTTGTATACCATTTTCTTCCATTGGTTTCCTACCTCTATTTTTTATAAATATGCTTCATCATATATGGATCTATATATTTTGAAGGGGTAATTTTCAACATGTATTATTCCATCCTTTCCATTGATTGGGTACTTTAGAAACTAGTGAAATGTTGAAGGTACATCTAAATGACTATGGAGCCAGGGCCCACCAAGATAACAATTGTATGTGGTGTCTTGCTAGATAACCATAAACTCAGTGTCATATGTAAGGTACCCAAACTAAGCTTTTAGATTTCTCTTTCAAAGAGGTTTCTGTTCATGCATATCATACCCTTGAATGTCCATCCTTGGGGGAGATAGGTCTCCCTCTCTATATCTCTAATGTTGGAGGGTTCAAACTAGTATGAGATTTATCCTATAACCTTTATCAACAACAACCCATTGGATGTTGAAATTTTTTAGTCTATCAAAGACATATAAGTTTCTGATGTTCCATTGGATGTCCTCCTCCTAATCTTGACTAGCGAATGAGATGGTGACATGACTTTTTGAGGACATGGTCTTCACATGATAGACTATGACTAAAATGAATTATGTATTGAAATTATATGGGCTCTATATGGATTCAACTAGTGATTATATGAGTTATTTTTGAAAGATAGAGTTCATTGAGGATTGAGTTTTTGGATGGGAGAATATCCATCAATTTGAAAACATCTTACTTTTGTGCCAAAGGATGATGATTCCAGATATGGGGTTATTCTTGGGAATTTGGTTCATGATCCAAGGTATTCAAGGTGATTAGACATGGTCTTGTGTAGATTTAGAGGGAATATTTTCTTCTAGTGGTGTTGGTCAAAAAGACCTTCCTCTTTTCTTGGTTAAATCATATAATTGAACCCCAACTAGATGGTTATGAAAGAAAACTAGACATAGATGACCGCTAGAGAGCTCTGGGGAACCTCTATGCCTTTTTTGGACCTCCTGGAGAACTTTTACATTAGTATTGGTTGTAGATACGTTCTTCATGGGTATATGGTCATAATATTGGGTCTGACCACATCCGCGTTGTCCCCTATAACCTCAGTTCCATCACATGCTGCCTCTTTTTCCCTAGTTATATATGGTGATGTCATATTTTGAGGCATATTCATCATCACTGAAGGGGTTTTCCAGGTTTATCATGTTGACTGAACCAATGATGGTATCTTGATTTGATGAAGATTCCAATTTTGTGGGTCGGTGCCTGTGGTGTTGATGCAATAGAGAATAAGTTTCCAATAAATAGGGATTTATCTTGAGAAGAATATGATCCCTCCTCTTATGTTTCTTCCTTCTTTCAGTGCTCATACCCACCATTGGGAAGAAATTTTGATGTTTCTCTATTAGGTGGTGGATCTACTATAGGTATGTGTTGTTGTTATCTCATGTGGAATGATCTTGATCAACTGTCTTTCGAGTAATACAGTTGTTGAACGTTCATGAATGCCTGGACAAAACATTCTACCAACCATTGTATTCTTTTGACAGAATAATGGTTATACTTTCCACCTACTCTGGGGAGTTCTATGATGCCACCTGTCCATAATTGACCATGCCTTGAAGGATGTATTTTAATACAAAACAGTCATGGATATTATAACCCAGCCTTCTATGGTAAGGGTAGTATTTGAGACAGTTAGTGAGGTTGACCTTGTCATACTTACTAGGATATGGTAGTTTGAGTATATTATTGTCCATGGATTCTAATAAATAAATATATAATTATTCATTTTAGAAGATGTATAATTTTTTCATCCATTCCTAACATCATGGGAAACCATGATTTCTCTATGCTTATAGCCGTGGGAGATTTTGTGGATATCTTCACTCAACAAGAGATGCTAGAAGGTTTGGAGCCTTCCTAGGTGTCTGGATAGGCACTATAGCTAGATTGAGAGTACTGGATGTAGATTTTACTCTGCTTGGACTTTTTCCATATTTTATGATCATTAGTGGAGTTTTGGACCGGGTTCCTTGAATAGCCTCCTTAAGCCATTGTTCCATTATTATGAACTCACAGAACCCACCCAAATATATTTTGGGGATCAGAGGTGTCTGCAAGTCATCCTTGAGATTTTCAACATAGATTTCAAGTAGATTCTCTTATGATAGAGGGATGTTGAGTGAATAGGTTAGACCTTTCCTCCTTGGTATAAAGTTATCCACCCTCTCCTTTTCACATTCAATGTAGTTCATTAGGTAAATAATTTTCATTTTCCTTAATGTAGAACTGAATTGATAAAAAAAATAGATGAATATGGTCCTCCCATCCTACAATGGTTCCTAATGGCATACTACTGTACCAAACAAAGTCTGTCCCTGTCAGTGTTTATACAAAACACCTCAGCTTTGTTTCCTCCTATTGATCTTGGGGGCCCATAATCGGCAATCATCGGGATATGAAGTGT
Source organism: Viscum album (assembly GCA_963277665.1). NCBI lineage: Eukaryota > Viridiplantae > Streptophyta > Magnoliopsida > Santalales > Viscaceae > Viscum > Viscum album. The sequence goes on from OY728119.1 coordinate 1,515,902,682, forward strand.
GTGAGATATTTTTTGGGGTCACCCACACCATCAAAATTAGAGAAGTTAGGATTGCTGAAATTGGGTGGAGTAATATTTTCATCTACCCATTAAGGATATGGATTCCTCTCCGGATACATAGGTGCACATTTCCCTTCCATGGCTTCCATTTCATTAGCTAGGGACTCGATGACATTCATTAACTATAAGGGAACTATTTTCTGAGACATCTCAGATCCATATGGATATTTTAGGGGCCGATGAGGTGGTCCTACTTTCACCTCCTATTGATTCTCGATTCTTCCCAAGACTGAATGATTTCTCTAGTGAGGGAGAGTTTTTCATCACAATAAAGGGAATTTATGAATTTTATGACACCTCCAATAATTTATACTAGCTTCCTAGATCTGGAACCAATCTAATTCTCATAAATTACTCTCTCTAGTAGATCGGCCATAGGATGGAGAATATTCATCAATTCATGAAGACGATACTGAGTGGGAATATTTCCCATGAGTGTATTCTAATTGATTTATCTAAGATATTGTATCACACTCTCATATTGTGACAATTGTTACTCCATATAAGGAACCACAACACTTTCAGATGGAAAATGGGATGTATTCACACCTTTCCATTTTTCTCTCATAGTGTTCCTCTGTGTAGGTAGAAACTCAGTATTCAGAGGTTCCAGATTTTGGAGTCGTCTTTGGTTATGAGTGCGGGAAACCGCATTCGGTGCATCAAAATCACCCTCCTCATAGGCTATATTTTCCAAATTTTAGCCTTCTACATTTATTTCTTGATCTACAATGTCTTTTAAATTGATAGTGATGACATTCATATATTCAAATAAGTTAAAGGTGGTTGTTCCATTACTTTTGACACAATAGGATGGCTCTACATTACCTTTACTAGGGGTGTTATTAAATCCATGGTCGTGTTTGGATGTCTTGTTTTGAAACCCTAGTGGGATATATTTTCCATTTATATACCCTCTTATCTTAGTCTATAGACAGTGAATTTGAGGGAGTTTTTAATTGTGATTTTTGAACGGACCATGAACAACAGCGGTTCATCTTTGAATGGGAGGAGCTGGTGGAAGATGACCATTGATTGTTTCCACCCAACTTGGAGATTATTCATTCCTTATGTGGTGATTATGATAATTAAAATTACCCCAACCCTATTTAATGGGGTTATTTGGGGAAAACTCTGCACTAAAGGGTCCTATTTTTTAGTATCTAATGGCTCTAGTCAAGGATATGGTGACTCCTAGGATGGACATGAAGATAAAAATGCCCCCAACCTAGAGAGGTGGAGTTAATCTGCAATAACTTATGATGTCCCCAGGGTCCATTTAGAAGATAATTAACTCAGTGATTATGATTGAGATACAAATTCTTCCATCATAGTAGGTTGGGGTTTTCCTGCAGCTACTACCAATGTGTCCTGAATCATCTTAGGAATTGATGATCTGGGAGGTGGAGGTGGTGGTAGATATTCCCCTGACCCAGTAAGCTGGGTCTTCTCTTGGACGGATGATACAGGAACTGGTACTCAAGTCATTTTGATGTGGCGCAGATGTACTCATGTAGGATTTGGGTGTAACGACAGCCTGTGATGAGATCCATTCATTTCAGGAAGTTTTTCAAGTGTTAGAAAATTTAGTCTCCATGTTCTAAATTCATTCTTATTAGTTCGAGGGTCTAGTTTGGAATCATGTTGTCTATCCACTATCTCTTTGTTTTTCATGTCTGGGAACCATAGAAGTGGGATCATTTTGTTGTAGTGACCAACTAGCCTGAGCGTTACCTGATCCCATGATTTCACCATAGTCTATAACATTAAAAGACATCATATCTAAGGGGTTATAATATTCCTAGGTTACGAAAAGGTGTAATGATCCAGACTATTCCCATCCTTTAATATAGATTCATGATGTAGTTTTAAGGATTAGCTACCAAAGAGTTTTGATGAAATATAAGAAATCATGTTGCATATTTGTGTTGTTCTTTTCTAGGTTTGGATCCTGATCCATGGAGATAACATCTAGATCTAGCTAAAAGTAGACTATCTTAATGGTACGATGGTGACCTTTATATCCTAGATAAGGGAGGTTTCTAGCATTTAGCTGTAGAGGAGTATCCCACATATTTTTGTGTAGATAACTATTGCACTCATTTTATATCTCTTCTAGGATCTCATATTCAGATGTAAAAAGGGGAGAGAACATGATGTGGAGGTTGTTTTCAGCTAACTCTATCCATATTTCAATGTTGGACTCCTCTTCATCATACTTACAAACCTCCATCTGGTCAAACCATAAAAACACTTCTGAAGGTTTCATGCTGGCAAGAGTAGAGTATTGTTGGAAGTTGATGGGGAACTATATGCAGTTTACCCCAATGTTTTGAGAACCTCTCTATATTAAGGTGCCTGAGTTTTTTACACCCCTCTATATGAATATTTATGGTCAAGGGGAGGATTTCCTTATTCGTGGGAGATATCATCTTGGGGAGCTTGACCATGGTGGATGTCGGGATTAGAGTCCTTGTGATCCATCTCCACACCACCAAGAGGAGGATTATCTTGTTAATGAATGTCTTCTACGTCCACTTTGATAGATGAGTTGATAGACCATTGTGTTATTGAGAATGTGTCTCAAAAAAACTCAAGGTCACTAACATCGTGTAAATTGGGAATATGGTTCTCGATTTGTTTTATGGTCAGAATATGCCGACCTACCTTTTGAAATTATGTTGGGATATGGGCATGATTTATGATGGTTTCCAGAACCTTCTTATAATCATCTGGTGATGCGGGAATATGAGCCCACTACTAAGAAGATATTGTACTATGCCAATAATTTGTCACATTATTGAATGGAATATGTTCTTGTCCCAAGGAATGTTCCATAATAACTTGGGAGCCTTAGTCAGGATAAGAGTATGAGCTTGATCTTGATCCTTTGGGATATGTGGCTGATCTTTCTTATAAGGAGTATGATCCTACCCTGAGGCATGTGACTCTCTTACATGTCAATCCTTGTTTGGATCAGGAATATGATCCTAGTCTAAATATGCATCCCCATCCAAATATGTTGATGGACCTTCAGTATAAGATAAGGGATATGAGAACCCTCGTGTATTCTCTTCGAATTATGTTGTAATATTTGATAATTGGAAGAAGTAAGAGTATGCGCCTGACATTCGTGATCTCATGGAATATTCCAGGTAGATTCACTAATAGGGATATGATATTTTCTTATGGCTTGGTCCATTCTCACTTGGTTAGACTCATCCATAATGGGGATATATGCCCTATGTTGGGCCTTTGGAGTATTCTACTAAACTTCTTCAATAGGAATATAAGCTGGTCCCAATGCTTGTTCCACTCTCACATGGTGAGCCCTGGCCAAAATAGTGATATGATCCTGATCCTGGCCCTTTTAATATGTCACTAGAATTTTAAACAGGAATGTTCCCCTTTCAAGAGGATTGTGCCGCTCTCACCCCTTGATCCCCAGTTTGAACGGGAGCATGACCATTGTCTGATGCCTCATCCTTTATTAAAATATATTGATAATCCTCCTGGATAGAAGAAAGAATGTGTGCTTACTCTAGTATACAAAATTTTCATGATGATAATAGATCTGAATTTTTTTAGCAGTAGGGATAGGATTATTCTCTATTACCTTTATCTGAAATAGTTATGAAATATGATGGTAGAGTTCTTCAGTAGTTGCTAAAATATTTTCTCATTTTAGAAAAGTGTGTGCAGGGATATATGCCTACACATTTTTCATCTTTATTATACCCCAGTATATGTATTCGATTGAAGTATAGATATGTTCCCACTGTTATCCTCCTTATGTGACCAGAATATGATGATGGAATTTGGGAATGGGGGTAGGGATATGTGCCTCCCTCATTCCTACTATAGGAATATGCATGCAAACTCATCCTGAGCATGCAGGGACATGAGAATGCCTGCTGGTTCCTACTAGAATATCCTGGAGGACATATTCAGTAGGAGTGGGGATATGATACCTCTCCAGGATATTCAGATCCTTCCTCCCCCAATGAGACTTCCTTATTGCTAGTTCATGGGAATCAAAGGGGGAAGGGTATAGGGTGGTACCACCGGTAGGTAATTGGAGGATATCGGTGGGATGGTGTTGGTGATGGTAGTTGACAGGTTCCTTCTCAAGCTATTCCTGGACCGAAAGGGATCCATATTTGGCTTCATGATCCATCTTAATCAAAGACTGAAGGTGGAAATTTTCATGCTCTAAGGATAAACTCTTGAAGTGGTTAGTTTTAGTGAGAAGGGATATTGTCTTAGTAGAAGGTTTCCCTAGGATATGTAGACTCACCAGTATCCATTCTTGGATAGCCTCATAGGTGGATTCCATGGTGCGGATTGTACCGTGTTAGTGGTACACCCAGCCCATCATGTTTGCCACCTATCATCAAATCTATTGAGAAGGTCAGTTTGATTTGCGGCCTACAGGGTTGGGGTCATAGATGATTTATGTGAGAGAATTTTGTATGATGAATACATTGTCTCAAATTGGGATGTTTTCAATATCTGACATTAGGCAGAAAACACAAAACAATTTTACCAATTAGTGAAATATCTTAGGCATAATGTGCTAAATAGTGTATGCATGGTTAACACAGTTGTTCTTTTATTCTCGATTTGTCCATTCTTCTCATTCAGACATATCAAAACATGGATGGATTTATGATAACCCTGGTCATATAGGATCCTTCATAAGATCATTCTAGTCTTATTTCATTTTTTATATAGTATTTCCAAAATAAAGTGGCCTACAACATGATCATTTTGGAATTTGAGAAATTCACATAGGGATTTTAAGTTTTTTTCATATAGTGATGAAAAAATGGATCAAAAGATGATAACAAAATCGTTTTCTATTAGATATCTTGGTGTTGGGTTCTCCGTTTTTGTTTCATCAAGATTTCATGACATTGGAAATGGGATCATTCTTGATAGTCTGATTTTGGGGGATTAAGGACTTGATCAATTGACCGAATCAGGTTTTACATATGTTTAGTCTTCCTAAGAAACTCTCAATGGATCATGAATCCATAACTGGGTACAAACATGCATTCCAATGTCAGGTGGTCATATGGGTTTTTAGGTCCAATAACTCTTGGGGATTGGCATTGGTCAATAGGATGGGAAGTTGGGATCATCACACTATTTTGGTGGAAACTATTTCCTAATCTAGGACTCTACTATAGATTTAATATGTGTCTATGAATTTCATCTTAATACTAATATGGGACTAGCTACCCTAACCAAATGATCATGGGATAATTATCTTTCATGTGCAAAATAATGGGGTCTCTTTAGTGAATTCATCTATATGTATCTGAGTACATCCATTGTTTTCCAATAATGGGAATTTTCTTATGTGCTAAAGATGTATAACCATGTACTTCAGAATATGATGACACATAAGGAGGTGGTTAATATTCCAAGGAGGGGATAGTTCCATTATGAGGCTTCTTACATATCTTAGTTATTGCAAGATTAAAAACACTCATATCTCACTAGAATTGTGCAGTTTACTATCATGTAGAAAGGACTCATATAGGTGCTCTGGGACACTAGGTGTTCAAGCTCGGTTCCTGGAGGGACTTTCTACATATCCCAATTATAGAAATAATCATATTTGTCGCAGTTCATTTTAGTTTTCAGTCAACTTTCGAATGAGGTAGAGTGATCATCACATGAGAACGATTGGGTCTCAATGGTTAAAATTTCATTAGAATAGGGATTACATTGAATTAGATGTTTATTTGAGCTTGGGCCTTATAAAAAGAAGTTTAAGGCTTTGTTTATATCCTATTTATTGTAGTATTAAACCTTTTCAATGTTCAATTTGACCCTTGGGATTGTCCCCAAGGTATAATCTTTTTGAATAGTGGTGAATATATCATGCCACTCATAATGGATTACATACTAACATTTCCCTGGCTATTGGGTATCCATGATGTGAATGGTATGACTATTGCAACTCCCTAAGACCATGTGAGCTATGCGCAGTATGAGAAAAAAGGGATAGTAAAAAACTAGTCCCATTTTATATGAATATGGGGCTTATGCACTGGGAAACCCCTTGAGATGATTAATATAGAGATCAGGTCTTAGGGATGTGTCATACATATCCTAGTTATAGAAGGAATCATATTCATCATAGTTTAGTTCACCCCTTTATCAGGGCTTACACACTGGGGTTTCCCTATAGATCAGGGCTTACACGCCAAGGATGGAAAATGTTATCAAGTCTTGGGAGCCCCTCACGACTCGTCCTTCTTGTCTATAATATTTCACATCACCCATTTGACTTGTCTAGAAGAAATCAAAATATCCATATGGTTTGTTCTAGAGGTCATCACATAACCTGGTTGACATGCCTAGTGGGTGTCACATGATCTAGTTGAATTATCATTGTATTATCACAATATGTGGCTGAAACACATGGAAGGTGTCATGGGAGTTAGTATGACATGTCTTTGATGGTGTCTCGTGTATTGTATGACATCCCTAGAGGGCATATCAAGTCATGGACAACATGTCTAGAGGGCGTTGTGAGTCTTGGATGACTCGCCTAGAGGGTAAGACAATAGCTAATTTGGTATGCCTAAATGTGACCGAGAGACTTGGCTGACATGAGTGGGTTATGTTATATGTGTTAGGTGATGTATCTGATAGACATCACAAGACTTGGGTGACATTCCCATGGGGACTTCTCTAGACAAATGTGGAACACATAGGGGTATTGTGTGACTTTCTCTAACATGTTTGATATATTTCTCAAGACCAAAGTAGCATGATAAAGGAGTGTCACTAAATCTGGGTGACATGTCCCAGTGTTTTCGTATGTCTTGGATGGTTCACGTGAAGTTCATGAGGGTTAGTGTACAAATTTGTTTTGTTTTAGTCTTTCACCTTTAGTTTTTCTCTATCCTTTTTATTGTAAATGCCTTAAATTTATTCAGTGTCAATTTATTTTGAGTCTTTAATGATTCAATAGACATTAGATATTTTCTTTACATGCCCTGATAGAGGTCCATAACATGATCTATGAATGATAATACGAAGTTATTTCTGCATGGAGCATGATCACTTCAGTTGTTCTCTGGTGTATTACCTAACAAAAGACATTATATTCACGAGATCATCTACTTCGAGAAATATTGTTTAGTGCTTTTCTTTTTCAATACACTTGGATAAAAAAAATCCAACCCTTTTATCTGAGGCATTGTTGGAGAATTATAGGCCTTTCCACCTAGACTGTTTTCTAGTTTGTGTGTCATATCTAGCCTGGATCCAGGCTGGAGTCGGTGAAGGGCTCTAAGGCCATTCTACTTTGTTAATATTCACTATGGATCACTCTGAGGGTGTTTCCTGATTCTCAGTGATCGTGAGTCCCTCTCTTCAACACCTCAATTATTGATTTTTTGGCCAATTAATAAGGAATTTTTTTATCACGCGGTCAGGTTGAAGGAATTACATATTTTTATTTTTACATATTCAAGGGCCTTTACAAAATAAAATTCCATGTTGAAATAACTTTGTGAGATGATTGATTCCTTGACTAGGACATATCACGAGGCAAAGATGGCTTGTTTATGGGTCTCTACGAGATTAGGGTGACTTGTTCAAGAGTATTGTGGGACCACAGTACAGTATTCATTATCACATTGGGAAACTTTTATGAAAGTGAGAGGTTTCCACCTCCTACTTATTTTATTTACTTTGTTTTATTCTTCAAAGGTTGTGGATTCATGAGAGATTACACGAGTAATGTCAAAAGAAATTACCCTATTTTTTGATGATATATCATGTGACCAACATGGTTCTTATGGGAGTGCATAATAATTTCATGGAAAAACTTATTTGTTTACCCTTAGGTAACCGAAGGGGAAGCAAATAGTTTCCAGGACATACCTAAGACCTTTCATGGAACGAGGCTGGAAAGAAAACGAGTACTAGTGGGATGAGGCGGACAAGTCATCGGGGGATCGTGGTGTCTTGTAGGCCACCATGACCCTATCACTTGTCTTTTATGACCACAAGTAGATCATGCCTCCTCTTTTTTTATTTACATTGTTTTATTCTATAATGTTTTGAGGGTATCCTAGATTTTTTTGGTTTTTGTCAAGAATAACATCCCATCGATGATATGTCGTATCATCTTTATCACTGTTATGGGCCTCCACCTTTTTACATCATTCCTTCCATTATAAATGGATTTTTTTTGGATTTTTAGATGATTTTTTCTGACAATCCTTCAAGCTCTGGTGGGATATCTAGTTTATGTTGTATGACCACTAGGTGTCCAATGAGCCTTTGTGAGAGTAGATGGACATGTCATGTGGGGCTTCATTAGACCTGGTGTTTTTTATCCACTACAACTGGTTCCTTCACATGACCATGTGATGGTCACATGATTGAAACTCCCTTATAGGATTACATGATCTATGAGCTTTGACCACAATCTCATTCATTTTCTTTTGTAGGTAAAATAATACCCACATTTAGGTATTCCTTATTTTTTTATTTTTTTCTGGGTGTCAGAATAAGTACACACTCTATTTATTTTTCCATGCTTTATTTAATTCACACAAAATACATTGCACTGTACTAAGGTTCAGATTTCTAGAGATGAAAAGTTTCTTCATCCTGATGATGGAAAATTTTAAATCCCCTGCCCATCGGCGTCCACTATATGCGTCAGTTCCTACAAACCATGTATAATGATGATTCTTATATAATTAATTATATTATTTCCAAGTAAAGTAGTACTATTATGATTTTATATCTAATTAAAAACATAATTATATATCTAAATGAAAAGAAAAGAAAGTTTTACAAATAACACATACAAAAATGGTATTTTCACTATTCACTACAAAATCAACCTTTTCATAAAAATATCATAATTTCACCCTAAGAAAATTTTGATATCATAATTTCAAAAAATACTATCATTTTTCATAAAATACTATCTATAAAAGTGGAAAAATTAATTATATTATCTGTAGATAAAAATTAATAAAAACAATTTTGAAGAAGACTTATTTTTGAAGAATAAACTTTACTATGAATTGAGTGATTATTTATAAATAATTAATAAATAAATTAGTAATGTGTATGACCAATATATATATATATCATAATTTAGTTAATCCTATTAATACATCCTTCAATTTAACATCCATTTTATAACTATAACATTTAAATAATACTATGTTATGGCTTGTTTAAGATCAGTGTTGTGTGTTGTGTACTCTACCAAACATTGTGTTTTAAAAATATCTAGTTTCTAAAATTACAAAAAGAGGATCATCACTGAATACTAATGGAAGTTTGATTAAATTAATCATATTTCTTGATACAATAATTTCCAATTAAAATTAAATTATATTGTACGAAATCTGCCACATTGTATTGTTCCTTTCCCATCTAGGATGGTATCTACAGAATTATTTTGTTTCTTCTACCAGCATTACGATGCAATGGTCTCCTTGACTGGATATGTATGGCTTTCTACCTCCATTTCATGTCCTTCCCCTTGAGTATCAGCACCATAACCTTATGATCATTCCTCATGTGAACTTATCTCTTGTAATATCTCATTCCACTTGTTTTTCCCCTCCCTTTAGGGACACTTTACACCCTAGTTCAACTAGAATTTCACTCAGTCTTAATGCATCCAAAATTAGAGTTTCTATAGAACTATTATTTTATTATTTTTTAGACAACACTTGAAATTAACTAATCTATGCACACAAAAAGTTCAGGTCCTCATGGTGTTTCCCCACATCCTTACTACACTGCCTCACATCCCCACATTATTTCCATACATCCTATACTTTAAACATATCAAAAAAAATTAAGAAGTTTGATACTCCAACATAAACACCTATAGTTATCATGGATACCTAAATTACATTATCTATACCTATTCAGAAGAAATAATTACCCCCATTAGTCTTTCAAGTATTTCATTATGAATGTCTATGTCAAGAAAAAATAGACACATATCTCTATCCCATCAATTACAATGTTTCCTTTTGGACCGTCAACCAATGTCCAATCAATAATTATCTTCCAAAGAACACACCAATTAGGCTTTAATAGAATTAAAATTTTATCCTCATATAATTAATCTCCATTATTGATCATGATGCAAAGTTATGATCATTTCAATAACACATCATTCATAAATAAAAAAAACTCATCGTGTACATCATTTTTTTCTAATATATGTTATTTTTTATAGTAATAATAGTACCCTTTCATATAAAATATTCCTTAAATTGGTTTTAAATGAGGGGATAAATGCTCACCCCTTGAGTTATACACTCTAAAAACATCATTTATTAATTAAGGTTCCAAATGTTAGGCCTCTATCTTAACGAGTGGTTCACACAATAGAAATTAGGGTATAAGGAAAAGATCAAAAACTCTTCACCCTTTATTATTCTAGTTTCAAGAGATACAAGCATAATAAAAAATAAAAAAATGTTGAAGTATCAGGATATAAGTATGAAAGATAACTCTCAGAGTAGAAGGCCACTCTTCCTAGCGAGACAGGTTGTATCCTCCCAAGGAATAGTTCAGAAAAACAGTTGAGATTGAAAACTAAATTTTCACCCTACACCTACCTATTTACCCTTATTTATTACCCACCCAACATTCCCAACAAAAAATCCAAGTAAAACAAGGTAAATATAAATACTATCCCTTTTTAGTTTCAACCACTCCCACTTAAATAAAAATCACATAATTACACTCACCCCAGCCCACCCATACTAGCATACCCACCTGACAGCTCTTCCCAACCCACAATCTTAGAAAGAAACCTCATTCATCTCATTTTCCTAATAAATTATATTCACAATGATGGATTTGGTTTCATGGTGTAGTAATAGATCCTAGAAATTCATAATGAACATGCAGTATCGAGTACATCATCCTTGATGTCTTTATTTGAGGTAACAATGTAGACTATGTTACCATTGTAACAATATATGAATGATGAATCAATATCAAACACATATATATTTATATAAATTCATGTTCCATAAAAATATCTTATTAATTAAATAAAATGTTACATCAAATTTATTTTATCATTTGAATAATTTTGAAACATTATATAGGATCATTATATTGGTGTATAGAATTAATTTGACAAACATAATGATACATTATTTCTATCACATTTGATTGTAATTAATTATTCAATTATCAAAAAATTTAAAGCTCTTGTGTTCTGTAACCCTTCATTCACTTTTATTTTCATATTTTTTATGACATTATGAAAATATAAACCCCTTTTTATTCGAAAATAAGTGGAATCATTAGAGAATGAATCACCATCAACTCCTATTAAAAAAGGAAAAGAAGAGAATGGAGTCACATACTTAATGTACAAAAGTGAATTAAAAATAATAAATTTTCATCCTCATATTGAAATTTTATCATTTAAGTGATGTTTGATAAAAAAAACAAGTAAAATAAAGTTATTTTTTTATGAATACTATGAAATTTTTACCTGAATTACTGGGATTGGGAAAGAGTTACACATAACCTCATGTAATGATCCCCATGAAAAATATGTTTCAAGCTAGAGACGTGGGCCTTAATAGTGTTGTGGGGATACTATGCCCTCAATAAGAATATTAATACATCACAAACATAGTAAAACATAAATAAATAAATAAACTATACAATCAAAAGTAAAACAATAATTTCATATTTTAACAAGTGGAATACAATTCATAAAATATAAACCAAAATAAAACTCTTTATAATGTGGTAGGTCAACCAATGTATAAATATATAGGAAAAAAATTCTAATACACTACGATAATAGTCTGGAGTATATCTATGTATCTTCTTTTTACTGTAGGATCCACCTTCTTAGAAACCTGATGCATGGCCCTTTCCCTTACCTAGATCAATGACCGTGAAACCTACACACGCATTGAGATTCCCATGTAGACTATCAGTATAAACCTATTCAGGCACCCAAAAAAATTCCTTACCATAAGTGTAACAAAATAAAAAATTCTATGTCATGAAAAGAAAGTAACACATAAATAACCTATCATGTGTTGAGTCATAATGTAGTAATCAAGCTTCCTCGAACCCCAAATCTACCTTATTTGAAACCATTTCAGAATGAATACCAAAAGTAGTCATTTCCTATATTCATTTTAAACCTTTAAGTTATAATTTCATTCTCAACTTCTTTTATAGTCCCACTCTTCCTTTAATGAGTAATATTCTATCTCACTTCATATCAATTACCTTTGTGCAAGATGGTATGTACAGTTTAAATTCTAGAATCATTTAAACTCTACTCATGTTCATGGACATTATATTTCAGAACAATGTTCTAGTAGTTCCAAATCATGTATCTCATCTAAAATCACACATTAATTCCCCCAGTAGAGGAACATACAATGTTCTGACACTAAACAACAAGCCACTGAGACCCATGGGATATCAATCAATCTATCCATGCTTCCCCTCTAAGGATCCAACAATCTATTCCAAATTAACCTAGTCATCTTCATATCTAAAGCATAGATTCTATACTCTATGAAAACATACACATATGAGGCATAACATAGAAATAAAAAGTACGGAATATCAATAAATTTCTTACGGGACACACACATGAACAAGAGAATCATATAAAGCAAGGGTATCAAGGGTTACACATGCACCCACTTGTGAATCATATCATGCAAGGGTCTCATGGGCTACACAAGCACACACATCTAAAAAATTACATAAAAATTCATAAAAATTCCCCAAATTGAATGGAATTCCTACCTCAAGGGTATTGATGCCCGATGACATGAATTGCTAAATGAATAAAGTTTGTGCACTAATGATCCCTAGATCCATCCTCAATTCACATGAGAGTTCAATAATCTTGATCCAATAAGAACGAAATGAGAAGGTATAAAATTAAATTATACTTACCCAATTTGAACCATGATCACCAATGAATCTAGATCTAATCAAGAGAGAGAGATAGAATGATCCTCAATCGATATGGGTTTTGATCCCATAATGATTCAAAAATTCTATGTTAGATCAAATAGAAATCCATAGGCCTTGACATAACAACTCAGATATATGATTCATCACAAGAGAAAGTGGAGTTCTATTCTAGATAATCATAATCATGTCATATGGATTCCACTGGATCAATAGGTTATTCAAACAATAAAGGAATATGAGAATAGAGCCAAATTATCCTTAGAGAATCTCATTTGTTCATTTTGGATGAATGAGGGTTCTGTTAAGTTGGGGATCTATTAAATAGGTGTTTGGGGGGGATGAGGTTACCCCCAATTAAAAAAAATTGTGGGGCCAGTTGATTAGTGGATGGTCCTTAGAAAGATATTATCTCTTAGAAAAGCCTTAGACTAATGCCACTACCACTAACTAGTTGATGGAACCTAGGTTTCTCTTAGACTACTACCACCAGCACCAGATAGCATGTTCCACTAAACTCTCTAACCGGAGGAATCCTAGTAGCTCTAAGGCTAGTGTTCAGTTCCCAAATATCCTTATTATCTCGATCCCCAGTCCCAAATACCTCTAACACATCTCAAAATATGAACAAAATACAACCAAGATATGTCAAATCTAGATCATGATGTACTTTAAAATTTTAGGATGTTACAAATCTCCCCCAGTAACGACTTCTCATCCCTATGAAGTGTCTCTAGAGGTATTATAAAATAACTCATTACATTAGGCCCAAACATTAGATTCCTAGACCCATGTATTCCACTGTAATACTTTCTCACTTCGATCTAGAATCCAAACTAGATACTCCAAAAATAGTGCATTAGGTTCTAACTAAACAACCTCATTGTTGATCACATGCACAAGAACAAGATCATACTTAAAAAATTGAGAAAAATGGAAAAAAATATGAAAACCTTGATATCATGGAGAAAGATATATTCAGTGAGACATTATCCTAAAGTGTTCAATAATATTGAACATTCCCATAAACCATGGTGTCAATTTTCCAAAAATTTTCAAACATTGAGGCCCTAACCAAGGTGAACCCAACAAGAATACCTAATCGAACATAGTGAAATCCAATTTTCACTTACTCTCATTAGAATTTTGGAATTTCTTTCCCTGAGTAGTCACCAATAACTTCTGAATCAACAATCCCAAATCAACTGTCTCCTACACCAAACACAGTGCATTGACAGATGTCTCACCCTCCTCATTTCAACACATTAGTAAATTATAATAATTAAAATCGATATCCTTTAATAAAGTAATAGAAATATATGAATAGAAACTATAATTTTACCCAAAATCTACCAAGGTCATATGATCATACCATACACAAACCAAATCCAAAATACATACCCTAATCATGTCCTCTAGAATATGGCCATCCTTTCAAACTATCCATCAATATACATATGATATGGTATACTTAGATTCAACTAATCCCCCATTTACTTTTTTATTCCATTCCAAAATCGCAATGTCAAAATATAATTTCATTTAGATACTATACCCATAGGTACACCTTGAAATCATTCAATCTCCCAGATGTATATCTTTCCAAACTCATCCACTGAGTGAGAGTCTTGAAAGTGTTGAAAAACATTCACCAGCTGATAAAAAACAACCTATAACACTTCTATTCCTCTCAGGGTCATGGGTAACCTTGTTAAAAAATCTATCATCACCTCATGCCACACCCATATGTAAATTGGAAGAGGCTGAATAAATCCTCCTAGTCACTGATGCTCGACCTAAATCTTTTGAAAAGCTAGACAATGAGGGAAAATACCTTCCATGTCCTTTTTTATACCTAGAAACTAGATATTATATCTAATATTATGATACATATTAGTTTATCAGGGTCTCACTACCCATAAAGATTCATGATAGACCATCATTAGTTCTTCTCCCATAGGAGGGGTAACTATTATCCTGCATGAGTGTATATCACATCATTTTCATCCTAGGACCGTCATTGAACTTTTCATCCCCCTCCAACCATTCTCACATTACTTAGAATATAGTATTAGACACTTCTATAGATCTCAATCGATCAACCAATGTAGGAGTGATGAATAATGGAGAAAAGTTCACCACCCTTTGATCCCCATATTCACCCATCGACCAATTAGCTAACAAAATCATTAATCTTATTTCTTTTCTGAAGGACACTATCTACGATTGTGTCTATTTATAATAAGATAATATAGAAAAAAACATTATATTTATTTGGAGTATATTCCATATTAAAGAAAAATTTCTATAGATACTAAACCAAACACCTCTACCAAATGTTCAGGTCTCACTAAGAGAATATGTAATCTAAGCTTCTGTGTTCTATGTAAATGAAAAATCTCTTACTAAAAAGATTGTTTTTCCCATATTTTAGTGAATTAACAACCATAACAAACTCCAAATCAAGAAATTTTTAGTTCAATTAGTGGGGTCAACTTTGATTAAGTCCTTAAGAAACTACCTAATTCATCTCCATCAAAAAAGTTCCCAATATGATACCTAAATCATCATAGTAAACAACATAAATAATCCTAGATTAATGAAAAAAATAATCAATGAATATTTAAATATTTTATTTAGATCTAGTAAATCCTCCTCACATTGTTATATTCATTAAAACTTTTCCCTATTCTTGGTTATCCCGGTTATAGGAACTTCTATGTGGGAGAAGTGATAAATAAAACATTTGTAGTATATACCAAAACCAAGGAAACTCTGAATCTAAAACACATTACTAGGTTCTTTCTGAGACATAAAAAACCTCTATCTTTTTACTATATACTTATATTCCAACCTCAGAAACACATGCATATGGAAGCGTACCTCTTGGATCCAAAAGTGAAACTTTTAAATCTTGGATTAAATAAAATGTGCTGAAAATAAAATTAACACATTATCAAGTTGTTTAGTATGCATATTTGAGGTTTACGAATATATCAAGATATAATCAATGAATATAATGATTTAGGATTCCAATTAAAGTTGTAAATCCTATTCATGATTCCCAAGAAAATTGTTGGATTATTTGTTAACCCAAATGACATCGTAGGATACCCGTACTACCTATATCTTATTTCAAATGATGTCTTTGATATATCCTCATATATTACACAAAGATGGTGGTTTCTAGAATAGAAGTGCATATTATATAGCCACTAAGATCCCCATAAATAATCTAACAAATCATCAATTCATGGAATCATATACATATTCTTCATTATGATTAGATTCACCTTCTAATAATCCTTGCATAATCGAAGGCTACCATCCACCTTCTTACAAAACAAGACTGGATCACTCTAGGGAAAATTAATCTGAAAAATAAATCTTTTGTCCTCAAAATAATCCAGATATGCTTTCAGTTCCTTCCACTTTGATGGTTACATATGGTAATGATGAATCGATATAGGTCATGAACCTAGAATTTTTTCACTCTGAAACTCAATTAACCAATTTAAGAATTCATCTGAAAAATTTCAAGATAAAGATCCATTATAGATGGAAGAGAGGATAAAATTGTTTCCGGATATACCACTAGAACCATACTCACCACCTATACTATTATGGATAAGACATGGATATGGTATATTCCCAATCTACATTCTCTTAAATCCCAATATATAGTCAAATCATACATCACTTCCATAAGAGTGGTGAAGGTAACCCATCTCCAGTAACTATCAATGGGATTTTGATAAATAGTTAACCAAGAAACAGAAAAAAATCACATCAAATATAGTCATTTACAATATCATAAAATCCATTGGATTTATATTGACAAAAAATATAATGGGACACTTTGAACGTATCTGGATATGTTCAATATTCCTTCCCAAGGGTGTGACAAAATAAAGAAACTCAGGGGAGAACTAAACCAGAAATTCTAAACCCTACACAACATGAGTATATATGAAATAATGATAATATACTCTATAAAATATAGTAAGAGAAAAAATATATGTAACCAATACCATACCTAAAATAATCTATGTTCCCTCTCCACCATCTGCTGTAATATGTTCTATAACATAAACCATTCACATTTTTGTTCCATATCTTTCCCATGTCACTGAATTCTACAGAGACTGAATCTACTACTGAGGTTCCCATCCCATAGAATATCATTTCCTCCATAATTCATTATATGATATATTCAAAAAAGGATTAAAGATTACCTATATGTAATCATCAATGACACTCTTTATGTGATTTCATGTATGATTTACTATAGTGACTGTTTCACCCATAGTTATAACAAACAAGGGAGCCTCCTTTCAAAGATGGAGTTGAGGATCCCATACAATGATCCGGATGATGGTTTCCTTCCTATCCCCTATCCTCAGTTTTCTAATTCATTCTTCTATAAAATTCACCCATAACACCACTAGAGATGAACCTCACTAGTTCACTAATTATTAGAATAAAACCAATTGCCTTATCTTCCTCCAGAACCTTATAAATTGTGAGAGACTTTTTAATAACATTTACATATGATGTTTGATCAAAATATTTAACCCAATACATCAACTTATGTCAATTTCTAATCTAAACTTCCAAGCCTTCTTCCATTCATTATTTTCCAAGAGAGGAGAAAATGGATAAATATTGTAAATTGATCAAAATAAGAATCCATGGTCGTTGTTCCTTACTGAAACTCCATAAACTATTATGTGAGGAAAAAATTCAACATATCAATAAATAATTCCCTAAAGAAAATTTACTTAAAATTCTACAATGTAAGTACCTCATTCCTCTAAAATAATTCATTATTATATACCACCTTTGAGAAGGTCCCTGGATCATAAAAGAATCCAATTTTACCCATATCTCATCAACATTATCCACCAATTAAAATATTACCTTGATGATTTATATCCATTGATCATTATCCTTGGGCCCTCCAGTTCCTTGGAAGGGTGAGGGATGCAAAATCTGGAACAATTTAACAACTTTGACTATAGTTTGACCACCCCTATGTTATCCTCCACTCTAAATATGAACTAGTTGAAAGACTCATTCCTAAATCAGTTCTGCTACCTGGACCACTAAATAGACCCTTAGGTTATGCTCAGCTGTATTCTCCTTCTTGTATAGAGGAACTATAAGATAATCATCCCACCTGGTATCATTCTAACCCAATTCCCTAGGTGTTCCCATAAGACAACACTCTGATTTAATTATATGAAAATCCATTATAAATGCTTATAGATTCCTTCAATATCCCAAATAACTACATCACTCAAGAAATTTATATGCACACTCAAAATATCACAATAGGAAGATCATCCAAAGAGGCTACCCCCTTTTTAATGGAATAAAAACCTTTTCACTACCTGGGGATTGAGAAATTAATTATGAAAATACATGTTATTCATAGTCATATACATAAAACAAAACATTTCATTCTCATGTTTAAATAATTTAAATTTCAACATAAATATATCAAATAAGAAAAAATCATTAATTAATGATGACAAATAATTAATTGAACCATTATGAAAGATAATAAGTCATATGCATGAAATGTGAACATACATACCTACTCATGATGCATGAATGATCCAAAATCTCATAAACTATAACATTATAATAAGACTCATGATCAACATGAAGTTTTAAAATCAAAATTGATAATATAAATCCCATCACTAATAACTCGGAGGTCAATTACACATGATGTAGTCAAGGATACACATAACTCCCCTACTCGAGTTCCACATAGTCTATCTACTTTTTACCATGCCATAAAAAAACTCTAGAAAAAAATAAAAGGAAACCATGGTCTAATACTAATTTCCCATACCTTGACCCAAATCACTATGTTTGGGTCAGAGTTCCACATGGCCTCATACATGGATCTCCATATGCAAGAAGATAGTGAATAGTAGTGAGGGACATAATAGTTTTATAGGGAGATTATATGTAAGATCCCAGTTTTGGAAGGGTATGTTTTCGTTATGTTTTGGTTAAATCCCTTGTTTCGGGATTCAAGGGATGTTTCTGGAAAGTGTGAGAGGCCTTGGGGGTGTTTTGGGGGCTTGGTGCATGGAAGAAAGGAAATCTGGGCAAGGCAGGCCGGGGCGCACGACCTGCGCACGGCCAGGCAAACCGTGTGGCCTGCCCAGTCTAAATCACGCGACCCCTCCTCCTCCGGACAGTGGTATGCGCACGGTTTTCCAAACCGTGCGGACAAACCCTATGGCCACTTAAAGTTGAGAAAAATTACAAGTTTTCCACTCCATGCTTTAAAACCCCACTCGATATTTCTTCTCATTTCCTCCCTCTCCACCCTAGGCACGAACCAAATCTCCTAAATGCTAAAAGAGACCGATCTCCTTCGATTCTAAAGGGTTTTTGGTGTCGTTGGTTGCGGATCGATGCTCTGGGTAAGGATAATCCCATCCTTGCTTCTCTTTTTGGTTTAGGGTTTGTATCCTCTCTCCCTCTCATTCTGAAGCTCTAAAACCCTAACTTTTGGGTGAGTTTTAGGTTGAAGCTCCAAAGTTTGGTTGGATCGAGGTCTAAGGACTCAATTGAGAGTGCGTTCAACTGTGTTTTCAAGGTAGGTGGTCTATAAGTGATATCCCAAAGTTATTTGGGTATTTTTGTATGTTTAGTTGTGTTCTTGATTTCTTTTGGTTATGTTTTAGATAACCTTGGCATGTCTGGTAATGACGATGTTTAAAATGGAAAATGAGAACCCTCACGATCCCTGTGGGATGTGTTGGGATAGACTTGACCTAATTGTGGTCATCCATAGGATGTGCCGGCTTTTCCCAAATTTAGGGATTGATATTAAACAAGTGACCATGTTGTAATGAATTGTAGAGCCCTTGATAAATATGTTGGCATGATTGGTTAAACTTGGAATAGAAGTTAGGTGATGCACCTAGACTTGGAAATAACCTAAGGGTTAAAGTGGAATGGGTTAAATGGTTGATTCATGGGAATGATGAACGGGTTAAATGGGTTAATGTGTAACCTGATTAAATACCATAATGGGATAGATTATGGGTTTAATGTTGAATTCTTAGTGAGATAGGCATAACACATGGGAATTGGGTGAATGATTAAATGATGTGAAATTGTAATGTGTTGATGGGTTAAGGCATGATGTGGTTTCCCATGTGGGTTGTGGTGAATAGTGTTTGCCGAAGGGCAATGGTTTGGATGGTTGATGGTTACTTATATATAAGCATGTGCACATGGCTTCGTAGAGTGGGGTATGACTTGGAGATCTACGCCCACGGGTCAAGTGAAGACTGAGATTCTAAACTCCACCCTAAATGCATGGGTTAGGAAAGGGGACTGAGGGTCTATTCTCCTAACGGTTGCATCCACCCGGACTGAGGCTTCGAGGTGATTTTATGGTTTCTATGAGGGGTTAGTCCTAGTGAGATAGGATAACGATGTGTTTACCCTCTTTCATGTGAGTGTTGGCCTTAGACCCATGTAACCTAATGAATGTGATTAACCCATGGAAATGTGATGAAATGCTAAATGGTGATAATGGGTGTGTAATGAATGGTAATGGAAGTGGAAATGGCTTGGTTCTAAACTGGTTAGTGGTACCTTAAATAGTTACTTGGCAATTATCATTCATATTAATTTGCATGCACTATCTGTTTATACTGGATATTTTGTAGACATCGTTGGTGGTGGCATACTGAGATATAATCACACCCTACTCAGGCCGCCATTGGGTACCTGAGTAGACTTCATGATTGCAGGTCAGGATAAGGTCAAGGGTCCTTTCTAGATAGTTGAGTGGACATGGGTAGCACTTGGTGGAGGATCCAGACTTGGAGTCAGGACCATTTTTGGGATTTTGGTCGTTGTCTTTATTTTTTGGTTTTTTCACTTTTTCACTTCTAGTATGACATGGCATATTTATTATTGTAAATGGATGTTATACATGTTCTGTGATTATTGGTTATTGGTTCCACTATTTGGTTTAATTCGATTGTGGCTTACTCTGATAAAAAGGGGGTATAGTCTCCCCACTTGACTCTGTAGACACCCACTACTGGTCAGCAGCCTTGGGAATACGGGGAGGAGTGCTTAATGTTATGTAACCACCCGGCTCGGAGCACCGGTTTAGTGGCTTCCCGATCGGGGATGTTACAAAGTGGTATCATAGGGGGTCTTTCTTCTCCTTCTCTAAGGTCTTGTTATTTGGGATTGGTATCCAATGGTTAAGATAGGTTGGGCCTTCGTAATGAGCTCATGCTTGGGAGTATCTAACCTATGTACGAGGGAAAACCCAAGTCACCCTTAGTGGGAAATTTTGTTCTTGGTGGTGTGTTGTTACAGTTTATGATATTTCATCGTTGGGTGATGCCCATGTGGTTTGATGTGACTGTTTTATGATATTTGGCTCGTGGCCTTAACGACACGAGGATTGGAATTCATGCATCATTATAGGCACCTAGGGAGATAGGTGACATGCATTGTATTAGACACACGCACGGGGTGGGTGTGTGAGGCAGGAAAGTAGGGTGCATCTTGTATTTCATGAAACCAAGAAATAATGAGAAGAATGAAATAAAACAAGTGGGTAAATGATGTTTAATAGAGTAATAGGGTTTGAAACAAGTTGAAAAATGTTGTAGGGTTAGCATATGAAAAGTGGGTTGTTGTAGCTTGTAAATAACTTTTGATAAAGTCGTGAAATTTATGTGGTATGTGTGCTAAATCTCGTGCTTAGAATTGTAGAGAAATGCCACCACGAATTCAGTTACCAATTGGGAAATGAGAGGGTGTTGCTGACAACACTCCTACAGTAGAGGAGCAAGAAAATGTGGCGATCAATGAAGGTAGAGAAGACCAGTTCCGAGAGAACTTGGCTCACCTTATGCAGATGATGGATCAGGAACCAGGGTGGGTTGCACCGAGTATGTTTGAGCTGACCAGGGAGTTCCAACTACAGCACCCTCCGACTTCCACCAGAGAGGGTGGGCCAGAGGCAGCGGAGTTCTGGTTAGAGTCTGTCCAGATGATACTGGATCATCTAGAGACCCATGTTGAAAAGAGGGTGAAGCTGACTGCTTATATGTTGCGAGACGAGGCATTGGTGGGACATTCAGGCTCAAATTGAGCAGGCTGAGGGAATGTCGTGGAAGGTTTTTCAGGAAAATTTTCTGGAGAATTTCTACCCAGAGACCTTGAGACAGGAGTAGGCTACAGAGTTTATAAGCCTGACTCAGGGATCACTATCGGTGATGGACTATGATAGTCGCTTCACTGATTTGAGACACTTTGTCCCAGTGTTAGTAGGGGATGAGGTAGCAGTAGCAAGGCATTTCCAAGATGGGCTGAGACATGAGATTAGGTCTCATGTAAACATCTTCCACTTGAAGAGGTTTGTAGAGGTAGTAAATCAGGAACTGATCTTAGAAGGAAACCTGAAGGGGGCTTCGGGAAGTTGGCTTGTGGTGTCAGTGGGACAGACAAGAGGTGCAGCTACCGAAGGTCGAAAGCGACGCCATGAGAGCTCACAACATGGTGGAAGTGTGAAAATTGGCTGGAAGAGTGGGTTCTCCTCTCAGAGTAGAAATCAGGTGTTCCACTATCAGTGCGGTAGGCCGGGGCATATGTGTGGTCAGTGTCCTCGTCCTCCATTTGGGTTCCGTTCGTGCGGCCGGATGGGACATGTGCAGAAGTTCTGTAGGAGACCTCAGAAGGTGGGAGAGTATGATGGTGGAAGGAAGGTACTGGATATGAGAAGGGGATCAATTTCCCCATATCAGGAAGGTATTTGGAGCTTCATGGGTCGTACTAGTAGGGGCGGTGGACATGGAACTCGAGGGAAAGATCGTTCACACCAGCAGGGCAGTGTAGCACAGGGCGTTCAGGCTGGAGCCTAGGGTAAAGGGGCAAGTCAGCTTCAGGTAGTTCATTTCATGCCTGGTGATGTCGAGGCTGGACCATCAACTATTCAAGTTATGATCCTTGTATCTTCTACTTTTTCTAGTGCATTGTTTGACAAAGGTGCCACACACTCTTTTATCTCTGCTCAACTTGTGGTAGTGCTAGGTTTACCTGTAGAGGGGGTGTGTGGGGTGATGCCGATTGACACTCTGTTGGGGGTGCGGGTTGAGGATATCAATCAGTGCAAGGGATGTTCCTTGGAAGTTGGTGGGTATCGTTTTTTGTAGGACTTGTTCATTCTTGATATTACAAGGTTTGACCTAATCCTAGGAATAGATTGGTTGGTGTTGTATAGGGCGCACATAGACTTTTACTATCTCAGAGTATCGTTCAGGTCGCTTGAGGGTGATTCTTATGTCCACCGTGGCGAATGGGATGTTCGGGCAGGGTGTGTGGGTCTGTTTTGTCAACAGATGAGTGGACTCACAGCTTGAGTGGCATGTCTCATACTGGATGAAAATTCAAGAGGGGAGTAGTCTTTTTTCCCTCCTGTGGTGGATCGTTTTCAGGACGTGTTTCCGGAGTATTTCTTGGGGTTACCCTCTAAGAGGGATGCTGATTTCACAATCGAGTTGTTGTCGAGAGCGGATCCAGTTTCTATTCTGCCATACCGAATGGCATCGGCAGAACTCCAATAACTGAAGGTTCAACTTGAGGATTTGGAGCGTAAGGGGTTTATCTGTCCTAGTACGTCTCCTTGGGGATCTCCCATTCTTTTTGCAAATAAGGGTTATGGGTCGTTAAGGCTGTGTGTTGACTATCGAAAGTTGAATCAGATGATGGTGAAAAATCGGTACCCTCTTCCTAGAATTGATGACATGTTTGATCAGTTGAGGGGTGTATCGGTGTTTTATAAGATTTATCTTAGGTCGGGTTATCACCAGTTGAGGGTGAGGTCTTCCGACTACCGCGGACAGCTTTCTGGAGTCGGTACGGGTTGTTTGAGTTTGTGGTAATTCCTTTCGGCTTGACCAATGCACCGGCGGTGTCTATGGCCTTGATGAACTAGATCTTTCATCCCTATCTAGATCAGTTTGTGGTTGTCTTTGTTGACGATATCTTAGTGTACTCGAAAACTCACGACGATCATGCCCAACATCTTGACATCATCTTGGGTACGCTAAGAGAGCACCGACTATACGCCAAGCTATCCAAGTGTCAATTCTGGAAAGGTGAGGTACATTTTTTGGGTCACATCATCTCGGAGGCAGGTGTGTCAATGGATCCAGAGAAAGTGCAGGCAGTTGTATCTTGGGACCAGCCCAAGAGTGTTTCTGATGTTCGGAGTTTTCTAGGTTTGGACAGGTATTACAGAAGGTTCATTTAGTATTTCTCTCACTTGGAAGCACCACTTTCAGGCTTGACCAAGAAGGTAATTAGGTTCTAATGGTCTGAGGCTTGTGAGAATGCCTTCCAAGAGTTGAAGAAGCGGCTAACAACCGCACCTATCTTGATCTTACCTTAGCCGGGTAATAAGTACATCGTGTTTTGTGATGCGTCCAAAATCGTACTTAGGGCTGTGTTGATGCAAGATGAGTGGGTGGTGGCTTATGGGTCAAGGCATTTGAGACCCCATGAGTGGAAGTATCCCAATCATGACCTTGATTTGGTTGTAGTAGTGTACGCCTTGAAGTGCTGGAGGCACTATCTAATGGGAGAATGGTTTATCGTGTTTACCAACCATAAGAGTTTAAAGTACATCTTCTCACAGCGGGAAATGAATCTTCGGCAGCGAAGATGGGTTGAATATCTCCAGTCTTTTGACTTTGAGTTAGTGTACATGCTGGGAAAGGGAAACAGTGTTGCTGATTCTATGAGAAGGAAGGTTCAGAATTAGATGGTTCAGGAGTCCAGCACTGATTTGAAGGTGATGTCTTTTTTTGCAGATATTCACCTGGAGGTGCAGGAGGAGAGTGGTCAGGTCACTCTTTCTTCCTTAGTGATGGATTCATTGCTTTTAAGTTGAGTTAAGGAAGGTCAGCTTTATGATCTTGAGTGTTTCATCATGAAGGAAAATCTTAAATGTGGGGAGCTACCTTCTGGCTGGGCCGTCGGTGTGGACGGTGTTGTTCGTGTTCCTGATCGTGTGGTTGTGCCAAATTGTGTGCGGGAAGATTTGATGTGTGACTTCCATGCATCAAAGTTGGCAGTGCATCCTGGTTTGACCAAGATGTATCGTGATCTCCGATGGCAGTTTTGGTGGCCTGGAATGAATAAGGAAGTTGCGGGATTTTGTGGCGTGGTGTCTTACCTGTCTGCAGGTGAAGACCGAGCATCAATGCCCAGGTGGTTTGTTGCATCCATTACCCATTTCGGAATGGAAGTGGGATGATGTGACAATGGATTTTGTCATGGGTCTTCTAAGGATGTTGTGGTAGAATGATGCAATATGGGTGGTTATGGATTGGTTAACGAAAGTGGCTTACTTCTTACTGATTCAAGAGACCCATATAGTCGACTAGTTGGGTGAGCTGTATGTTCAGGAAATAGTGTGGTTTCATGGTGTTCTCGAACCATAGTTTTGGACCGAGATCCATGTTTCACATCACGTTTCTGGAAAGGGTTGCAGAAGGCACTGGTACGCATGTGTTTTTGAGTACGGCTTTCCACCCGCAGACGGACGGGCAGTCGGAGTGTACGATCCAAGTGTTGGAAGTCATGTTAAGAGCTTGTGTCTTGGACTTAGGTGGTTCTTGGGAGAGACACCTATCGTTGGTTGAGTTTGCCTATAACAATAGTTTTCAGGTTATGATTCAGATGTCACTGTTTGAGGCACTTTACAGGAGGCCGTGTAGATCTCTGTTGTGTTAGCTAGAGGCCGGTGAATCCAATTTGTTGGGACCAAGTCTCGTGCAGGAGACTTAAGAGAGAGTTAAGTCGATTAGGAAGTGAATGGATACGACTCAGAGAAGGCATAAGTAGTATGTAGATCGGAGGCATAGACCTCTTGAGTTCAGGGTGGGTGATAAAGTGTTCCTTCGGGTGTTGCCAATGTTGGGTCACCGTCGGATATGAAAGTAGGGTAAGTTGGAACCCAGGTTTGTGGGACCTTTTGAGATTTTGGAGAGGATCAGACCAGTGGCTTACCGATTGGCTCTTCCAAAGTGGTATGGTGGGATTCATGATGTGTTTCATGTTTCGTAGCTTCGACGGTATCACCCTAACCCATCT
Source organism: Viscum album (assembly GCA_963277665.1). Lineage (NCBI taxonomy): Eukaryota > Viridiplantae > Streptophyta > Magnoliopsida > Santalales > Viscaceae > Viscum > Viscum album. The sequence goes on from OY728119.1 coordinate 1,515,928,887, forward strand.
CATTTGGTTGATGTTGAAGATGTAGAGCTTGAGGCTGATGCGTCCTTTGAGGAGCATCTGGTTCGTGTGGTGGATCATAGTGAAAAGGTCTTGTGAGGAAAGGTTGTGCCATTAGTGTGAGTACTATTGAAGCATGGGAAAGTTCAGGAAGAATCTTGGGAGTGGGAATCGGATATGCGGGCTCAGTGGCCCGAACTCTTCGCTTCGGTGGATCAATGAGGCTTGGAGCTCGGCTCGAGGACGATCCGTTATAAGGTGGGGAGGTTGTAAGATTCTAGTTTTTGGAAAGGTATGTTTTTGTTATTTTTTGGTTCAATCTCTTATTCCGGGATTCAATGGATGTTTCTTGAAAGTGTGAGAGGCTTTGGGGGTGTACTGGGGGCTCGGGGCACGGAAGAAAGGAAATCTGGGCGAGACAGGATGGGGCGCACGACCTGCGCATGGCCAGGAAAACCATACGGCCTACCCAGGCGAAATCATGTGACCCCTCCTCCTCTGTACAGTGGCATGTTCACGGTTTACGCACGGTTTTCCAAACCATGCGGACAAACCGTGCGACCACTTAAAGTTGGGAAAAATTACAAGTTTTCCACTCTGGGCTTTAAAACCCCACTCAGGATTTCCTCTCATTTCCTCCCTCTCCACCCTAGGCACGAACCAAATCACCCAAAGGATCCAAGAGACCGATATCCTTCCATTCTAAGGCGTTTTTGGTGTTGTTGGTTGCAGATCGAAGCTCCGGGTAAGGCTAATCCCATCCTTGCTTTTCTTTTTGGTTTAGGGTTTGTATCTTCTCTCCCTCTCGTTCCAAATCTCTAAAACCCTAACTTTTGGGTGTGTTTTAGGTTGAAGCTCCAAAGGTTGGTTTTATCAATGTCTAAGGACTCAATTGAGAGTGTGTTCAAATGTGTTTTCGAGGTAGGTGGTCTACAAGTGATATCCCATAGTTATTTGGGTATTTATGCATGTTTAGTTGTGTTCTTGCTTTCCTTTGGTTATGTTTTGGATAACCTTGGAATTTTTTGTAATAATGGTGTTTAAAATGGAAAAGGGAAACCCTCACGATCCCTGTGGGATGTGTTGGGATAGACTTGACCTAATTGGGGCCATCCATGGGATGTGCCGACTTTTCCCAGATTTAGGGATGGATATTAAACAAGTGACCTTGTTGTAATGAATTGTAGATACCTTGATAGATATGTTGGCATGATTGGTTGAACTTGGAATAGAAGTTAGGTGATGCATCTAGACTTGGAAATAACCTAAGGGTTAAAGCAGAATGGGTTAAATGGTTGATTCATGGGAATGATGAACGGGTTAAATGGGTTAATGTGTAAACTGATTAAAGACCATAATGGGATAGATTATGGGTTTAATATTGAATGCTTAGTGACATAGACATAACACATGGTAATTGGGTGAAATATTAAATGATGTGAAATGGTAATGTGTTAATGGGTTAAGGCATGATGTGGTTTCCCATGTGGGTTGTGGTGAATATTGTTTGTCGAAGGGCAATGGTTTGGATGGTTGATGGTTACTTATATATATGCATGTTCACATGGCTTCATAGAGTGGGGTATGACTTGAGGATCTACACCCACGGGTCGATTGGAGACTGAGGTTCTAAACTCCACACTAAATGCGTGGGTTAGGAAAGGGGGCTGAGGGTCTATTCTCCTAACGGTTGCATCCACCCGGATTGAGGCTTCGAGGTGAGGTTATGGTTTCTATGAGGGGTTAGTCCTAGTGAGATAGGATAACGATGTGTTTACCATCTTTCATGTGATTGTTGTTCCTAGACCCATGTAACATAATGTATGTGATTAACCCATGGAAATGTGATAAAATGGTAAATGGTGATAATGGGTGTGTAATGAATGGTAATGGAAGTGGCAATGGCTTGGCTCTAAACTGGTTAATGGTACCTTAAATAGTTACTTAGCAATTATCATTCATATTCCTTTTCATGCACTATCTTTTTATACTGGATATTTTGTAGACACCATTGGTGGTGGCCTACTGAGTTGTACTCACACCCTGCTCGAGCCGCCGTTGGGTACCCAAGCAGACTTCATGTTTGCAGGTCAGTAAAAGGGAAAGTTTCCTTGCTAGATAGTTGAGTGGACATGGGTAGCACTTGGTGGAGGATCCAGACTTGGAGTTGTGGCCATTTTGGGGATTTTGGTTGTTGTCTTTATTTTGGGGTTTTTCCACTTTTTCACTTGTAGTATGACATGACATATTTATTATTGGAAATGGATGGTATACATGTTCCGTGCTTATTGGTTATTTTTTCCAATATTTGTTTTAATTCTGTTGTGTATTACTCTGATAAAAAAGGGGTATAGTCTCCCCACTTGACTTCGTTGACCCCTGCTGCTAGTCGGCAGCCTTTGGCATATGGGGAGGTGTGCTTAAGGTCATGTGATCACCTAGATCGGAGCACTGGTTTAGTGGCTTCCGGGTCAGGGATGATACATTATAATCTTGTGAAAAATAGTCACACATCAAAAAAAAGAAAAAAATATATAAATAACCACATAAATGTACACCATAAACAAAAACAATAACGAAATACTATAAAAAGTGGCATACAATTCAGATGAGATAACCAAAAGAACCCAAATCATTGTGGTAGGTCAACCAAGGTTGGATGAAATAAGAAAATAAACTAAATACATTGAATATATAATTTATAGTCTATCCAAAAATCACCTATGTCCTTAAATATTTACCTACTCAGATTCCCAATTCAAGGCACTTTCCCTTAGCTGGATCTCTAACCATGAAATCTACACATGCCATGAGATTCTAATGTAATGATTGAGTATAAACCTAGTAATAAAAAACCAATGCATCTTTAACATAATAGAAACAATATATAAAAGTGTATACCATGAGAATAAAGTAAACATGTTATTATACAATCATGTGTTGAGTCATCATGTGCTAACCAAGCTGCCACAAACCCTAACTCTACTTGCTTCGGCACCATGCTGGAAGGAAAACTATAAGTAGTAATTTCCTATATCCACGTTCTATATTTAAGGAATATTTATATACCCAAATTACATGGAAAGTAAAACTCTAACTTTAAGGAGTAATAATAAGGATTAACTCATTGTTATTCCCTTTATTCATGATGGTACGTACACTTGACATGAATTCGTCATTGGAACTGTACTCATGCGCATTAACGTTGACCATCAGTACACCATGGTGGATATTCTAAATCATGTACCTCTTAAAAAATATAATGGTCATTCCCCAATTATCTGAATTTACCATGTATTTATTCTAACCAATATGCCATCCATATTCATGGGCTATCAATCACGTCATCCATGATCACCCACAGAGGATCTAAATAGTGATTCATGAACTACCCGAACATCTTGATATATAAAGAAGAGTTTCCAAAATCTATTCCCAAATACATATATATGTAATAAAATATTAAGGAAAAATATTTCATATAATTAAATTTCTCATGGGCCACACAAACCCACATATGAATCGTATCATGTAAGAGTCTCACGGGATACACACACACACCCACATATGAATCATATCAAGAATGAGTCTCATGGGCTACGCACGAACCCACATGCATATCATATCAAGAAAGTATCTCATAGGCTACACATTCCCCCACATGTATATAATTCTATAAAATTATATACAGTAAACCCAAATGGTAAGGACTCCTTTCTTAATGAGTATTGAATCCCAATGCTAAGAAATCCCACTTAGATAAAGCCCTCACAAAAAAGATCCCTAAAACCATCCAAAATTCATCACATGATGAGTATATTATCAAGATCCAAGTAGAATAACATGATAAGGGATAGAATTTATTATACTAACACAAAATAAACCACTTTCAGCAATGGATCTAGATCTGATCTAGAGAGAGAAAACAATTTCCAATAGATCACGGTTTCAATACTTCAAAAAACCAAAATATTTTCCATTAGATCATATATGAATCCATATATGTTTACATAAAAAACTAGATCTATGATTCATACCAATAGAAAGGGGTTTTAGGCTAGATATTAATAAACTTATGGTATAGAATCCCTCATATCGATTAGATCTTTAGAAGACAAAGGAAAGATGAAAAGGGAGTAAAATTCACCTTAGAAGATCCTCCTCATTCATTCTAGATGAATGAGGGTCAATAAAAGTGAATGAGATATAAAATATGGGGTTTTAAGAGGATGATACATGTTCTCCCCTAATTAAAAATTATTTTGTTTCCCACTGGTTGGAAAATAGCTCCAAGAAGAGCCTTAGACTACTCCTTCTATCATTGACTAGTCGGTGAAACCCAAAAAGCTCCAAACATACTGGTTAATACCCAAAAGTACTAAAATTTTTGGTACCTAGTCCCAAAAGGAATCTAACACATCTCAAAATCGGAAAAAAAAATACAACTAAGATATGTTGAAACTAAAGAATAATATACCTTTAAATTTAACGACATTAAAAATGCTCGATCTAGAGTGTCTTGGTGATACAAAACTCATTTCTAGGGATATATTGATTTTCTCTACTGGAATAAAACTTTTAGATACATATATAATGAGTTAATTTTTAATTGATATATAAGAAAATTTTATAGAAATTTAAAATTCATATATAATTTTGACCATGATTTGAATGATTCAGTTGTTAGTTGGATTAATATCAAGAACAGTAGTTAAAGTTACAAATTTATTTGAGATGGATAATATTGGAACAATAGGATCAGTTCAAAATTATTATTACATGGAAAATAATTCTTGATGAAATATATTTATAAATTTTTTTTTTTCAATCATGATTTGATAGGTTCATAATGTTTCAATTAAGTTATTAACACTGAAATATAGTGAAATTCATCAATTTCACATTAGAAGTAAGGCAAGGTGACTACGACAATATCAATATTAAATATGTGAACTTCCTAAAATTAATATTATTAAATAATTATTTTTATTTAATAAAAATTATACAAATATGATTCATGATAACACATAAAAAAAGTGAAGATAAAATCATGTTTGATCTATGGAATGTTTATCTTTATATTATTTAACAGATTGAATATTCCTTTTGAATAAAAATAAGGGAATGAATTCCCAAAAAGTAACACTGCATGTGGAAGTAAAATTTATAATGATAAATATTTCATTGGATCATTGGATCCATAGTACATTGATGATAGACTACTATTTTCAAAGGAATACAATCAAAAATAACAAATATCTCCACCAGAAAGAAAGATTGGGCTTCAGTTTCCTCCTAAATAGTAATAAAGGGAAGCTATAGTTTCATAACCTACACCTCGTCGATAAGGTTCTAACTAAATGAAAAAATATAGAGTATGTAGTACTAGAAAAATTATTTCTAAAACATACTTTGATAATAAGATTAATGAGCTAAATAAAGAGTAAAATTAGTTTCAGGATGATAATGACACCTTACATTCAAGACTGGGTAGCTTCGTTAATCATATCAAGAATAGAAGTTATAATACTTTGATTATGATTAGATTCAAAATGGAGGCTCAGTTTGGATAATTATCTTAATTTTTTAATTCTGTGATTGGTATCGGAAATTTTACTAATTTTCAATATGAAGAAGGTAAAACTAGTGTTTCTATAAAACTAATAACTGAGAAGATCTTATAATTTTACCTTTTAAACCATTAAAAACTGTTAAGGAATTATATATTGGGTTTAATAAATATTCTCAAAAATATTATGAGGAATATCCAAAGAAATATTATTCATCTAAGAAAAATAATTACTATAAACCACCTTAATAAAATATGTCTAAGGATGTTTATTTTATTAAGGAAGAAAATTATGGTGGTAAAACTATAAAAGATACGACATAAATAGAGAAATCAAAGGTATATATAGTGAAAAAGAAAATGATTTAGAGAAATTATCGTATTATAAGATGTGTTCATAGGGTTAGAGAAATATTCTATGGATGGAATAATCTATAAAGAAGAATAATTCAAAAGTGCATTTTATTCCAGATGATGATGAGGATGAGATTGGTATAACATAATCCTTCTCGATATCAAGTGTTTAGTTGACACCATCAATTTTGTATTTTGTTATACCAATTTCTAATACAATAGCAACAAATTTTCGTCATATTATTAGGTAAATTATTTCTTTTATTTATATTGGACAGGTTAAACTATATCTCATCAAAATTCATCAAAGTAAATTGAAAGATCTTAAAAATACAATATATAAATATTTTTCAAGGGTTATTGATGTTGCAGTACAAGTAATTTTAGATATTATTACATCTTTTAAAGAGGTCATGCCAAATATTGAAGGATAACAAACAATAGAAAACGATTTAATAATGGATTAAGTGGTTGCTGATTTTACTGTTGATACAATTTTAAAGGAAACCATGGAATAAAATAGTGAAAAAACATATTAATGTATCTAAAAAATCATAAAAATAATAATTTTTTTCTTTTGATATTTTTATTAAATGGAATATTTTTTATAATTACTTCTATCAATACAGTATACAATACTATTATTATTTTAAATGTTTTATTGATTCATTATTTTTTATAAGCTTAAAGGGGGAGAAAATTGAGTATCTGTGAGAGAATAAGTTATAATATGTGAGTTATTTCGTACACAAAGAGTGTTTCATGGATCTCTATGATATAATAGAATGTTTTAAGTATTTTGTTTTTATAAATTATTATATTTTCTTTACCAAATGGGGGTATATTTTTGGATCCATGATCTAATGATGTATTTTGTTGATAGTCACAAAATTCTTTAATTAGGTATTATGCTAATTGTTGGTTTTGTTTTATCTTAGTTGAATTATGAAAATTAATAATATATAATTTTAAAGGCGCAATACCTTATAAATAATATTCTCATACATAAAAATAAAAAAAAAATTATATAACCCAAACATAGAGATAAATAAGAATTCATTTAGTGTCATAATCCCTTAATTCTATTTCAAATGGCCGACTTATACTTTTGGGATTTTCATCTTGCTTTGACTATTATCCTTTGTATATTTATTTATTTTTTAAGTGTTTTTATTTATTATAAGTTTATTGATTTATTAAATCATCACTAATATCTAGTAATTCTAAATTCATTCCATAAAATGAAGAGTCATGATACCTAGGGTGAACTAAAACATAATGTTAGGTCAAGGGAGAACCCAATATGGTTTCAAGACATTACTTAAAGTGTTATTTTATATTTTGATATATATATATATAGACAATATTGGAAGCATAAAAAACAATGGTGTCCTTACAAAAATAGTTAACTCAATTATGTATTTTTGGATATTCGATGCACACTACATTCGAGAAAAAATAACTAACTATGTTCACACATGAGATAGTGTATTTTCACAAATGCCTGGTTGTGGAACTTTATGTGACAATGAGCATTAGTTAATAGAGTATATAAATATTCAATTTTAATAGAATCATAAGGTGAACACTATATCCAAACCATACATAGATATTGATAATATGTTAAATATATATCCTATTTCAATACTAATATTGGAATATTCAAATGCCTTATTATTTTGTTTCCAACGAATACATCAAAGATGAAATGAACTGTCTCATAAAGATATAGAAATTGAAATACACTTGATTTATCAACTAAAAACATAAAATATTTAACCTATAAGACTATACCATTTAGGATCAAACATAGAGAATATATGGTTTTTTAAATCAATAGAAATTATCCTTTTTCATGATTGGTTTTATAAAATTAGTAAGAGACTAAGGTGACTATGGTCATATGATTGATCCATTTGTGTTGTGTTAATTATTTCTAGATGCTACATTTGAATTTATATTACATTTTGATCATGTTATTTCAATTAATTCAAGATTTATTATTTATTTTGGATCTTAGTATTCAGTTGTATTTCTGATTCTTATCCCAATGTGAAATTTCATTCTATTTGATTTATGTTTTTACATATAAAAGTATAATTCATGTTTTTTAGTTATAATTATACTAAAATTTATGTTTAATTATTTATTCTACCTTATAAAAAAGTAATAGTGTTTGTTTTCCCACTATTATAAAATCTATGATTTAATAGGGTTGTGACTGGTACACCCTGGTTCTACTATTGTTTAATTTTAATTAATTTTGGGTTATTTTAGTTTTTTCTAGTGTTTCGGTCTTTATTGGGTGTTTTTTGGTGGAGCATAATGTTTTGGGGAGTTAGAATGAGTTACATGTTAGATTTGTAGCAGGTCACTCTATAACTTGGGGAATCCATGTTATGCCTTGAATTATTTTCATTGAGATTTTTTTGGGAAAATGGTGATTATGTCATGGAGTGGAGGGCTACACCATTCTATTTTTTGTGTAATGGTAGTTTTGAGTTACGGGGATATGTCTACACACCCCAGGGGTTAGGCTACGCTATGGTGGAAGTTGTGTAAGGATAGCTTGAATTTGAGTAGAGGTTCCATTGTGTCGTAGGGTTAGAATATTACATAGTGTATGTTTCCTAAGGGTAATTTTGAGTTGCGTATAGGTATCTCCATGACACATGGGTTAGGATTTTCCATGGTGGATATTGCATAATGGTAAGTTTTGGGTTTTTTAAGGGTAAATCATGAGTTGTGTATGTGTTAGGAATTCGTGGGGGCAGTTTTCTCTAATTGGGATTAGATGGATTTTTTGGGAATAAGTTTCCAAGGGATGTTAATTTACTTTGGGGGATGATAGTAATTACATATTCAATTATAGTAGGTAGGTATATTTGGTTGTCTAAGTAGTGGATGGTACTCTATTAATAGGGGAGTGTTGTAGTGGTCTGATACAATTAATTTTGAATTTACAACTCATTATTTTATAGGGATGTCTGATCTTTGGAGGTTAGGAAAGGGATATAAAGAGTGGTCTTCTCTTGAGGCACCTTCTTCTTCCTCGTTTCCTTTATCTGTAGTATATGTTCGACTACAAAAATAATAAAGTTGTTGTCATTTGATCTATTCTTTCTTCCCAAAATTCCACAAAGTAATCTATATTAGGTATTAGACCTAGAATTTGGTTATTTCACTTGTTCCACTACTGGATATGCCTATGTAGAGGAAAATAATTTTTGTTGGAGAATCTAGGAGAAAACATTGAAATATATTCTTTATGAGTTGATGTGGAATTGTACTAGAAAGGAATTTTATTCAAGATAGAATGACTTTATAATATAGTAAAACTAAACATAGTGAACTAGATAGGTCTAAGGAATGTTTTTGTTGAAGTTAGATTTTGTGCAATTTTTAGTGTTTTGGAAAAAAAATAATGCATGTGAAAAGTGGTGGATATTAGTTGTGAGATGATGTGTGATACATTGAAAAACAAATTTGTTGGTTGTTTACTATTTTTCTCCTTAATTGTATACTAGTTAGAGGTTAGTTTCTTATTGTGTTATTCCTTCTTATTTTCTAGATCGTGACATTATGGATGGATATAAGAGCTGATTTGGTGGTGAAAAAATTGGAATGCATGAGGAAATATCAAAAGAACGAGTTATAGAAGCTGAAAGTGTTTATGGATGTTTTTCTAAAATGAAAGAGGATCTTGAAAGAAATTTACATTAAGAAGTGAAAAACATCATGAGGATAAGTTATTCATACAGACATGGATAAGTGAACATGCATCACTATCTGTACAACAACGTATTTCTGGATCTTTGGAACCTCTATATATTGGAGAGATGAGTTCCGGTAAACTACCAGCCACATCGGTGTGGAAAGGTATGGTAAATTTTTGGAAAAAATGCATTAACTTATACTTTCTACAATATGGTAGTTCACTACACTACATCCATCATGAGTTTTGACAAATGAAGCTATGTAGAGGACCTATTGATTTTTTATAGGAAAGAACGTTACCTATTTTTGTTGGAGGTGAGCCTTTGCGTTTGGATTTATTTGATGCTGGTGCTGTAGAAGAATAAATAACATATGTTGGTAGTTTTTCTGAAAGTGTTATAAGATATCATACGATATTTCCTCAAGTAGTCTTTGAAGGATGTGGTTTTTATTGAATTTACTAGTGTATTTTTTGGCTAGCAACATGTGAAATGAATATTGATAAGACTGTGTGTATACTAGATCAAAAACTATTGTGGAAAAGTTGTGGTTATTCTGAAATGTTTTCAATGATCTATGGAAGCTTCAAATTGTTAAGTTTTATACAATTTTTTGTGTTTATAGTGATACATATGGCCAATATATTAGAATTATTCCGAATGTAAGTTTTCATTAATATCCTACAATTAATTTTGAAACTCGTTGTCGTTGGGGTGGTAGTTGAGTGCTTAACACACCCCATAAGCCTACATAAAACATAGGATCAAATCTAGATGGATGAATAATTCTAGGTACTGTAGAAATATTGTAGTAGGCATTGTAGTCGTACTCTAGTATCCTGCAAAATAAATCCATTTGGGCCTTTGGGCCACCGATTTGGGCCTTTGGGCCATGGAGACTTCATTCCACCCAAGGTCTTCGGGCCATAGGGCCTTCATGACACAAAACACAATGACAAATCATAGGAAGACCACACAGATCATGTCCTAAAAGAGGATTTAGAGCAAGTATAATCCACTAAAGTAGATCTAATCATATTGGAATAAAGAGAGGGAATGGAAATCTCCATTAGTACCAGTCTCCATGCATCATTTCATGGGGAAATACTAGCTGATCAGCAATGTGAGGTGAGGATCTAGGAGCCTTCAATGATACATATGTTAGGGCGGGGTAGTTCTAGTTTAGTTTGGTTGGGAATTCAGGTCATGCACTAGGCATTGTTTCTCTTGGCATTTGGGTCATGTACTGGTCCATGTACCACTAGGCCTACGGGTCATATAAGGGTTCCCTCTCAAACCAGTTAAAAAGGGGATTATACAAAATAAATAAACAATCAAGGCCTTGGGTCCATTCAGGTAATTGTGAAACCAGTTCTTGGGAATATAGTTTTTTTCATGTGTTTAATGCTCCACGAATCCAGTGATACAAGCCATGGTTATTTTAATTTCATCAATATTTTTCATTTTAGTGGGATATGATCAACTATGTAAATACCCTGACCTAAGTATCCTAGAGCTGGTGCATTACTTTATTACATAGTCATAGGTATTATACTCATATCCAAAAGGAGAAATTAGTTTTTCATTTTTGGAAACTAGATTATATACTTGAAACATACATTACAATTGAAACTATAAAATACAACATAGTCCATATTTTGAGAGCTCCAATATTCTCCTAGTTTAACCCTACATATATATAAGTACATGTCCTTAAACATTAGATAATCTTGAATTTTGTTAATAATTCACATTGAATATATTTTCAAGTTTATATTTTTAGAGAATTAGGACATAATTATTACATTACATCTCAAAAGATTACAAAGTAGACACTTCTACTCTATCCAATTTTTTTCACAAAATAAAATATCTTAAAGGAAAACAAAAATTATTTTCATGATATAAATCTTCTTCAATTCTTTCTTTCCCTTAACCTATCTTATACCCTGTGAAAAACATTTCAAAAACTTATGATGAGCATAAAAATCTCATTAAGTGTTGTAAAACAAGGAAAGAAAACATTAGTACATCAATACAAACAAATCAATGAAATCATACTTTTCAATCATAAACATAATCTCTTAACATAAATCACAAAATCATAATATTTATAAATAACACAAAGAAATCATAAATCATAAAGGTAACTTGTGGAATATATAACATACTTACATTATAGCTATCATAACTACATAGGGAGTTACTTTGGAATACCCATCACAGTATATTCCCTAAATCTCTTTGGATAAATATTAACATTTAACTCCTTCACATTACCCAATGCATTGGAGAGCTATCTCGGACACACCCACCCTAGGTTTATCATGGAACCACTAGTATACGTAAACAATTCCCAATAACCATAAAATATTTATAACACATAAAACAAGCATAAAGGAAAGATAAAATTTCCACAATGTAATCACAAAATATCATTTCAAGATATTGACATAATCAATGCTTTTTCAAACCTTTTAAAACATTTAATAAAGATATTTTTGAATCAAAGTGTCCCATAACACTTTGTATCTTTTGAAAGAAATTTTAATTTCAAAACATTCATTTACATATAAATAAATCCTTAAACCCATTTTTAAAATATGAACATTAATGATAAATATTTAGAAGAATAAATGTTTACAACATTTAAAATGATATTTTAGTTAAAGATTTATTAACCAAATGAGTGATGCTTGAATATAAATAATTGAGGAATAAAATTAATCAAATATTATAATATCATGATAATAAGGTGATTCATGATATAATATATAAAAGGGTAGTATATACACCATATAAAATTTAATTGTTGTATAAAAACAAATAAGCCTCAATGGAATGTAAATTGAGACAAAGTCCCTTCCAAAGATCATATCCTTAGATTAAGGAAAAATCAATGACATAATTATATGTGACAAATAATAATACCCCAAATATAAGTGGATATTAAGTGTAAAATAATCAGAGTTCAATCGCACATATTCATATCATGACAATAATCAAGAATTAGAAGATTAACCCAAAAATTGATATTGGGTTAAGAAGTTCCTTTACAAAAATTTGACAGACTAACGACGTCGCTTTAACATTCAGAAAATGAGTTGATGAGAGAGAAAAAGGGTATCTAATCACATGGACATAAAATGTACATAAATAAGTATATATAATAACATATCCCAAAATAATAAAATGGAAATTAAAATACATGTTATAAAAGAAGTCTTTGACTGAAAGATGAGGGTGAAAGATTCCCTAACCAATTTGGTAACTTACGAAACATACACCCCATGAAAGAAGGATAATGAAAATAAGATTTAAATACCCATAAATTAAATTATATTATATATAGAATAAAATAATATGCATTACATACACCACACAAAAGGAATTAGTACCAAATAGAGTATGAATCTTGTGGGAATAAAAAGTGAGATGAAAACCCCTTACCACATTGTAATCAATAGATTCGTATGACCATAAGTTAATAAAAACCAAATGAATAAAATAATACCATGAATATAAATATAATCATGATAGTATATATAAAATTTAAGTACACAATACACCACATGTAATAAATAAGTGGCGAACAGTTGAAATATCACGGAATTAAAAGTGATATAAGAAACCCCATACCTCATGTCTGACATGACTCGTATGTTCTGTGTTTTTCTTGAATAATAAAATTAATTTAATTTATAATTACTTAATAATCTTTTTCAATTTTATTATTACTTTGATATTACTTATTACCAATCTATAACAATTAGTTAATTATTTGAGTTCATATCGGACATTTTGTCGATGTTCGGAACATTAGTAAAAAATAAACTTGTTATAATTACAAATTATCCGTGTGTTAAAAATTATATTATCTCCAGAATGATAATGATGATTTAGATATAATATATATCATATATATCAAGTGTATATGTATTTATAATATTCCATATCATTTGGAGTTAATAAATGAAACGCACTATTCATGGAGACGGTAAGCCGTACGTACGCATGAACGCTACTTTCATTTCTATTTTATATTTAAAGGAATAAAAACATAATAATACATAGGTATATTATAATTAAATTATAATATCATATTTTATATATGTTACATAATTTCATTAACACCATCATTTATACGTTCCATGTATGGTATGAGTGAGTCATATCACTTTGAGGGGGTGGTAGTCCGCACTTCCTCAAATTAAATTATCATATTTATACAACACGAAAAGCATAAATGTATGTTATAAATGAGAATTAAAGAACAATATTGATAAAATAAAATATATATCATATATAATTACAATGACATCATAATGTCCACCATGGGAGGCGGTTGGAGATATTTGAACAATCATCGTTTCGTGAGGCAGTAGTTCATCGTCCACAGAAACAGTATGTTCGTATCTATTAGATGGAGGTGTGTGGAAGCATAGTTTGAATAATTCTCATAAATAAACCTATTATATTTAGGATACAGTTTTTATTATAAAATAAAGGAATAAAGAGAGTTTATGGGGTTAGAGAAGTCAAATAAAAGAAAATAACTTAAGAGAAGACGTTACCTTTAAATTTGTTATCTCCCTTTGGTTTGAACCAAAATGTTTACTTGAAGTGCCTTATTCATAAGGTATGGATTCTATGTGGAAGAGAGGTATATTGAGAGATTATTTTGGTAGAGTTTGGATGAGCCAAAGGGCTTGATAGGTGTGAGTAATGACTTAGAGGTGAGGGCTTTTTATAAGGGGGAGGAGGGGCTCTTTAGGAAAGTTTGAAAATATTATTTTATTATATAATTATTTTCGGTTTCTAAAGGTCCAAAACATATTAAAGTCAAAGATAAGATGACACATGTTCTAAATAAAATCATCTAATAATAATTTTATAGGTTTTAGATATTTTTTTTAGCTTTATAATCTTATTTATTTAAATCATTCATTAATGAGGTAAAAACAACATCATTATTGTGTCATAAATAATTTTATTTATTTGATGTTTAAAAATTATAATTAAATACCATGATGTATTAAATATTTTTATATTTATAATGAATATTTATAGTCTAAGAGATAAATTATATAACCCCCTATAAGAATTTATTTACTAAAGGATGTATGTTTATGTCATTTTTTCCATTACTTAAAATTAATTAATATAAAGTGTCATTATAACTCTTAAGTGGCTCTATGGGGTCCCAAAATAGACCCAAGGATGCCCATGGTCATAAATGTATCAAACAATAGGTTTAGGACACGTTTATGGGTAATTTAATATTACTATAATATTATTTTTTACCCATATTTACCAAATTTACTCCTTAACCATGGTAAATAAAATATTTACTGAAGTAAATATTCATAATGTCTAAAACTAAAAGTTTCTTATTTACAAAAAATGGACCTCCTGATTCCAAATATGGAATCTATTTTTCCAAATTCAAAACACATAATTGGTTGAAATTAATTAAAAATCAATTCCCATTATCAAAACAAAAAGCGTGTTTTTAGGAAATAATAAATATCAAAAGATTTATAGTTGTTTATGTCCAATTTCAAAGTGAAATTACTTAAAATGACCAAAATTGTATTAAATGGTAAAAATATAATCTAATCACGCTTTATAAACAATTATAAATATAATATAACCATATATATAAGTTATATTAAAAGGTATTTTTGAATTAAACTGTAGTATTTTTCACTATACATTAAAAATGAACTTTATCAGAAAAATACCAAAATTTCATCCCAAGTAAATTTTCATGTCCTGATTCTAAAGAATAATTTTTCTTTTTAAAATAGAACATATAAAAGTTAAAAAAACTATATTTAAAAAGGGTTCACCATCAAAAGGCGATAAATCGACATTTTAAGTAATGTTAGAGTATTTATGCTTAAAATTGGATTCATTCCCATTTTAAGCCTCTAGCTTTTATCGGATAAATGAAAAAACATTTAACAAACATGTATAATCATATTGTAGTAAGTCTTTTTTATTCCCTCCAATACAACGGCTATGCGTTAACTAACATTTAAAATAATAATATTATTATATTATTTTTTGGTGTAACTTAATGTTGTGTGTAACGTATGATTTCAAAGAATCACGTTGTTGCATATCGAGTACTATATCAAACATGGCATCCCCTTTAAAGTAAAATTAATATTTAATTCAAATATATTAATAAATATGAAAATCTTATATTCCTTATTCACTTGGAATGTTAAATCCTTCCCCCCTTTTGGGAATTGCGTCCTCACAATTTTAAAATTGGGCTCGGAAACTTCATTAAAAGTCCCACATCAGAAAAAGAGTTAATAAAACTATCACTTTAAAAGAAAGATAAGTATAAAGGTCGCCCAAGATAACCCATACATGGATTCCATGTAGGAAAACATGGATATGGAAGATAAACAAACCATCACGTTCGGATGGAGAGTGATAGAAAACATGATCAGGAGAAAGTTAACAATAAGAAAACCACAAACTTGTGATGGGTTAAATAGTCATTGGTTTCCCATTAGGAAAAGTAAACAGACAATGTTTTTGTTTTAAGTTCCATTTCATAAAGTTGGAGAATTTATTTATGATATTGAATAAGGACATAAGGAAATATTCTTAATTTTCAAGTAGAGTTTCATCCTTTAGTAAGTTTCTACCAAAAACTCATCTTTTCTCCAAATGATGAGTATTCAAGATGACTTGGTCACACCTAAAGCACTATAATGAACTTATAGAGAATCACATAATCCAAAAAAGTTGAACCACATATTTCACTTGTCTTTAGTCATTAACCAAAACCAAAATAGTAAGTATAGAATCAGAAAATCCTCAAAAAGGATAATACTTTATAAAAAGAAATACTACTCTTAATCCCCAAAATTTGACAAACAATACCCAAAGTTCAGAAAAGACCATTCAATAAGCAAATGTACTTAAAATTATTCAAATTAATCTAAACTAAGTTTGAAACCCAAAATTCATAAGGATTTGGTTATATAGTATTCCATAGTAAATCTTAACATTTATCTCCAAATAACATCGACTACTCTTAAATTCTCTTCCTCCAATGGCCCGAAGGCCTTCATTTTTTATTGATTTTTGATAATCCACCTTTTCAGGGGTGAGGTGGAACCCTTACAAGGCCCGTAGGTGTAATTATTACATGGCCCGTAGGCCTTTAGAGTAATTCATTGTCCCTAGGATTTAAAAATTACATACAACCCAGACTAACTACTTAGAACTGTTCCTCCCTAGCATCTTCATCATGAAATCAGCTCTCCACCTTCGCATGGCTATTCGGCTAGTAATTCTCATGCATGCACAGGCTTGTCCCGATGGAAGGTTCCATACCCTCTCATTCTTGCTATCCGTTTAGCTTCTGTTGTGGTGAAAGCTCCTTACTCATCCTCCTTGTAGAGATTGTTCCTTGTAGGTTGTCTGGTTTTCATCTGCACTTATGGTGGCCCCAAGGCCTTGAGGTGGCCCAAAGGCCTTACTAACCCAAAGGCCTGGGTGGCCCGAAGGCCTTACAGAACTCATGGACCAAATCGGTGTCCCGAAGGCCCAAAGAGGGGCATATTCCCAGCTGCTACAATTCCAAACAGTTCCTGCTACAGTTCCCACAACAGTACCTGCTACAATTCCCGCTACAGTACCTGCTACAGTTCCCGCTACAGTGCTGCACAGTCCCACTATAGTACCTGCTACAGTACTGCACAGTTCCCACTACAATGCTGCTACAGTTTTGCACAGTTCCTGCTACAGTGCTGTTACAGTACTCCTACAGCTCCCCAGAAATTCTTCCTTTGCTTGGATTTGATCCCTGGTCGTTTGGATGCACTTACAGAGTCCTTACCAACTGGGCTGAGGCTTATGTGCCTTAAAGACTCTTACTAATGTGTAATTAACCAAAACACATATTCTCTATGATAGGTTAATCATTTCCATAAATAACCCAAATTTCTAAATTTCCGTAATAAAAAACCATAGATTCTTTCAAAATAAAATTCCACCACTACTCCTCAATTGAAATCCCTAAGTATTATATTTTCCTTAGGCATATAGTTTCCCAAAAAGCGAAAACATATTCCAAAATAAACTTTATCACTTAATCCCAAAACCATTTTCCTATACTAAGGATATCCATTTGATAATAACTAAGATCCCAAATCAACTTATTATTGATCAATAAAATCATTTAACTAAAAAGAAAAAATCATACTAACGAGGGACTTCACCTAGTCCGGTGGTATGCGATAAATCCAATCACACACTCGTTGTGGGTTTGATTCCTGCAGATTTTTCCAACGCAATGGGTTTTCCAACAGTCTACATGTTGTCCTTTTTTTTCAAAAACAATATAATTTTATAACATTCCCAAAAATGAGATAAACTACTCAAAAATAAACATAACATGTCTTAGCCTCAATGGTTGTCTTATGCCTCTCATTTTCATCCAAACTCATAATGATCTCAATATCTTAATTCATTAAGTCTTATATATATATATATTGACAATTTTTTTGTTTTTAATTTTTTTTACCTCAATAAAATAACATTATTACCAAATAAAGAATAGCATTCCTTGATCATGGTGTCCACCTCGTTTCATCATCACCTTGTTCATATAGAAAGATGGTTCATGCATTGCAATAATGATTTAGGGATCCTTCAAAATCATCTACTTCCTTTATCCAAATACACCTCATACAACTTGGTTCATATGGGTGATTACAAAAAAACCGTTTCGGAAAATAATCATGTATGACATATAATTTCAAAAACATCTGATAAAACTTGATTTCTATAAAATATCCTGACTGAGTTTGAGTTGAAAAATTCAATAAATAGTCCTTTTAAAATACCATAAGTATGTTCCAAAAGACAATAATTTAAAAGGAAATATTAATAGGTTGTGCAAGGGTCTCCTTCTTCATCACCTTTTTCAAAATCGTAATATGCTTCAAAATCTTGTGATAAGGTAAAATATTTGAAAATTCCTGGATAATATTTACCATTCTTGAAAATATGAGAATAATTTAAAAATAGGATTTGATTAAATACAACCCATGATCCACGATGATATCGAGGTATAGTGGAGGTGTTTTATATCTCAAAAAATTGCTTCCAAGTGAGTTGTATGTTAGAAAATGTTTCAGAGTCGTCTGGACATGGCTTTGCAATAATTATTGCAAGCAAGTCATGAGGAAGAGATAGGAATGTCATTTGAGATCCTCCTACTTCCATTTGTAACATACTTTACTTGATCCAAAAAAGTTACAAAATAAGTATTTAACTAAAATAATAGACATAGGGACTAACCATGTGTTTAATGAAATCTCCAAATCCCTAAATTTGTATAGACCAACATTTGATACCAACTATAAGGACCCAACCTTAAACATTACGTAATCTTGAATTAATTTAATAATTCACGTTGAGGATCTTTTCATGTTTATAGTTTTAGAGAATTAGGACATAATTATTACATTACATCTCAAAATATTACAAAGTAGGCACTTCTACTCTATCCAATTTTTTTCACAAAATAATAACTCTTAAAAGAAAGTTGGAATTATTTTCATGATATAAATCTTCTTGAATTCTTCCATTCCCTTAAATTTTCTTATACCCTGTGAAAAACATTTCAAAAACATGGGATGATCATAAAAATCTCAATAAGTGATATAAAACGAGGAAATAAAACATTATTACATCAATAAAAACAAGTCAATGAAATCGCACTTTTCAATTATAAACATAAGCTATTAACATACCTCACAAAATCATAAGTTTTATGAATAACACAAAGAAATCATAAATTATAAAGGTAACTTGTGGCATCCATAACAAACTAAAATTGTATCTATCACAGATACATTGGAAGTTATGTTGGAATACCCATTATAGTATATTCCCTAAATCCCTTAAGAGAAACATTAATGTTTACCGCTTTCATGTTACCCAATGCATTGGATAGCTATCTCGGGCTCACCCACCCTAGGGTTATCAAAGAACCACCTATATATGTAAACAATTACCAATAACCATAACATATTTATAACACATAAAACAAGAATAAAGTAAAGCTAACATTTCCAGATTGTAGTCACAATATATCATTTCAAGATATTGACATAATCAATGATTTATCAAACCATTTAAAACATTTCATAAATAGATTTTTGAATCAATGTTTCCCATACCACTTTGAATATTTTGATAGAAATTTTAATTTCAAAACATTAATGTCCATATAAATAGATCTGTAAAACTATTTTTAAAATATGGACATTAATGAGAAATATTTATAAGAATAAATCTTTAAAACATTTAAAATGATATTTTAGTTAAAGAGTTCCTAACCAAATGAGAGATGCTTGAATATAAAAAATTGAGGAATAACAGTAATCAAAGCTTATAATATCACGAGAATAAAGATATTCATGATATAATATGTCAAAGGGAAGTATATACACCATATAAAAGTGAATTGGTGTATAACAATAAATAAGTCTCAATTGAATATAAATTGAGACAAAGTTCCTTACAAAGATCATATCATTAGATTAAGGACAAATCAATGACATAATTATGTGTGAAAAAATTAGAATACACCCAATATAACGGGATGTTAAGTTTAAGTAATCAGATTTCATTCACTCATATTCATATCATGACAATAATCAAGAAGTAGAAGATCATCCAAAAAAATGGAAATTGGGTTAAGAAATTCCTTTACAGAAATTCGACAGCCTAACGACGTCACTTTAAAATTCAGAAAATGAGTTGATGAGAGAGAAAAGAGTCTCTCATCACATGAACATAAAATGTACATAAATAAGGATATATAATAACATATCCCAATATAATAAAATTGAAATTAAAATAAATGTCATAAAAGAAGTCTTTGACTAAAATATGAGGGTGAAAGATTCCATTATCGATTTGGTAACTTACAAAACATACACCCCATGAAAGAAGGATCATAAAATTAAGATGTAAATACCCATAAATTAAAGTATATTACAAAAATAATACAATAATAGGCAGTACATACACCACACAAAAGCAAATAGTGAAAAATATAGTATGAATCTCACAGGAAGAAAAAGTGAGATGAAAACCCTTACCAGGTTGTAATCAATCGATTCATATGACCAAAAGTTAATAACCACCAAATGAATCACAAAATACCATGAATATAAAAATAATCATGGTAATATATATCAAATGGAAGTACACAATACACCACATGCAATAAATAAGTGGCGAACAATGGAAATCTCACGGAATTCATTCATTCAAATATAAATTTTTACTAAACAGGGAAAAGTACTGCCAGAAAAACATCCAAAAAAGATAAAAAGTGCAAAATATCCGAGAAAATCTATGGGGGCCTAAAGTAGTGAAGACCAAGATCATCGCCTCTAATCAAATTCACCCCTTCAGGTTTCAAGAAAATGGAGCTAGGGAAGAAAATGATACAATGGTCTTGATCTGTAACAGCCATGGATGCAAGGTGATATGCAACCTTGTTCCCCTCCCTCCAATTTTGCACCACCGAAGTGTTTTTACCAAGAATGGATTTACATTTTTTGATGATGTACATAATCGACCACGGAGTGGACACTTTTCCATGCATGGAGTCATGTATAATCTTAGAATCAGTCTCCACCAAAAAAAGCTCAATATTTTCCTGTTGGCATAAAAGAAAACCTGTGAACATTGCTTTAGCTTCCTCTTGCATCGATGTCCCCTATCCGAAGAAAGCGGTAAAAGCAAGGAGGACGCTTCCCTTACCATCTCAAACCATACCTCCACCACGAAGAATCCCCTCCTTGCATGATCTGTCCACATTAAGCTTGAGACCAGAAGTAGGAGGGTGCCATCGCACCGACTGTCCACTGTTCCCTCTCCGGCTTGGATTTTCCAGAGAAACACTACTTTTCAAGCATATCAGAGAAGGTGCATCTCTACATTTATTGATACCATTAACCATATCCAATAGAAGTGACCTAGTTCTCATGATGATTGATCTACTGGAATAGGTAATTCCTTCAAACCTGGTCTTGTTTCATTCTTTCCAGATGCACCAACATACTGCATTAAAAATGAGAGCCTTCTCAAGCCTTTCTATAGCTGAATTATTCGTTCCAAGAAACCAACGTTCCAGGAAATTTCCGTCCAGGCTAGTAGTGTAATGCAGCGCCAAAAAATCTCCAATGAAGCTCCAAATATCCATAGCCCATTCACTATCAAAAAAGTGATGATTCGCAGTCTCCTCTTGATGGCTCGTATAGCAATGGAATTTGGAGGGAAGATTAATACCCAGCTTCCTGACTTTTTCATCAGTCGGAATAGCCTAGTTCTTGATTCTCTAAGTCAAGAAGTTATATTTGGTTGAAATCTTCCTACTCCATACAATTTTATTCCAACAATTAGAATATTCTTGAGAAATTAGAGTCCTCAGGAAATCCTTTGAATTGAAGAAACCTGAAGTGGAAAAAGTAAAAACACACATGTATGGTTCTGAATTGATGCAGATGAGATCAAAATTTTCTGGCTAATCCTCATCCAGAACAGTCTACAAAAAATCAGGATAATTACTGGCCTCCTTGAATGTTATTTGAGGAGCATGACACCCACATAAACCAAGTAAAGACCCCACCCAATTTTGATTCCAGAAAGAGATGTTTCCTTCACCCACAATCCACCGGGAGAAGCAACGCAGAGTCGGAATGTGCAAGGAAATATTCTCCCAGAAAGGGGATCCATGGCCACCCCCAGAATATCCCGCAGTTACTGTCGACATGCTTTTTCCCCATATAGTACTCTCCTCCACAACCTCCCATGCAAGCCTTTCATTTATAGAGTGAATGGTTTCTGAAAGATTCTGAACATTAATGCCGCCTTCATGAATAGGTATCGCCATCTTTTTCTAGGAAGACCACTGATGATTGTTTCCAGATAAGCCATCCCAAATAAACCGCGTCAGAATTTTATCAATTGTAGTAGTGACCCCCTTAGGCACTTTGATGGATGATAAATCATGAATAGGAATACTGGATAAGACACTATTGACAAGAGTAATACGACCCCCAAAGGAGAGGTAGATATTCTTCTAATTCATCACACAGGTAGTAATGTTTCTCACTATCTGATCAAAGTATTTAATGCATTTTCTTTCTGAGGAAATCAGGGCACCAAGGTACTCCAAAGGAAAGGAACCTTTCTGAATGTTAAACTCATTGCACAAAGCAGAGACTTGACTAGTGACACACTTATTAGAAATGTAAATGTTTCTCTTAGATCTGTTAATAATATGGACAATCCAGAAATAATATTCATCCAGAACCCTGTTTACCCAACTGGCCGACCTCCTGCTATCATTTTTGAAAATAATGGCGTCATCTTCAAACATCAGATGAGAGATAGAGGGTAGATTCAATTTCCTACGAAAAGGAAAAATATCTCCAAAAGAAACTCTCTTATTGATCAGCCAGCTGAGAGTATCCTGCATCAAGATAAAAATTGTAGGAGAGAGTGGGTCACCTTGCCTTAGCCCACGGGTAGCTTTGAAAATACCCTGTGATTTCCCCATGAAAGACATAGCCAACCAGGAAGAGTTAACACATCTAACAATGAGATCCATAGACCAGTTAGAGAAACCCATTTTCGAAAGCACCCTATTAATGAAACTCCATTTGATCCTATCATAGGCTTTATTAATATCCACTTTGATTGCCATATTTGAGCCATGAGTCTTGAGATTAATATCTTTAAGCATTTCTTGCATCAGATCTATAGCCCCCTGAATCGACCGACCTCCAACAAACCCATGCTGCTCCAATGAAACCCACCTAGGATTATATTTAGAGAGTCTTGCATTGATAATGCTTGAGAGTATTTTGTAGGGGAAGTTACACATCCCCACTAGCCTGTAGTGCTGAATAGATGACAGATCTTTAATCTTTGGCAACATGACCAGGGTAGTAGCACATGCAATCCAAGGAAGATGACCACCATGGAAAAAATCCTGATTGGACGCCATAATGTCCCCCTTCACCACCTCCCAATATCCCCTGTAGAACGAACCAGGAAAACCATCGGGGCCCAGGGCACTGTCTGGATTGAGCTTTTTCATGGCCAAAAACACCTCCTCTTCCTCAGGAATGGCCTCAAAGAATAAATTGTCCTCGATGGAAACCTGACGAGGAATCTCCTCAAAAAGATCAGTGATCCCCCTTGGGTAGTCGTGCATCATGTTGGAATTAGGACCTGCAAAAAGGTCTTTAAATAATGAGAGATCCATGTTTCCAACCACATCTCTATCATTCGAATAAGATCCATCCTCCATTCTAATGTTTGGTTTAACCAACCAATTCCTCTCCCTAATACATGCATGAAAAAGGATGTATTTTTATCACCTTCTTGCATCCATTTCACCCTTGATTTTTCCCTTTCAATGTGATCCTCTTTGAGAATGAGATCATCCAGAATGTATTTCTTGTTCGACAAATCATCAAAAACCACTTCATCCCATCCTTCCTCTAGGCTGAGATATAGGCGCACCACATCTTGTTTCAGATTGTTTAAATCCTGATCACTACAGGGAATTTATTTTGCCCAAATCTACAGTCATTGTTTGAGCCGACGTAATTTATTATGTAATGCAACCCAGGAATTCCCCGGAGTCAAATCTGCACCCATGCCACGCTTCTCCTCTGGGTCAGAAATGATGTTGAAATCGCCATCAACGATCCACGGGAAGCTCTAAAAATCAAAATCTCTGAGTTCACGGCACAAGTCTTGTCTTCGTTGAGCATCACAGCTTCCATTCACGAAAGAGAAAAGGAGTGATTTGGTTCCCAAGGTTACCTTTACCGTAATAAATTGGTCACCTTCATGAACCAAATCCACAATGGTCTCTTTACTCTAGAAGATCCAAATGTGTTGATTGATTGGATCAGCATGCAAGGCCGCATGCATCCGAATTTTATGAGTAAACACATTAATTTTAGCCGGGTATTGTTTATAGTCCAAAACCGCCACTAAACTAACCTTTTGATTATTGACCTCCATGGATAAAAAATCAGTTTTCACTCGGGCCACAATTCCACGAGCGTTCCAAATTAGGATGGGTATCATGGATACATTTAATGCCTGGTTTTGACCCCAGACGATGTGGTCTTCTCACTATGAGTATAAGAGTAGTTGTTGATAAGTTTGTACTGAGCTCTCGTACAGACTCCTAAGCCAGAAGATTGAAAAATTCTAGCTAAAGAAGTCGATGGAAAATCTATCCTACCAAAATTCCCCTTCTTCTTACTTTGAGGAGTCAGAGAGTCAGAAACCTGCTCATTTGAAATGAGCAAATCCTTGAACCGGTTACCCTGACCAACATTCTGAGAATAATAGATAGACTGAGGCAGACAAGGATGGAATCCTTTGGAAATATTATGAGACCAAACCACCTTGGAGTGACAAGAATGGGCAGGAGAACTTATAACCTCCTCTTTTCCACTTTCGTTTGACATCTTGATAAAATGACTATATTTTTCCAAAGGCCAGGTTTTCGGCCCTAGCCAACAAGCAATAGAGTTCCGAAGATTTCCCAACCATGAAACCTTTAATAGGAACTGAAAAGGTTTATAAAATCCAATTTTTGAAGTTCGGTGTGCAGCATAATTCAAGGATGCATAAAAATTGAAAAAAGACACACCTCTTGCACTGTCAAAAGAGCTAGCTCCATAAACACAAACAGGGAGCATGTCAGGGATAGTCAAATCCAGTTCCTCCTCATGAAAACTTTCCAAAATAGCAGTTGGGATGTCTCTATTAGCCACTGCCTTCTGAAGAAAGGGAACCGTCCATTGATTATCACTGAAACCCTTTCTACAATGCTGCTTCAAATGGCCCTGAAGAAAACATGCGGGACAAAACCTTGGAAACACAGGTTAGACAATGTCCTAGTTCTATACCAGCGAATCTTGTACCTTCAGGGTGATGTGTTCTGGTTGCAGCAATGATAGGTCTAACTCCATGCAACTCCGGGCCTCAGAGGACATTAAACCACTTCTCAAATGATCATCAACACAAAGAAATCCCCCAAGAGAATCCCCAACTGCTTTAAGAATATCACCATTAAAGAACGGAAGTGGAAACCCAAGAAGATAGATCCACACTACAGCACGGGAGTCCTCCCTCCCTCTATGGGCCTCCATCGACCATCTGGAGAGGCTAAAACTCCATTTTCCCATGTAGCATGGAGCATTACACCAAAAAAGGATGAAATCCTTCTCCAACACCAAAGATATATAGAAAGAGTTCCTGTGAAAAGACGAGATTTTAACTGGAGCCGCTAGACCCCAGGATTGCACAAACCTTTTAAAAGCCAAGAGGGGAGGTTTAGCAGATCCAATATGCGCCACCAAAGTCCACTTCAAGCCACTCACTGCATTCGTATAAACCTCTGAAGGGAAATTCACTGAAAGACGAGATCTGTCCTTGATTACCTTCGGGATGAACGGACGACCCTCAGGAGAACCCGATTGCAAGGGATTGAGATACGGACTACAAAGCACATCCTTGAAGGATATGACATCCTGATGTTCCCCAAAAGGCATTCCTGACTGAGGCTGGGCAGACAATCTCTCTGGAGGACCACGGAGTGCAGGATCAGAAACAGTCGGCACCAGAATCTACCCCGAGAAACAGTCGGCCAAAGATACAATGGAGGGAAAAATTTAAAAACCCTTAGGAACGTCGGGCGCATTCTCCAGAACAGAATAGTGAGAATCCATCATTCCGCCCTTGTAACAACTCGAGATTTTCATCTCACGAAATTAAAAGTGAGATAATAAACCCCTTACCTCATGTTTGAGTTGACTTGTATGTTTTGTGTTTTTCCTGAATAATTAACATAAGTTAATTTATACTTCCTTAATAACATTTTTCAAGTTTATTATTCCTTTTATATCACTTATTACCTTTTTATAACAATTATTTAATTATTTTATTTCATATCGGACATTTTGTCGATGTTTGGGACTTTAGTCAAAAAAGAACTTGTTATAATTAAAAATTGTCCATGTGGTCAAACTTCCATTATCTACAGAATAATTTTAATGATTTAGATATAATATATATCATATATATCCAGGGTATAATTATTTATAATATTATATATCATTTGGAGAAATGAAATGAAATGCATTGTTCATGGAGACGGTAAGCTGTACATACGCATGAACGCTACTTTCATTTCTATTTTATATTTAAAGAAATGAAAAATTAATATTACATAGATATATTATAATTGAAATATAATATAATATTTTATATATGTTACATAATTTCATTAACACCATCATTTATATGTTCCATGTATGGTATGAATGAGTCATATCACTTTGAGGGGGCGGTAGTCCGCACTTCCTCAAATGAAATTATCATATTTATACAACATGAAAAGCATAAACGTAAGTTCTAAATGATAATTAAAGAATCATATTGATAAAATAAAATAAAATATATATCATATAAAATTACAGTTCATCATAATTTCCACCATGAGAGGCGGTTGGAGATATTTGAACAATCATCATTTCGTGAGGTAGTAGTTTTCCGTCCACAGAAACAGTATGTTCGTATCCATTAGATTGAGGTGTTTGAAAGTTTAGTTCGAATAATTATCATAAAAACAACCTTTTATATTGATTATAATGATTTAGTTATAAAATAAAAGAATAAAAAGAGTTTAGGGGGTTGGAGAAGTAAAATAAAAGAAAAGAACTTAAGAGAAGATGTTACCTTTAAATCGGGTATCTCCCTTTGGTTTGAACCAAAAGGTTTACTTGAAGTGCTTTCTGCCTAAGGTGTGGTTTCTAAGTGGAATAGAGGGATCTTGAGAGCTTATTTGGGTAGATTTTGGATGATCTAAAGGGCTTGAGAGGTGTGATTAATGGGTTAGAGGTGAGGGATTTTTATAAGGGGGAAGAGGGGCTCTTTAAGAAAGTTGGAAAATATTATTTTATTATATAATGATTTTTGGTTTTAAAAGGTCAAAAACTTATTAAAGTTGAATATAATATGACTGTTGTTCTAAATAAAATCATCCAATAAGAATTGTACAGGTTTTGGATATTGTTTTAATCTTTAGAATCTTATTTATTTAAATCATTCATTAATGAGGTAAACACTACATCATTATTGTGTCAAAAATAATTTTATTTATTTGATGTCTAAAAATTATAAATAAAATAAAATGATGTAGGAAATATTTTTATATTTATAATTAATATTTATATTCGAATATATAACTTATATAACCCCATTTAAGAATTGATTTACTAAAAGATATATGTTTATGTCATTTTTGTCATTACTTTAAATTAATTAATATAAAGTGTCATTATCACTCTTAAGTGGCTCCATGGGGTCCCAAAATCGATCCAAGGATGAACATGGTCTGACATGTATCAACCAATAGGGTTAAGACAAGTGTAAGGGTAATTTAATATTATTTTAATATTATTTTTTACCCTTTTTTACCAAATTTACTTTTTAACAATGGTAAATAAAATATTTACTAAAGTAAATATTCATAATGTCTAAAAATAAAATTTACCTATATACACAATTTAAAACTTCTGATTCCAAATATGGAATCAATTTTTCCAAATTCAAAACACATAAGTGGAAAACATTAATTTAAAATTAATTACCGTTGTCAAAACAAAAAGTGTGTTTTTAAGAAATAATAACTATCAAAATATTGGCAGTCGTTAATAACCAATTTCTAAGTGAAATTACTTCTAATGAACAAAATTGGATTAATGGTAAAACTATAATCTAATTAAAGTTTAAATCCAATTAAAAAGATAATCTAACCATATAAATAAATTAGATTAAAATGAATTATTTTTCACTATTCATTAAAAATGAACTTTATCATAAAAAACCCAAAATTTCATCCAAAGTAAATTTTTATATCCGGATTCTAAATAAGAATTTTATTTTGTCAAATAGAACATATAAAAGTAACAAAAACATGATTTAAAAGGGGTTCTCCCTTAAAAGGCAGTAAATCGTCATTTTAAGGAATGTTAGAGTATTTATGCTTAAAATTGGATTCATTCACATTTTAAGCCTCTAACTTTTGTTGGATAAATGTAAAAACATTTAACAAATATGTATAATCATACTGTAGTTAGTTCTATTTATTCCTTCCAATACAATGGCTACTCTTTAACTACAATTTAAAATAATAATATTATTATATTATTTTTTGGTATAACTTAAGGTTGTGTGTAGTGTAAGATTTCAAAGAAACCCATTGTTTTGTATCGGGTATGCCATCGAACATGGAATCCCCTTTAAAGTAAAATTAATATTTAATTCAAAAATATTAATAAATATGAAAATTCCATATTATTTATTTACCTGGGATGTTACAATATCAATCATAATATACAGCTTGGCATCCTGGAAAATATAAAACATAAGAAATGTGTGATCTTAGATGCATAGAAATGGTAAGAGTACAATTGAATCTAATATAAATAAATAATCATAAACATTATGGTGAGGTATATAACTGAAACATAAGAAATTAAAACATAATATTAAGAATAACATAGAAAGAATAAATGAAAATCAAATAATTTTATATAAATAATCAAATGGATATTATACTAATCAAATAATTTCATAAAATATCAATAACTAATCTCACATTGTGGGAATTCATAATTTCACACATCATAATCATATCATCAAGACTTTATACAAGACAATGTATATAAACGGGTAATGCCTTGGCCAATACCCAAACTAGCATATCTCATGAGACCTAATGATGAATCAAGGGTCTATAGAGGGTCATTCCCGTCACTTAATATGTAAAACTCATTCCTCTTATGAAAACATAAAAAACATAAACATCTGTATAGAAAAAACATCATATGAAACGTGAATAGTTTAACCATAAACCATAAATGGTATCAAAATAGCACATCCATAGTCAAACTGATCATAAAACATTAAATAAAATCATGTAAATTATATCATAATAGATCATCCTCAATAAATCATAATATTCAACAAATCTTGTTGACATAGATTAAAATACTCCAATAAAATCATTAAAAAATTCTTGATAGAAATTCGCTCTTTACATTGAAATCATTTATATAAATGGCCGCACAATTTTAAAAGAAAAACTTTTCATTGAAATGAATCCTATAAACATATAATGGATGTTTCAAGACATTAAGGATTAATGATGGAGGATAAATCCTCTCATGCTGTATAAGTTAAAAAAACATTCCTTCCATATTTTTGATAAAAAGTTCATAAAGTACCTCATTAGAAAAATGACAAAAAGATTCCTTTCAAACCTTTTTATAAAATAAAAACAGACATAAAATTTTTAAAAAAAAATTAAGATAATATTAGAAATATTTTTTGAAATCATTTTTAAGAAACATGGACGTGCATGATAAATATCCGCCAGCAGATACTTACATATAAACAATCTTGAATAATAGTGAGATTGTGAAATTAACCCTTACCTTGTACTTTATTTTAGTGGAATATTATTTAACATACTATATAATGGTTTAAATTGTGTTATTAATTTATAACATAACCATATTTAAATTTATGATATCATATATATATTTTTATATCATTTTGTTAATAATATTTCATTATTACCATTTTTTCGTGTGTTAACTGCTTCATTTTACTATGAAATTTTTATCATGTAGTCCTATTTGTTATGAATAATATATATTTATTTTAAATAAATAATTATATTAAGTTATTTGATATTATATTTACACATTATATAATTTTTTTTATTCATTATTTAATTTTTAACATGGAAAATGAATTACATAGCATCATGGAGAGGGTAGGTCGTAGGTACGCACGAACGACATTATCATTCTCTTAATGGGGAATGGGTAAATAATTTTATGGTGTATTAATTATATAAAATCAATATCACATCATATTTATTATTTATATCAATTATATCTATCATTATACTCATCCAAAAAAAGTGGGGATGAAAAAAATTTACACCACAGCGTGGAGATGGTAAGTTGTATGTATGGACGAGCGATGATTTCATTTTTTATATGATTGATAATTCATGGAATATGGTTTTCACATAACCATAATAACATCTATGAATATATATGATGCAATATTTATTACTTTATCATGGAAAAAACTCATAAAGAGTGAGTATAAGAAGAGATTAACTTGGATGAGTTGGTGAAAAAGATTACCTTTTCTTCGAAGGACTCCCTTTAGATATCTTTTAATGGATCTAGGCTTGGTCTTCTTGGAAGACCATGGCCTCCAAAACTTTTATATAGACATTCAGAGGAGAAATTGGTAGGTTTTTGTCGATCTATAAGGCTCAATATAGTGTGAAAATTGATATAGTAGGTCCCCTTTTATAATTGAGGTGAGGGGCACTTTTTGGAAACTCTCAAAATATTAAATTAATATAAATTAATTTTCAATCTAAAATGGATCAATAGTGATTTATTTCTAATATAAAAAGACTATTGGTCTAAATCCTCACATACAATAATTTTTAAACATGTTTAGGTCTCATTATTACCCTTATCTTTTTGTATTAACCCTTGTTTAAACTCTTTAACTCCTATCTTGACAACATGCGTTTTTACTCGTTGAATGTTAATATAGTTACTATAAGATGATAAAAAATAATAAATTATTCTTGGAATACATTTTCTACTTTATCCTAACCAGTTTGCAGAAATCTATATTTTTATGATTTTTATGCTATTCAATAAAATATTATTAATTTTAATATAACATTAATGACAATTTTGATACTAATCATTACATTGAATTTAAAAAAACTAATAAAATAATATATCTTCAAAAAAAACATCTAAAATCTAAATAACATGTAAATGGTATATATAAAACTCATTTCTGACATTATGTTTCTCAAATTATATTTAATTTAATATTTTTAATATCATTTATTTGATATTTCAATTAATTAAATAATTATTGCATTTCCATTGTATAAGCCTTTATGGAAATTATTTATTTCTTAAAAAATAGGTCATGTTAAAGATAAATCTTTTATATTTCAAGTGAATGTTTATAGTCTAATTTATCTTCTGTATGACCCTATATTAAAAATTATATAGTTATTAAAAATATGAGTATGACATCTTTACCTATTCCTTAAATAAAATATAATAAATGTCATAACATCATAAAAGTGGATTCCAATTGTTATACTCTTTGAAAAATGATTCTTTTGATAGAAACCCCATCATACAATGAAATTTTTACATGTGTTAGGGTAATTTTCTAATATTTATAATAATATTTTTACCATTAATTACTCGATTTACCTTTAACCGTTTTAATAACAAATTACCAGTTACAATTCATAATGCTGAAAAATAAAATATATCTATTTATATAATTTTTACCCACTAGTTAATAATATGGAATAAATTATTCAAAATTAAAAACATTGAATTTGTAGTGATTAATTTAAAATTGATTTTGTTGGCAGAACAAGAAAATTGTTTTTTAAAGTGAAAATATGCAAAAGATTGAAATGTTTTTATATCCGAATACAATTTTAAATTGATCCTAATTACCTAAATTTGATTAATTTATAAAATCATAATTTAATTCAACTTTAAAAACAACTAAATATATAATTTAACACTATAAATTATTTTTATGGAAAAGTTGTTTTTAATTAAAATGAAATATTTTATCATTGTTCATGAAAACCTGAAACTTATCAAAAAAATACCAAAAATTGAAAAAAAGTAAATTTTTATAATCTTATTTAAAATAAGAATTTTAATTTTAAAAACAAGATTTGTATAAGTTTAAAAAAATATATTAAAAACAAAATTTTCATCAAAAGGCTGTAAAAGTGCCTTTACAAAAATATAGTCTTTTAATGCTTAAAATAGAATGAATTATTACCTTATGCCTGTAAAATATTTTGGATAAATTTTTAAAACATTTGATTCATAATGTGGTTAATACTATTCATTCCAACCATTTTAATGGATCAATTGTAAAATTCACTTATTTAATAGATGATGGTACGTTTGAACTCAATGTTGCATGAAACACATGCTATTAAATTCATTAAAAAAGAAAGTGTACCATAAAATATTGGGGTGTTACATTCTCACATACTTAAATAAAGTTGGTCATCATAATTTGAAATTGAACTTCAAAAATAAGATTTTGATACTTCATAATTTCATTATGAGAAACCCACATCAGAAAGAGGGTTAAAAAAGAATCCCCTTAATAAGAGGGAGATGAAAATGTGAAGTTCACCACCAAATTAGGCATTCCAATAATAGAACATTAGTGGAGAATTAAAACATGGACACGAATGAGAAATATAAAAATTAATTTCTAATGGAGAGTGATATAGAAAATGGTCGTTAGAAAGTTAACCATCAAAAAACTGTGACGTCCCGACCCGGAAGCCACTAAACCGGTGCTCTGAGCCGGTTCACCACAATGCCTCGAGCGCACCTCTTCATACACCAGAGGTAGTCGACTAATAGCGAGGTACTAGGGTGTGATGGTGGGGAGACTATTCCATCATACTAAAGTAAGAAAATAGGAGAAAAAACTAAGTATCATACACAACAAAAAGTAAACAGCGTGCCGAAGAAATAAACAACTAAAATAGAGAAAGATGTAATAGTAAAATGCTGTAAAATCCCAAACAACTATGAAATATAATAAAACACTAGTCACCCACTCATTCAACAATAAATATACAAGTAAAAAATAATGTAAAAGTAAAAGTGTAGGTCTCCTCTACTAACTTTGATCCAATCTACGTACCTGATCTCCAGACACTGTCGAATTGTAGCAGCCCGATTAGTAGAGCCACTCGAGAAACTCAGCTCGATCATGCAACACTGGGCCTCAACCCTATTCACCATGCAACTCATGCTTAACCTAAAAAGTAGACATAAGGTCTACACGTACATCGAGGTTCATGTGAAGGGGTGATATATAATCTTAGTAGGGCACCCTAACAAGAAACCTATAATTGTGCTTCTAAAAGTGTATGTAATAGCAACGTGCTCATCCTAGTTGGAACACAACAAAAGGAATTAAACAAAATGTTAAACCACAATCGAAATCAGGGTCTGTAATCCCTGTCAACTGGGTAAGCTCCACCAAGAATGACTATATCTATATTCATACACATGTATAGTCCCATAACTATAAACATATACATAAATATGTTTTTCAAGATTATGTGAATAAAATAACAAGAAACAACATCAGAAGTATATCCTTGGGACCATAAGACCGATATCTAGGACATAATGTGAAATAGAATTGAGATGGACGTCATGCCACTCAAGTCGTGTATCATTAAGTCGACCTCTAGGTCTATAATCCCATTGACATGTACCTCCTTCGGCCAACACCATAATTATATCTTTGAGAAAGATAATCAAAACCAAGTAACCCTCTGGGAAGTAATAACAGCACAACCCCTCTAGTTCAACCAATCAAACACAAGAAACCCTCTGGGAATTACTCACAGTCTAACCCATCGAGTTCAGCTTTAGCAAAGACTCTCTAAGAAAACACTCATCGTCAACTCCCCCTGTAGTCTCGTATTGGTAATTATAGACACTCTAAGGAAGCACTCAATGTCCAATTCCCCTGGTGGTCTTGAAACGTGGAACTACAGACACTCTGAGAGATAACTCAATTTTTGTCCCACCTATGGTCTTGTAACGTGAAATGTAAAATAGACACTCTGGAGAAGCCCTCAACATCCATTCTTCCTATGGTCTACTACACCAGGTTCCCACAACCCTGGTAAGTCAATCGAGCACAAACGATGTATGGAAGCCAAAGTAAACCTCAATAACTACTTGGATAATAGTCTAAAGCATATCACAACATTTCAGATAAGATCACTCCATCCTAACAACACTGGGAATGGGAAACAATCAGCCTAACAAGCAAGGCTAGATCAAACTGTCAAATAAAAACAAACATGGGAAACAGATCCATAGCATGTAAAATAACCTTATTCACAATCAAAACACTGCTAATCAGGAACACAAGGCAGAGTATCCATCCCAAAAAATAATAAATATGCCTCGCATCAGGATCAACAGCCACCAACCAGGAAGAACCATTGGTAAACACTACTGCATCAGCAAACCAAGTCAGATATAAACAAACGAGGGAGGGTGTCCTGAATTCCCAACCCAACACTACATTCATATCCCCATGGGATTACCAGTTTGGCATGGGTTCTAGGTGAGACCCGAACACTATCTCTACCAAAACCCAACATAACAACTTAGGGTCGGTCAAACAACAGGCACTTGTTGGGTCCCTCAAGTCAAACACTGAGGAGGAATCATACTCGGGATCCTCCAAGTAAACATGAGCGAAGGCATCCTACACAAGATCCTTAGAGAAGAGTAAGGGGGAATCATACTCAGGGTCCTCAAAATAAGGAAAATATAGTCATTCTATAACATGGTTACTCTCAAAGTAAAAATAGGTGAGAGATCCTATAAGGGACTCCCTAGGTCATCGCATAAGTAAAGGCATCCCTCAGGGTATCCTTAGAAGTGCTCGATCTCACTGCCTCACAGGCCAGAAGGGAAAATATCTCTAGGATAATGTCCTCTAAAGTATATTTTACAAGAGATACTCATATCTCATCATATATTAAAGATCTGAACTAAGTAGTTCTGAACACCAAACCTATCATCCACACTAAGTCTCACTCTCAGGTGTCAACTAGACTTGATAACTAGAGGAAGAACCTATCCATTTATATATAAACCAAAAAAACACCATTTAGATGACCTTTAAATGTCAAAACGATTCCAACATTGTGATATATGTAAAAAATGCTCATAATGGACTACTCACATGCCCAATTCTGACTTCCAAGGCATAAGTTATCCCAAAACTACTAAACTGAAGTAGTACATGGCCAGAACACATGGCCAGACACATGGGATCTGCCTGTGTAATAGTACATGGTGTGCACCTTACTTTACATGGAGTGTAATATTAAAAAAAATTTCATACCGTGTGTGTTTTCACCCGAACACATGCCCATGTGCCACTACACGGCGTGTACTTATAGTACACGACGTGTACTCCATAAAAAAAACTATTCTGTGTTTTATTTCACACGGCCGACCTCATGACCATCAACGACACAAAATGTACTCAAATTACAAAACATGTACTTAAGAAAACTTCATCTTCCACTAATGGTAAGAACACATGGCGTGTCCCCCTGAAACACACACCATGTATTTTGGGTTTTCCGATGGCAAATCCCTCAAAAAGGCCAAAACGCCTGTTTTCGCCCCAAAAAAACAGGTCGAGCCCCATGAGATTACAATTAAGAAATATGAGGATTTAAAGATTTAAAAAACATTTTTAAAGGGGATCTATGGAGAAAAAATAAATGGACCTTCCATCAAGTGGAAACCGCCGAATCTTCGGTTGATTTCAAGGCTCGCGGTTTCCCTTCGCTGAATCAGCGCGTCGAGAGCTTCGAATAGGTACCCCTCTTTCCTCCCAACTCTATCTATTTATCAATCACCAAATTCTCCCAATATAAATGTACAAAGAGGATCACAGAAGGAGAATGCACAAGAAGGAGTAGGAAGGAAGAGAGAAGAAAGAAAACAAAAGAAGAAAAGAAAAGGAAGAAAAAGGGGCATTGGTCGTCCCCGATGCCCAAAATGAGTTTATGCCTTCCCTAGTCTAAACTCCCCATAATACACTCAAAGGAGAAAATGGAATCTCAATCCTAAACTCTATTTAAAATTAATTTCCAAATTAACCTCCATGAATAAATTAACATTTAATTTAATAATATTAAATATTAAATATTTTTCCAAAATTCGAACAGCTCAGATTTCCACCAAACTTCTGTCCTAGGGTAAAATCCCTATTTCGGGACCAATAAAGTTTCCAGAAAAATTATCCAAGATCATTTGGTTGGGTAAAATTACCATTTTTCCCTCACTAGTATCCAACAACAAAAATTCAAATTTCTGGTCAAAATGATAGTCTAGAAAAACGTAGGTTCTTACAAAAACACAAATCTTATTATCTGTTAAAATACCATTGATTTCTTTTAAAGAAAGGTAAATGGATAACATTTTTGTTCCAAAATATTTTTCCTATAGTTGGGGAACTCTTTTACTATTAAAATAAGCACTTTATTTATTTCCATGTCATAATATTAATCTCATCCTTTGGTTGTGCTTCAATCTATTTTCACTTCTTCCCTAAAACCTAGAAATGAGTGTTAAAGATGAGTTTTCAGGCCTAAATAAATTTTATGAATCATAATATCTTTGAATCATTAAATCTATTTTTTAAATGTTTACTAAAACAAAAATTGATACTATTGGGTATCCTATGTTATGAATCATACTTTCACCACAAGTAATAATGTCAACTGTTCAACTTAATCCATTCCTATATTAAGACTCATCCAAAATAATTCTGTTCAAATCCATGGTTCAAAAATTTATAATAAGGTCACTAAATTTTTAAAATCAACATTACATCAGATTTTACCCAGAAAACATGATGAAAATATTTTTTCACATTCTAAATATCTGAATACTTTGATCGCCTTAAAACATAATGAGAACATGCATTCATCCAAATATGTAATGAAGAAGTACTACAGTAAAATCATTATATATATCATGATTCTTATTACCAGAATATCATAACATAATTATTGAATCCAAAATCACAAATACATTAATTATTTCACTTACAATGTTGTAATAGAATAACATGACCTTGATCCCTTTTCTTTTTTCTAATCTATATTTCCTGGATGTTTGGTAAATTCATTTTCATAGTGCCCCATCTATTTACATTTGAAACATTTCAAATTGATAGCTTACTTATTTCCCTTACAGTCATGAGATTGGTTGCCTTTCTCTCCACACATGTAACAAACTCCCATTCCCATCAAACAAGTACTAAGGTGTTTCTTTCCGCAATTTTTATATATTGGAAAATCCTATATTCAATTTTTCTCTTTATATATCTCTTAATCCGCCATTCTATTCTTATTTTTCATTCATTTAATGTCATAATACATAGGTAATTATTTCTATGTCTTGATAGAACATGATACTATATCTTTATATGATGACAAAATTTGGGAGACTAGTGAATTTTAGATAAATGACATTAAACCATAAATAAAATGATCAATATTACTCCTTGGGTAACATATGTAGTCTAAAACATAGCTTGCTAATATTGTAAATTGGATTCCTAAATAGCAACATTATCATCCTCCTTTTGTCTCAAAATCAAGAATTTTCTCTCCATATCTTATCGTTGTTTGTGAGGAAAATATTTTTCTAAGAAAATATCTTTAAAGTACTTCCATTCCATGTCTTATATTTCTTACACCTCTTTCTTGTTTTGAATCAATTACTATCCTTAATCTGCATATCTCGATAGATGATAACTTTCTATGACAACTCTCTCTCATTCATTACTTCCAAAAGAAATAAACATATTCTCTAATGAACTTATCCATTTCTTAGCTAAAAATGTATTTTTAGTCCCTTTGAAAGTATAAGGTTTTTATCTATTTAGCCCATATAACACTGTTCCTCCAAATTTTCAATACGGATAATCCATATGGGTAAAGTCATTGTTCATAACCTGATTCATTTTTTCCAGTGTGGTTATAAATTGTTCATCATCAGTTGTATCTCCAACTCCAACATCATTATCATGTATAGATGGTAAATCCATACATGAACTATGTGTGTTGATACAGTTTCCATTACTTATACTATGTTCCATTTCTAAACAATGGATTACACTAGATTAGATCATAACATTAAGAAACATAACATATAATCTCAAAACTAGTGAAACACAAAACCTATGTTGAAAATTTTCGTATAACTAATCTCCAAATCATAAGCTTAATTTATTTGGATATATTTAAAAATTCTATCATTGGGTTTTGTTCTATAATCAATCAGTTCCCAATTTTTCTACTAAACTGTCTCTAATGATCACTGTAAAGACTCCAACCCTGCTAGACTAGAGTTGGTTCATTACTTTATTACATTGAAATAGATACTACACTCAAATCTAAAAGGACTGATCAGTTTAGTACTTCTGGAAACCAAATTACATACTCAAAACATACATTACAATTGAAACTATAAAATAAAACATATTCAATCTTTTGAGAGAACCAATATTCTACTAGATTAATCATGAATATCAATCATAATATACATCTTGTCATCATAGTAAAAATGAAACATGAGAAAGGAATGATCTCAGATGCTCAGTAAGGGTAAGTGTACAGTGGAAGATATTATAAAAAATTAGCATAAACATTATAGCAAGGTATATAACTGAAACACAAGCCATTTAAAAATAATCATGAGAATAATATTGAAATATTAAATTAAAAAAATAATAATTCTAAATAAATAATCACATGGATATTCTACTAATCAAATAATCGCATGGAATATCAATATATAATCTCATAATGAAGGAATGCATAACGTCGGACATCATAAACATATCGTGAAGGCTTCGACCAAGACATCACACATAAATGGGTAATGACTCATCAAATACCCAAAATATCTTGTCCCATGAGACCTAACGATGCATCGAGGGGCTATAGTGGGCCCCAACCATCACTTACTAAGTCCAATATATTCCTCATTAGAAAACATAAACAAACATGAACACTTATATTGGAAAACTAGCTTATGAAATCTAAATAGTATAACCATAAACCATGAATGGTATCAAATTAACACATCCATAGTCAAACTAATAATAAAACATTCAATAAAATTTGGTGGATAATATCATAATATAACATCCTCAATCAAAAACAATATCCAACAATGTATGTTGACATTGATGAAAATACTCCAATACAATTATTAAATATATTTCTATAGAAATACCCTCTTTAATTTGAAATCATTCAATTAAAAGGCTATGAAATTTAAAAAGAAAATATTTTTATTTAAAAAAATATTATAAACATGTAAAAGAAGCATTAGAACATTATGTTTTTATGATGGAGAAAAAAAACCTCTCTTGTCTGATAAGTTAAAAAACATTTCTTCTATATTTATTTTAAATTCATAAAGTACTAATTGGGAAAGTGAAAAAAAGATTCTTTTCAAACCATTTTATAAAAAGTTTAACATGGTTAAAAAAATTTAAACATTTGTAGGATAATAGTAAAAATATTTTGGAAAACATTTTTCGAAACATGGACATGGATGATAAATTTTCCCTAGCAGATACTTACATAGAAACAATATTGATTAATAATAAGAATGTGAAATAAACCCTTACCTTTCTATATTCATTTAGTTTAATGTTCTTTGACCTTATTTATAATGGTTTAATGAATTTTATTAATTTATTACATAATAAAATACAAATTTATGATATCCTATAATATATTCTTATATCATTTTTTAATAATATTTCATTATTACCCTTTTGTTGGGTGTTAACTGCTTCATTTAATGTCATGAATCACCTTATTCATGATGAGGGAAGGGATGGAAAAGTTCCATGCCCTTCTTTCCTCAAGATGAATGAGATATGATGACCCAAAAGTCCTTCCTTCGATAGGCACCAGAGAAGATACTAGGACCAAGGGTATAAAATATCACATAGAAAATGGATGGAATTACCCTTTTTATAAAACAAGATCAGGATATAAGATGGTAAATCCCAAAAAACTCCAACAACCAAAGGTATAAGTGAATCCAAAACCCATTCCCACATGAATTTTCAAATGTAAAGATGATACAAGTTCAAAAAAACTCCAAATTAAAGTATTAAAATAAAATAGACTAAGTAGAAATACCAACAAATAGTGACACTCGAGCTAGTAAAGTCCAGCATGGTCTTTAAAGTCCTCCTGGAAACCTAAAAACTATTTTATATACATATGGTGAGTATAAAAGTATACCCAGTAGGAAAACTAAATCCACCCTTACACAAGTGAGGGAACATAATAAAGTTCCTATGAGAAAACAGTAGAACCTAATAGCACTTACCAAGGAATACTAACTAGCCCAGCCTCACCAAGTCACACTCACCAAATAACACAAGTCACGTAAAGTAGTAGTATAAGAACATAAATATTTGGGTACCCCGCACCAATTTACCACTGGTAACTACTCATCCAAATGACTAACTTCTTGACGCTACCACTCTTCCCATACATAGTCCCACTACCACAACCTTCCCGCACACACCTGGGCCTCAAACCACACAGAATCTCACCCACAGTCATCTGGGCCACAACAACCACACTACTCGCCCAATGACACATGGCCTTCATCCTAAATACACCTTAGAAAACAAACCTAGCATGAAAACACATGGGTCTCTCATCTACAACAATCCCTCACCCATATAATTTTGGCCTATGGTAAGCGTCATTCCATTACAGCCTACCTA
The DNA here is from genome assembly GCA_963277665.1 of Viscum album. Lineage (NCBI taxonomy): Eukaryota > Viridiplantae > Streptophyta > Magnoliopsida > Santalales > Viscaceae > Viscum > Viscum album. Next base: position 1,515,970,116 of record OY728119.1, read on the forward strand.
GATATGCTCGAGCGACAAGAACCTAAAAGAGGGTTTGAGGAAGAAAGTCAGTAACCAGCCATCCATCCTCCCACTAGGATGATAGGAAAGACACCCTCCCCCATGAAATGGAGGTGTTAAAAAATAGTGCTCAATAAGTGTGGGTGCATATATAAATCACAAGAACTACAAATTATATGTATATAGGTCAGAAAAAACTCGACCCAACCTATGGGTTTCCAAACAAACAACCAACCCACACAACCACCTTTGCTGCTACCCCTATATGCACAACCACATGAACATCCACAATAAAACACAATACTAACCCCTTTTCATTTAACCAATTTCTATTTATTAATTAAGGGGTTCACTTTATTATGTCCCAGCGCTACCTAGGGTAACTAACAAGCACAACATCTGGAACCATTCTCAGAAGGCTAAAGGCCACTATACACTACCAAAGAAAAACCCAACTGTAGTCCCACTGAACATTAGCACAAACCCATATTTTTGAAGTACCGCTGCATAGAAATTTCATATACAAATAGCAGTCCCACTTCCCAACATCGTTTTGCGACCACAACAAAACAAAGGCAGTTCAATTGCCTACAAGTTCATTCATTCCACAATCAATCAATCTCTCAAAATCAGAATCCAACCCACCACTTATTCCACCCCATGCACAAACCCACAATAACTACCAATAACTCATAGCCCTGTTGTACACACACACCACACCCTTCTCATGGAACCAAAAACTTTTTGAACTTTGTTCCCACAACTATGCTCTAAACAGCATCACCCCACAACTCACACAAGGTCGCACAATTTAACATAACATAACACTCAGCCACACCTATCAACAAGATGTTTATAAATTTAGATTTAACTATCAGAGTTTCTTTAATTCCACGTAATTATAACTAGGGTGATCACACGATATTATTGGTCCTAGGTCATTCATTAATTTAACCAAGTATACATAATTAAGAAGATTTTTTGTTCTAGTGATTTATTCAAGAATCTCAACAAAAAATAACATTATTTTTGTGAAACTTAATACCAAAAATGGACATGATTTACAGAATCCATATAGCCCTGAAAAACATAATATAATCAACAATAACCAATAAAATAGGCGATCAAAAACAAACCACTCTATGCCTGTTATTTTATTTACTCATATTTTCTTTTGATCAAGTTTATTCTTTATCTATTTATTGTTTCTAAGAAAGGTTTTTAGCCATTCGTAACAAGGATTCATTAGAATACTCACCCTGCATGATGCATAATTAAAGATAAGAAAAATAAATCCAGACCAGATGATCAAAGAACTATTGTTCCTCCTTGTGGTGAGAACACGGGATCGCGTGAGTAGCGCAGGAAGAACTCCAAGAAAAATTGGCAGGAGGGGTTCTAGAATAGGCGCATGAATCATCTTGCGAGGAAGGTTCTAGGAACACAAATGGGAAATGGAAAACACACAAGGAAGGGAAGATATGAGTAACACCCCAAGCTTCCATGATATGTTTCTCTTCGAATAATACAATAGCATGTGATGTACGCAACACCGAGTTCAAGAGCACCACGACCAATCAAACTAGCCGTTTAGAAAGTGTTTATGAGTATTAATAACCACATTTTAAATTTTTATATATCCCATATAATTTTAACATTCAAATTTTTTGTTTCTTAGACATAATATAAGGACAAATTCAATTTTTAAGATAAAAAAAGTATTATTCAAAAAATGTAGTTTTTACGCCTTTTAATGGAAATCACTTTCTAAATCCAATATTTGACACTTTTATATATTCAATTTGAATAAATTAAATTCATATTTTTAATCGGAGCATAAAAATATAGTTTGGATAAATTGTTGCTGTTTTTCTGATAACTTTCATATTTTAATGAACAGTGAAAGATACTAAATTTTAATTGAAAACAAATTTTTTAATAAAAAAAATTAGTGTTAAATTATACATTTGAATGGTTTTGAAGTATAATTAGATTATATTTTTATCATTTAATCCAAATTTTTTTCATTGGAAGTAATTTCACTTTTATCCTGGACATAAACACATATCAATCTTTTGATAGTTTTTACATCTCAAAAACCCACTTTCTAATTAATTTTAAATTACTTAATGAAACTTCTATGTTTTGAATTTGGTAAATTAGAAATCATTTTTGGATTCAGAATATCAAAATTATCTTAGGGTGAAGTTTTGTTATTTTTCTGAAAACATTCAATTTTTTATGAATAGTGAAAAACATTGCCTTATTGTTTAAAAACCGACTTTTTATTTCAATAATTATTTATTTTATTTAAATTTATTGTATGTAAAAATAGATAAATAATACCTATATTAGTTCAATATAATTAATTGGAGTCATTTTATTGTAAAATTAGATGTATAAAATTTTATTGAATTTTTTAACGACTTTTACCCACCTTCTAGGCATATTAGCAAATTTGCATAAAACGTAATTTTACCACTTCTGTGAATTGAATTTAAAAAATCTGAGAGACACATTTTAAATCAGTAAGTAAAATATTGTTCAATAAGATGCAAATAATTTTTTGTGAATAGTAACATTTGAATTTTATTTACCACGGTTAAAAGTAAATAGGGTAATTAAAGATAAAAATAATATTATAATTACCCTAACACGTGTCATAATTCAATTGGACAAGTTTATTTTGACCAAAATCAACATTAGGAATAAAATATGATCCTTTTGGTCCACTTGGTTTAGATTAGGACATTTATTATTATTTTATTTAAAGAACAGTTAAAAGTGTTAAATTCAAATTTTAATAACTAAAACATTTTTAATATAGGGTTATACATAAGATAATTTTGACTATAAATATTAATTAGAAAGAAATATTTCCTACTTCATGGTATTTTATTTATAATTTTTAGACATTAAATAACTAAATTTATTTATGACACAATGATGATGCGGTAATGACCTTATTAATAAAAGATTCAAATAATTGATATTATAAATATTAAAATAAATGAAAATTGAGACATTTGATACATTCCAAAAAATTTATAGGTAAATATTACATGTTAGGGTTGATTCTTTTTTTTTGAAGAATTTATATTACTATGACTTTCAAAAAAACCAAATACTAAATAATGTAAAATTCACATAAATGAGTCTTTAAAAAAATACTATATTATTAAATGATATAATAGTCCTAAAAATATAAGGTTCAGAAAAAAGGACTCGTATAATAATAGATATTTTAGTAATGAAACACTTTGGGTTCTATTGGAATTTTATAGTTAGTTTATTAACCATATAATATAAAAATACAAGGAGACATGGTAAATGTTAAACTATTTAACCAAGAGTTAAATCTAAATGATAAGGTTAATATGGTGACCTAAACCTATCTAAAAAACATTTGTTGAAATTTTTTAGACCCATATCCACTTTAGACTCAAAATAAATCCTTTTTTATCCATTAAAAATATAATATGATTGTATAATAAAATAATATTTCAAGGTTTTCCTAAAGTGACCCTCACATCTCTTATAAAATGGTACTTCCACTTCTCTAAAAATAACACCTCTAAAGCCATTTGGCTCAGAAAATCTCTATTAAAATATACTCCAAACTACCCTCACTTAAACCTAGAGGCCTTAATTTGACAAAAAAAATCCAACATAAGGCGCCCTTTTGATCAAATCAAATGGAAGCACCCAAAGAAGAGGTATTTATTTCATCACCTCTTTCAATATTCTTTTCTTAATCTACATCCTATTTAATTGTTGTTTCCATACCAAAATAATAAATCCAGTACCTTATACATACTGTGATGTTATTATAAATATGGTACAACCATATTCATTATTTTATCCATCCTATGAATGACAAAGTCACCATACGTGCATACATACAGCTTACCATCTCCACATTGTGGTGTAGTTTGTTATTCAACACTTAATTATTTGGATGGGTAAAATAATGAGTATAATTGATATAAATAAAAAATATAACATGTTAATGATTTTGTACATATGATATACCATCCAATTACATACAATTTAACCATCAATAGAATGGTATTGTCGCTCGTGCGTACGTACAGATTACCATCTCCACGAACGCGATGAGATTCATTCCTCATCGTAACCATTCAAAAATAAATATCATTTTATTTTAAAAAATAATTTTTTAGAACATAATATCATTCTAGATACAAATAAAATACATCCTAAAATGAAAAACATATAAAACGAATCAGTTAACACCCGAAACAATGATACTACTGAAATATTATCAACAAAGAAATATTAAAAGATCCTATATGATATCATATTTATGTATATGGTTATTATATAATTTAATAACAATTAGTTCACCATTATAAAGGAGTTTAACATACCCTTAACTAAGTAAAAGTACAAGGTAAGGGGTTTCTTATCTCACTTTTAATTTCATGAGATTTCCATTGTTCACCACTTATTTATTGCATATGGTGTATTGTGTACTGCCATTTTGATATATATTATAATTATTATATTTATATTCATGGTATTATATGATTCATTCAGTTATTATAAACTTTTAGTCTTATGAATTGACTTTTTACAACATGATAAGGGGTTTTCATCTCACTTTTATTCACATGAGATTCATGTTATATGTGCCATTATTACCTTTTGTGTGGTTTATGTACTACCCCAGACTATATTATTTTTGTAATATACTTTAATGTATGTTTATTTACAAAATAATTATATGATCCTTCTTTCATGGGGTGTATGTTTCGTAAGTTACCAAACTAGTAATGAAATTTCTAATTTCAATTTCCACTCATTGGGTTTTACGCAATCTTCATTGATTATTTTACTCCAAGATTATGTGTGAAATCACTATTTGTTTATTTATGTAGTAATATCCACTCCCATTTGTGTGTATATACTTTTTACACACACATAATCACTCTATTGATAAATTATCAAGTCATACATATGAACATGATAAGAGTAATCTTAACTCAATTTCTATTCATTATGTTAAACATCCAAGTCATTGGTGCTGTTTTTATAAGAATATGTGTGAATGTACTCTGATTGATTCAAAATTAATATCCATAAATATTGAGTGTATTTATATTTTCACACATAATTATTTCATTGAATTATCCTTAACCTAAGGGTACAGTCTTTATAACAAATTTCATCTCAATTTATATTCCATTGAGACTTATTTGTTGTTATGCACCAATTCACTTTTATATAGTTTATATACTATAATTTAAAATAGTAAATAATAAATTCATTTATTATCATGATATTTTAATGTTTTGATTACCTAAATTATTTTTATTCAAACGTCTCTCATTTGGCTGGAACTCTAACTAAAATATTATTTTAAATGTTTTAAATATTTATTCTTCTAAATCATTCTCATTAATGTACATGTTTTAAAAATGGTTTTAAGGATTTATTTATATGTACATGAATGTTTTGAAATTAAAATTCCTTTTAAAAGTTTCAAATTAGTATGGGACACTTTGATTTAAAAATCTATTTTTAACAGCTTCTTGATAAATAGTGAGAGTTTTAAATGTTTTCAAGAAAAAGGGTATATTTCTCTCAAATATTTTTACTCATTATTTTCATCTATGTTAATATACTTCATTATTCTTTATTGAGGTTGATTTATTATAATACAATATTCCTTATTGTATTTAAGGAGTTATGTTTGACTATGGATGTGCTATTTTTATACCACTCATGGTTTTTGGTTAAAATATTAACATTTTGTATGATAGTTTTAATATGAATGTTTATGTTATGTTTCAACCTTTTCATATGAGTAATGCATTGGACTTTGTAAGTGACAGGTGGAGCCCTCTATAGATCCTTGATGCATCAGTAGGTCTCATGAGACAAACTAGTGTCTTGGCACAAGGCCTTGACAAAATCTTATTTTGTAGTCTTGGTATGAGGCCTTGACTATGTGGTTATGATGTCGGGAATTATGCATTCCATCATTATGAAATTAGATATTGATATTACATGTGATTATTCGACTAGTAGAATATCTATGTGAATAATTAAATGGAATTATTTGATTTATCTTTGCCATATTATGCTGAAGTTTAATTTTTAAAGGCTTTTGTTTTAGTCTTATACACTCCCTTAAATGTTTATGATTATTTATTAAAGTTTCCACTATATTGTTATCCTTACTGAGCATCTGAGATCACCCCTTTCTATGTTTTATTTTTCCTAGGATGTGAAGAATTATATCATGATTAACCTGCAGAATAGGCTAAGGGATATGAGTGTATTCAAAGGGGACACAGTGTTATTTTTCTTTATTTCATGGTGTAATGTAAAACTTATGTATGTATCTAGTACTTCTAGGGATACTAAACTAATCAGTCTTTAGGGACTTGATCTCTTGAGATCATGCCAATGATATGTAATAATGCACCGACTCTAGGTAACTAGGTTCGGGGTGTTACAGTTAGTATCAGAGGAATTTTAGTACAAACATTAGAAACTATATTTAGAAAAAACTATGATTATATAAAATTACCCTAAGATAGACTTTGGGGATTAGTATAGAAGAACATCCAAAAAATTTGGTAATGTAAATATTATGTGGGGTTTCCAAGCAATACATCCCCGTATGGATACAAGAAAGTAGAGGCATATCTGGAACAGATGTACCTAGGGGTAAAACCCGAAAACATCTCTTTGAGCTAGACTCGAATGGGAACCATTGCATGACAAAAAACCTTGATGTAATCTTGTTTATGGCACTCCCAGGGTATATGCTTAGGATAATTCACATTTTCTTTACAAACTGATTTGAATAATTTTAATATAATATGAGAATAAAAAACCATGGTTAATCCTAAGTTGATTCATATTGAATGTAAGGTGTCTTGATATTCTCTAAATGATTTTATGACTATTGTTACTCACATAATGATTTCTGGTTTTAGTAAATGGTTGTATTCCAATGAAGTCATAGTATCATTGAACAGGATGTACAAGGTGGGAACAGTGGTGGAAATGAGCAAAGAAATGGAATGTTGGTAGGTGTAAAATATATCATGTTCATGTCGAATCGTTTTTCCAAAAATATGATCAGTAACATATATATTAACCAACTCCTGGACTCAACAAAGAAAAGAAATATGGTGAATGATAAGAGCTCAAGTAGTGGAGACCATGGAGAAAAGAAAGCTCAATTTCTATCATGCAAGAAATGTTGAAGGAGACACCCAGGAAAGTGTCTCAATTGAACAAATAAATGTTTTATATGTGGGAAATAAGGACATAAAGTAAAGAATTGTCAAGGAAAAATGAAGATTACTATGGAAGAAAATAAAAATGATCCCAAGAATCCATTTATAATCATTTGTTGTAAATATAGGGGGATTGGGAATTACCTTAGTGAATTAACTATTATATAGGATAACCTCTTGATCAAGGTTGAATCTATGAGGAAATAAATGGATGGAGAAATGATTAAAAGTTTTAGTTATCTTTGTTTATTGGATTAATTTTGAATACTTTTCTCTTGTATGTGTAACCCTATAGTTTTTTATGTTAAAATGATATTTGAGGAAGAATTATCTCTCCTTTTGTGGAAATAGTTATAAATAACCATTTGGGATTATATGATCCTTGAATTTGAGGAAATTACGGGTTATTAATTTCTGGGATGAAAATGCGAGGTATGAGATAACATTTGTGGTTAAATTATGTTTTGGTTATTTTGAGGAGTTTATCTCATTTTTTGGGAATGTTATAAAATATAGTTTTTGAAGAAAGACAACACACAGACTGTGTGACAACCCATCGCGTCGGACAAAGTTGTGGGAATCTAACCCACAAACAAAGTGTTACTGGGATTTATTGCCTACCACTGGACTACGTGAATTCCCTAGTGAGTGTGACTAATTATTTTTAGTTAAATGATATTATTGATAAATAATAAGTTGATTTGGGATATTATGTTTTATATAATGGATATCCTTAGTGTAGAAAAATGATTTGGTTATTAAGTGATAAATTTTATTTTGGAAGAAGTTTTATTTGTTGGGAACACTATATGCCTAAGGAAAATTGAATACTATAGTATTTCATTTGAGGAGTAATGGTAGATTTTTTTATCTATATTTTTATTATGGATTTATAGAGATTTGGGTTATTTATGGAAAATTATTAGCATATCATATTGAATATGTGATTAGGTTAATTACTTTTAAGTATGTGACTTCAGGAGTAGTCGATGTTATTTGGTGATACAATTTAATGTCGAAGACTACGTAATCAATTTTTTTTGAGTTTTTGGTTTCAATCTTAGTTTGGATTATATTGAATGATTTTAAGGACAATTTTTTATTAAATGGTATTTGTTGAACTTTGGGTATTGTTTGTTTTATTTTGGAGATTAAGAGTAGTATTTATTTCTATAAAGGATTATCCTTTTTGGGGATCATCTGATCTTGTACTAACCATTTTTGTTTTGGTTAATCTTTAAAGACAAGGGAAATATATAGTTCATCCTTTGTAGATTATATGATTCTCTATAAGTTGATTCTAGCACTTCAGGTGTGACCAAGTCATCTTGATTACTCATCATTTGGAGTGAAATATGAGTTTGTGGTAGAAATTAGTTAGAGGATTAAACTCTATTTATCAATTTTTTTTTCTTATTCTATGAATAAATTAATTCGTAAACCTTATGGAAAGGATCTTAAACCCAAAAATATATTATCCTAATACCATATGTTTTTCATCATAGATTTATAGCTTTAACGCCCTCAATTTTCCATTCACTTGTTTGTGATTGATCACCTCAATCACTCCCTATAAATATTTACATTTCTCCTCTAATTATAATTGCCACTAATGTTCTCCTATTAGAAATCCTAATTTGGTGGTGACATTTTCATTTCTCTTTCCCTCTTATCAAGACTAAATTTTTTTAACCCTGTTTCAGATGTGGGTTTTCCACAAAGGTATTTTCTATTTTTTAACCTTTTATTTGTGAAGAATGATTTCAAATTGCGAGGATGTAATTTTTTGAATGTGGGAATAATGTAACACCCCAAGCTTCCATAATATTCTTCTCTTTGAATAATACAATAGTGTGTTGTGTATGCAACATCAAGTTCAAGCACACCATGACCTATCAAACTAGCCATTTAGAAAGCAGTTATGAATAGTAATTACCAAATTTTGAATTTTTTATATATACTATATAATTTTAACATTCATATTTTGTGTTTCTTAGATATAATATAAGGAAAAAATCAATTTTTCAGATAAAAAACTATTTTTTCTAAATATGCAGTTTTTTCACCTTTTAATAGCGAACCCTTTCTAAATCCAATATTTAAAACTTTCATATATTTAATTTTATTAAATTAAATTCTTTTTTAGAATAGGGATATAAAAATTTAGTTTGGATAAATTTTTTATGTTTTTCTAATAACTTTCATATTTTGATGAATAGTGAAAGATACTAAATTTTAATTGAAAACCACTTTTTTAATAAAAATAATTTCTAGTGTTAAATTATAAATTTGAATGGTTTTTAAGTATAAATATATTATGTTTTTATCATTTAATCCAATATTGGTCATTTGAATTTATTTCATTTTTAAACCGGATATAAACACATATCAATCTTTTGATAGTTTTTACATCTCAAAAACCCACTTTTTGGTTTTGAAAATGGGAATTAAATTTAAATTAATTAATTCAAATTCTATGTTTTGAATTTGGTAAAATAGACAACATTTTTGGATTAGGTATATAAGAATTTTCTTAGGGTAAATTTTTGGTATTTTTCTGAAAACATTCAATTTTTGGTGAATAGTGAAAAACACTGTGCTATTGTTTAAAAACTGACTTTTTATTTAAATAATTATTTAATTTATTTTAATTTATTTTAATAAAAAATAGATACATAATACCTATATTAGTTCAATATAATTCATTGGTGTCATTTTATAATAAAATTTGATGTATAAAATTTTATTGAATTTTTTAACGTCCTTTACCCACCTTCTAGGCACGTTAGCAAACTTGCATAAAACGTAATTTTTCCGCTTTTATGAATTGAATTTCAAAACTCCGAGAGACAAGTTTTAAATCAGTAATTAAAATGTGGTTCAATAAGACGAAAATAATTTTTGGTGAATAGTGCCTTTTGAATTTTATTTACCACGGTTAAAAGTAAATAGGGTAATTAAAGGTAAAAAAAGATATTATAATTACTCTAACACAAGTCATAATTCTATTGGATAAGTTTATTTCGACCAAAATACACTTTATTAATAAAATATAATCCTTTTGGTTCACTTGGTTTATATTAGGACATTTATTATTATTTTATTTAAAGAAGAGTTAAAAGTGTAAAATTCAAATTTTAATAACTAAAACATTTTTAATATAGGGTTATGCATAAGATAATTTAGACTATAAATATTTATTAGAAATATAATAATATTTTATACACTATGGTATTTTATTTATAATTTTTAGACATTAAATAGTTCAATTTAATTATGACACAATGATGATGCAGTAACTACCTTATTAATGAAAGATTAAAATAATTAATATTCTAAATATTAAAATAAATTTAAATTGAGACTTTTGATGAATTACAAAAAATTTATAGGTTAATATTACATTTTAGGGTTGATTAAATTTATTTTTTTCGAAGAAATCAGTTTTTTATGACTTTCAAAAAAACCAAATACTAAATAATGTCCAAATTGATATAAATGATTCTTTAAAACAAATACTATATTATTAAATGATATAATAGTCCTAAAAATATAAGGTTCAGAAAAAGGACTTATAAAATAATAGATATGTCATTAATGAAACAATTTCGGTTATCTTGGCATTTTAAATTTAGTTTATTAACCATATAATATAAAAATCCAAGGAGACATGGTAAATATTAAACTATTTAACCAAGAGTTAAATATAAATTATAAGGTTAATATGGTGACCTAAACCTATCTAAAACCAATTATTTGAGAGGTTTTCGACCCATACCCACTTTAGACTCAAAATAAATCCTTTTGGATCCATTTTAGACCAAATATGATTGTATAATAAAATAATATTTCAAGGTTTTCTTAAAGTGATCCTCACCTCTCTTATAAAAGGGTACTTCCCCTTCTCTCAAAATCACACCTCCAAATCCATTTGTCTTAGCCAACCCCTACTCAAATATCCTCCAAACTACCCTCATTTAAACCAAGAGGCCCTAATTTTATCAGAAATCCGACCTAAGGATCCCTTTTGATCAAATCAAAAGGAAGCACCTAAAGAATAATTATTTATTTCATCGAATCTTTTAATGTTATTTTCTTCTTCCCCTTCCTATTTCTTTGTTGTTTCCATACTAAAAAAATAAATCCAGTACCTTCTATATACTATGATGTTATTATAAATATGGTACAACAAAGAAGAAAATTAATTCATGATATAAATTAATTCATGATATATAATGTCAAATTATAGTTTATACACTATATAAAAGTGAATTGGTGCATAGCAACAAATAAGTCTCAATGGAATGTAAATTGAGATGAAATCCCTTATAAAGACTGAATCCTTAGGTTAAGGGTAAATCAATGACATAATTATGTGTGAAAAATATAAATACAATCAATATGATTGGATATTTAGTGTGAATAAATCAGAGTACATTCACACATATTCTTGTAAAAATAACACCAATGACTTAGATGTTTAACTCAATGAATGGAAATTGAGTAAAGATTACTCTTATCAAGTTCATATCGATGACTTGAGAATTTATCAATAGAGTGATTATGTGGGTGTCAAAAGTATATCCAGTACCTTCTATATATTGTGATGTTATTACAAACTCTAACTAAAATATAATTTTAAAAGTTTTAAATATTTATTCTTCTAAATCATTTTCATTAATGTCCATAATTTAAAAATGGTTTTAAGGATTTATTTATATGTAAATGAATTTTTGAAAATTAATATTCCATTTAAAAGTTTCAATGTGGTATGTCAAACATGGATTCAAAAATCTATTTTAAACAGCTTCTTGATAAATAGTGAGACTTTTAAATGTTTTCAAGGAAAAGGGGATATTTATCTAAAATAGTTTTACTGGTTATTTTCATCTATGTTAATATCCTTCATTATTCTTGATTAAGGTTGATTTATTATAATAAAATTTTCTATATTATATTGAATGAGTTATGTTTGACTATGGATGTGCTATTTTTATACCATTTTTGGTTTGTGGTTAAAGGATTAATATTTTGTATGCTAGTTTTAATACAAATGTTTGTGTTATGTTTTAACCATTTCATATGAGGAATGAATTTAACTTAGTATGTGATGGTTGGAGCCTGCTATAGCTCCTCGATGCATCGGTAGGTCTCATTAGACAAACTAGTGTCTTGGCACAAGGCCTTTACAAAATCTTATTTTTTAGTTTTGGCACGAGGCCTTGACTATGTGGTTATGATGTCGGGCATTATTCATTACATCATTATGAAACTAGATTTTTATATTACATGTGATTATTCTACTATTAAAATATCCATGGGAATTAGTAAATGGAATTATTTGATTTATCCCATCCATATTATTCTGAAGTTTTATTTTAAAAGGCTTTTGTTTTAGTCTTATAAATTACCTTAAATGTTTATGCTTATTTATGAAAGTTTTCGCTATATTATTATCCTTACTCAGCATCTGATCTCACCCCTTTATATGTTTTATTTTTTCCAGGATATAAATAAGTATATCATGATTAACTTGCAGGAATAGGCTAAGAGATATGAGTGTATTCAAAGGGGACACAATGTTGTTTTTCTTTATTTCATGCAAGTAATGTAAAACTTATATATGTATCTAGTACTTCCAAGGATACTAAACTAATTGGTCTTTTCAGACTAGATATCTCGAGATCATACCAATGATATGTAATAATGCACCGACTCTGGGTAACTAGGGTCGGGGCGTTACAATCCCATATTTGAAAATCCAGATCATATTTTAAAGGATAAATGGTTTCCAAAGTCATTAATCGTGGGATCATGGTCAAGATTACATGGTTTGAGAATCTAAAATTCCCTACAACACTAGGACATTAAATTTACACTTAATATTCTTCAAACCCCTCTTAAAAACTCCCAAACAAGGATTTAAACTCATTTTACATCAAATAAGATGTAATAGGGGTGAAATTAGAAAATTGGGTAAAACAGGGGAAAATTGAAAATGAGTCACGAATGGGTGAGTCATCAATTCTAAGACACCGATGGGTGATCAACTGACGTGACCTATCGATGTTGATCCACCAACGGGTGATCTACCGACATGACCTACCAATGTTCTGACCTACCAATGCCTTGACTACCAACGCCATGACTCACCAATGTCAATGCCCCTAACTCATCGATGCTGACACCCCTAAAATGCTGACACACTGACATGCCTACACGCTTACATGTTGATGCATTGACATGCCAACTCACTGACATGATGATGCACTGACATGCCGACTCACTAACATGCCAACACACTAACATGCTGATGCACTAACTTGCTGATGCACTGACAAACCGATAGAAAACTAGAAATTGCAAAACTCTTGAAATAGGCCATACTTGCATCTCAAAACACCCCAAACACTGGATTTTCATAATGGAGGGACCTGGGTAAATCTGGGTTATTAAATCATATACCTCTCAAACTATTATCATCCTCTGGAATTTCAAAACTAACTCAGAAGGAAAGGGGGTCTGAAGAATCATCCCTTAAGATACCTCTTATCTATAAACCACATTGTGTTGTTCTAAAGGTGGATTGAAAACCTCAACATCCCAGAACACCTCCTTATCATCTATCTCCTAAACAATTGTAGAAAAACTACCCCTCCAAATTCTCATGTAACCACACAAACACCAAAGGTCACAATGTCCAGAAGCATGGATTACGGAGCTCCTTCTTTTATGCCAAGATACTATCTGATTTTGGCGGCACTGTCTTACCCACACAGGTTTAATTGCATCTGTATTAATGTGTCTTGATTGGATATCAGGTTCTACCCTCCCCATAGTCATGACCTTTCATATAAAATCATAGAATAGGGAAACAAATTTTCATCTAGCAAGAAAGGTCAAATATTTCACTATAAGAAAGGAATAAAGAAAAACACAAGAGAAACTCTAAATTGTTATGAGTACTGTTCATGCATATGTGACTCACGTTCCCAAGTACTCTCCCTGAGGACGCAATGCCTACATAACACATGAACCAAAGGAATGGTCCATCCATGAAGTGCCTTCTCCTCATGATCCTTGATTCTTATTGGTATCTCGATAAACGTTGTGTCACCCATGATATCCAACTCTCCTCAGTCAAGGATGTGGGAGTCATCATGTAGATACCAACAAAGCTGAGATACATGGAATACATCATGGATCCTCTCCAACCACAGTGGCAACGCCAGATGATATGCTACCTCTCCAACTCATCCCAACACCTTTAAAAGTCTAATAAACCAGGGAGAAAGCTTTCTTCCTTTACCAAACCATCATTGTTCGTGCTGAGGGGAATCCTTCAAGAAAACATGGTCCCCAATCTCGATCTCCAAGGGACTCCTACTATGATAGACATACAACTTATACCGGTCCTGAGCCACCTTCATCCACTCATGAACAAACTGAACCTTCTCTATTATACTCTTCACTACCTCTGGTTCAAGAAGGGTTGTTTCCCCTACCCTTTTCCAGCACATGGGTGAACGACATGGTATTTCGTGCAAGGATTAAAACAGTGCCATGACAATGAAATATTGATAGATATTATTATAAGAAAACTCTAATAGGGGTAAGTTTCATACCAAAGACCCTCTGAAGTCCAAGACATGCACCTGCATCATATCCTCCAACATCCAGATGGTCCTCTCTATCTTCCCATACATATGAGGGTGTAAAGTAGTGTTAAGGAATAACTAGGTGCCAAAGGCATGCTGTAATTCCCATCCAGACTCGTGATATGAAATGTGTATCCTGATCCGAGACAATGGATCTTTAAACTCCATGAAGCCACACCAACTCATCCACATATCTCTTTTCCAAGGAATCTACTGCTCTCAACTCCTTGATCGCCAAGAAGTGGTCCAACTTCATCAACCGGTCCACTACTAGCCGAAGGGAATATCATATTCCCTGAGATGTGGGAAAACCTATGATGAAATCCATCAAGATTTCATCCCATTACCACTCAGTAACATCCAAGGGCTACAACAGACCACTGGGAACACGGTGCTCGGCCTTCACTTATTGACACACTAGGCATCTTGCCACAGACTCTGCCACTACCTTCTTTACCCCGGGACACCAAAACTATTCCCTGAGGACTCGGTACATCTTAAAGACTCTTGGATGAATTTCTAGGGGTGACCTATAAAACTCATAGAGAACTTCCTCTTGCGTTTCCACTGGGAAAAACTACTTCCCATGTAACATCATCTGATTCGGGCTATCCTCTAACCATCCTTTTAGAGCATCACCTCGGACAACATGATCATGCATCACATGAACCTCTGAGTCTCCCCATAGAGACTCCTCTACATGAAACAACAAGGAATACTACAATTTCATCTGAAATAGATAGCCTCTTCCACTTTCCTTCCCAGCATCTAGTCAGAAAGTAGCCAACTCTTCTATAGCCTTCCAAGAATTTTTTATTCTCAAACTACCTCCTTCTGTGAATTTCTTCTGAAGGCATCAGCCAACACATTTCCCTTCCCTAGGGTGTAAGAGATTTAGAATTCATAATCATGGAGGAACTCCATCCACCTTTGCTATCGTAATTTCAGGTCCTGTTGGGAAATTATATACCTCAATATCTTTTGATCCATGAATAACACAAAGTGATCCCTAATGACGTAATGAAACCAAAACTTCCATGCGAACATGACCACTTAAATCACTAGATCATGGGTGGAATAATTACGTTTGTGGGGACATAACTTTCTAAACCCATAAGAGATTACTCATCACTACTGCATCAACACACATCCCAATCTTAGGTCGGAAGCATCACAGAACACCTCGAACGTCACCCCATCTTCTGAAAATTTATGTACTGGGGAACTGAACAGTTTCCCCTTCAAATAGATGGAAGCTTCCTGACACTTATCATTCTATATAAACGCCTGGTCTTATTGTCAAAGCTATCAATAGAGATACAACTTGATAGAAGTCAGGTATGAACCTTCGATAATATCATTCCAGACCAAGGGAACTACGAACCTCTATCACATTATTGGGTGCTTCCCAAGAAAGAACCACTTCAACCTTTGACAAGTCCACTTCTATACCTTGTTGAGACACCCCATGTCTGAGGAAGTGCACCTATCATGTCCAAAACATGCACTTGGACAACTTTCTGTAGAGATGGTGGTGTTAGAAGACCTCCAAGATAGTCTTCAAATTCCCATTGTGCTCCTCTTATGACCTTGAGTAGATCAGGATGTCGTCAATGAACATGATGATGAACTGGTCCATGTACTCACAGAAAACAATGTTCATGATCCCCCTGAATATAACTAATTCATTTGTGACACAAAATGTCATGAACACGAACTTGAAGTGCCCATACCTGCACCTGAAATCAGTCTTTGGGATGTCACCTTCTTTTACCCTCAACAGGTGATATCCAAACCGTAGGTCCATCATAGAGAACCAGCCTACCCCTTTTACTTGTCGAAAAGATTATCGATCCTCAGAAGGGGGTAACAGTTATTTACCATTACCTGATTCGGTCTCTGGTAGTCTATGCACATTCTTAGGGAACTGTCTTCCTTCTTCGTGAACAATACTGGAGCACCCCACTGTGACACACGTGGAAGGATAAAATCCTTCTTTAGGAGGTCGTCAAATAGAATTTGCAACTCTTGAAACTCAGAAGGCGTCATTTGATAGAGAGCCATCGAAATCGGATGGGCACCAGGTTGAGAGTCTATTCTGAACTCAACATCACATCGAGTGGGTAGAGTTACAACCTCTTCTAAGAAGTCATCTAGGAACTCACTGATAACCCCCCCCCCCCCCCATCTCTGTATCTACAGATCCCACTAACAGCTCGGCCAACAAAGAAAGAAGAGGCTCCACATGCTGGATGCCCTCCAGAAAACTCCACTTTCCAATGAAAGCTACGTGCTAGTCGCCCACATATGAGAATGTGACTCTTCTTTAGAAACAGTTGATAACGGTGTGTACATAAAACAACCATTCGATGCCTATGATGAAATCGTATGAGTGAATCTATGACTAAGAAGATCCCCATTGGACTGATGTGGCCCCAACATTATTCCATATCCTCTAAATTCATCAAACATACTAGTCTGACCTCCAACTAGCGTACTCAACACTAGGGGCATGGAATATCCCTCTACGTCTAGTCCCAAAGCATGGGCTAGACTGGGTGAAACAAAGTATTGCGAGGATCCTGAATCAAAAAAGCACATGCAAGATTAATAAATAGACTGGTCATACCTCGAACAACCTATGGCCCTGATAGAATTTCTACCTTTGCAGTGTATAACATCTCATGCCTAGATCATCTACCACTCTGATATCAACCGCCTCCCTGACCACGCCCCAGTCGAGGTCTATAAGGAGCACCCTGGGGTCGGCCTCCCCAAGAACCGTCTACCCTCAGTGGAGCGAGATCTCACTACCTCTGCTTCTGGAAGGGTCTGACTGGAAATTGCTGCTGCTGAGGGGGGCACTGAGGCTATCCACACCCACTGTATGGTGCTTGAACTGATCACTCATTCAAAATATGTCCATGGCCTCCACAGATAAAGAAACCCAGTTTTGGGCCCATAAGTAAAGGGAGAGGACCATGAGATCGGAACTGGAACAGCTGAGGCATACTCCTTGCTGGCTGAAACCTGAAAGGCCCTGAGACTGGAGACCTATTGTTGATGGATTCCCCCTTTGATGAACTCTGATGGCTCCCCTCTCATAGCAAACCTCCCAGTGATTGCATCCTTTCCACTACCTCAGACTTCTTTTGAACCTCTTTGTAAGTCTATAGAATGAAATGAGTAACAACATACTGAAAAGAAGGTCGGAGTGCCTCCGCAAAGCGTCTCGCTTGGGACTCCTCATCCGGGAATATATCTGGTGAGAAGCATAAGAGATATTTGAACTTGATCCCTATTTCCCTTACCGACATACTCCCCTACTAGAGGGAGAGTAGCTCATGTATCTTTTCAGCCTTTATCAAGGAAGAATAGAATTCTGCCCAAAACTCTTTCTAAATGTCATCCCATAAAACCTCAATTCCCTTCCTCTTCCCGAGATAAAGCGTCCACCACTAACACACTGATCCTCATATTTAGATCACTTCTATAGGAATCTAGTACTCTATCGGAGCCCGGGTCAAGCTAAAAGTGATCACCAGCTCCTCAATCCAACTCTCTGTTTCCATGTTCAAGACGATGCCCTTGTACATTCCTAGAGTCTACCACTGGAAGGCATGAAGCGTCTTCTGTCATTGGTCAGCTTCCTCTTCTCGATCAGCCCTCTACTTTTCAACCAGGTTAGCTTGTTAGGCCTCAAATGCTCGTACCCCTAGGGGGTGATGTCTGGGGTGACATAGCTGAAAAAGTAAGCAGGGAACTGCTAAGCCCGAGTAGTGTGGAAAATTTCTTTTAAATTCTTTTTAACTCTAAATTTATTTTAAATTTCCAAAAAGACCAAGACACACGAGAACACAAGTCATTATAATGTGAGTACCTTTCCTAGGGTCTCTACCCTAAAATCAGTGTACACTACGGGAAAAAGGACTTTTTGCGATGGGTTATTTGCGACGGGATTTCGTGTCTCATCGCAAAAGGTTTGGCGTGGGTAGCGCACCAAACCTCGCGAAGGTTATTTGCGACGGGGGATCCCCCCGTTAGAAATACCCGGCGGCGGTTAATAGCTTTTTACGACGGGATGTCCTCCCGTCGCAAAAGGTGCGTCGGCAGTGACTATTTGCGACGGGTCCCGTCGCAAATAACTTTTTAACCGCTGACAGCAATTAATGTGGGCGTAGGTATTTGCGATGGGATACCCGTTGCAAATAATCTAACCTATATATACCCCCATCATTTTTTCTTTTCATTCCACTCAATTCTTAGAACTTGTTTCTCTCTGAACTCTGATTCCAAAGGAAAATTTTTCTAAGTAAAATTTTTTGGACACGAAGAAGTTGTGAAGCCATCTACATCAATAGCAAATCAAGTTTAAAGGTATTTATGTTTTATTTAATTTATTATTTACTTTAATTTTTTATGTTAATTTTTATTTTTATTTTATTAGTGGTAATTAAATTGAATTTAAATTGTTTTGTCATGACTATTTATTTGTACTAATAAATTGAAATTTTTAGTATTAATTTTTAATAATTAGTTTTAATTAGTAATTATTAACGATAATTAGAACTGTATATTATTAATTTGTAGTAATTAATAATAATTGGTAATAAATAATAATAAGTTGTAATAAATATTAATAATTTTCAATAAATAGTAATAATTATTAATAATTATTAATAAATAGTAATAAATTGAAATAATGAGTAATAAATAGTAATACTGAGTAATAAATAGTAATAAATTGTAATAATTAGTAATAAATTGTAATAATTAGTAATAAATTGTAATAATTTGTAATAAATTGTAATAATTAGCAATAAATTGTAATAATTAGTAATAAATTGTAATAATTAGTAATAAATTGTAATAATTAGTAATAAATTGTAATAATTAGTAATAAATTGTAATAAATTGTAATAATTACTAATAAATTGTAATAATTAGTAATAAATTGTAATAATTAGTAATAAATTGTAATAAATTGTAATAATTTGTAATAAATTGTAATGATTAGTAATAAATTGCAATAATTAGTAATAAATTGTAATAATTAGTAATAAATTGCAATGATTAGTAATAAATTGTAATAATTAGTAACAATTTGTAATAATTTGTAAGAAATTGTAATAATTATTAATAAATTGTAATAATTAGTAATAAATTGTAATAATTAGTAATAAATTATAATAATTAGTAATAAATACTAATAATTAGTAATAAATTGTAACAATTAGTAATAAATTGTAATAATTAGTAATAAATTGTAATAATTAGTAATAATTAGTAATAAATTGTAATGATTAGTAATAAATTGCAATAATTAGTAATAAATTGTAATAATTAGTAATAAATTGTAATGATTAGTAATAAATTGTTATAATTAGTAATAATTTGTAATAATTAGTAATAAATTGTAATAATTAGTAATAAATTGTCATAATTAGTAATAAATTGTAATAAATTGTATTAATTAGAAATAAATTGTAATAATTAGTAATAAATTGTAATAATTAGTAATAAATTATAATAATTAGTAACAAAAACTAATAATTAGTAATAAATTGTAATAGTTAGTAATAAATTTTAATAAATTGTAATAACTAGTAATAAATTGTAATAATTAGTAATAAATTGTAATAATTAGTAATAAATTGTAATAATTAGTAATAAATTGTAATAATTAGTAATAAATTGTAATAAATTGTAATAATTAGTAACGAATTGTAATAATTAGTAGTTAATTGTAATAATTAGTAATAATTAGTAATAAACTGTAATAATTAGTAATAAATTGTAATAATTAGTAATAAAGTGTAATAATTAGTAATAAAAGGTAATAATTAGAAATAAACTGTAATAATTAGTAATAAACATTAATAATTAGTAATAAACATTAATAATTAGTAATAAAAAGTAATAATTAGTAATAAACATTATTAACTAGTAATAAATTGTAATAATTAGTAATAATTAGTAATATTTATTAATAAATAGTAATAATTAGTAATATTTATTAATAAATACTAATAATTAGTAATAATTAGTAATAATTAGTAATAATTAGTAATAATTAGTAATAATTAGTAATAATTAGTAATAATTAGTAATAATTAGTAATAAATAGTAATAAATAGTAATAATTAATAATAAATTGTTATAATTAGGAATAATTAGGAATAATTAGGAATAATTTGGAATAATTAGGAATAATAAATAATAATTAGGAATAATTAGTAATAATTATGAATAAATACTAATAATTAGCAATAATTAGGAATAAATAGCAATAAATTGTAATAATTAGGAATAATTAGTAATAATTAGGAATAAATAATAATAACTAGGAATAAAAGCAATAATTAGAAATAATTAGCAATATATAGCAATAAATAGCAATAAATAGCAATAATTAGCAATAATTATCAATAATTATCAATAAATAGCAATAATTAGAAATAAATAGCAATAATTAGCAATAATTAGCAATAAATAGCAATGATTAGTAATAATTAGTAATAATTAGCAATAATTAGAAATAATTAGTAATAATTAGCAATAATCAATAATAATTAGTAATAATTAGTAATAATTAGTAACAATTAGTAATAATTAGTAATAATTAGTAATAAATTGTAATACTTAGTAATAATTTGTAATAATTAGTAATAATTAGTAATAATTTGGAATAATTTGGAATAAATAGGGATAATTTGTAATAATTAGAAATAAATACTAATAAATAGCAATAATTAAGAATAAATAGTAATAAATAATAATAAATAGGAATAATTAGTAATAATTAGGAATAAATACTAATAATTAGGGATACATACTAATAATTAGAAATAATTTGCAATAAATAGTAATAAATAGCAATAAATGGCAATAAATAGCAATAAATAGCAATAAATGGCAATAAATAGCAATAATTAGCAATAATTAGAAATAAATAGTAATAATTAGCAATAAATAGCAATAAATAGTAATAAATAGCAATTATTAGCAATAATTAGTAATAATTAGCAATAATTAGAAATAATTAGTAATAAAGAGCAATAATTAGTAATAAATAGGAATAATTAGGAATATTTAGTAATAATTACGAATATTTAGGAATAATTAGTAATAAATAGGAATAATTGATAATAATTAGTAATAATTAGAAATAATTAGTAATAATTAGTAATAATTAGTTATAATTAGTAATAATTATTAATATTTAGTAATAGTTTGTAATAAATAGTAATAGTTAGTAGTAAATAGTAATAATTAGTAATAAATAGGAATAATTAGTAATAAATAGGAATAATTAGTAATACTAGGAATAATTAGCTAGGAACAGTTAGGAATAAATTCTTATAAATTTTAATAAATTTTAAGAACTTGGCACAATTTACAGTGGATTCACGATACTCCTTTTGCTCGATGATTTTTCTCCTTTCAACTCTCACCGACTCAAAACATTATGAAAAATGTGCTGCTACATAGGCATATTCAATCTCGTATGCACGAGATTGGATATGCATTCGTTGTATCACATTATTTATAATGTTTTCAGGTAGAGACAGTTGGAAGAAGACGACTCATCGACGAAAAGGGGGCTCTTTTGTCTGACGGCTCATTTACCTGCATCTTTCTCACACAGAAATCACAATGAAGAATCCGGTCGGAGATATTCATATTCGTTCTCATGCATACGAGAATGAATATGCATACCACCGACTAGATTCTTAATTGTGATTTTAGTGTGAGAAAGATGCAACTAAATGAGCCATCGAATAAAAGAGTAATCGTCAATCCACTGGAAATTGTGTCACCTTTAATTAATGGTAATTGTTAAGAAGTAGTAGTAATTAGTTATATTTTTTTCATATAATGTTTTTATAATTTCAAATTATTCAAAAATAGTGTTGATTTTATATTTTGTAGAAAAATATGGAATAAGGAAGATGACATCAGTCATTATTAGATGATCACGCATGGATAAATTAGCACATAAATCCAAATGGTTCTGGATTAAATCCTGTATATATTGAGGGTGTTGAATCTTTCTTAGCATTTGTATCATCAAAAACAAAATATGTTTCAGAAGTCACAATTAAGTGTCCTTGTAAAAAATGTGCTCGGAGAACGTTTGACACATTTGACAAGGTTGGGGGACATCTCTTGCGGTTTGGTTTTCAACCAGATTATGTTTTTTGGTATCAACACGGTGAATGCATTTCTAAAGAAGATACTAATAACTTGATTCTGGATCCATCATGGTTCCAACATTTAGTACATAATGTTGCAGGTCCATCTCTTCAACAAACTGAAACTCACGATGATATCGATTTAACTCCTGAGTTGGCACCATCTGAATTTTATGATTTGTTGAGGTCTACTGAGGATGCATTATATTCTGGTTGAAAAATAAACAAATTAGTAGCATTTGCAAAATTTATGGCTATTAAATAAGATAATGCAATGTCAAACAACTGTTTTGATCAGATATTGTATTTGGTTAAAACATTGTTACCTGAATGAAATGTGTTGCCTGCAAATTACTATGAGAGCAAGAGGTTGGTTCGTAATCTGGGCCTTAGTTATCGGAAGATTCATTCATGTGAAAATGATTGCATATTATATTCTGGTGAAAATGAGTTGTTGGATAGTTTTCCCACATGTGGAAAATCAAGGTATAAAGAAGCTCAACCAGGGAAGTCTGGATCGATTCCTGTAAAATAGTTGAGATATTTCCCCCTTACACCCAGGCTGCAATGTTTATTTATCTCCCATAACATAGCATCAATGATGTCATGGCACAAAACAAATATTTCAATAGGTAAAATCTTGAATCATCTATTTGATGGTGGTTTATGGAAACATTTTGATCGTCTGCATCCATCTTTTTCTTTAGAATCCCAAAACATGTGATTGGGTCTTTCTACTGATGGTTTCTGTCTATTTGGTTCTTATAGTAGTCAGTATTCATGTTGGCCTATCTTTATAACTCCATACAATCTACCTCCATGGATGTTGATGAAGAAACCCTATATCTTTTGGACCTTATTAATCCTAGGACATCCGAAAAATAATACTTATTTTTATTTGAAACCATTGATTAATGAGTTAAATGCATTGTGGAGTAATGGTGTTAGTACATATGATGTTGCTGTGAAACAAATTTTCACATTAAAAGCTACATTGATGTGGATGATTAGTGACATTCTGGCATATGACATGTTATCTGGCTAGAGTAGACATGGTCCGAAATCATTTCCTTACTGTATGAAAGACAACAAAGATTTTATGCTCGTCAATGGAAAAAAACCTTGCTATTTTGACTTTCATCGTAGATTTCTTCCAACCGATCATCCTTTTCGAAGGAACAAATCTCATTTCAGAAAATGAAAATATGACAGGGATGAACCTCCAAAAATGATCTCAGGTACAGAGTTAAAATATGTTGTATTTTCATTACCTCCCATCACATTGAGGCCAACAATAAACCAACAGAAAATTCATGGGTTTGGGAAAGAACATAATTGGATAAAACGAAGAATTTTTTGGGATCTCCCATATTGGTCTGATGTGTTGGTCTGCCACATGTTGGATGTCATACATATTGAGAAGAATTGTTTTGATAATTTATTTCATACAGTTTTGGATACACCAGGTAACACCAAAGATACTATAAAAGCACAATTAGATCTTGCCCAAATTTACAGGCGACCAGAACTTGAACAATTTGAAAATGTCAGATCACAGAGGTTAATAAAGCCAAAAGCAGCTTATACAATGTCCAAAGAGAGTCACTTATTATTTTTTCAGTGGATTGCAGATTTGAGACTTTTAGATGGTTATGAATCCAATTTGGGAAGATGTGTTAAGAATAGTCATATTAACAAATTAAAAAGTCATGATTGTCATGTTATAATGGAAATACTTATACCGATTGGATTCAGAAGTTTGTTGAATTATATAATTTGGGATTAGATAACAGACATATCATATTTTTTTCAAGACATTTTTGCAGTGACAACAGACTACAATGTGCTAAGTAAACTGGAAGAAGATGTTGTTGTAATTATATGTAAATTGGAAAAAAAATTCTGTCTACTTTCTTTGACTCAATGGAACATCTGATATTACATTTTCCACATGAATCTAAATGTATAGGTCCAGTACAGTTTCGATGGATGTACCCACTCAAGAGATGCATGCAGAAATTGAATAAAAAAGTACGTGAAAAAGCATCAGTTGAAGGCTCAATTGTTGAAACTTATTTGCAAGAGGAAATTTATTTTTTCTGTTCTCTCTATTTTGAATATGAATATCCCTCAAAACAAAACTGCATGGGACGGAATGAGGGAAATGTTAATGATTAAATGGAAAATAAATTATCATTTTTTAATTATCCAAATCTTGGATTCAGTGTAGTTCAATACTGATGGCTTTCAGATGATGAACATCACGAAGTTCATACATATGTTCTGCTTAACTATGAAGAAATTACAGCATTTGTACTGTGAGTGCTTCTATCACTTATTTTATAATTTCTGTTACAGTATGTAAACTTATTTTATTTGTAGGTTATATGATAATCAATTCAAGAAACAACTTCCACAAATTACAACAGCTGCTCTTGAAGAACGCAGACAAAAAAAATTCTCAATGGTTTCAAAAACTGGTAATATAAATTATTGATGGTTTAATATCAATTCAGTTTACTATTTATTATATTGATAATTGTTTTAAAAAAATTTAGGTGTCTCAACATGCTGATAAAATTGATAAGCGACTGTGTATATTGAGTAACCCACCATCCAAAATGGTTAAATCTTATAATGCATATGCGGTGAATGGTTTTCGATTTCATACACGTGCATATAGGGAATAAAAAACAATGAACAGTGGAGTTTTTTTGAGAGGGTCGCATCATAGAGAAACTGAAGTTGACTTTTACGGCATTCTGAATGAAATTATTGAGCTATGTTGTCTTGGACAGAATTACATAACAATGTTTAAATGTCGGTTGTTGGATACTTATATAGGCTTGTGTGTTCATCGGACTCATGGAATCATCGATATTAAATATAAAAGTCTTCTTGCTGTAAATGAACCATTTTTACTAGCTCAACAGGCACATCAAATTTATTACGCAAAATAATGTGCTACTTCAAGAGACCTGAGTGATTAGTGGAGAATAATAAAAATGAAATCTCGGGAAAATCAATTTACTCAAACTGAATGTGGTTCTGCTGAAGTGGAAGGAATTGAAATTTTTCAAGAGACTACTCAAAATCCATCTTTTTCACAATGAAACATGAATATCGATGATGACAACCCACAATTAAGGGTCTATGGTGATGAAGATGTTCATAATTTTACAAATGAATTTTAAATGACAAGGGATGGTGAAAGTGAAACTCATATGGATATTGATCAAGTCGAGGAGGAATATGAAGACATTAACATCGTCAGATATGAAGATGATGATGAAGGTGAACATTGACACCATTAAATTCTGGTTATGATCATAAATAATATATATCTATATATGATAGTTATTTTCAACTATCTGCTAACAACAATAATTTTGTGTTTCAGATGGATCCCAATCTATTTCGCGAGTTGTAGGAGGCTGATCTACTTTTGGATGAGGGGGATGTGGGATCATCTGACCCTCAGCCTACTGGTGGTTCAGGAGGTACGCGGAGGGGGCGTGGTCTTGCGTGACTGATGATTCCGGACCCTATCCCTGAGTGATGTCCACGGATTGGCTTCGATCCACGCACACAGAGCTATGATAACCTGTATATTTTAGTTAGATTTTTCATTAATTTATTTATATATATACAAATTGTTTGATTATTTATTCTTTTTTAATAGTTTTGCACATGTATCTATTGGACAGGGGAGCAATATCTTGCGCAATTATTTTTCTCATCCATGGATCAAATGGGAACATATTCTCGTTGATGTGCAGCTCACCATGTATAATTATTGGCTAGTACGTAAATAAATAATATTTATTTTGAAATTTTTTTTATTAATAAATTTATATTATAAATTATTTGTTGGGTTTATGGTATCCCATCGAGGATAGCATTCATGATTCTATCCATGCATCATTGGAGGTGGCTATGCTTGAGCATTTGCGTCAGTTTTTTCACAATTTGAGAAAGATGGCCATTAAGAAAGCATGAGTGACAGTATTTGATAAGTCGTGTAGATCCCACCGACCATAGCACATTTCATCTCAGGTTTGGGATGGATTATATGCACACTGGTTGGGTGGTGGATTTCAGAGGTGGTCTTCATTGGGTCAGACGAACTGGGGGAGATAGGAGGTGACACATCGAGCTGGTAGTCGTATATTCAGTATGCATAGAGAGCATCTGGTAAGTATATTTTTTTAAAAATTATATAATTTTAAATATAAACATTTTATTTTATATTTCTGTAGGAAGTTTAGCATCTCGATATTACAAAGTTTGATGTTTATCAGAGGATGTATAGTGATCCAGCCACTGGAGAGATTAGAGGTGATCTCCATGGTCAGATTGTGGTTAGTATTATTTTTACAGTTTGACAATTAACTGCATATAATATTTTCACAATTTTAATTTCAAATTGGAATTGAAGGAGTCATATGACGCTACGACCTCTCAGACATAGGATGAGGGTTAAGATGAGGTGACTGGTCGGACCAGTGCACACCATTTCGACGAGACGGCATGGATGCAGGCGACTCAGTATGGCTTTGAGAAGGGCCGAGTAGTTGTTATCGGCTCTCATGTGACTCATGGTACTTATTATGGTACTGTTGCGATATCGGCGTCTAGCTCGAGAGGAGATCGTGGAGAGGCATCATCTTCTGCCTCACAATATCAGGAGCAGTTATGAGCTCATAATGACATTATAGAGAGTTTGTAGAAGCAGCAAGAAGAGATGTGTCAGCAGCAGCAGCAACAGAAGCAGCAGCACGATGAGGAGATGCGTCGATGGCAGCAGTAGCATCAGGAGCATATGGAGTACATGCTTTGTCTGACTCATAGTATGGGGATGGATTTTCCTCCACCATCTCCTTCAGCTCCTCCTCCTCCTCCAGAAGATGACCCCCCCAATGATTTTTTTATGTTAAAAACATTTGAATTTAACATTTTTTGTAATATAAACTATTTACAGTTTCTGTCTTTTATATTGGTGTGAATATTAGATAATTTAATTTTTAATATCTTAATATTTTTTTTGTGAATATTTAGAATTTTAATAATTTTAATAATTTTTAGTTTTTTATTATTTTAATAATATTAATATTATTATTTCATTAATCGTAATTTTATTAAATATATTTTTTTAGTATTATATTTTTTAATGTTTGTTTATTTTACTAATAATAATAATAATATTTTGTGATTTTTTTAATATTATTTTGTGAATATTGAGAATTTTAATATTTTATTATGTTAATTATTTTAATAATATTAAAATTAATTTTTCTATAATCATAATTTTATTAAATTTATTTTTTAAAATATTTATTTATTATTTGCGGCAGGATATATTGCGACGGGTACCCGTCGCAAAGAGTCTAATTTTTTTTAAAAAAGTATTTGCGATGGGATTAGGGACTTATCGCAAAAAGTATTTGCAATGGGCCCATCGCAAATAGTCTAAATAAATTTTTTCAAAAATTATTTGCGACGGGACTATGGGCCCGTTGCAAATATTTTTTGTGATAGGCCCGTCCCAAATACTTGTTGTGACAGGACTATCGCAAAAAAGTGTATATATATATAAAGTATATAATCTGAGACTTATTTGTGACGGGGAATTAGCCCATTGCAAAAAATATTATTTGCGACAGGCCCATCTCAAATAATATTTTTTGTGACGTCGTTTTCTACCACGTTCGATTTGTGATGGGACCACATCGCAAAAACTTATTTGCGACGGGACCCCGTCGCAAAAACTTATTTATGACGGGCTCCCGTCGCAAATATCTAGAATTCTTGTAGTGGTAGCCTCACTTGGTCTTTCAGTAGATCCATATTCCTTGCATTAGATCATGGGGGGCCCTAAAATCCCATGTCCTATCTAGTCTTCCCTATTCTATCTCATGCACCAAGATTTCTTAACACCATTTCCCTACCATCCCATGAAATCCTCATTATACCTAACTCCAAACATTATCCTGTCTCTCAAACTCCATCTGATACAATTTTGTCTCGACCCACCTTCTTTAATATGAGGGAAGGGATGAAAAAGTGCCATGCCCTTCCTTCCTCATGTTGAAGGAGAGATAGTGACCCCTGAGTCCCTCCATCGATAGGCCTCAGAGTGGTGACTAGCACCAAGGCTATATAATCTCACACACAAAATGGAAGTCATTACCCTTTTTTTAAAACAATATCAAGATATAAGATGGTAAATCCCAAACATCTCCAAATACCAAAAGTAGAAGTGAATCCAAAACCAATTCCCATATGTATGTTCAAATGTAAATATGATAAAAGTTATAAAAAAATCCAAAGTAAAGTACCAAAAGAAAAGAGACTAATAAGAAATAGAAAAAAACCTGAATCTTGAGCTAGTAAAGTCTAGCATAATCCTCAAAGTCTTCCAGGAAACCTCAAAATAGGTTTATATACATAGGGTGAGAATAATATTATACCCAGTATAAAAAATTAAGCCATCCATGCACAAGTGAGGGAACATACTAACTTCCCTGTGAGAAAACAGTAGAACCATAGATTACATACTAAGGAATACTAATTATCCCATCCTCACTAAGGCATACTCGCCAAATAACGCAAGTCAAGTAGAGTGGTAGTATAAGAACATTAGTATTTGGGTACCCTGCACCACTTTCCCACTAGTTAACTGCTCATCCCTAATGGATAATTTCATGATGCCACCACTCTTCTTGTATGTAGTCCCACCGACACAACCTTCCCACGCACACATGGGCCTCAAACCACATATAATCCCACCCATAGAGATCTGTGCCACAACAACCACACCACTCCCTCGAAGACACCTGGGCCTCATCCTAAAGACACTTGGAAAAATAAAACTAGCCCACAAACACTCGATACTATCATCTAAACACTCGCCTAAAGAATCTTGGACTATGGTAAGTCTCAATACATTTTTACCTTTTCGAATACGCTCGGTCAGTAAGAACCTGAAAGAGGGTGTGTGGAAGAAAGCTAGTAACCATTCATCCTTCCTCCCACTAGGATATTGGGAAAGACACTATCCCCCATGAAATGGAGGTGTTCAGAACATAGTTCTCAAAAAGGTTAGGTTGTGTATAGAAATCATAAGAAACTACAATTTATATGTATATAGGTAATAAAATACTCAGTCCAACCTATGGGTTTCCAAAAACACCAACCCACACAACCACCATTGTTGCAACCCCTATACACACAACCACACAAACAGCCATAATAAAACACAAGCCTAACCCCTTTTTATTTAACCACTTTACATTTATTAATTAAGGGGTTCACGTTATTTTTTCCAAAAATACATGGGGAAACTAATAAGCACAACATCTAGAACCATTCTCAGAAGGCTAAAGGCCACTAAACACTACCATGGAAAAAACCAACTGCAGTACCACGATAGCACAAACCCAAATTTTTTCATTCCCACTGCTCAAAAAATACATATCCACATAGAAGTTTCTCTTCCCAATGTTTCTTTGTGACCACAACACAAAAAAGGAATTTCAGCTACCTACGAGTTCATCCATTCCATAGTCAATCAATCTCTCAGACTGAGAAACCAATTCACCACCTATACCACCCCACGCACAAAGACCAATGTAACTACCATTAACTAAAAAATCATATTTACACACATATCACACCTTTCTCATGGAACCAACTCCTTTTTACAACCTTGTACACACAACCGTTATCCCAGTAGCAGCACCACACAACTCACATAAGGTCACACAATTCAATAGAACATAGCACTCATCCACACCTATCAACATGATGTATATATATTCAGATTTAACTAGTAGAGGTTCTTTAATTCCACTTAATTATAACCGAGGTGATCACACTATAGTATTAATCATGGGGAATTCATTTATTTAACCATGTATATATGATTAAGTAGATTTTGTGTTCCAATCATTTTTTCAAGCATCTCAACAGAACAGAAGATTATTTGTGTGCAAGAAAATCCCACCAATGGACATGATTTTCAAATGGAATACGGCCATGAAAATCATAATAGAATCAAAGATAACCAATAAAATAGGTGATCAACATCAAACCACCCCTTCCCATTATTTTATTTACCCATGTTGTCTTTTGATCAAATTCAGTCCTTATTTATTTCTTGTTTCAAAGAAAAAATTTCATCCATTCCTCATAAGGATTAATTATCATACCCACCCTCTTTTATGAAAAATTAAAGAGAAACAAAAAAATACCTACCAGATGATCAAAGGAATGACGTTACTCCTTACTCCAATAATAGGGTATCACACGATCAACACGATAAGAACTCCAAAAAAACCGAGTAGGAGGGGCTCTAGCACATGCACATGACTCATATAGGGAGGAAGGATCTAGGCACACCAAGGGGAAACAAAAAACACATATGGAAGGGAAGATCCCATCTTTGAAGATATATATCCTATTTTAAAGGAAGAACAGTTTACAAAGTCATTAATTGTGGGATTGTGGTCATGATTACACGGTTTGAGTATGTCAAAGTCCCCAACACATTATGACATTAAAGGTACACTTAATATCCTTCAAAACACACTTAAAAACTCAAAAAAACATTTAAACTTGGTTTATGTCAAATAAGATGTAAGTGGGGAAAAACCTGAAAACAATGAAAAATTTGGAAAACTGCAAATGAGTCATTGATGGGTGAATCATCGATACTGAGCCACCAAAGGGGGAGATACCAACACGACCTACCAATGCTGATCCACTGACAGAAGAGCTACCAATGCGACCTACCGACGATCTAACCTATAGATTCCCTAACCTAACGACACGAGGACTCATCGATGTAGATGCCCCTGACTCACAGATGTTGATGCCCCTAACATGCCGATGCATTGACATGCTGATGCACTGATATGCCGATGCACTGAAATGCCGACTCACTGACATGCTGACGCATTAACATGTCGACTCACTAACATGCCAATGCACTGACATGTCAACACACTGACATTCCAATGCACTAACAAGCCTATGGAAACTAGAAATTAGAAAACTCTTGAAATGAGACACCCTTGCCACCCAGAACACCCCAAACACTATATTTTCACAAATTAAGGGCTTGGGGAAATCCAAGTTATTACATTTACATATGCATGTTTTTTCATGTAAGTCCTATTTATTAGGCATAAGATATATTTTATTCTTCTCTAAAATGATATTATGTTCATAGAAATTATATTTACTCATTATATAAATTTTTATAATCATTCTTGAATTGTTAACATGGAAAATGAATCACATCACATCATGGAGATGATAGGTCATACGTATGCATGAGAAACGGTATCATTCCATTAATGGTGAAAGGGTAAGGAATTTTATGGTAAATTAATTATAAATAATCAATATAATGTCATATTTATTATCTATATCCATTATATCTATCAGTATACCCATCCAAATAAGGCGGTGATGAAAAACTAATTACACTACACTATGGAGACGGTTAGATGTACTTACGCATGCGTGGTGCTTTCATTTTTCATAGGATGGATAAATCATTTAATATGGTTATAGAATAATAATAATAACATATAACAATATATATGATACTGGAGTGATTTATTTATCCAGTAAAAAAATTATTAAGAGGATTTAGAATAAGAAATGAACTTGGACGAGTTGGTAGAAATGATTACCTATTCTTCAATGTGCTCCCTTTAGATATCTTCTTAATGAATATAGACTTTATTTTTTTAGAAAAAAAAGACCTCCATAATTTTTATAAGGATGTTGGGAGGATAAATGATCTGTTTTGTTCAATATTAAAGGCTCAATGGGGTGTGAAGATGTGAGAGAGGAGGTTCCCATTATAATTGTGGTGAGGGGAACTTTTGGAAACTCTCAAAATATTAAATTAATATAAGTTAATTTTTAATTCCAACCAGCTCCAAATTTATTTATTTCAAATATAAAAATATTATGGGTCGAAATACTCTCATGAAATAATTTTTATACAAGTTTAGTTCTCATTATTAGCCTTATATATTTGTTTTAACCCTTATTTATACACTTTAACTCTTACTGTGACAACATGTGTTTTTATTATTTCAAGATTAATATAGTTACTATAAAATGGTAAACAAACCATAATTGAGTCATGGATGACATTTGAAAATTTATCCCAACTATTTTCCCTAATTTTATGTTTTTATAAATTTTAAATTAGTAAATAAATTAATATTTATATTAATATAACATTAATGAAAATTTTGATACTATTTGTTACATTATATTTTTTAAAAAATGAACAAAATAATAAACATTCAGTAAATAGTTCTAGAATATCACTAACATGTTAATGTAATCTAGAAAATTCGTGTATGATATTAAGTATCTCAAATTATATTTATTTTAATATTTTTAATAACATTTATTTGGTATTTCCATTAATTAAATCATTACTACATCATCATTGTATAATCCTTTAAGGTAATTTTTTGTTTCTTAAAAATTAAAAATAAATTATAATGATGAAACTAAATCTATTTAATTTAAAATTACTATTTATAGTCAAATTTATCTTCTATATAACCATATATTTAAAATGATATAGTTATTAAAAATATGAGTATTACATCATTAACTTTTCTTTAAATAAAATATAATAAATGACATACTCTCATCCAAGTGACTTAAAAATGTTATAATATTGGACAAATTATGGTTTTGGTCGACACAAACTCATCTAATGAAATTTTGGATAAGTCTTAGGGCAATTTTCTAATATTTATAATATTATGTTTACCTTTAATTACTTGATTTACCTTTAACCATGTTAATAAAAAATATCCAAAGTTACTATTCACTATGCCAAAAATAAAAGTACCCTATTTATAAAATTTATAAATACTGATTCTAAATATATAATCCATTTTAAAATACTTGAAACATAGAATTTGTAGTAATTAATTAAAAATTAATTCCATTCATGGAATGAGAAAATGGGTTTTTAAAGTGAAAATATTCAAAAAATTGAAATGTTTTTATATCCAAATTCTATGTGAAATTGATTCCAATTACCTAAAGTGGATTAAATGATAAAAAAAATTCAATTATATTTTAAAACAAATTAAAAGTATAATTTAACACTATAAATTATATAGATGAAAAGGTCGTTATCAATTTAGATTCAATATTTTATCACTATTCATCAAAACATTAAAATTATCAAAAAAATACCCAAATTTGAACCAAAGTAAATTTTTATATTCCTCTTAAAAATAAGAAGTTTTTTTTTCAAATATAATTTAAAAAATTGTCAAAAATATATATATTTAAAACAAGTGCGCCATTAGAAGGCGGTAAAATTGACTTCAGAAATATATAGTCTTTTAATGCATAAAATAGAATTCATTCTTATATTATGCCTATAAAATATTTTTGGATAAATGTTAAAAAAAATTATTTATAATGTGTCTAATACTATTAATTACTACCACTTTAATGGATAGTATATATCAATTTCTTATTTAATAGATAGAACTTTATTTGAACTCATTGTTGCATGCAACACAATCTATTAAATTTATTTTATAAAGGTAAACATACCATAAATTATTGGGGTGTTAGAAAATATATCTAAAAAAATTTCATGTTTCATTGTAAAAAAGTATTTATATTTCATTTTCCATGAATTTTTATTCATTTCCCCATATTACTGTTCTAGAATGTAGAAAAATGGAAACTACTCAAAGATTGGCGCTTCTACCTTGAAAAAGGTTGATGGATTAGTTTATCCATTAATAACTCTTAGTACGTACCAGAGTTTTTATGGTGGGTGTATCTAGGTAAGTTTATTATGTGGTCCTAGAATAATTATCCTTTTTCATAAAAAATCTATTTGGGTGGTGGAGTAATTTTCTATACTTCTGTTTGTAGAGTTGAATGTATCTGTTTTCTATGATCTAAAATTATATGGAAGTTATTATGTTGAAATAAATAGTAGTTTTAAATTATATAGATTAATAAGAAAACATAATTGTATTCAATTGGGTGTAGAGTCTCTTAGGAAGTTATTTTTGTGGATGCTGGTTTATCTTGGAAGAAGGTTAAATTTTCTATTTTTGGTGTAAAAGTTATATTCTAAGAAAATCAATTTTTGAGAAATTATTTATACATTTTCTTGTAATTACAAAATTGTAGGGGTAAATTTGAGCACAACTTTTCTAAAAAATGTGATGGTATAATACAAAATTTCAACATAGCAATCCATTTTTTATGAAAATAAAAACAATGATGAGTTTCATGAGAAAATGGATGCAATAACATTAGGACGAAGTTTGATTTGGTACTTGAGGTGCAATATTTAATCTAATTTCTAAGAACTCGTGATCCATTATTATATTTCACTATTATTTATGGAGTTTACTTTCATATAAGTCCATAAATTCATAACAAATCAAAAGATAATACAAGTTACATGTGTGTTACTTCCATTGGCCATGCAAACCCTGGGATGATAAAGGCCACAATAAGAAACATGTCGCACCTCTAAAGAGATGGTGTAATAATTCTATACAGTGGGGATAATTTACAACATTTGGAAGATAATACTCTATTAAACCTATAGAATAGAAATTTTTTCATCTTTTATCTTAATCATAATTATTTTTTTCATCGTGGGGGAATTTTTTGGGAATATGTGGTGGTGGTTTTTTATGGGGGTATTATCCGGTGTGTGTGGAAATAATCTACCAAGGGGTAGTGATATTATTTGCCAGGGCTACGAGTAATTAGTTTTTCAGCTATATAAGGTTGGCCTTGTTGGGTGTACAGATATTTGTTGGTCCCATATTAGTAATATAATGCATATAGGGATGGGGTACAATTAATAAATTTTTTCAAACTCATTGCTATGTAAGGGGGTCTAACCTTTGGATGTCGGTCCCAGGCTACAAGGAGTGGTATTATCTGGTATCTTCTTTATGTTTCTCATCTCTTTATTCCATTGTATACATTCATCCACTAAAATAATATATTTTTTTCTATTTTACTTTTCCTTCTTACCTAAATTCCACCAAACAGTCATTGTTAGGTCTTCGACCTAACTGTATGGGTAGTGTGTAATAGTGGAAGGGAGTTGCGTATGGGTAGGGTGGTTTGACCATGCTGTATAGGGGGTGGTTTCACTATAGATAGGTTGTTCAGTGAGTGTCTCCATGTAATAAAATAGAGGGATATTCCATAGTGGCCCAGGATCTTGGGTCATTACTTCTACCTCATTGAGGTGCTCTATGACGTATGTTGGAGGCCATGCCATGGAGGGTGTCTCGCAGAGGAATTCATGTTGTAGAGTAATAGTGATGGTGTTTAGGGGATCAAATCCAAGCCCTAACAATTTAGGAACCCTAAATTCCATATCCCTATGGGATATGTAATAATGGTTTCCTAATAGGTCTACCACATTGTTTCTAGAAGGGCTATGTTGTGGATCAGTCTGTCCAAATTTTATTTTTTTTGGAATTTCCTTTTTAATCTTGTTTATTTTTTGGGGATTTTGGACATCTCCTCCCCCTTTTGTTTATTTAAATCTAGAGGATATTTTGGATTTTTCTTTCCTCTATATATTGGTTATTTCAAGCTCTTAAAACATAATTCAAATTGTATTTATCAAGGTAAATCCATCCACATCCTTTATTCCTTACTTCTTCCTTTCCCATATTCCTTTATCCCTTGGTTTCATCCACTCCTGAGAACCATAGTGGTTAATAGGGTCAATTGTTTTATTTTGGTATGGTTTAATCTTGGAGGTTTTGGATATTAGTTCTTAGAGGTGATTTTCTCTTTCTTATTGGACCATTATTCATTGTAGAAGATGGCTTATTTCTTGATTTTCATTGAACCAAGGTATATTTTTTTGTGTACTATCTTTGTTAGACATTTTATTCTATGATTGATGTTTTAAATTTATTTTTTTATCAAATTATAATTATATGTGATAACTCCATTGTATTTTTTTAATGTTTGAAAGCATTTTATCACTTAGAATAAATAGAATTTGATATGGGTTTCTAGATTTTTAAGAAATTTTTTCACCTCTAGGTGCTTAAAAATGTTTTGATGGTTTTTTTAAATGAAATAGTTATTATTAAAGTTCTATGAACTCATTCAGGTCATGAATAAAATTGAATGGATATATTTTGGAACATAATGTGTTTAAATGGAATAGTGATTTGATTCTTTTATTGATTCTCAAATTTTTTTGAGTTAATTATTTTAGAAAATGTTTTACAAATGGATTTAAAATTTTAATAAGAGACTTAAAACCTCCAGTTCATATTAAAGAAGGCTCTTTTAGAACTTTCAAATTATTTTCATGTCATGTGAGTTTGTTAAACCCTTTTGAGACTTTTTTTCTCTTGATATGAATTGTGACCCCCCAAAAGGGAATTTAATTTATATATATTAACTGTGGTATAGATGATGTGAAAGGTACTATTTAGTATAAGTTAATTAGAGGTTAGATTATATTTATATTTATTTTTTATGTACATTGATCACGTGGTTCCATTTTTTTATGTCCTCGTGTTTATTGCTTCAGGGGAAACCCTCGGTGCTTGGATATGAGATCCTAGATTAGATGATGTATTTTCTACTAATTATATGTGTTTTCATTAACTAGTGATGTAAAATATGTGGTACCACCACTGGCCAGTGAAGTGGTTATATATCAATCCTGCTAGTTGGATAGTGAAGAAGTTATTAGGTGTCCCCATCCTTATTGACCTAGGGTGAACTCCTATGATTTCCAATGTGCATCACTGATACTATCGTATTTTATATATCACTTTTCTTCTTATTTTCTATTATTATATTACATTCTCTGGAACCATAACTTGTTGATTCTTCCTCTTATCTCAATAGTAAAATGGTGTCATATTGTTTTTCTTT
Source organism: Viscum album (assembly GCA_963277665.1). Classification (NCBI taxonomy): domain Eukaryota; kingdom Viridiplantae; phylum Streptophyta; class Magnoliopsida; order Santalales; family Viscaceae; genus Viscum; species Viscum album. The sequence goes on from OY728119.1 coordinate 1,516,008,201, forward strand.
ATTATTCTCTCACTTTGGTTTATTTTATAAAATGTTCTTAAATATGGTATGAAAAAATTATTCACAAAATATATTTTGAAAGAGGATTTAAAATATTTTTACAATTAAAATGGAACATAGTTTGATGAATTGGTTTTTAAGTGATTATTTTCATTTAAAGAAAAAGAAGCGGAAGTTTTATAAATTGATTTTTATGTTATTTTTGTTTTTATTGTGATCACTTGAATAAAGATATTTTCTAAATGTATTTAAACCTATCATGGATGGGGTGTATTTAGAAATTAATTTCATGAAATATTTAGTAAAATATTATTGGGTGTGGTTTCAATCACATCATGTATACACCATTAAGTTTATGTACCCATAATGGTCTCTATTCAAGTTCTTTATCTCCAGTATCCTTTGTATTGGGTTGTTTTGGGTGATGGTTTAATTGGGATGTGGAGAGTGACCAAGGGGTTTGATGGAGATGGTTGGTAGAAATTATCTTTTTTTGGGGTTAATCTCATATCCATTATATTTATTATTATTATTTTAGATTATGTGATGATTTTTACTCATTATTTTTTAGATTATTATATTTATTTAAGTGTCTATGTTTTATACTTCATTTTGGTATTTTAGTCACATTTATTTATATATTATTATGTTAGGTTTAAATTATTCAAAATGATTTTGTTTTGGTATCTTATTACAAGGTTCCATCCTGGGGTGATTGGGAACGTTCCTTAGGTATGTCGCGGGTCAACAAGGGTGCCCGATTCAGGGGTGACCGAGGTTGGTCTATGAAAAAATGGTATCCGAGCACCATATTTATATTTGTTGTTTTTTTTGGTATAATGGATTCTAGGTTAATCCTTAGAAATTGGGTGACGGATATAGAAAAGTTCTCGAACAGATATTCATTGCACTAAACATTGCATTTCCATGGGTATTCTATATTTTAGTCTTGGTTTTGAGTACATTTTTTAGTATATTTTGATGTATTTGGATATGTGATGATGATATTCTGATCCCAGATGAAATTTTAAATTATTTTTAGGGTCACCGTATGGTTTTAAGGTATAAGTGATGAAAGAACCAAAGCTTCAAAGTTATCTCACATGGTCTTGTAAACCATTTAGAGACCATTCAAATGGTCTTTTAGCCATTACAGAACCTGTTTCATGATTGTCACATGGTTTAGAAACCTATGCAACCAAACTAATCAAAATACTAATTATCTATAATGATTTTTATTTCACATCCATTTCTTTATAAAATTATCCCAATGTTGTATTCCAGTGGTTTAATAGTAATTTCATGAGGTTTTGTTATAGAATTGATGATATTTTATGTGGTTTTGGATGATATTTAATAATGAAATTGTTTTTTTAAGGGAAATTAATTTCATAGAGTTTTTGTTTATTAAAATAGGTTTTATAGTGATTATAGAACGATTTTTATTCCTATGGAATGTTTTAAATGGTTCAATGGTTTTGAAATGAAATTTATAAAAAAAATCATGGAAGTGAACTAGATAAAATCTTTGGTTCTATAATGATTTTTATGTGGTGTTTTTACTCAAGAGAGTATTTTCAAAGTGTGTTTAGGATTTTGAACCAAAACCCATGGAATTTCTTTATAATATTAGTTTTATTGTGAATAAAATGGTAATGGTAATTTATTTTGATATAAAATGGAGGAAGTTGTTGAGAAAATGTGGTTTTCATGAGGATTTAAAATGAAATGGAATATTTTTTAAAATGTTTTATTTTCATGGTTCATGTGAATTATTGAAAAGAAAATAGAATTTTAAAATTGTTTTCTTAAATGAGTTATGTTATTTTTTTGTTTTTTATTTATGGTGGTTTTATTTGATTTGAATTATAGAATATGGAGATATAAATATTTATGTTTTGTGTGTTCAGTATATATCTATAAAAGAGTCTTTGAAGAAATGAGAAGTAATTTCGATGGTAGGATCTTCAAGACAACATATCTTATCATTTTGGAGTGCTTCCTAAATTTTCTAACTCTACTCAGGACTAGGAAAATGTTATAGAGTTAGGATCTTCTTTATTCTTGGGCCCGGAATTTCTAGATATTCATCCACCTTCTCTTTTATTGAGTTAGTTATCAAGGACTTTCTAAAGGATTGTTTCCTTAGAAGGGGATTTTTATTTTCTTTAGGTGCTACTACAGTGTGAGTTTATATATCATCCTTTGAGGGGGGTAGTTTGTAGGGTCTTGAAGGTGGAGGTTAGTTTGGGTGTTTAGATTGATGTGAGTAAGTATGTTCTGTCTTGTGGGTATTTTTTGTGTAGTTGGGTTTTGGGTGATCATCAAATTATAATTTAAATTTTGTATATATCAGGTTTTTCGAGGTTAATTTTTTATTAATAGAGATGATTTATGTATTTGATTGTTCTTCGTTGTTGGGGTTTTACTCTCATTGGATGTATTTGGTATTGTTAATGTTTTGTGGTTTCATTTTTAATGATTTGGTATTTTGAGGTCTGGATCTTGATGAGTTCACTACCACAAAAACAGTTTTTCCCGGTGCCAACCTTTATCAGCGCTAACGAAAAAGTGCTGATAAAGGGGGGTACAATTATCAGCGCTTTTTTTAGTAGCGCTGATAAAGTGGTGCCTTTATCAGTGCTTTTTTCATAAGCGCTGATAAAGGGTCGACTTCAAAAAAATTAATTAAAAATAATATATTAATATATAAATATATAAATATATTTATATTGATATAAATATAATATATAATTTTTAAATATATTTTAGATAAGTATAAATATACATTTACACTTAATATACATAATATATAATATATTTAGTGAAAATGGCTTATAAAAATTAATAAAATATTTTTAATTAATAATTTCCTAATTATTATGGAGTAATAGTCATTTCATAACAATTTTAAGACCCAAAAAATCAAAAAATTAAAAAAAGACCCAAAATATGTTGAAAACGCAACTCGAACTTCAAACGGCCATAAATTTTGATCCGGGTGTCCGTTTGAACTCTACCACATATCAAATTGAATTCTGTGACAAGATCTACACCCTAATAATAAGGTCGATCCTCGATCATGGTTTTTTCGAGGCCAAAATAGGCCTAGAAGGCCTCCAAAACTGAGTTTTTAGTCGGGGTACCCCGATTTTTTAACATTTTGTGGATTTTCAGCCTCGTTTAAGGGGGTATTATTGGATTTTTTTTGGTGGGGACTGAATTTATTCCAAGGTATTACATTAATATTGATATTATGTCTTTGAAATGTTTTCATTTTTTATAATGCACTTCTATTTATAATCAAATATATAATAATATATACATATTTTTTATATATTCACACATAAAAATTTTAATTATAAATATAAATAATAAAATATATTTACATATAAAATATATTAGTTTTATATTAATAATAACTAATATCCATTTTATTTAAAATAAAAATATATGAATATTTATATACCTATATATTAATCTAACTATATATAGATATTAATCTAACTATATATATATATTAATATAACTACATATATATATATATATTAATATTACTATAAGTATATATATTAATATCACTATAAATATATATATTAATATAACTATATATATATTAATATATCAATATATATTAATATAACTATATATATTGATATAACTATATATATATTAATATAAATATATATTACTATACGAATAAATATAACTAAATATATATATATATATAAATAGAGATATATATTAATATAAATATATATATATATATATTAATATAAATATATATATATATATATTAATATAACTATATATATTAATGTAACTATATATATTAATATAACTATATATATATTAATATAAATATATATTACTATACGTGTAAATATAACTATATATATCTATATATAAATAGAGATATCATGAAATGGAAAACAAATCAAAATAGAGGAGTGGTAAGGGATTAGGCGCGCAGGGGGAGGTCTCGAGTTCAAAACCTGGTGGAGGTAGGGGCGCATTCGCATGGGGGGATATGGGAGCTAGCGCGCTGATGAAGGGTGGAGGGGTGCGTGCAGGCGCTGAAGGGGGCGGAAAAGTGCTGTAAAATGGGGGCTCAAGTGCTATAAAAGCCCCCCTGATTGGCAGGATTTTTTTAGTTTTTTTTAATTTTTTTAATTTTTTTTAATTTTTTTTACTTTTGTCAGCGTTAAAAATAAGCCCGGATAAAATGGGTCTTTTATCAGTGCTAAAAAAAATCGCTGACAAAGACCCCTTTTATGAGCGCTTTTTTGTGCGTTGATAAAAAGACCCCCCCCCATCTTCGCTGGCTTTAATAGTGCTGTTAAAGGCCATTTTTAGCGCTGATAAAAGGCATATTTGTAGTAGTGGTTGAATATGGGAAACCCTTGGGTCTATGTTTTGGAAACTATAATGAGTATTTATCTCTATTAGTAAAGAACACGGTAGTGATGGTTTTGTTTTTGTTGGGTTCGTCATGAGACAATGTTATTGTATTAAGGTCCTTCGTTTTCCTTTTGTGATGTAACATGAGTTTGGAGACTATTTTTATCTTTCGTGGAAGGTTTCTAGATTTTTCTTTATTCTATTTTTAGGTTACAATTGTTTGTGGATTTCACTATGGACTATTTTCTGTAACATCCCAAGAAAATAAAGAATATTAAATTTTCATATTTATTAAAAAAAATTGAATTAAATATAAATTTTATTTTAAAGGGGATTTTATATTCAATGGCTTACCTGACACGCAACAATGATATTCTTTGAAATCTTACGTTGCACACTAATAATATAATATTATTATTTTAAATGTTAGTTAACACCAATTCGTTGTATTGGCGGCAATTAATAGAACTAACTAAAATATGATAATATATGTTTGTTAAATGTTTTTACATTCATCTAATAAAAGTCAGAGGCTTAAAATTTAGATGAATCTAATTTTAAGCCTAATTTAGTTTAAAAGGACGATTTAACGCCTTTTAATGGAAAACCCTATTTAAATATAGTTTTGGACATTTTTATATGTTATATTTGATAAAATAAAATTCTTATTTAGATTAGAGACACCAAAATTTACTTTGGGTAAATTTTTGGTATTTTTCTGATAAAGTTCATTTTTTAATGAATAGTGAAAAATACTGTATTTTAATTCAAAAGTACCTTTTAATATAATTTTTTAAAATGGCTAATTTGTGTTTTTCATTGGTTATAAAGTGTAATTAGAATATATTTCTACCAGTTAATCCAATGTTGGATATTGGAATTAATTTCACTTTGAAATTGGACATAAACAATTGTCAATCTTTTGATAGTTATTATTTCTTAAAAACCTGCTTTTTGTTTTGACAGCGGATATTAATTTTAAATTAATTTCTGCCAATTTTCTATTTTGAATTTGTAAAAATGGATTACATATTTGTAATTAGAAGGTCCAAATTTTGTAAATAGGTAACTTTTATTTTTAGACATTTTAAATATTTACCTCAGTAAATATTTTATTTACCATGATTAAAGGGAAAATATAGTAAATAAGGGTAAAATATAATATTATAATAATATTAAATTACCCTAACATGTGTCCTAATCCTAATTAATGATACATATCTGACCATGGGCATCCTTGACTTGAATTTGGGACCCCATGGAGCCACATGATAGTAATAATGACACTTTATATTAATTAATTTAAAGTAAAGACAAAAATGACATAAACAAATATATTTTAGTAAATAATTTCTTACATGGGGTTATATAAGTTATATTTTCTAATATAAATATTCATTAGAAATATAAATATATTTCCTACATCATGGTATTTTTTTTATAATTTTTGGACATCAAATAAATTAAATTATTTATGACCCAATAATGATGTAGTATTTACCTCATTAATAAATGATTTCAATAAATAAGATTATAAATATTAAAACAATATCCAAAACCCGTCCAATTCTTGTTGGATTATTTTATTTCGACCATGATTCATCCTAAATTTGTTTTTAACGAATATTGGACCTTTTTAAACCAAAGATGAGGTTATAATAAAATAATTGTTTCAAACTTTCCTAAAGAGACCCTCCTCTTCCTTATAAAATCCTATCACTTTTAACTCATTCCTCACACTTCTCAAGCCTTTTTCTCGTTAAATATCTACTCCAATAAGCTCCCAATATCTCTATCTTCATCCTATAATCCTTAACTTAGGCATAAAACACTTCAAGAAACCATTTTGGTTCAAACCAAAGGGAGTTACCTGATTTAAAGGTATTGTATTCTCTTAAGTTATTTTCATTTATTTTACTTCTTCAACCTCCTAAACTATTTTTATTACCTTATTTTATAACAAAAACATTATCCTCAATATAATAGGATGTTTTTATGAGATATATTAAAACTACACTTACACACACCATCATCTAATGGGTAAAGAACACAATGTTTCTCTAGATGGAAAACTAACGCCTCACGAAACGATGATTGTTCAATTAACTCCTACCACATCTAATGGTGGCCATTATGATGGAACTGTATTTATATATGATATATATTATGTTTATATTTTCTTTATGCTTCTGTATTTTTCTTTTATATCATACCTTTATGGTTTTCATAATGGGTAAGCGTGATAATTTCATTTTAGGAAGTGCGGACTACCGCCCCCTCAAAGTGATATGACTCGTTAATGCCTTACGTGGGATGTATAAAGGATGGAGTTAAAGATATTATATATGATATTATACTGTAATTATAATATACCTATGTATCATTAAGTTTTCATTCCAATAAATATTAAATAGAAATGAAAGTAACGTTCATGCATATGTACGGATTACTGTCTCCGTGAACGGTGTATTTCATTTCTTATCTCAAAATTTTATGTACTACTATAAATACATTTATATACTATAAATATATTATATATATGATATATACATCATTAATATAATTCTGGAGATAATGGATTATTTACCACATGGACAAATTGTAATTATAACACGTTCATTTTTAACTCAAATTCTGAACATCGACAAAATATCCGATATGAACTCAAATTATTAAATAACTATTATTGCAAGGTAATAAGTGATATAAAAGTAATAATAAACATGTAAAAAGTTTATTAAGAAATTATAAATTAAATTAAGTTTATTATTTAGGAATAACAAGGAACATACGAGTCAAGTTGGACACGAGGTAAGAGATTTCTTATCCCACTTTTAATTCTGTGAGATTTCCATTGTTCACCACTCATTTATTGCATATGGTGTATTCTGTACTACTATTTGATATATATTATCATGATCCTATTTATATTCGTGGTATTATGTGATTCATTTGGTGGTTATTAACTTTTTCTCATACGACTCGATTGATTGCAACGTGGTAAGGGTTTTTTTTCCTTTCTCATTTTTTTCTAATTTTATTTAAGTTGTTATTCCCTTTTAATTTAAATTATAAATGTTGGGGTATGGTTTTGAACCTCCCCTATACTTCCATATTTATGTTTGAATTCTGAGATACTTATTCATGCTCAAATTTACCCAAAAGAAGAAGGTAGGACGGTCCTTGTAGTCTAGCTTGGGTTGTCGAATCCTCAGAGACCTAAGAAGAAACCTATAGACACTTACATTATATGGACTATTTTTGGCTATGAAGTGGCCAAATTGGGTTGATTTTATATGGGTTTGAAGGATAACTAACATATTTAAGTGAATTCAATTTAAAATAATGAGTTGATCCTAGGTTAACGCTCAGGGTGGATTCGACGTATTTCTTTTTCAATGATTTCAATTTATTATATTTGAGATGGGTTCATTTAAAAAGATAAACAACATCATAAATTAATGGTTTAATTCTTACACCCTTTAATAATAGTCACCTATACCCTTGAAGGATCAAATTTTTGAGCACTTCAAGGTAAAGGTTCGTATTAGCACATGAAGTGTGTGGCCTTAAATTCAACAAGGACAATGGAGTTTAAAAATCATCAAATAAAAATCTCAATTGAAGAAGTGATTATACATTAATGGGGTGATAAATAAAATCCAATCCAGACCCTTTATACTCCCTTGGATCAACCCATAAAATATTTATCCCTCCATTGATGACATGTCTTTAACGGAAGCGGGAAGTAGACTTCTGAGGGTGAAATTGAAGAAGTAAAAACAACAATAAAAATTGATCACTCCTCCGTTGTGTGATAAATATCACAAAGTATGGTGTGAATAAATTCACACCTTGAACCAATGATATCAACATGATAAGTATAAGAACAGAATAAGAGTAACGGAAGAACTTTTATTAAGAAACTAAGGTGAATTAAACAACTTACATGAGAAAGAAATGCGATTATAAACACAAAGCGGAAGCATAACACTACAACGAAACCGAGCACCCAAGATTATAAAATCCTTCACCACCACTTCCTTAAATAGGAATTTTGGGAACTTTGGGTCTAGCCTCAAACAGTACAAAAGATCCCACTTGAGTATGGAAAGCCTAGGGCGGTGGAAAGTAAGGGAGAGGAGACTTTTCCACCCTTGACCCGATGTGGCATCCAGCTTGCTTTCACCGAACAGAAGTGCTTGTAAGTCATTCTATATGGCCGAATCAGAGTGTGACATAAAAGAATAAAATGGTTCCCAGGATATCTCATACCCGTCTGTAAAAGTTGGGTGCATTTGGAGTTGTGTATTTGGATATAGGATTAGATTAGTGGACTGTCTTTCTGGGCCGCAGAATCTGGCCCATAATTTTATCTCTAACTTGGTCCGCCTAAATGGACATCATGGAGGCCGAATTAGCATTTAATCCTGAATAGTGATTTGTTCCTAGACATGTATTCTAGAATACCAAGAAATATGGGGTTCATTGGGCCTGTTTGTTGGGCCCCACAGTCTAATTAGTGGTATGGTGTCCAATCTGACTTCTACAGAATTGTTTCCTTTCATCACAAAATATCCCCATATTCTTCCATTAATTATCCATTGATCCCTGAATCAAACATGATCATATTAAAGTGTAGATAAATTTACAAAAATATAAAATTAAAATATGTATAATTATATTCCTTAAAATAAGATGAATCATTTGGTACTTCAAATGATGTTCAAAAATGTACCACATAATAGTGCATTTTAAGAAAAAATTACAATCATAATGTGGAATGATGTTAAAAGTGTAAAATAAACTAAAATGGTGTTCATGAATAATAAATCACATGAATATTATATATATTAACAATGAATATTATCCTAATTTAGTGGCTAATCACACCCCCCAACTTGAGTTTTGCTAGTCCTGAGCAAAATATATTTCATAAAAATGAAATTCAAATTCCATTTTCTAAAAACATTTTAATACACAATGATCACCAAAAACCCTTATACCAAAAAATCATGAAACCCATCAAAATATTTTAATACAATATTTTTTCGTAAGCAGATCTCAATCCCAAGCCCATTCCTTTGTTCAAATTCATTGCTATATTTCATCCAATAACAATTAAGTATGAGGATGTGTTGTGCATCACAATAGACATGGGGGGTTCATCTTTATTAAAGGGGTAAATGACGAAAGCGCTAGGTGGAATCACATTTCAATATTAAGATGAGTATTCAATTTTTTTTATTTTATTATTATTATTTTTGTTTTTTTTTGTTTTTGCAATTTTTCCATGGTAATTGAAATTGCACTCAAAAGAGTGAACCCATGTAGCGAGACTTTGCCGATGACTCCCAGGCTCAAAGACCTTAGGTCACCAAGTGAAGCCCACATACTCGGGCATCATCTTGAGTTAACTCAGTCAAAAACAAATTCAAATTACCAAAAAAAGAGATAAAATTACTAACTCTGGGTCAGACAACTACGGAGTCACGATCCCCAAGTGTTGAAAGCCACACATTAGGTCATTTCATTGCTCTACGTGAAAATTTATTATTATATATTTTTTATATCTTTTTTATATTTTTTTTTGAATACTCATATTAAAACTAAAATGATCACCAAACCTATGCTATTTATTTGGGGGACCCCAAGAACTCAAACTAATACCCCACTATCCCAAGGATGTGCATTGTGATCTTTTTTTTATTTGGATGAAAATATAAACGATGAAATATCACATTAGACAACCACACTTTCCAGAATCTGTGATCATGAAATTATACAAGGATTAAAATCAGAATCAGGGAATGCTAAATTATTTGATATTCATTTTCAAAGTGTGCAATGTGTATTACCATGTTCAAAGTTAAAAGAATTTTTCCTTCCATTTACACATTTTTTTTCAAATCATTCATTTTTTTTACACAAAAGCATTTTTCATTTTATCTTCTCCCCCAAATTAAAATAATAATGTCCCCATTGATTAAAAAAAGAAAATTTAGAAGGGGGTATAGGTAAAGAATGAAAGTTCAAAAAGGAAATTGAAAATGAGGATCATGGAATGAAGTCACCTGGTGGTTGAAGTTGAAATTCTTGCCGCTCCAATTTAGTCATTTGATATCCATGTCGCTTGTAGAGTTCCCTAGTGGAAAAAGTAAAACAAACAAACAAAACAAAACAGAATATATATATATAATAAATAATGTAAAATATAAGTATATATATAAAAATTATAGAATAAGGAAGCACAAAACGATGTAGGTCAGTGGTAAGTGTGCGCCCCTGTCTCCCTTCGTTCCCGGGTTCGAATCCCCGCGGATTCGCCGGTTGTGATGGGGTTTGACCCATCACCCACGACGTCTCCCTTTTTTTTATTATTATTATATTTTTATTTGTTTTTTTTTTTTGTATTTTTATTTTAACCTACAAAAACATTAAAATAAAACAAACTGATGATACATTGTCTTCTTTTTAAATTTCTGAGTAAGGCATTACTTAAGGATCACACCACGTGACACGGATGAATATGGTGCTCCCCTTTCATACCCATCCATAATCATAATAAAATAATAGGTCAACAGTCTATGTTTTTTAAATATAAAAATGATTAATTAAAATATAAATTTTATTAAAACAACAAAATGATAGGAAACTTGAAAACCATGGGTTGCCTCCCATGCAGCACTTTGTTTAATGTCGTTAGCTCGACTTGAACCACACAACTTACCCAATCCTAACTTTCAATATTTTAAAGACCACGTGTTTCACCAATTCTACTAGGTTGAGATTGATTCTATTTTTATAATTTTTTTCATGCACAAACCTATGTTCTAAAAAGAGCGGTAAAATCCAAGGAATATCAAAAATGGTTGATCTAGTTTCATCTATAGTCTTTCCTAAGACATCAATGATCATTACAACTTTTTTGGTTTCAAGAGAAGAATGAATTCCAATTGAAAGGTCATTATTATACCTTATAAAGGGATTCTTTAGCAGGGAGGGAAGGGAAATAATTTTGAGCTTGGGATGGATAGGACATTTAGACACAAGTTGATATTTTGAATACAACTCAGTTTCATTTTCCAAATTTCTCAAAAAAATTAGTTCCTTTTGAATAGAAGATTAAACCAACAAATTGGAAATATCAGTGTCAGGAATGGGTATGGACTCAATGTTTTTAATTTCTCTTAATGGTTCAGTGATTTGTGTTTTTTAAAAATCATCAATAGAGTTATACATAGGAGACTCAATCCACGATGTCAAATTTTCATCTTGTGAATACATGAAATAAATTTCCTTTTGATTTAAAGACCATTCAAAAATTTCTTGATTCACTTCCCCTACCCCAAATCCAAAGGTCTGTTCTTCAATAAATTCATGAGAGGTTTGTGGGAAACTAGACACTTCACATAAGGTTATGGAAGGCATAGTTTTTGTAGGGATGGGTTCCTCACAAGTTTTAATGATTTGTAGTTCTAACCTCAATGATGAGACCTCAAAATTAATTATCTCCATTTATTGACATAGTTTTTCAAGTAATGGATGTGGATTATTATGGATAAGGGGGTGATCTGAATGGTCTATTCTAGGTGGATAATTAAGTTGTTGGAATTGCACAGGAGGGAGTTCAGATTGGCTTTGTGGGGATTGAAACTCATTATATGTTGGGATATTTTGTGGATCATAGTGGTAAAAACAATTTGGTTCATTAGGTTATTAATGAACCCACATGTAGAAATTATGTTGGTCATTGTACATCACACATGGGGTTGGGTGATCAAAGTAGGGATAGGTTTCCCATGTTCGGGCTTGTTCAAAATTGATTTCCATAGGAGTGAGGGGTGAGAATAGAGAAGAGGGATGAAAAAAAGGATGATAGTATCTAAGATAACTTACTTAGGTCCCCATAAATGGCGCCAAAATTTGATTCACACTCAAATTTACCCAAAAGAAGAAGATAGGACGGTCCTTGTAGTCTAGCTTGGGTTTTCGAATCCTGAGAGACCTAAGAAGAAACCTATAGACACGTACATTCTATGGACTATTTTTGGCTATGAAGTGTCCAACATGGGTTGATTTTATATGGGTTTAAATTATAACTAACATATTTAAGTGAATTCAATTTAAAATAATGATTTGATCCTAGGTTATCGCTCAGGGTGGATTGGACGTATTTCCTTTTCAATGATTTCAATTTCTTATATATGATATGGGTGCATTTAAGAAGATAAACAACATCATCACTTACTGGTTTAATTACTGCACCCTTTAATACTAATCACCTATACACTTGAAGGATCAGAATTTTGATCACTTCAAGGTAAAGGTTCGTATTAGCACATGAACTGTGTGGCCTTAAATTCAATAAGGATGATGGAGTTTAAAAATCATCAAATAAAAATATCAATTAAAGAAGTGATTATACATTAATGGGGTGATAAATAAAATCCAATACAGCCCCTTGATACTCCCTTGGATCAAACCATAAAATAGTTATCCCTCCATTGATGACATGTCTTCAACGGAAGCAGGAAGTAGACTTACGAGGGTGGAATTGAAGAAGTAAAAACAACAAAAAAAATCGATCACTCCTCCGTTGTGTGATAAATATCCCAAATCATGGTGTGAATAAATTCACACCATGAAGAAACAATATCAAATTTATAAGTATAATAACATAATAATAGTAAAGGAAGAAATTTTATTAATAAACTAAGGTCAATTAAACAACTTACATGAGAAAGAAATGTGATTACAAACACAAAGCGGCAGCATAAACCTACAATAATACCAAGAACCCAAGATTATAAACTATTTCACCACCACTACCTTAAATATGAATTTTTGGAGCCTTGGTTCGATCCTCAAACAGTAAAAAACATCTCACTTGAGTATGGTAGGCCTAGGGTGGTGGAAAGTAAGGGAGAGGAGACTTTTCCACCCTTGACCCGAGGTGGCATCCAGCTTGCTTCCACTGAACAGAATAGATTGTAAGTCCTCCTAGATGGACGAATCAGAGTATTCCATAGAGAACTAAAATTGTTCTTCGGATGTCTCCTACATTCCTGTAAAATTTGGGTCCATTCAGAGTTGTTTATTTAGAGATATGATTAGATTAGTGGACTGTTTTTATGGGCCACAGAATCTGGTCCAGAATTTTATCTCTAACTTGGTCCACCTAAATGGACACCATAGAGACCGAATTAGCATTGTATCCTGAATAGTTATTTGTTCCTATACATGTTTAATAGAATCCCACAAAATTTGGGATTCATTGGACCTGTATGTTGGGCCCCACAATCTCATAAGTGGGATGGTGTCCAATCTGATGTCTCCAGAATTCTTTCCTTTCATCACAAAATATCACCATCTTCTTCCATGAATTCACCATTGATACCTAAATCAAACATGTTCATATTTAAGTGTATGTAAATTTAAAATAATATCAAATTAAAATATGTATAATTATATTCCTTAAAATTATATGAATCATTGGGTACTTCAAATGATGTTCAAAAATGTACCACATAATAGTGCATTTTAAGAAAGAATTACAATCATAATGTGGAATGATGTTCAAAGTGTAAAATGCACTAAAATGGTGTTTATGAATAATAAATCATGTGAATATTATATATATTGACAATTAATATTAGCCTCATTTAGTGGATAATTAGATACCGCTTTATCTCTCAATAAATGCCTCCAATGTACACTCATTACTATGCCGAAATTCCGAAAGGAATTTCCCTCTCCTCATTTACATTCAAGCAATTCTCTTGTTTCATGAATCTAAATTCCATTAAATTTGTTGTAAATGTATATAAATGACCCCACCCCCCTTACTTTCCATGTCATTTAAATATGATGATACACCCCTTTCTCTATCATCAACCATTTTTATGAGTTCTTAGGTCACATCGTTATGCGGCCGAAATTGCACTCTGTTTTTTAAGACAAAGTCATTGTGTAGTGAATACAATGTCCATTTATCTATCAAGGGTATTAACCATTATACACATTTATGTATTTTTTAAAGAGTTTCAAGTATTTATTCATCATTCTTTTATCATGGAATAAATAATTATGTTGAATGATTCAAAGTTTTATAATCCATGTGGCACACTTATGTATGAAATGAAATGTTTTAGAAGGGTGCGCCCTGATAGCACTCCAATGCATTGGTTAAAGTAAATTATCATGACAATTTATGTGAAATGGGTGTTTACTCATGTTAATACAAGTGAAATGAGGGTTTAATCATGATTCATGTGCAATGAGGGTTTACTCATGCTCTATGTGCAATGAGCCTTACCTCATGAAAATTCCATTTTAAGTGTTGTTTCCACATTTCAATGTTATGATTATCATGATTTATCATGCCTTTAAGTTTATACTTCTATGGTGCTCTATTGAAATGCCTATTGTCTAAAATGTGTTGTATTCCTCATGTTATTCCATGTTTATTCCCTTACTGGGCTTTATAGCTCACCCTTTTCTTATGCATGTCCTCAGGTTATCCCACACAACACTAAGTAAGAGGGAATTTAGTGGTAATTTAAAGGAAGTTTTCAATAAGGATGTTGTATTTCATGTTTTATGTTTTTATATAATGATCGTAATTCCCAAATACACTAAACCTCTTGATCTTCTATGTTGTATCAAGTAATGTTTATGTAATAAATTATGTTTAATTGTGTAATAAAAAAGAAGGGTTGTCATAGTTGGTATCAGAGGATCGGTTTAGTCATTTTTTGGATTATGATTAGAAAACCATAGTAAAACCTTATAGAAAAGACTAAGTATAATAAAAACATCCCTAAGTTTTGGTGAGTATTGAGTAAGTGGTTTATCAAAAAAAATACATCCCTTTCTGGATACAAGCAGAACTATCTTAATGTGTTGGGATGAAAATGAAAGGTATAAGAAAACCATTATGGTCAAAACATGTTAGGGTTATTTTTTGTTGTATAAAAAGGAAAACATGTAGACCATGTGACAACCCTTCGCATTGGACAAAGCTGTGGGAATCAAACCCACAACCAAAGTGAGATTTTGTTTTATTGCCTACCACTGGACTACATGAAGTCCTTGGTTAGTTTGACTTATTATTTTTAGTTAAATAATTTTATGGAACAATAATTAGTTGATTTTGGGAACTTATGTTTTTTTCAACTGGATATCCTTAGTATAGGAAAATTATTTGGTGATTAAATTTTAAAGGTTATTTTTAGAAGATTTTTTCTCTTTTGGAATACTATATGCCTAAGGAAAATAAAATACTTCAAGATTTCAATTGTGGCGGAATGGTTGAAATTTTTATTTTATAAGAATCTATGTATTTATTGTGGACATATGGTGATTTGGGTTATTTCTAGAAAATTATTAACCTACCATAGAGAATATGTTATTAGGATAATTACACTTAATTATGAGATTTTAAGAGTAGTCGATGTTATTTGGAGATAAATGTTAAGATTTATTGTGGAAGACTGTTTTATTAAATCCTTCAGAGTTTTGGGTTTCAATTTTATTTTGGAGTATTTTGAATAATTTTAAGGATAATTGTGTATTGAATGGCCTTTCTAGAACTTTGGGTACTTTTTGTTAAATTTTGGAGATTAATAGTAGTATTTATTTTTATAAAGGATTATCCTTTTTGGGGATTATATGGTCTCGTACTAACCATTTTGGTTTTAGTTGATGTCTAAAGACAAGGTAAATATATAGTTCTTCTTTTGTGGATTATGTGATTCTCTAGAAGAAGATTCTTGTGCTTTGATGTGACCAAGTCTTTTTGAATGCTCATTGTTTGGAGAAATATTAGTTTTTGGTAGAAACTTATTAAAGGAAGAAACTCCACATAGATGTAATAATATTTCCTTTTGTTTTTATTCTATGTAGTAAATGAATTCCTCAAAATTATGAAAAGGAACGTAAAACAAAAATGATGTTGGTTTACGTTTCCTACTGGGTGATCAAAGGCCATTTAACACATCATAAGTTTGTGATTTTCTTGTGGTTCAATTTCTCCTAATAATTTTTTCTATCACTCTCCATCAGAACTAGACCGTTTTTTTCTCTTCCATATCCATTTTTTCTTACATGGAATCCTAGTATCTTTTAACTTGGGTGACCTTTATACTCCTCTTTCCTTCTTTTAAAGTGATATTTTTACTGACTCTTTTTCTGATGTGAGAATTTCAATGAAGTTTCCAAGCCCAATTTTAAAATTTCGAGGACGCAATTTACAAAAGGGGGGGAGAATGTAACATCCCATGAAAATAAAGAATATTAATTCAATGGCGTACCTAACACACAACAACAAGTTTCTTTGAAATCTTACATTGCACACTAATAATAAAATATTATTATTGTAAATGGTAGTTAACACCAAGTCATTGTATTGTCTGGAATTAATAAAACTAACTTAAATATGATAATATATGTTTGTTAAATGTTTTTACATTCATCCAATAAAAGTCAGAGGATTAAAATGTAAATGAATCTAATTCTAAGCCTAATTTACTTTAAAAGGACGATTTACGACCTTTTGATGGTGAACCATCTTTAAATATAGTTTTGTTCATTTTTATATGTTCTATTTGACAAAATTAAATTATTATTTAGATTCAGGACACCAAAATTTACTTTGGGTAAATTTTTGGAATTTTTCTGATAAAGATCATTTTTTAATGAATAATGAAAAATATTGTATTTTAATTCAAAAGTACCTTTTAATCTAATTTATTTATATTGTTATATTATATTTTTAATTGGTTAGAAAGTGTAATTAGAATATATTTATAGTAGTTAATCCAATTTTGGAAATTGGAATTAATTTCACTTTGAAATTGGACATAAATAAGTGTCACTCTTTTGATAGTTATTATTTCTTAAAACCCCGCTTTTTGTTTTGACATCGGGAATTAATTTTAAATTAATTTCTTCCACTTTTGTGTTTTTAATTTGGAAAAATGGATTTCATATTTTTAATCAGTAGTTCCAAATTGTGTAAATATGTAACTTTTATTTTTATACATTTTAAATATTTACCTTAGTAAATATTTTATTTACCATGATTAAAGGGTAAATATAGTAAATAAGGGTAAATTATAATATTATAATAATATTAAATTACCCTAACATATGTCCTAATTCTATTTTATGATAAATATACGACCATGGTCATCCTTTTGTTTAATTTGGGACCCCATGGAGTTACATGAGAGTAATAATGTCACTTTATATTAATTAATTTAAAGTAAAGACAAAAATGACATAAACAAATATTATTTAGTAAATAATTTTTTACATGGGGTTATATAAGTTATATTTCCAACTATTAATATTCATTGGAAATATAAAAGTATTTCCTACATCATGGTATTTTTTTAAAAATTTTGGACATCAAATAAATTAAATTATTTTTGACATAATAATGATGTAGTCTTTACCTCATTAATAAATTATTTAAATAAATAAGATTATAAATGTTAAAACAATATATAAAACCTATCAATTTCTTGTTTGATTATTTTATTTCGACCATTGGTCATCTTAACTTTGTTTTTAATGAATATTTTATATTTTTAAAACGAAGATGAGGTTATAATAAAATAATTGTTTCAAACATTCCTAAAGAGCCCCTCCTCTCCCTTATAAAAAGCTCTCACTTATAACTCATTCCTCACACTTCTAAAGCCTTTTTTTCATGAAACCTCTGTTCCAATAAGCTCCCCAGATCCCTCTATTCATCCTAGAATCCTTAACATAGGCATAAAACACTTCAAGAAAGCATTTTGGTTCAAACCAAAGGGAGTTACCATATTTAAAGGTAACGCCCTCTCTTAAGTTCTTTTGTTTTATTTTACTTCTACAACACCCTAAACTCTTTGTATTACCTTATTTTATAACAACAACAGTATCCTAAATATACTATGATGTTTTTATGATATGGACTCGAACTAAACTTACCCACACCTCCATCTAATGGGTAAAGAACATAATGATTCTTTGGATGACAAACTAACGCCTTACGAAACAATGATTGTTCAATTAACTCCTACCGTCTCTCATGGTGGCCATTATTATGGAACTATATTTATATATGAAATATATTATGTTTATGTTTTTTTATTATTATGTATTTTTATTTTATATCATACCTTTATGGTTTCCATGATGGGTAAACGTGATAATTTCATTTTAGGAAGTGCGGACTACTGCCCCCTCAAAGTGATATGACTCATTAATGCCTTATGTGGGACGTATAAAGGATGTATTTAATGATATTATATATGATATTATACTCTAATTATAATATAATTATTTATAATTAAGTTTTCATTCCAATAAATATTAAATATAAATGAAAGTAATGTCCATGTGTATTTTCTGCTTACCGTCTCCATGAACGGTGCATTTCATTTCTTATCTCCAAATGTTATGTACTAATATAAAAACATGTATATACTGGAAATATATAATATATATGATATCTAAATCATTAATATAATTATATAGATAATTTATTATTGACCACATGGACAAATTGTAATTATAACACGTTCATTTTTAACTCAAATTTTGAACATCGACAAAATGTATGATATGAACTCAAATAATTAACTAACTGTTATTGAAAGATAATAAGTGATATAAAATTAATAATAAAAATTAAAAAATTTATTAATAAAGTATAAATTAACTTAATTTTATTATTCAGAAAGAATAAGTAACATACGAGTCAAGTTGGACACGAGGTAAGAGATTTCTTATCTCACTTTTAATTCCGTGAGATTTCCATTATTCACCACTCATTTATTGCATGTGGTGTATTGTGTACTGCCATTTGATATATATTATCATGATTCTATTTTTATTCATGGTATTCTGTGATTTATTTGGTGGTTATTAACTTTTTCTCATATGACTTGATTGATTAGAACGTGGTAAGGGTTTTTTATTCCTTTAACATTTTTGTCCAATTTTATTTAAGTTGTTATGCCCTTTTAATTTCAATTATAAATGTTGTGGTATTATTTTTAACCTCCCCTATACTTCCCTCTTTATGTTTTAATTATGGGGGACCCATTTCTCTCTCATTAAATGCCTCCCATGTACACCCGTTACTATGCTGAAATTCTGAAAGGAATTTTCCTCTCCTCATTTACATTCAAGAAATTATTTTGTTTCAAGAATCTAAATTCTATTACATTTGTTGGAAATTTATATAAATGACACCCCATTACTATCCATGTCATTTAAATATGATTATACACCCCTTTCTCTCTCCTAAACCATTTTTATGAGTTCTTATGTCACACCGTTATGCTGCCGAAATTGCACCGCATTTTTTTAAGCCAGAGTCATTGTGTAGTGAAAACCATGTTCATTTCTCTATCAAGGGTATTCGCCTTTATGAACATTTAAGTATTGTTTAAATAGTTTAAATTATGTATTCCACATTCTTTTATCATGGAATAAATAATTACGTTGAAAGATTCAATGTTTTATGATCCATGTGGCACACTTATGCATGAAATGAAATGTTTAAGAAGGGTGTGCCCTAATAGTGCTCCAATGCATTGGGAAAAGTATAGTGTCATGATTTGTTATGTGAAATGGGTTTTTACTCATGCTAATAAAAGTTCAATGAGGGTTTACTCATG
Source organism: Viscum album (assembly GCA_963277665.1). Lineage (NCBI taxonomy): Eukaryota > Viridiplantae > Streptophyta > Magnoliopsida > Santalales > Viscaceae > Viscum > Viscum album. Next base: position 1,516,028,279 of record OY728119.1, read on the forward strand.
ATTCATATGAAATGAGGGTTTACTCATGCTCTATGTGCAATGATCCTTGGCTCATGATAATTCTATGTTAAGTGTTGTTGCCACATTTCCATGTTATGATTGTCATTAATTATCATGCACTTAATTTTATGATTCCCTTGTTCTCTATTGAGATTTATATTGTTTTACATGTATTTTATTCCTCATGTTATTCCATGTTTATTCCCTTTCTAGGCTTTATAACTCACCCTTTTCTTATACATGTCCTCAGGTTATCCCATGCAACCCTAAGTACAAGGGAATGTAGTGGTCATGTAAAGTATGTTTTCAATAAGGATGTTGTATTTCATGTTTTATGTTGTTATGTAATGATCCTAAGCCCCAAAGACACTAAACCTCTTGATCTTATATGTTGTATCTAGTAAATTGTTTGTAATAAATTATGTTTAATTGTGGAATAAAAAAGCAGGGTTGTCATATGTTCTATAGTTATTTAGATAGTTTTATAGACGTTTTTCCTTTTTTAATGTGTCACTTTTTTTAAATTAATTTTAACAGTTGGTGGAGATAATTCAGTCATTTAGGTATTTTATGTTAGTGTGTGTCTTTTGTTGATTTATTTCCATGGGTGTATCCCTCTTCTATTTCACCATATTATATGAATTCTAAATGGTGGGTAGACACAAGGTCTCTCTCTCTTCTATATCCTATGTCCAGTGATTATGGTTGCATTTTTCTTGGAGACATTTGGGATATTTATAGAATTATTTCATTAGGTTAGAGGAGTGATTGTGTTTTATAGATTCTTTTCATAAGAATCCTCTAGTTATTTTACCACCCACACATCTCTTGTGAAGATTAACTTTTGTGGTTTCACCAATTTTTCATTCTACCTTTATCAAGACAATTATCAGGGTAGAAAGTGACACGGAGGGAAGGATTTTCACATCCATATTCCAAAGTTTATTTTTATATAATTTTGGGTAATTCTAGTTTTTCCTAGTGTTTTGTTCATTATATAGTGTTTCTTGGTGGATCAAAACATTCTTGAGATTTATAATGAGTTTTAGACTCAATTTGAAGTAAGACACATCATTTCCCTATGATGATATTTCATTGCCTACCTCATTGTCTTTATGATTTTTTACGGAGGAGGGGTTGTTGTGTCATGGAGCAGAGGGCTAATCCATGTTCGGTATTATATAAGGGTGGTTTTGAGTTTTGTAGAGGTGTCTCCATGGAACATGGGTTAGGATATTCCATGGTGGGTGTTTTGAATGGGTATTTTGAGTTTTGTAGATGTTTCACCGTGCCATAGGGGTTATCCTATGTTTTAGTGTGTGTTACTTAAGGATATACTTTCGGTGTCGTGTAAGAGTAAGTTGGGAGTTGTGTTAGGGTGATGTGTAAAATTGAAATGGGGTTTTGTAGGATTAGAGTGGGTTATCCATGAATTTAAGGGTATAGTTTCATTTTGTAGGGATTCCAGTGAGTGCCTCCATGTCATATCATCAAGTGACAATCCATAGTGTCCTGGGTGAATACGGTATTTGGTTCTTCCTCTTTTAGGTCATCTTTAGTGTAGGATAGAGGATACTCCATGTAGGGTTCTCGATGGATGAATTCACACTATATCATGGTGGTTGTGGTGGAAAAGGATTTAAATCATGGACCTTCCCATTTTGTAATCACCATGATTTTTCCAGATGGGTCACTTCATGGATCAGTCTACCCTTATTTTTAAATTTTTTGAATCTACCTCTTTACCCATACTTTTTTTGGATTCCAGCCCCTTCCTCACCTATCATTTTTTTGAAGATAAGGGATCATAAGATAGTTTATTTCTTCCCTTTATTAGTGATTTTAATATCCTCTAATATCATTCCAAGTGCACTTATCAAGGTAAAAACCTTCACCGACATTGTTCATTCATGCTTCTCTTACCGTCTCCTTTTCACCCTTGGATTCTTCATATCCCATAAAACCTAGGGGATTATAGTGTAATATTTTTTTGGGGATAGTTTAATCTTAGTATTTTTAGATGTTAGGTATTTGAGGGGATGTCTTTATAATTATTTGATCATTAATTGTTGAATGAGATGAATTTCAAATTTATTTTCATTGAACCAAGGTATGTGTTTTTTGAGAACTTTCTTTATTGGACATGTCATTTTATGGTTGATATTTTAAATAGTTTTTATCAAATTAGAATTATATATAATAACTATATTGAGTATTATGAATGTTCTAAAGTAATATATCACTTGACATTTATAGTATTGGATAGTTTTTAAATATTTTTAAGGAATGTACTAATTTACAAGTGTAATAAAATGTTTTAATGGTTTTTTTCAATGATATATTTATTATTAAAGTGATTTGACTTTATTTATTTCATTAAGTAAATAAAAAATAGATCTTTTGGACCATTATAGGTTTTAAATTGAATGTGATATGATTTTCATAATTAATTATCATGTTTTTTGAGTGAATTATTTTATAAAATGTTTTAGAAATGGATTTTGATTGACTATAAAGGACATAGAATCCCTTATTTACCAAGAATTATTATTTGTCACATTCAAATTATTTTCATGTTATGTGAGTGTGTTAAAACCTCTTGAGCACATTTTCATTCTTTCTCCTAATATGAATTGTAACCCCCAAAGGGGATGTGATATATATTTATCATGGCATGGATGATGTGAAAGTGATTTTTTTGGAAAGTTCATTAGAGGTGAAATGTGATTTATAACTATTCATTATTTTTTTATCATGTGATTCCATTTTTTATTAACCTCATTTTTATTGCTTCATAGAAAACATCATGTTCTTGAGAAGAATATCCTTGATTGGATGAGGTTATTTACACTAGTTATGTGAATTTATATTAACAAGGTAATATATACGGTACTACCATTGGGTAGTGAAGTAATTATAAATCCTTTCCATTAGTTTTCTAGTGAAGTAGTTACTATGTGTATCCAATCATAGTGAACTTGTGTGAAATCTCATAATTTCCACTTTGTTTTCATGATAATAAATGTTATTTTATAGTGTACTTTCCTTATTGTGTTCTTGGTTTTTATTAGCTTCTCTAACTCCAAGACCAGTTGATGTTTCTTATTATCTCTATTAGGACATGGTGAACCATTATTTTTCATTATTATTCTTACACACTGGTTTTTTATATAAAATGGTTTTTAAATTTGTATGAGAATTTCATTTCTAAATTGTATTTTGAATGTATATTTAAAATGGGTGTTTTGATAAAAGGTGGTTTTTGGTTGGATAAAAGGGTTTCAAGGTATTTTTTTATTTAAATAAAATGAAATGGAGGTATTATAAAAGGATTTTGATGTTAAATATTGTTTTATTATGATCTATTTTAAAAATATATTTTCAAAATATATTTTAAACTAGCATGAATGAAATGAATTTTGAAAATAATTTCACAAAATCTTCTGTGAAACCCTGTTAGGATTGGTTCCACTCATACAATATTTACACTATTCATTAAAATCATCTTTTATGGTCTCTATTCAAGTTATCTAACTCTGGTATCCTTCATGTTGAGTTATTTAGGCTTATGGTTATCTTGGGATGTGGATAGTGGCCAAGGGGTCACATAGAGATAGTTAGTAGTTGTTTTGGTTTTTTTTCTTTTGGGTTTCTCTCGTATTAAGGATGTTTAATATTATTATTATTAAAATTATATTATGGAGTTTAATCTTTATTATTCAGTTTATTGGGGATCATTTTCTTTGTTTTGTACTATTTTTTTGTATTTTACTAAAAATGATCTATTTTTTATTATCTAAGGGTGAAATCATTCCCATTGATTATGGTTTGGTACCCTGACACTTTTTTTCATCCTAGAGAGATCAAGGACACACCTCAAGAATTTAATATGTCAAAATGGGTGCTCAATTAAGGGTTAGCCTAGGTAAGTTCATGACATGAATCAAAATCAAAATTTAGAAAATATAGTGTAATCCATTCATCTTGAGGATTATAGAGACTTTAAATAGTGGATTTTGTATTTTGGATAAAAAATATTAAAATCCTTTATTAATCACTTTTATCCATTTTTACTTTATTTATTATTCTATAAATTCACCCCATCTTGATGTATAGTTGGGAAGTAATTTGGTCAAAAAAATAAAATTTTATGGTTCTTCACTATTTTTAGAACAAAACCCAATTTCATTATCATTTTAGTCCTTAAATTAGTTTTACATTCTCAATTCTATTTATTTTGAGTTGTTTTAGTATGAATACTCAATTAAAAAATTTATTTACCTTTCTAATCCATCATAATAATTATAAAATTAGTTCTAAGTCTCCCTACCTAGGTTCTCCCAAACTACAATTTTTTATGAGGGATATATTTTATAATATTTTTAATCTTTAATTCAACACTCCGGTAACTACTATACTGGGACACAGGTTATGATTATTTGTAATATATAATAAAAAATCCTATAAAATCACTTTTTAGTTATTCACAAACAAATGAATTATTTTCAATACTAATATTATGAATAGATTAATCAACACACTTCTCTTCAATTGTTTTAATTGGAGTAAATTTATAGGAAAATTTTTATAAGATTGATCAGTATTCTTGAAAACATATTGACCATATGATTATAAATAAAGAAATTTGTCTTTATACCCTTCTTAAAAAAGATTCAATTTTGTGAATCATAAATAATTAATTAAAATTCTTGTGTTATTTACCACCAACTTACTACTTAAGATTATTATTACAAACTCTATATAATCTATTAACTAAATTTTACAAACAACCCCAAAGTATGAAATTATTCATCCATAGAATTACAATAATTAGAATGATACATATGAATTGATTATACTATAATATTTGAACCAATATTTTGACTTTTTTGTAATAATATTTCTCATTAGTTAAAATGTGATCTTGTTGATGATATAAAAAATGTAATAAATCACTAGAATTATTGATTTTAAGACAAACATAACTCATTTTTTGAAATTTAATACCTATAAATATTTAAAATGTAATATGACCATTGGTTTTTCAAAATATATAAAATATATGTTTCCACATTTTATAATCAAATTTTCCATTCAATTGGGGATATCATTCCTCATGTCCAACCTATGCATATATATATATATAAACATTTTTATGGTTTTTTAATAAATTTAAGTCTTTTATTCTCATTGTGTATATGATATAGTGATTTATTTCTTCCCAAATATTCTTTCACTAACTTCTCTTTTCATATGATGAGATTTTGGATACCAAATGTAGTTCAAATGTTTTTGTAACTCAAAAAAATATTCGGTCTCATAATCCCTAATGTAACAAATAACAAGTATACCCTCATGATGACTTTAGTTTGTCACATCCAATTTCAATGTATTCATATAAATCTCAGTTGGTTAGATTCATTTAAAAAACCTATAACCCACATATATACCTCATTAATAAAATGAATAGAATTTTGAATCATGATATGAAAAAATACAACTCAGAAGTGAAGCTCATGGTCACATAATAACATTGTAATTGGACCTTGAAGTATAATTGTTTTAAAGTGACAATAATTTTAATTGTTACAAATAGATTAAATTAAAATCACACCTAGGTTAGTGTTGAAACTAATTGTAACCCATGAATACAACCACCAATATGACATGGGTTGAAAACTATAGTTAATGTTATACATAATACAAATGGGAGGAACTACCTTATAAAGAATTGGGTAAAAACAGAAAAATGAAATGAAACCACTAAACCATGAGAAATAAGGATTCCAAGGTCAAATGATATCAAAACAATATAAAATTTACTAATTTAATGTAATATAATTATAAAATAAAACTACATTTGGAATAATATCCACTAACCTTCACATGTAAAAAAACAAACCTCTTGTATACCTTAATGGTATATGGAACAATCACCAAGGAAAAATCTTCTATTATCCATCTTAACCAACATGCTGATGTCACTTGAAAATTAGAACTACAAAATCCTATAAATTTTTTGATAAAATTAGCGGTGAGTATATGCACATACTGAATAGTCTATACCCTAAGGAAAAATAACATTTTGAATATATTTCATTTATAATGATTAAAATATTAAAATCATAAAACATTTTTAAATCCTCACCAACCATAACCACTTATGAGTAGTCTAGGTCAAACATTAGTTGGTGTATTATCCTTTCCTTAGGTCTCATTAGATATTATGCATGGTTCTGTTTAATTCAAGAATTATTTTTTCACTAATAAGGTTGTGCTAGATTTTTTGACAATATAGACTACGAAATTTTGATATTTTTAATGAAGTTATAATACTTCATAGTGATAAAGTTTCCCAATGTATATTGCATGAAGTATACTTTAGGGGGGGAAATTTGCATGATGTAAGTTACATAAAATATTTTATGGAGTTTTTGATATTTGTGTGTAAGAAATTAAAGTCATGATTAGAGATTATATTATGTATGATGTGAATTATTGTGTGATATATGAATTTTTAATCCCTGAAATAAAATTGATGAGGTTTGAATAAATCATGTTGATGATGCTCAAGTTTATTTGAGGAGTTGAAAAAGAAGAGAATATAATTCATGGAAACACGTAAATTATTATAAGATAGTGATATTGTTAAAGGAAATATATCTCAGTGTTTTCCATATTTTGAGGTGAAAAAATTATAACATTTGAAGTGATATTCATTGGAGATGATTTTGGAGGTTTAGTTGTGGTTGAAGCTCATTCTAGAGATTACATATAGGTTCTATACTATAACACTAAATAATAAACCATAATGTAGTCCAAGATAATTGTAGTTACCCTAGAGATTTTGTGTTCTCTATGCCACATTCAATGTTAAACCATATTCATGAACAAATAAATATTGTCTAAACCAAAGAAAAAGGTTACACTATATAGGTCTGAAATAAATAGACACCTTGAGTGTGTTGATTTTGGTTTAGTTACTAGTGCCCACACTGTGGAGGAGATGGTTAAACTGAAAATAAGTAATATCTGATAATTTTAGAAGTTATACACCACAAAGGAATACATTTCACTATAATGGAAAAATAAAAAATAATTGCATTTCCCTAAAAACCTAAGGTGCTCCATGCTATAGTAAATGGTCTATATTGCAAGTACTCAATTAGTATAATAATAACTATTAGAAACCAAAAAGATTCATCATAATATATGTCTAATTAATTAAAATTTTAATAAATGGGTTATTTGAAGATAAGTGATGACATTGATTTATATTGTGATTTTGGTAGTTATCATGACTACAGAAAACTACCATTTTGATTCTAAAATGATGATATTAAATTACGGATGATCTAATGGATGAGATTGAATCTAGATAAGTTAGATAATGTTTGAATTTAAAATTTGAAATTCAAACACATTACTACCTTTATAGTGATTTTTTTATATAATAAAAAACAATAATAGAGAACATAAGAGAGAGAAAATAAGTGTTCCATAAGAATAGAGGGATAGACACATTCTCATAAAAGAAGATGAATTATTTTTTCATAAAGAGGAGAAATAGGAAAATAAGAAAGCGATATATTAAAAACCAGTAAGTGGAATAATGTTGTTGGAATATCAGAAATATTAGTTTTCATAAAGGGGAGGTTTTTTAATCATACTTGGTAAAAATTGGTTTGAATATTATCATTGATTTCTCTTTTCCATTGAAGTGAAGAAGTGATAAAGAATTGATGTATAATTCCACTATTGTAATTATTATCTATAGTTTTGCTTATCTTTTGTGTATTTTCTTGTTTAATATCAAAAATACAACACTACTTACAAAGAGTAGTTTCTATCTAGAATACTAATAAAGTGCATAATTGGAAGTCACCATATCATTAATAATTGGAGTTTATGACGTAAATTTCAAAAAAAAATCATGAAGGTACCATCTTTTACTTAAAATGAGAATATACCTATAATTATATAAACCTATACATTTACAAAAATAATGAATACAGGATAGAAATAATGGGTGACCCTTAGGAAGCATTATTCCATCTCTAAAATTGTAATCCTCTTGAAAGCAGTGAGTGGAAGATAGGAATATAATTCGATACATGGTGAGGATTTCAATTACCTTAACATTGAATCCACACTAATAGTCAGTTATAATGGATTTGGAACACCAAGACAATGATGATTGTATTCTATTTGAAGTATCCATTTATAAGTGATGTGTGTATTGAATTTATATTTCTACACATGTGTTTTTGTGTGTGAACACAAACTCAAGGGATGAATAGTGATTCTTCTAATGGGTGAACAAGATCATAAATAAGTGATTAGAAATGGATTTTTTGAGAAATGATTAATTTTACTAACACCCTAATTAACCCCCCTCCCATTATGTCTCATGTTCTAACAAGTATACAAATATTTATTTATAAATATAGTTTTCCATTTTATTCTATTTTTAAGACCACTAATAACACTCCCTAACTATATAAAAAGAAATGTATGATATAACACAAAATTTCAAAATATAATCCATAACACAAAATAAAATACTCTCCAACTAGTATCCACATATCTAACAAATAACATATAGCCACCCACCCACTTCTATAAAACTATATTATCCTTATACATGCCTTAGATGAATTATATTATAACCAATCCATATAAGTAATCGGGGGTGAGAGTGGTTGACTTATATGGACAACCTATTTGTAAAGACTCGGAAATTCTGTGGAAAACTTTTTCGTAAATACATGGGAATTTTACGAGTCCGCAAAAATTGACAGCGCTTGATTCTGATGCCCGGTGTGCTCGAAATCAATTTCTGAAGTTTTGTTCAGGTACGTTTAGTAAACGTACGAGCGGATTTTTATAACTTTTGAACCGGTGCTCGGAATTGAAATCGGAGGGCACCATTGAACTCACTGCACCGATTTTCTCTTAAGAAGACTTTCACCTCGACGGAATTTGGTCGAGAATAAATGTTTTTTTTTTGAGTTTTCAAGGAAAAAAATAAAGTGAGATACACTTTATTTTATTTCAGCCGCCATGTGAGTGTTTGGTGGTTAAAACCTCCTCGTGGGAGTTGGAGGTGGGGCCACCACACATTAACCTCCCATTAGTGGTTATGGTGGTGGGGCCCACCCAAACCCAACCTTCTCTTCATGTTAATTGTGGTGGGGACCACCTATGCTTTTAACCCCTTGAAACTCCCCATTAAAGTGGAGAAACTCTCAAGCTCCAAATTAATATAGGGGAGCCTCTTTAACTCTCCTTTAATTAATTTGTGCCAACTTTACCTAATCCTCCACATTAATTGTGGGGGGCCAATTAATTAATTCTATATTTTGAATTTCAAATCCAAAATTCTAAAATAATAGAAAATATATTTTTGGGTGGGACATATTTCTTTTGGTTGGCATTTTTCTTTTGGTGGAACTTGGAAAGAGGAGAGCTATGGAGAAAAGCTCCCAACGAAGAACAAAGAATGCTTCATCGACGAAGAACGTTGATCCTCTTAGAACTTCTTCCTCAGACACCTACCGATGTGGAGCATCTTCCACGAGCTGACGCAACTCAGGATTGGAAGTGTGTAGTAGACGCGATGAACGAAGAACTTCTTCATCTACTTTCCACAACACCATCAACGAACGGAGAATCATGAACAAAGGTAGGGGGTTTACTTTTTTGTTTTATTCCTTTTCTCTTTCTCTTCTTTGAATAGAAAGAATTTTTTGCGTGGTTGTAAAATAATTGTTGTTCATCGTACTTCTTTGATGAACCAATTAATACCACCCTAAAAGTGGGGGGTGCGGGCCAAACCAACATGGCAAAACCTCTCCTCCTATCTTGTTTATGATGAACTTCAGCTTGGCGATGAGGCGACGGAACGACGAAGGTGGTGACGACAAAGGTCGCGCTACCCGCGGCCTCTATGAACCCTACCGCCCCTACGGCGCTTCAGTGCTCCCATCCACACAACGCCGGCCTGCAGTGGCCCGAGCAATGTCGAACTGACTTGCCCAGCCGCCTCTGGGCTGCCGGTCGGCCTGGCCGCGCGTCTCCTGGCCGCTGACCCGCCTGGTCATGCGCCTCCCGGCCACCGAACCGCCTGGCCGCATGCCTCCCGGCCATCGGTCCACCTGGTCGCGCGCCTCCTGGCTGCCGACCCGCCTGACCACACGCCTTCCGGCCGCCGAGCCACCCGGTCGGGCCCGAACCGGCCACCCGTCGGCCCGCCTAGCCGCACCCTGCCCGAACCATGCCGGCCCGTGCTGGTCATGCCACGCCCGAACCAGCCACCACCGACCCACCTAGCCGCGTCCTGCCCGGCCGCCTCCCGGTCGCCCAGCCTTCCAAACTGGTCTGCGGTCCCCCTCGCGGCGCCCTGGCCGAACCGCCCCGGTCGAGCCGTGCCGAGCCGCACCTTCGCGATGCTCCGAGTCGAACTGGCCCCGAGCCCGGGCCGAACCACCCTTGCGGCCTGCTGGGCTGGGCCCAGTGTTCCAGGCCAAACCTAACCAGCTAGCTCGCCCAATGGGTCGGGCGAAACCCTAGGTCGGACTGGGTCGGTCCGACCGGGTTGGGCCGGACCCAGTCCCACTACCGACCCCTTTACTTTCTTTGGCCATATCTTTGGCACCAGACATCCGTTTGACGATCTGTCAGTGGCACTGGAAATCTTGGAGCGTAGCCATCACTTTGAGTATACCCCGCTAGAGTTCGAGGTTTAGTTGAGATATGGTGAGGTTGGATTGTACACGAATCCAACTGGGACCCCGGGACTAAAAGGCTGATAACTCACAGACCGGGTGTCCGATTAACGCGCTGTCTGTGTTGGAGTTGGAGGCCTAGAACCAACTAATTTGTACTTTATTCATTAATTAAAGCCTTACCACATCTTAATTGTTCTTCTAAATGACAATTCATGTGATAATTTACTAAGGACAGTTGTTTCATTAAAGGGTCATAGCGTATCCCTGCTATGATGAGCACCCGGAAGTTCCATAACACTTTTCTTGAAAATATGTTCTATGGCCGTATGATGTTATTTGAGGGACACAAATAATACAGGCCATTAATGGTGAGGACTCCTAAAACATTGAGGCACTTTCTCATGGTGTGCGCCCTTGGTAATATACAAGAGGATATTATGAGAACGAGAACCGCCAGTAGGAAATCCACATTTCATAGTGTCATTGGATGTTCCTATCTTCGGACATGTGTATTGGTCCTTAAACTTTAATATTATTATTAATGTGTATTACAACCCACGCACTTAGATGTATTGATGAAAACTGTGACGACACACTGTTCGCAGCGAGGTAGGATACGTTGGCTGTGTCACCAGTAATACTTCATTGATAGATAATGCAAGAAAGGATTTGTCCCTTCCATTCCACAACGAAAGTAGATATCTCAGGCCCTTTGATGGAATTGATATATCCTAAATAAATCCATGGCCATTGTAAGGTATGGGCGGGTTCAATTCCAAAAAGTCAAATAAAGAATAATCGAGCACATGGGTTGATGGCACTAGCATGCAACCCGCTTGATTATAGATATCGAGACAAAAGGATTATATTACATGGTAAACGTTCATAGGAGGTGACACATCATTGCGGTGTTAACTTCTTTCTCTATGGGTGCCTTGGCATGTTTCTATATGCTAACCTTGGACTTTAGGCAAGCTCCGCCTAATGCCACTGAGAAAGAGGCCTAGAGGGTCACACACTAAGTGTGTCCATGTATCTCAGTTAAATATTAATTTAACAAGTTAAATAAATATTATTCTTGACTATTTTTTAATAATTATTTAAGGATGCCTGATTCGATTTATTTCGACACTAGTTATTCGAGAGAATATATTGTGGGTGAAATAATATGTTTATTAGCGAGTAATGCAGTTACATTTATTTAAGAAATAAATAGGCATTACTCAAGGTCTAATAAATGTGGTGGAGGAAATAAAAGAAAATGGAAAATAAAAGTGCACTTCGTGTATATTAAATATACACACCGTGTAGTTTTATGGAAAACGAGTACATTCCATGTATTAATGATTACACGCCGTTTAGTTTTCCAGTCAGGATTTTGAGGATATAATATTGTTTTATTAAATGATATTAATTATAATTAGAGTGGTCACATGTCAAGGAATTAATAATTTGACATGGGGGTTTCAATAATAGTTAATGTAATAAATAAAATGCGTAACGCGTTTATTTATTATCATAAATCTGTAAACCTCAAACCTGATTATAAATATCCTCACAACCCCAACACTTTTCAATCAATCATTGTGCACAACAATTCTGGAGAATTATTTCAAGGCTGAAAGAACTCCTTCCTCCAAGAATGCTCTCAAGACCGAGAGACCAAGGCGTTCGAAGGCGGACATCACAAGCGAAGGTTCTTCCACACTAGCACCCGAAGATCCCTTCGGAAACGTCCGAAGATACTTGGCACACATGTGGATCACTGCTATAGGAATCATACACTTGGATTCTACGACGCAACGACAGATCACAGGATCGTGACCGGAGACATCAACGAAGAAAGAATTCCACCAAGGTAATTCTTGTGAATTAATTAAATTAATTATAACCAACATATGATGATCCTGTATCTGTGGTTCCAGGATTCCCTCTTATGTTTTTTTTCCTCGTTCTATTCCGAATATTTGGTGTTTTACATCGTGATGGATCTCAGATTGAACGTTGTTTAACGCTAAAATTAAAGTTGGTCAAACCCACCAATGTGCTTTCGCTGTGCCCGGAACCTACAGTTTGTTGCATTGAGACCCCTATGACGAGGCAGACCTTTGAGATACTTCTTCTTAAGACTTCGTTGAAATTGATGTATCGACACTCATCTTGAAGAGCATATCCTCCTAGAATTAGTCATGCTTTGTACGAAACCTTGTGACTGGCTGTGCACTGACTACTATTCCTAGATCCTGGGTGGGTTTGATAGCACTGATGACTGTTCTTGGATCCCATACGGGTTCGACAACTCTGACTACTGTTCCTAGATCTTGTGTGGGTTTGACAACTCTAACTACTGTTATTGGATCCTATATGGGTTTGACAGTTCTGACTTCTGTTCCTAGATCCTGTGTGGGTTTGACAGAATAGTTGTTCCTGGATCCTGTGTGGGTTTGACAGAATAGATGATTCAATAGATACATCTGATCATCTCTATCTATCTTCAAAAGTTGTATACCTGTGTGAGATGACTCAGTAACTTTGTGTTTTCCTCGTGATTGAGATGGATTACTAGATAACTTAGGTATATGTATGGGAATATACCAAAGTGGGGTTATCTGCTGATTTCATACCTTTTGGTTTATCCTTGTTGGATTTTGTGAGACCTTAAGGGTATTGGGGTCCCTAATGAGTATTTTTATACTCACCCCTACACGGGCTATGCCCGCACCTCGTTGTGTTGGATACAGACGACGGACAGTGCTGACCGAGGCTGAGTGTACAAGGACTGGACGGTACCTGGAGGTGGACCTCATGACGAGTCGGTACCCGGAAGAGACTGACGGACGTGGAGTGTTGAGGAGGCTATCTTTACCTACCCTTCAGGTAGGATCCATGGTGGATGATCCAAGAGCTGCTTTTCACCTTTCAGGTGTTTTTTCCTTTTCAGTTGTACTTGTACTTTACAGTTGGTCTTGTATTTCTGGACCCTTTACTTTTCAACACTCACTTGTATACAGTTTTACTTAGTGTTTTGTATGAATCTGTGTGCTATGTTATGTATGTTTATAGTTATAGAGTCAATTCCTTCCTAGTTTAGAGATTTATGCCTTTGGTGCTAGTCGCCAGCCCCTGGCCACTGGAAGGTGGGCTCGGGGTTAGTCACGGCACGGGCCTCGGGGGACGGGTCGTGACACTATTGATCTTATCACCTATCTAAACATTTTATTTCATTTTATAAAACCACCCATGGGTGGTAGTTACATATTTAATGGAACTCCCAGCACTAAAATAACATTAAGACTAAAATAAAAAATAACAAATATAATCTCATATACATAATCGAGAAAATAACATTAGTCGTTATCATACGTCTATTTCATTGTCATATGCTAGCATACAACCATCACTGGGTTTCAGTTATCATGATAGTAATCATGACACTATCCTTCACCTAGAGGAAAACCTCTATATAAGAATATGTACACTTAATATTCAGTTGTTCTTGTGAAGGAAACTGACACCCATCCAGTGAATGCGATGGTTCGGCCTATAGTGGGGGGATCTGCATCTCGTAAAGTTTCTGTAGTGGGGAACTCCAGCTGGGGTCCTGTAGAAGTTGTAGGTGATTCTGGTCAACAACATTTCATAGTTTTTTTATGATGGCGTTACTGAATGCATCTTCATAAAATGTGATACTACTCGTGTTGTTTCCAATAAGAAGTCCATTATTGACATATTTAAGTTATGCAAGCATTCAATCATTTCCATAATTTTTATTACTGTTGGAGGAAATAATCGGAATGCCGATGATTTAGTTCAAAATATAACCTCTATATGGGGGTTTTCTGAATGGAGATATATACCTATGGGGCGTGGATTTTATCACATAATTTTTTCATCAGAGGATCTCAAGCGAAGATCTTGGGAGATTGGGTCAAATTCTTTAAAAACAGGTATGGTTTTCTTTCAAGAATGGGATTTTTGCTTCAATATTTTTTCTATAAAAAATACTAGGGCTCAGGCCTGGATCAAAATTTTGGTATTAATTGGATATTATGTCATCCTAAAATCCTTTTTGATATTGCTTCTACTATGGGTATTCCAATTAAAATGGATAGTACCACGGAGGCTGCGAAATGTGGTCATTATGAAAGGGTACTTGTGGAAGTTGATTTAAGATCTTTCCTAATTCATAATATAGTTTTTTCTACCTTGGATGATGATATTGCTTTAAATGTGGATTATATTCACTTTCCTGATTTTTTTTCGGACTGTCAAGTTATCAGCCATGAAAAAGATAAGTGCAGAAAAAATGTTGTTTGTGCCTTTTGTTTATTGAAAGGGAACTATGAAACATCATGTAGGAAGAAGATGTGGAATCAAACATCATAGAACTGAGAGAATTATTTTGGTAGGAAGCAAACCCCTATTAAGGGAGGTGATGGTCAGATGGGTGCCAATGTTTCAAATGTTATTGATGAGGTTTTTCAAGAAGAACCTCAAGTGGTTAAGGATTCAGAACAAGGTTTGTTGGTGCGTAAAAATAAGGATTGTAGACATGCCTTAGATGGATCTAGGGTGGGCTTGGCACTGGCTCTGGTTCCTGAGCATGATGAGGGACGCGTGACATCTGGAGTGAATATGGTGGAGTGGAAAGACTCTGGTTTTACTATTGGGGATCAACATATTCCAAGTGATGGTGCGAATATTTCAAAGATTCAAGAGGAAATTATTAAATTAAATGATTCTCAAGGAATTCAAGGAAGGTGGGATAATTTTGAGGATGAATCACCAAAAAAACGACATATAGTTAGTTTTTGTCTAAAAGAAAAACTATTGTTATGGATGCTGAAGGATTTTAACCGATTCCTCTAAGGAAAGAAAGACATTGGAAAGACTACTCACATATGAAGCCAACTATGGTCACTACGTCACATTGTCCATCGTATTATGATTCTGATTAATATGGTGTTTAGGATTATTCCTACCATAGTGTCATTAATATTTGAGTTCCCCCTTCTTGGCATGAGGGAATGAATTCCAGTATGACCCCATCCATCCTCCTCTTTTCGTTTTTTTTTTTCCTTTTTTAATAAAAGGGATCTGCCATAATTTTTGGGTAACATAATCATCACAATGACATCTCTAGGATACAATGCTCAAGGTTAATCCTATATATTCATAGAAGTTAGTCGAAAATATGTCTAACTTGTGTTGATCAAAAGCTAATAATGTAGTCATGGTAATTTAGAGAACTATTAGATAAACTCCATACCAATAAAACCCAAATAATAATATACTACCCTATTATAATATTGAATAATGGAGAAATATATAACATAACATCCACTACCACATCAATGAAATATGAGAACATTATTCATACCCAACTATATAATACCACAATACCAAGATTTTAATCAGATAAAGCGAAACTCATCACAATTTTGAGACCACTTCATGTCTATGGGTTGTCCATATACTCATCACAAGAAGATAATAATATTGTACTATCATTCTCCATGTAAAATTGAATCAATTATCTCATTTTTTTATAATAATACTTCATCCCATAATATTAGTTTAAGGTTCAATCATGTTTTCAGTAAATAAAATAATGCCATAAAATCTTCATTTGATGTTAATTCACAAATCAATACAATCAATTTTAACTTTACACATGATCATAGTTCCCATAATAATCTCCTTATTCTTTAAGTTCAGATTGAAATCTAAAAAATAACTTATACCTTCACTCATGACCTAATATTACATCATAATATTCCGCCTCTTAAAAGTATAAAATCATTCAATTGAGGGATTTATTGTGATATATGAATAAAAATGTTTCAATGAGTAATTTGGAAATTCTCATTGGTGGTTTCATAGAAAAAATCATTATATAGTACATTAAAATGTCAAAATCTCCTTCTACATGATCTATATAAATATTAAAGTTGTCACCATCATGATCAATGTGAAAAAATAACCAAGTTAGAGTAATAATTAATTAAAATTATATATCTAACTTAAAAACTATATTTATCTATATATATCCATATATTAATACAATAATAATAATAATAATAACAACGACAATTTATAATATCTGAGGAGGGTTAATTATAAAGTACAAAAATAATCCACACTAAACTCATGCCTATAAATTACTTGAGGATACTTGAACATGAGCCTCCCTAAGACCCCTCTAAGACATGGGCAACCCACCTATTCCTTGTAGGAATAATAATAATATTCATGATAATAATAATATCACAAAATAGTCATCAAAATAAAAACACAATGGTATCTAACAACATGTGTGTGAAACATCAGAATCTGCATTGAGAAAGCTTATGATACACATTCAGTAATCAAATACTATAAGTGTGAATCCTCTATGTTTTAAAATGTAAAATTTATGATTCAACATCAAAATAAAATTTCATAGTAATGAAAGATGCAACATTAGCCTTGAATATTCATCTATTCAGTCTACTATCTTTGAATGAAAATCTCAAATTCATGATTCTTGGTAGGATGTATCTTTCATTATTAAAAAATTAACTATTGAACTAATTTTATCATGCATATTAATCTATTGAAAAGGTGAGAAAAAACTCAATATATTTTAAATATTCTATAAAGCTCAAAAAATATCTTTCATAGCTAGGACATGGATTCCCCTTAATAACCATCTACTGAAATTACCAATAGACTGAATCATTGTATGTAAATCTCATCCTATTTTCTAGATAAAATTATAGCTTCTATTTGATGAATTAACAACTATGCCAAATTACAAATGTTCTCTAAAAAATAAGATAGTGATACATCAAAGAAACAATATCTGGTTTTCATGTTCACACTATCATTCCCTTTTCCTCAGTCTATATGAGATAATTATCTTAATTCTCCTAATAAGAATAAAAACTCAAATAAAAAATCAAATCCAACTTTAAATACACCAGCCTCACATCTATTAAATTAAATTAAATAAATTATGTTAATTTTGATGAAATAATGAGAAATAAGAAGCTTCAACATCAAGCCAACTAGATATGTCAATCATCATATTGTAGATATGTAAACCCATAAAAATACCTAAAATAAATAAATTATAGGTTATAATAAACTATAATTTATATTAGTTTTCATAAACTCAAACTCATTCCATCATCATGTGGTCTTGATATCTTCACTCTAGTTATCATCATCTTTTTACATAAAAATTTAATTAGTGGCATTTTGATATTTTGTTTTAGTCTCATAAGTGAAATTATTAGAGAAAATATCTAAATCTAAAATATAAAACAAAATATTATAGACCAGGTATGTTATTTCCATTGTATACAATAAGAAATGAATATTTTACTACTTGTATATTGAGAAAATAGAAACTGAAATATTTTGGAGGATAGATATTTTTGGAAGAATGAGAGTAACACTTGAGATACCAATGATACACTCACCTAAACCACACTTCTCATATTATAATATTCTAAAAATATAATAACCTTACCCCCCCCCCCACACACTCTCTCTATCTCTTACCCTCTCCTACTATCCCCTTTTAAATAGACACAGACCCCCTAGGATCCCAACATATTTCCCCTATGACCCTATGCACTTGAAACTTACCCAAATGACAATAACATATTCCACCTATCCCTCCATATAATTATATAAGATTCCCTTCAATAAACCTCCTTGTATTCCTATCACAATCATCCCCTGAAATTCCACCTTGTACTTAAGGTGGTGGTTTTTTTGTGAGTTTCAAGGCTTGATGTAGAAAATGATATAATATTTTTACTATGGTTGAAGCATTGTGAAGTAATTGTTGGAGGGTCTCCGCCAATGGTAAGGATTGGTGTAGGCTTCCAAATCACTATATTCCAAACCAAAAACATAGAAAATCCCAAAATATAAATATTATCATTATCTGGGCCATCAATAAATGCTCATAAGAAGAAATTATTTGTCAAAGAAGTTATCCAATATAAAGGACCTTTACATCCATTTCATGTGTTTTACACCGAACTATTAGGAAATTCATACAAATTTGAAAATATTTCTACAATGTCACCCCTATTATCATCATTAAACATCGAAGTATTATCCCAAGGTGTCTCAGAATCAAGATTTAGTTATAGTACATTGTTTCCCCACTCTAAAGAATGTATAATGGAACTTCACATCTGGTTTGTTGTGCTAACTTATTTACCACTATAGGAACTACCCCCTTCCATAACCTCACTAAATTAACTATGACATATACTAACTAACCAAACATACATTGGTGGAGATGAACTAAATAAGTATGTTCATCAGTAAACTCATCCATCATGGGTGTGAAATGTGCATTAGGTAATGACATAAAAGGATACCATGTTTATGATTAACCATTTTGCAGCATCTCTTTCTCCAAAATTATCTTCCTATAAGATTACTACTCTAAAATTTTAATTTTTATTTGAACATCATCTATTTTCCCTTTTTATGTTGTTCAATGTGCCTTAATTCTACAATCTTCTTGTGAAGGTCACTACTTATGCCGTAGAGGATCTACTATATATGGACTAGAGGTAGTATCATCATGATTTGTTGATAACCCATTTATCGATATTTGAATCCAATTTTTTGTAGGATCTTGTATGTGTGACATGGATAGTTTCATTAATAGTGATGACAATTCATTCATAGTTATAGGGGATTCCTTAGCGAAGCTTCCAAAATCATCAAGTATCCCTTCTTTGTGATGTTCCCTAGTGAACATAATCACATATCCCTTGGAAAATAAAAACCAAAGCTTAAACATATCCAAATATAGAGTCACACCATTAGAATTTTTGTTTATTATAAAGTTTAAAGGATCAATAAATAATCCTCAACTTTCATTATCCATGTTTCAATATCTTCTCTAGAAAATTGCGATATCTTCAATTGACCAGTGATCATGTTTAGGAGTCCATCCATCTTGTCTAGTGACTCCCATATATTCATCATCTAACACTCCATTTAAGGAAAATGAAAATGAATAATCATATTTAGATATATTTGTGTATTTCAATATGATTATTTCTTGTGAGGATGGTACCGACAGTGCTTTTGGGTGAGTGTACCCTAACTAAACTGATGTAGTCTATCCATGAAAGCCTTACTTCGAGTAGTGTTGAAGAAACAATGACCGTATACCCTAGTTAATTAACTATATTATAGGAAAATTTAATATTTATAAACCCTAAAAAAATTATTAAAGTAGTAAATAGGGGATGATCATTAAGAAAGGGAATCCAATTGTGTGTGTGACCAAGAAGATAGACAAAAACTCTCGTGAAATAGTAACAAAGTAGAATCAAAAGTGAAGTGATGAAAAGAATTATTATGATGAGTGAAAAAAACCATAATTCAAGGGATTAATAATAAATGATACATGAAAATGGTACAATACACTAAGTATGGGAAAAATCTAGAAGAGAAGACGGTGAATGTGATTTGATGGTTTTTAATTTTTTTTAATGTTTTTTATATTTTATTCCCATTATTTGTCTATAAAACAATATTGGTAGATCTGGTGAAAAGATATTGGCCCATTATTTTGAATGACCAACCTTTGGATGATTTTATCCTTTATTCAATTATCTCTAGTATCTACTAATACAAAAAATGATTATAGAAATTTCACACTGGGATCAACTTATTAGTTAATCTAAATGTGATACTTTTGGGAAAAAATACCTCAAGGAAACATTGTGGTGTTTTTTAGTTGATTTTTTGTTGAAAAAGTAGGTTGTTAAGGTCATTTGTGGAGTTCTAGAGATATTTTTGACAAGGTATGCTGACAAAAGACCAAGACAAAGGAACGGATTCTCTGGTGGAAGTATAGAAAATTGTGTATACGATGTGATGTCATTTCCCAGTGTTTCAAAAAAAATTGGGTCCAAAATTTGGAGGATGGAAAAGGTGGTTTTCAAAAAATAATTATTTCAACATAAAGATAAAAAATTTCATGAAAGGTTGAATATTTTTAACAATGTTGATTTCAAGTGAGGATTCAGAAACATCATAAAAAAATTGGTAAAGGAAAGTATTGTGCACAAGTTTTAAAAGTGCCTGAATGATGGTTTTTCACAATACCAGAGATAGAGCTGTGACCACCCACTAAAAATTATTAAATTCCAAATAAATCATAAAAACATGAAGTTACACACTCAAAACAATTTCATGCACAGGGGAAGGTGTGTAAGTATTTTTCATGCGTGGTTGTCATGGTCTATAAATAGGTGGATACCCCCTCATTTTAGTAGCTCAACCTTTAGAGAATATTAAGGATCTGACTCACGTAATATTTGCATGAAAATTATAAAAGTTTCACACAATAATAAGTTCCATGATAATATAAAAAGTTGAATGGAATCTGGAAATTCTTTGAAAAAACAAAAATGTTGCATGGAAGTTAGTAGAGTTGCGTGCAAGTCATGTCAAGGGTTGCATGAAATAATTTCTGTGGACCTATAAGTATTTCCCCTATAATTTTTTGTTAAAGGTTTATTCATCAAGTGGATGAAATAGGAACATAATGATACACTAAATTAGGTGTAAAAAATACTGATTAATGTGATAAAATTGTAATATGCTGATGGAGAAGTGAGCACACTGTAGTTGAGAGAGTAGTGAGATTTCAAATTGAGATTGGTTGTGAATCAAGAGTGGAAGTGAGTCCACCCTAAACATTTTAAAGGAGTTGATCCTAGTAATATAAGTAATATAGCCTGAACCCTATTATAGAAGTGACCCTTAGTGGATTTGGTATATATTTTTTGATTAAAATAGGAAACATTAATGACTAAAATTAGCAGAAGTACATGAGCAAATCCATGAAAGGAAATTGTACAGCCAGAGCTGGTTGGAGTCAAATGGGATTGAGGCTGCTAGTTTATGGGCCACATTGTTCCCTTACCTTTTGGTAAAGGAGAAGGTGAAAAAGTAGAATCATTGTCAAATTGAGAGAATTCTCCGGATGATGATGCCAAAAGACTCGATCCCACCATCCTTGTGGTTAATAGCATCGATTACGGTAAGGTAGTCGGACTCAATAATGATATCCCTCCATCCACATTCCAAGGTGAGAAATAGACTGTCAAGGATGGACATGGCCTCAGAAAATGCAGGTTCCCAGAAAGCCCGATGTGGTTCGTACTTTGCAGCAAGTATTTTCACAAGATGATTTCGGGGCAGGAGGCCGAGAGCAACAAGCTCAACCTTTGGGAGCGACGTGTCCACGTTAATCTTAGGAGTCTCTTCCATTGGGGGATTCTAATAGGGGGGGTGAGGGTAACACCTGGCATAAAGTGTCCATTGTGGTCTTTCCAGCCCTCAATATAAGAGGTGGCCCATTCAATCCATAATTTGGGGGGTTTGTGAACTTGATGAAAAACAGCATCGTTACGCCGGACGCAAATAATCCATGCTAGAGAGCAAAGTGAACCAAGAAAGAATATTGTGTCTAATGCATGATTCCATTTCTATTCATACATTTCTATGAGAAATGGAGGGAATATTGATTTATTTTATGATGAAATAAGATCTTAAGGGGTGGTTGTTTTAATCTTTCATGCCCTGATTCAGCCCCCTATTTGAGTATTTAACCTTGTTGGGATAATAATTTGAATTGGAGAGAATTTTAATATCAGTGTTTATATTTAAAGGGTTTTAATGGAGTTTGTAAATAATAATTTATTTAGATATTTAATGGAAAAAAAATCAATTATATAAGAATTTAATGCATCTCTACATTTGATCTTTAGGAATGGATTTATTTACAACATTAATACATGGCATTTCAGCCAGTGTGGATAGTGGTTCATTTTTTGAATCTAACTGAAGGGAATTATATGATTAATCCAAATGAATTAATGCTTTTTGGGGATCCCTATTCAATTAAATATATATGATGGTGATGTCATGTAAGTCATCACAAGCTATGTGGGAACAATTTATAAAGATTTATGAGGTTGAATCAAATGTCAAAGAAGAAAAGATATAGGTTCTGTGGAACAATTATGTAGATCTCATAATGAACCCTAATGAGTATTATGATGTATTACTTAATTGGTTGAATGTTTTGGTGGAATACATGCATGTTCATAGAGAAATTATTTAATATGTAAATAATTTAAAGCGCGTCTTGAGAAGAATTCCACCTCAGTTCAATCCGAACGTTTCTATATTAGAAGATAAAGATATAAAGGGGATGATGTTGGATATATTACATAGTATTATAGTTTCATACAAGATATAATTTTTTGATAATGATTCTATGGAAAAATATAATATTAAATAGGTGGTATTCAAGTCCATGAAGAATCTCACCATTGAAGATGGATAGGAAGAAAAAGTGATAGATGAGGTGATGTCATTCCTTTCCTCAAATATACAAAGAGGAAATTAAAATATCAAATGAAAACTCCCACTTTCATTCTTTCTATGTAGATAGGTTAGACATATTGTAGCAAGGTGACCCAAGAAGTTTCAAGAAGATGATGAGGATGCAGTTGAAACTCCCATAAAAAAGTCATCAGCCAATGTGAAAGGTAAGAAAACATTTAAAATAATTTTCTTCAAAAATAAGAATCTACTTTCCCAAAAAAATGAAAATTAAAAATAATATTATGTTTAAGAGATGGATAACTAAAAATATGATAAAGAAAATTATATGGTGGTAGTTTTTAGTAGCTCCCAGAAAAGGGAAGAAATAAAAATTGATGAAGAAAAAGTCAAAGGAATATTTTATATGAAGGTTTAATTAGAAACCTCTCTTAAGAAGATATATGATTGGAGATCCAAAGTAAAGAAATAAAACATAGTGGTTTATGATGCCAAAATTTATATTCAATATTAGGAATAATATAAGTCTGATCCGGACAAATAAATTTAAAAGTTGAAGTCATTAATGCTGGTGAACTAAGAAATATTTGGTGAGTATAAGATCAAAGTTGGTGGATTGAAAATTGTGATTGATGGTTTTAATGGAACATTTAAATATCAAATAAAACATGTTGAATCACTTTAAGAGGAATTAATTGGCCTACAACTAATAATTAAGGACCAAGAAAAACTATTGACTCTTGGTATGTCATAAGGAACACAGATCATTCAGGAAATAGAAAAGACAGAAGTGGAGCATAGAGGTCCAACAGAAAATAATAAATAATCAAATTCAAATAACAATTCTGGTATAAAGCTTGATCTAAATTAAAAATTTGTAATGGTTGAAGTGAGACCATAAGAAAATTTTCTGATGTTAAATATTAATTTGGATATAAATCAGAAACCAATGATTTATAGAATCGAAGGGAAAACTAGTAGTGTAGTAGTGACACATCGAAACACAACCTATATTAGATGTTATTGTTTTGGGAATATTGGACACTCAAAAAATTTATGTTCCATTTCCAATTGGTACTTAAGGGAACAAGATAAAAATAGGAAGATATAGAGATCTCACTATTTTAGGATATAATTTAATGGTCATTGTTTCGTGTGTCATGGATTCAAACACATGGAAAGATATTGATCATCAAAAATGAAAAGGAACATGATGAAGAATACGAAATGTGGTCATAATAATCATCTCAATGTATCAGCAAATGATCTAAAAATACAAAATCAATTTGTAGCTCTGCAAGATGAAGTTGTTCCATAACACTCTAAGGGAGATCAATATTATCAATCCATACTAGATATAAAGTAAAAAAATATGCATAAAAAAGAAAAGAGTTTAGAATGCAGTGGTTGCAGAGATTTCTGTTAAAGTATATGATCATTCTATTATATGGATACTTGATAGTGGATACAAATACCATATGATAGTTAATATGGATCTTTTTATAGACATAAAATATGACTAAAAATGTGTTGTCAAATTTGGAAATGATGAATGAAAGAAGATTATTGTCTCAAGAAAAGATAAATTTGGGGGAAAAGAAATAAGTCATGATGATGACTTATTTGTTTAAGGTATCAGTCACAACATTCTTAGTGTTAGTTTACTATCTTACTCGGGGTATGTTATAAGATTTACTAAGAAGATGTGTATTGTCAAAGGAATAGATAGTGTATTTTTTTAAGATAAAAAGAACTAAGGGGAATCTTTACCTTCTAAATGGAGAATAAGATATTTGATTTGTATCCTATGATAAAGGAAATATGTTAGGGTATAAAAAAAATTTCCATCTATGCCAAACATCCCTAGAAGATCTATTAAAATGTGATGCATCTTGAGATATATCTAAGATATCACCTGATCATACTCATACGTGAGATACTTGTCAACAAGGGAAGATTATCTGAAATACATATAAGGAAAAGGAACAAAAATAAACCAGAGTGATGGAATTGGTGCATGTGGATGTATTTGGACATATCACACTAATATCTATTGATGATAATAGGTATTATTTTATTTTAATTGATTATTTCAGCAAGATGAAATGAGTATTTGTCATTTCCCACAAGTCTGATGTGTTCGGTTTCATAAAATAGTATCAGAGGGAATATAAAAGGATTATTTTATAGAATATTATGATGCTTCATACTGATAATGTTACAGAATTTACAAATAGCCAAGTGGAAGCTTATCTCGAGAAACACAGGAAAAGGCATCAAGTTTCAACAGTGAGAAATTATCAACAAAATGGAGTGGTTGAGAAGAGGAATCAGACCCTAACAAATATGGATAGAACAATGACTATTGAAAAAGATATACCTAATAAATTCTGGAAGGAAGAAGTCCTGACATTGATCTATATATCCAACATGGATTTTTTGTTTCTGAAGGAAGGAAAGAAACTATATGATATGTGGTAAAGAATGAATCAAAAATTGAAATAATTTCAAATATTTTTAAGTAAGTGTTTTATTATCAACAAAGAGAAACAAAAGAAATTTTATTTACGTGGATAAGAGGGGATATTCCTTGGATACTCATGAAAACGCACAAAATATAAATTCTTCAACAACTGGATAGGAAAATTAGTTGAAATCAATGATGTCACTATTGTAGATGTACTAACCCATCCCTAGATAGAATGGATTCAGTGTCTTCTATCAATAAAATCAGCAAGATTATAAGGAGAAAAATCACAAAGTACTGAAGAGTTTAGTAGACTTGGTAAACCAGATACATAAATTAGTCTTACATTACAAATGAATACACTAATTGCAATATAAAATTTTTAAACTTTCTAAATAACATAGAGGATAATAACTCTAATTCATATAGTAAATCCCTATATTTCATTTGTAGTATGCTTCTTGGATTCCTGGGGATATAAAAAAATTAAGTGTGAGCTAAAATTCTCAATAAAAAAATATATATAGTGGAATAAATTATGAATTAATGAGAGTAATAATTCATGAATGGTAAATAACTAAACACACATACCATATAATCAAAAAAATTAGAAGGAAGTTCATAAGTAAAATGGAAAGGTAATAATTGGAAACACATTCTATTATAATAACTAGATAAGAAAAAATCAATTTCTCTAGGTAAAATAGAAGAAATTCATTCCATCTAATCAATGAAATTAATATGAAATGTATAAATACATATGTCAATATAAAATCTCATTGATGAATAATAAATGAAACTAAATGAGGTAAATTCTTAATTATTAGAATCCATGTTACCAAGGTACATGGAACTATTACCATTAAGACATTTCATAAGAAATTTTAGAGTAACAGGTAAAAACTCATCTGAAGAATATAGCCAACTAACTTGTCCCATGATACTATCAGTGCATCAAATGGATATCTACAACTGGGCTCCACCCATGTCATACTAGTCCAAAGAATTCCCCATATATCAAACAATATATTTAACAATATTCCTTATCAAATATTTTAACTGAATAAATAATAATGAATAATCAATAATTCTATAAATAATCAAATAACTATCAAAGTAGACATCATATGTAAAATGGTATATAGTTTAGTCAATAGTAGTATCCATGATAAACAAAATGGATATTTTAGGGGGAATTCAATCATCAATGATCATATGAGAATGAATATATCACGGGGAATAAAAAATTAATCAAGTAATTGAATGTGAATACAACCATTGGAGAAATAAATAATAAACCATCTAGAGGAAGAATATGGATGGGATTAGTAGAACAAATCCCATGTGGATTAAAAATAAAGTTTTGTTCTTATTTATGAGTTGAAATACTATAAAATGATCTTTAAAAAACATTCTTGAGGAAAATATACTTTTTTAAAACCTTTTGAAAAAAACAATTATTTAAAATTAAATTTTGAAAATATTTTATTTTAAAATTATCCTTTTATTCATGCAAAGGAATATTCAGAGAAATGTTTGTGAGTAAATTTGTACTTTCTATATGAGTTAAAAGAACATTTCTTTTTCATGGTAAAAAGGTTTGAAAAATTCCTTTTTTAGAAAGATATAAGAAGATTCCTTTAATAAAATTGGTAAAATAAAGAAAGGGTAATACTGTCTTTAACAAATCATTTTAAAAACATTTTTTAAAACATTTTAATAAATCATGGTTTTTAGAAGAAAATAGGTTATCTGACTAAATAAATAAATAAAGTTGGGTTTTCTTAAAAACATTTTATAAAATATTTTGAGTACCAAAGAGTGGAAAAATAGTAATAATACCTAAATGAGGTCATTAATAACCTTAGGAGAGGAAAATTAAAGTGTTTATTGAGAAATTTTCATATAATTTCTTCATCTATAAATTATTGATTACTAAAATTATTCTTGATGAAAATAATCTTTAAACATTCCATAATGTCTCATACCACTTTGGAACATTTTAAATCATAAGGCCCATGAAAAATAAAATTAAAGAAAATTTATACTATCATGAGAGTAAGTATATTCATGATATTTCATGTAAAATTTTAGTATATACACCATACAAAAAACTAGGTGCATAATAACAAATAAGTATAAATGGAATGTAAATTGAGATGAAATCCTTTACCTTTCATTTCCTTTCAGGTGAACGTCCTTTTACATCCTATATAATAAAACTAGGAAAATTATCTACATTATTGAGAACCATTTTTTTGTTTATAATTACTTTTATTTCACTTAATACTATATTTTATTCAATTACTAAATCAATTAAGCTTACGTCGGGTGTTTTGAAAAAATTCGGGTTATTTATTAAAAACAACTTGTGATGGTCAACTATGGTCAAAGGGGTCATTATATAAAATTTGTAGAATAATAACCATGACATAATTACTATATTTATAAATTAATTATACTTTTTAAACCAATCATTAAATATGGTTATGAAAATTAAACCAATGTTACAATCATGGAGACAGTAGGCCTTGTGTACGCATGATTAATGTTACTATTTTGCAATGATCGTTATGGAAGGAAGGTAAGTAATATTATGAAATTATATAATTATAATTATATCATATATAATATATTATTTAATATTATATACTTATATATATAATTATTTTTATGTAAAAGTAATCACATCGTTTCGAGGAGGTTGTAGTCCACACGTCCACGAACAATGTTATCACTTTATAAGTGTACGAAAGGTTAATAAAGAAAATGATATATATTATAATTCTAGAAAATTAATTATTTCATTAATATAATATATATTTTTTATGTTACATATTTTTAATTAAAACCATCCTATATACATTCCATGTATAGTGTAAAGGAATCACATCGTTTTGACGTAGAGGCAGTCCACACTTCCTCAAAAGATGTTATCATTTTTACACAAAATAGAGTGTATAAAAATATGATTTTTAAATTAATTAAATAAAATAATAAATATCATATATAAACATATTTTCTATTATAATTTCCACCTTTATATTCTCTAAAGGAAAAAATGAACAATCATCGTTTCATCAGGTGGTAGTTCTCCGTACACGTAAATAGTATGTTTGTTACCCATTAGATAGAATTGTGTGTAAGTGAATGTCTAATTATTAGAATAAAAATATCCTAGTATATTTATTATACATTATTTTATATAATAATTAAATAAGGATA
This sequence comes from Viscum album, assembly GCA_963277665.1. NCBI lineage: Eukaryota > Viridiplantae > Streptophyta > Magnoliopsida > Santalales > Viscaceae > Viscum > Viscum album. The sequence goes on from OY728119.1 coordinate 1,516,057,085, forward strand.
ATTGGAAGAGTGTATGAAGGAAACAACACTAGATAGCTTAAAGGAAATATTACCTATTAATCAAGTAACTCATTTTGGTTTTCACCAAAGGGATTCCATGGATTCCTTACATCCAACGGAAAGGATTTAAGGTTGAGTGTAGGTATTTTTAGGATCTATTTGGACATATATTTTTTGAGAAATGGTGTCTTGATATGTGTGAGGAAGTGGTAGGAGATGAGGCCATTTTATATTGGAGGAGGAGTGACACTCTTGTAATATTTTGAAGAGGGAATTATATACATGTTTTCACATTGAAAGTGGCTCCAATAATGGACCTAATTAGAGAAAAGGTATTATAGGGTAGAAATATTTCCATACAATGTATTTTTTACAATTTTATAAGTCATTTGGAGCTTTAATATTTAAGATTAGTCCCTTATTAAACTTAATTTTACCTTAATAATTTTAATTAATTTTAAATAATTTTAATTACTTTCACTAATATTTTTGAAAAAAAATAAGTTGAAATTAATATAAATTATAAATTCTAATGATTACAGATATGGAATCCATTTTTTCAAATTTCAATCACATAAGTGGAAGAAATTAATTTAATTTTAATCATGTAGACGTGGTGACAATAATGGTTTTTAAATTAAAAATGTCTCAATGTTTGATATATTATTATAGTTAATTTAAAATTTAAATTGATTATAATGACCTAAATTGAATTAATGGATAAAAATTTGGTCTAATTAAAATTTCAAATCAACTAAAAGTATAATTTAACCTTATAATTAAACTATATTAAAAAATAGTTATGGATTAAATTTCAGTATTTTTCACTATTCATTAAAAAATGAAACATTATAGAGAAATACCAAAAAACCGCCCTAAAATAATTTATTTTGTGTATATTTAAAATATTAAGTTAATTTTGAAATATATAATCTATAAAATCTCTAAAAATTGAATTTAAAATTGGTTCTCCATTAAAAAGGTGTAAAAATACCTTAATAAAAATATTGGTTTTTATGTGTAAAATTGTGAATGTTCTCATCTTATGCTTATAAAAACTATTGGATGAATATAAAAAATATTTAATTTAATATAATATATATATATATATATTAAATTAATATCACTAACTAATTTAATTTAATTTAATTTATTTTGGTAAAACATCTTTGTCAGCATAAAAATAGTTTTCTAAAAAAACACTCACTTTATATTCAATTAGTTATTATATTCATTAATTTATAAACAATGAATTAATATTATTGTGGTATAAAAAATAAGATTTATAATTTAGTTATGAATATTAATAATGGATAATTTATTATATCTTATTATATTAAATAAAACAATTTTAAATAATATATTATTATTCAGGAAAACTAGGTCTTGCATATAACGTGAGACATTGAAGAAAATCGTTGTTGCGTGTAACGTACGCTAACTCAGTGTTACATGCACTGAAATATATAGAATTTATTGAATCTATTTTAAATAGTAAATATATTATAAATTATTTGGATATTACATTCTCTTACACGCTTGGTGTCGTGTTTCACACACCCCATCAAATACAAGGTTCCTACTTTATATTTTCAGGGCGTTACATTCTCCCCACCATAATTAAATTTCTTCCTAGAAATTTAAAATTTATTATGGTAATATATTGTTTGATATTTAATATGTTGAAATCCCACATCTTGATAAGGTTTCATAATAAATTCTCTATAAAAGAGAGAATGGTAAGTATAAAGGTCACATGAACAATCATATAACTAAGTCTCTAAGTAGGAGGAAATATGTGGAATGTAGAGATATGTGATTGGATAAAAATCCTAAATATTTATATGGAGTGATTGAGTTCATCAATCATAAACAAGTAACTAATCAATGGAATGTTGAGGGCCTTAAATCCATAAGTCTGTGATGATTTAGAACACCATAGGTTCAACAAAAATCAAGGTATTATGACAACATTTTATTTCTATGTCATTTTACTAATGTTGGGTAATTATTTTACTACCTGATAATATAAGTAAATATACTTACTTTATATATTTATATTAAAAAAATCCAACCATTGGTTGTTCTAAGATGAATTTCAAATTCATCCATTACTTCAATAAATATATATCCATAAATTAAATTTTATTCCTAAAGCACTGGAAAAAACATTTAATGGTCATAAGGATTATAAAATAATGAAAAGTATAACTATTTGTTACTAACTATTATCCAAATTCAATATAGTTAGTACATTAATCTCTAAAACATAAATGAAACACTTATAGGTTCATCATTAATATTTATTCATCAAACTATTTAACTAAAAATAATGAAATATTAACCAGGAAATTGCATAGGTCAGTGGTTGGTGTGAAACCCTTATTATCCTTTATTTATGGGTTCAAGATCCCAGCCTTACCGGACTTGATTGGTTGTCACCCAACATACATGTTGTCTATTTATAAAACCAAATTAATATTATTTCCAAAATAAATAAATAAATATGATTGAAATCCTTGAAATTAGGTTAACCACTAAATATCCTTTTAACTAGGGTTTTTAATAAAATCCCAATACATAAATATTTCATCAATTTATTTACACATAGGTTTTTCCTTGGTATAGTTTTTATCTATAATATCAATAGTTGGATTTCTAAATCATGACACCTTTTCTTCAATATAAAATGACTAAGGTTTAACCTAGGTTAATCATGGTCATTATCTAATAAAATACTTCATAATTGTTTATAAATAAAACGTGAATTATCCTAACTATATCCCTTAGGATTTTCAAACCAGGGGCACAGTACGTCCCATTGTCATGTACCAGATTATGTTGAGTCGGGATTGACACACCTTTTCAGAGTTGTTACTCCTAGTTATATATAATCCATAACCACTTCCACTTGTAGTATTTAGACATGGATGTATTTCATAGAAGACCCACATAATCTCTACTTTATGAGAATTTTTATGTGTTCATGTATAACTATACTAGACTTTTACCTTAGGGATATGTTCTATAATCTATGTTTTCCTAAATCTAGTTCCCATTGTTTCTATTAAACTTCCTTTGATACCAACTGTAGTATCCCGACCCCAGATATCTCGAAGTCAGTGTCTGTTATAAATTACATTGGCATGATTATAAGGGATCAAATCCTGAAGGATATAATATTTCAGTAGTCTTGGTAAATTATATACATAAATGAGTCTTTTATTACAAATAAATACACTAATTACAACATAATTTTTTTCTTATTTCTAAATAACTTTGAGGATAATAACTCTAATCCATCATGTAAATCCCTGAATATCTTTTATAGTATGCTTTGTATATTCCTAGGGTAAGAAACAAAACATGGGTGAACTCAAATTCTCAGTAAGGGAAAAATATAGTGAATTAAATAATCAATCAATGAGAGTAATAATTATGGCATGGTAAATAACTAAACCCACATACCATGTAATAAAAAATTGAGAAGGAAGTTCATAAACAATATGGAAATGTAATAAATGGAAACACATGTCATTAAAATAATTAGATAAGGAAAAATAAATATGTAATGGTATCAAATTAAAACTCATTCCATCTAATAAATGAACTAAAAATGAAATATATTCATAGATATTTCGACGCAAAATATCATGGATGAATAATAACTGAAACTAAATGAGAGAAATGATTAATTATTGGACGTCATATTTCCAAGGTACATAAAACCATTATTTTCAAGAACTTTCGTAAGACATTTTAGAATATCAGGTAAAAACCATTCTAAATGGTATATCCAGCTAACTTTTACCATGATACTACCGATACATAGAGGGTTTATCTATAACCAAGCCCGACCCATGTCGTACCTGTCCTAATAATTCCTCACATATCGAATAATTGAATTAACAATGCACCTTATCAAATATCCATATTCAATAAAGAATATATAATTATCAATATTTCCCCAAATAATCAAATAACTCTCAAAGTAGAAACCATATGTAAAATGGTTTATAGTTTTGTAAATAGTAATATCCATTATAAATGAAATGGATATTTTAGGGGAAATTCAATGTTTAATGATCATAATAGAACGAATATTTCAAAATAACTAAAAAATGAATCAAGGAAGTGAATGTACATCATATCCATATCCAAATAAATAATAAACCATCTAGAGGAATAATAAGGATGGTATCAATATAACAAATTCCAATTTTAGTAAAAACATATGGTTTTTGTCATTGATAAATATAAATACTATAAAAAGTTCTTTTAAAAAACTCTTAAGGAAAATACCATTTTTTAACCTTTTGAAAAACATTTTCTTTGAAATTAAATTTTGAAAACATTTTATTTAAAAATTAACTATTCAAACATGCAAAGGAAACTTCAATGAAATGACGGTGAGTAAATATGTACTTTCCATATGAGGTAAAATAACATTCCATCTTTATGGTAAAATGGTTTTAAAAATGATATGTTGGGAAAGTGATAAGAATATTCCTTTGAAAACATTGGTAAAATACAAAAATGGTAAAAATAAATTTACTAAATCATTTTAAATTCAATTTAAAAAACATTTTAATAAAACATGGTTTTTATAAGAAAACAGGTTCTCTGACTAAAGATAAAAATAAAGTTGGATTTTCATAAAAACAATTATAACACATTTTGAGAACCAAAGAGTGATAAAATGGTACTAATAGCTTAAAATTATAATTAATAACCACCAGAGAGGAAAATTAAATGGTTTACTGAATAATGATAATATAATTTCCTCAAATGTAAAAGTATGATCAGTAAAATTATTCTTGAGAACAATAGTATTTAAAAATTCCAAAGTTTCCCAAAGCACTCCCAAACATTTTAAATCCTAATAATCATGAAGGAATAAAATTAAATTAATGTTATAATATCATGATTGTATTTATATTCCTTATATATCATGAAAAAGATAATTATATACACCATACAAAATAAACCAAGTGTTGAACAAAATTAAGTCTCAATGGAATGTAAATTGAGATGAAATCCATTACCTTGCATTTCCTTTCAGCTGAAAATACTTTAACTTCTAGTATAATAAAATTTTGTTAATTATATACTTTATTGATAAATGTTTTAACTTTTACCAATACTTTTATTTCACTTATTTCTAATTTTCATTCAACAACTAAATCAATTAAATTTACATCATGTGTTTTGACCAAATTCGGTGTATATGTCGAACACTACTTATGTTGGTCAACTATGGTTCAAGGGCTCACTATATAAAATCTATATAATATTAATCATGAAATAATTACTATATTTATACGTCAATTATTCTTTTAAAACAAATAATTAAATATGGTTATGAAAAATGAATTGACATTACAATCATAGAGATGGTAGGTTGTACGTATGCGAGAGTAACATTCCCATTTTTCAATGACCAATATAGAAGGAAGGTAATTAATACTATATAATTAAATAATGTTAATTGTATCATAAAAATCATATTATTTAATCATATATACTTATATATATAATTATTCTAATTTAAAAGGAATCGCATTGTGTCAAAGAGGCTGTAGTCTACATGTCCATGAATGATGTTATCACTTTGTAAGTGTGTGAAAGGGTAATAAAGAGAATGATATATATTATATTTATAGAATTGTAATTATTTCATGAATATCATATAGATTTTTTTAATTTTTCATATGTTTAATTAAAAACATCCTTTATACATTCGATGTTTAGTGTTAAGGAATCACATAGCTTTAAAGGGCGGTAGTCCACACTTCCTCAAATGATGTTATCGTTTTTACAAAAAATGGAAAGTGTAAATATATGAGTCGTAAAAAAACTAAATAATATTAAAAAAATAATAAATATCATATATAAAATATTTAAATAGATTATCCATCATAATTGATATCATGAGAGGCAATAAATGAAAAATGATAAATCATCATTTTGTGAGGCGACAATTCACCGTACTCATAAACAATATGTTTGTCACTCATTAGATGGAAGTATGTGTAATTGTATTTATGAGGATTAGACTAAAAAAATCATATTATATTTATGATACTAGATTTGTTATATAAACATGGAATAAAGATAATTTTAGTAGTTGAGGAAGGAAATAACACTAGAGAGCTTAAGTAAAGATGATACCTCTTAATCAAGTAACTCCTTTTTGTTTTCACCAAAGGGCTTCCTGGGATTGCTTCATGAATAAGGTGAGACATATAGGATTAGGATAGGTATGTTTAGGATCTATTTTTTCATAGATTAGTAAATTCATAGCAGCTTGAGGGGTGTGAGAAAGTGGGAGGAGAGGAGGCCTTATATAGTGGGTGAGGAGTGGCACTCTTGTAATATTATGACAAAGGAATTCCATACATGTTTTCCAAAATGTAAGTGGATCCAATAATGGACAAAATTATATACAAGGTTTTATAGGGTCTAAATATTTTCATCCAGTGTCTTTTGGACAAGTTTCTATGTCATTTGGGACCTTAATATTAAGGTTTAGTCCCTTATTAAGCTTAATTTTACCTTAATTGTTGTAATTAATTTTAATTACAGTCACTAATATTTTTGATCAAAAACTATGTTGATTGTATTAAAAAATATAAATTATTAATATTCCAAATATTTAATCCATTTTTCCAAATTCCAATCACATATATGTCATAAATTAATTTAAATTTAGTCTCGTGGATGGGATGACAATGTGAGTTTTTAAAGTAAAAACGTCTGAAAGCTTTCTATGTTTTTATAGAAAATTTCAAATTGATTTTGATTATAATGAAATAAATTGTATTAATTTATTAAAATTATATCTAATTAAACTCTAAAACCAATTAAAATTATAATTTAAACTTATAAATAAATTACATGAAAACCCAATTACGAATTAAATTTCAGTATTTTTCACTATTCATTAAAAAATGAAACTTTACAAAAAAAATACAAAAAATCACTCTAAACTAATTTTTGTGTTTATATTTAAAATATTATTTTTATTTTAAAATATTTATTTTATTAAAGTTCCAAAATTTTAATTTAACATTGGTTTTCCATTAAAAGGAGGTAAAAATGCCTTAATAAAAATATAGGTTTTAATGTGTAAAATTGGGTTTGTCGTTATCTTATGCTTATAAGATATATTGTATTAATATCAAAACAATTTGATTTAATATATAATATATATGTTTATTACATTAATATCACTTAATAATTTTAATTACTTTAATTTATTAGGTTAAAACAACTTTATGGGAAAAAATAGTTTTCTATAAACATACTCACATTATATTCAATTGGTTCTTATATTCATTAATTTGTAACCAATGAATCCATTTAATATTGGTGTAAACCATAAATTTTATAAGATTGTTTTTAATATTAATAATGGAAAGTTTATTATATCTTATTTTATTATATAACAATATTTTATATAATATATTATTGTATGGTAAAACTCGATCTTGCGTGTAACATAAACCATTGAAGAAAATCGTTGTTTCCTGTAACTCACACTAACTCAATGTGGCATGCATTAAAATATATAAAATCTACTAAATATATTTTAAATAGTAAATATATTATAAAGATGTTTGATATTATATTCCCTTGCGCACTTTGTGTCGCATGTCATATATGATATCGAATACATGGTTCATACTATAGATTTTCAGGGTGTTATAGTAGAGAATGAACAAAATCTTCAACAACAATATGAATAGTTCTTAGATGAAATTGATAAGTATGTAATAAACTCAGGAGGATTAAAAGTAGAAAATGATGATTCAGAAGAAGATATTGTTGATGGTAAGGAGGAAGTAAACTCTGTATCTTCACGGAATCCGAAGAGTCGAGATAAAATGTATAGTAAAAGTATCATTAGTGATTAAGAAGTATCATTCCAAATATAGAGAATAAAGTCTTTACAATAGAAATATTTCCTATCTCAAGTATATCCTAAATGTTTTGAGGGAGCAGTTAGAGATGGAAAATGGGTTCAGGGTATGAATGAAGAGCTAGACCAAATTGAGAAGAACAAAACATGGGGAGATTGTTTCGATACCAATAGATAAGAATATAATCGAGACTAAATGGGTATATTATAATAATATTAATTAATATGGTGTAGTGATTTAAAAAAAAGACTAGTGTTCAAAGGGTACTCTTAGATAGAGGGTATTGATGGTGATGAAACATTTTCACTTATTACAAGGGAAGAGACGATCATGTTATTCTTGTTCATACCAGTACAAAAAGATTTTATAGTGTTCCAAATATATTTTAAGTCATCATTTCTAAATGGGGTTCTAGAATAACAAGTCTAAATTGAGTATCCAAAGGGTTTTCTCTTACATAAATATGAAAACTGAGTTTTTTGGATGAGAAAAGTTTTATATGGGTTAAATCAATCACCGAGAGTACGTTATTCAAGGCTTGAATAGTTTTTGAAGAAGCTCAGTTTTAAGCATGGAGTAGTTGATCACAATCTCTATGTTAAAAATTATAGTAATCAAAGTATGATGTTTTGGTGTATTCTAATGGCATAATCATTGGTGTATCAGATGAAGTTTAGTGAAATCAGTTTTCAGAATTCATGAATGAGTTTGAAATGTCAATGATTAGTGAACTAACCTTTTCCTTTAAGTTACAGGTGATACAAGGAAGGAATGGCATATTGATTTTTTAGTTGAAATATGAAAAGTGGTGTTTAAGAATATTTTTAATGGATAATTCTAAGGAGATGATGACTCTAGTGGCTACCCGAATGAAACTATCATGAGATGATAAAGGCAATGCAGTTAATTTCACAGAATACAGAAAAATAATTGGAAGAATAATGTACTCAATAGAAACAAGACCTGATATTATTTTTCCAACATTACAAGAATTATTATATCAAAGTAATACTAAAAAACACTTACTTACAGTAAAAAATACATTAGTATATCAAGGGAATGTTGTATTTTGATTTTTTGTACAATGAAAAATCTCAGCAATAGTTATTGGGATATACAGATGTAGATTGGGCGGAATCAACAGATGATAGAAAATAAATATCACTTGGTGGATTCTATATTAGAATATTGTTTATTTATTGGATAATTAATAAATAGTATTACATTTCATTTAGCACCGCAGAAGATGAATATATTCCGGGTAATCAAGATTCCATGCAGTTTTTGTGTATTAAGTAGAAACTTAACAATGTGGTATTTGAAGTGAAGTCTTCGATCTGAATATATTTAAACTATTAAAGGTCTATAAATCTTAAAAAAATCTATTCTTTAATTTATAGAAAAAACACATAGAAAACAAATATCATTTTTTCAAGGAGAAGGTGGATCATTGGCTTGGGAAGTTAGACTACATGCCTACAAAACTATAGGTTGCAGACATTATAACCAAGGCCTTACCTAAGGAAGAATTTGAACATCATTTAATGCGTCTTAGAGTTTATTTTACTCCCCTAACTTGAAAAAGTGTGGATGTGTGACCCCCTCTCCCCAAGGAATGGTGTATTTTCCCCTAATGTGTTGCTTTGTGTTCTTTAACCTGTGGTGGACCATAAAGGAGTGATCTTTACGTTCATTGATAAAGGGGTAGAATTTGTGACTATAAAAGGTGGAGAAAATTTTAAGATGATGATATAGGAGAAGTGGGTTATGGGGAATTTTAATTCTCATAATGCTAAAGATGATGGATCAAACGATATATATCACGAAAGATGAGGTTTGTGATGAAAGAAGTTAAGTGGTTTTGGTAATGAAGTGATTAAAAGATAAGTAGTGGATTTTTTAATTTTATAATGCTAAATTTGATAGATCAAAGGATATATATCTTGACATATGAGGTTTATGATGAAATCAGTTGACTAGTTTTGGGAATGAAGTGATTTATTGATTTACTTTTCATGTTACTCTTATTTCTCATGGAAAGTATTGCTCATGTGGGCTTAGAGTGTGTGTTGGGTAAATATTTGATAGCTATATGAATTTAAAGAAGTGAATTTTTTGTATAATATGGAATAATATTTATCAAGGTTTCAAAATGAGAATAGTTTTCAACAAACACAATGGGGGAGATTGTTGGGAAAAAATCCCTCAAGGAAACATTGCAGTGTTTTTGGGTTGATTGTTTGATTAACAAAGAAAATTGTTGAGCTTAGTTGTGGATTTCTAGAGATATTTTTGAAAATTTGTGTTTATAATGGTCTAAAATAATGGAATGGATTCTCTTGTGGCAGTACATAAAATTGTGTGTACAAGGTGACGTTGTTTCCCAGTGTTTACCAAAATTTTGGGTCCAAAATTTAGAGGATGGAAAAGGGTGTTTTTTACAAAGGAAGTATTTCCATGTAAATATAAAAATTTTCAAAAAATGGTGAAATTTTTTTGGGATGATTCTCATAAGTGTAGATTCAGAGACATCATACCAAAATTCATTACAGAAAATTATTGCATGCAAGTTATAAAATTGCGTGAAATATAGTTTTGTACAACACAATACATAGAGTTGTGTGCACCCATTAAAGAGAGTTATCCAACAAATATGACATCGAAAAAGATATGTTCTGATCTTGCACAAAAGTTTAATTTATAGAGGAAGGTGTATGATTATTTTGTGCACATGGTTTTCCAGGTCTATAAATGGGTGGCTACCCCCCCCCCCATTTTAGTAGCTCAACCCTTAGATAATATCAGGGATATGAATCACGTAAGAGTTGTGTGAAAAGAATAAAAGTTGTGCACAAGAGGAATTTTTGTGATAAGACATAAATTTTTATGGATGTTGGGAGTTCCACGACAAAAACCTATATATTGTGTGCAAGTTAGTAGAGTTGTGTGCAATTCATTTGAAGGGTTGCGCCAAAGATGGTTTGTAAACCTTTAAGTATTTTCCTGATAATTATGTGGTAAAGGATTATTCATGAAGTGGATGAAAGTGGAAATTAATAATGCACTAAATGAGGTTTAAAACATACTGATTCAAGTGATCAAAGTGGAATATTCAAAAGTATAAGTTAGAACACTTTTTTTGAGAGATTAGTGAGCTTTAAAATTGTGATTTGTTGTAAACCATGGGGGATAGTGAATCTGCTCTATAATTTGTAAAGGCAGTGATTCGGGGAATATAAGTGATCTATCCCAAACCTTATTTTAGAATTTATCCTTAGTTTATTTGGTACATCGACAAATTTTTATTTTATTCCCCTTGGTAATATCCCATTTAAGGTGATCCAAATAAAATTGATGTGTCTTGTGCATGCTTTAATTTCTATTCATGCATTTCTATAAAAAAGGAAGAGAAGAGTGTTTTGTTTAACAAATAAAAAATATCCAATAGGCAGTTGTTTTAATCTATCATACCCAGATTCATCCATGTATTAGGGTATTTATCCTTGTTGGGATAACATATACCCTCTTTGAGCTATCCACTTATCATTTGGATTCTCAGATGATCAGGTAGTTACAAATATGTGGGTATGTTTTTGAAATATGTTGTATATAAATGAATTATTATATTATTTTTTGGAGTTAGTGTCCTATTAATCCATGTCTTTACATTGATTACATGAATATTAGTTGTTTGTTATAATAATAAAACATCTTATTACATATTTTTTCTTTTTCTTCATGAATTTAATGTAATAATTCGCAAGAGTATACGTTGCATTGATAAGTTCATAGAAGTTCCCCATTATGGTGATAACCTTGATGTGATATGATGATGTTCTCAAATAATTTCCTATGGCTGGAAAACATACTGTGATGTGACACCTAGTACATAGACTATCAGGTTTGAGTACTTATATAAATATGAGGCTTCTTCTCATGAATTCCGTACTTAGTAATCTCCAAGATGGGAGATTATGAGAACAGACCCATTAGTAATAATCCTTCATGTTTTGGTGTAATCATATATTCCTATCTATGAGCATTTGTGATGGTCCTTAGATTTTCTGATTATTGTTAATGCATGTCATGACTCATGTACTTAGATGTATTTTATAAAACATGATGATAATAGTTCATAATGAAATTGGATAAATTGGGAGTGTCATGAGTGACGTGTCATTAATGAATATATGGATGAAGGAATTTTTCCTTCCATTTTTATGGAATCTGATATCTTGGTCCTTTGATTGTAATTGAACCCTCTCATTAAATTACATGGTCATGGTGTAACGACATTTTTATTTTAGATAGTCAAAGGAAGACATATCGAGAATATAGTTTGGTGACACTGATGTGAAACCTACTTGATGGGATATTGTGACTAATGGATTATATTACACAATAATATATCATATGTGGTTTTCAACATTATGACATTAATTTCCTTTTCTTGGGATCCTTGACCCATTTCTAGACAGTAATCTTGGACTTTAGGCAAGGCCAACTAATTCCAACGTGAAAGGATCCTAGAGGTTCACACACTAAGTGTTTTTATTAACCTCGATTAAATTCTATTTGAGTTTAATTAATGTATTGAGAAATTATTCTAAAGATTGATGAATAATTTTATTCAAGTAATATTTATCGTATAAATTAAATAAATATAAATTTTATCTCTTGTTAATAAAATGTTTATTTTATTTACGAATATTTTAATAAATATTTACTCACTAGAATGCGATGAAAATGTTTATTTATGACTAAAATATTTATTCAGATATTCAATAAATTCTAGGAGAGTTTTAATAGACCAAGACCAAGTTTGGTGAAAAATATTAATTAATAAGATTGTTACATAATTTTTCTCATTGCGCAAATTGTTATTCCCCACAGAATAATAATTATATAATTATTACTATGTGGAATGGGATTTATTAAAGGTAATAAATGTTATTTAATGGAAAATATGTAATTAAATAATTTTTAACTCAAATACCAACTCTATAAATAGGCGCATGTGTCAGTTTCCTAGAGTATCCAAAAATTGAGAAAATGGAATTGTTGTGCACAAAGTATTCTCTCTAAAATCCTCCACTCCCTCCCTCTCATGAATGAGAAGTAAAAGAGATATTTCTTCAAAACCAAAGAACGAATGATCAATAATGAACAATGTAAGATATTCGACTCACTATGCCAGCACCCGAAGATAGAGTGGTGTTTCTTGGAGATCATATGAGCACATATTGAACACCGCAAGAGGGATTTTATCCTTGTATCCTCATAGTGTAATGAAGTTAATATGAAAGGGTCTTTTCAGATGATCAACTTAACCAATGAAAAAAGTTCATATGCCCAAGTATTTATTTATTCAGATATTAAATTAATTAATAGTAAATTTTATGTGAAAAATACTCAATCTGATACCATAATTCCATAAAATCTACATTTAAAAATCAATATTATAAAACCAAGAACCAAATTCATTTCTAAAAAATCACCCAATTTTTATGTTTCCAAAAACTGTCACTCAAGAGAGTTTTCAATAATCATTATACAGAAAATAAACAATAAATTTCACACAAAATAGTCAACTTTAAATAAAGACTTCATATTCCAAATTAAGGAGTTGAGATGAAGCCACCTACCTCAAGATTTTTTGCGAAAATGATAAACGGCACGAAAAACGTCCCAAAACCAGGTTGAATCTCTACAAACACACCTTAAATATCTTACCCTATCATAATGAAATCCAAATATAATCATATTTGGAATCCAGTATCTTCTATCTATCCAAAGAGGGTATATATCTAAGAAACTGGTAAAGAGAGAAAAGTATATCTAAGAAAAACTATCAAGAATGATCAAGAACTATCACATACCATGAGAATCCAACTTCAAATCACCAAGGGAAGCCTTTAGATCACCTTCAGATCAATTGTAGAATGTTCCTTGACCTTTAGGAATAGAGAATATTGAGTTAGGGAAACATAGAAGAATAAATGAGAGAGTTATAGGGTAAAATGAGTGAGATCCAGAGTTTTAGGATCTCACTTTTGACCCGTGCATGGTTATTCACATGGTTTGGTAAACCGTGCGCAAACTATGTGTTAGACAATACCTCAGGGGTGAGATTCATATGGTTGGATCACATGGTTTCTAAACTACATGCCAGCCATGCCAAAGCACATTATCTCATGTTGCAGGGTTTCTCCTAGGATTTCGGATGGTTTGGACAAATTGCACGCCACCCATGACCTTCCATTTAACCATGTCACACTGTGCACAATTTTTAGAGAATGTTGCATGGTTTCCAAAAACCGTCCACCACTGGTACCCTATATAAAATTCCCCAAAACACCCAGAATGTTCTCCAAACTCTCTCAAACATTAACCATATACTTTATATATATAAATAACAAAAAATAAGGGTTACATACTTGAAACCAAGGGTGGTACATTCTCCCCACCAGTGGAATTTCTATCCAATGAAATTTGAAAATCATCGGTTCCCTGAATGATTTCTGGCCATTACCCTTTCATTTCCTTCTCTCGTTCCCATGACTCTTCCTAGATCTAACCATGTTTCCACAAAACCCTCACTAGATCGATGCTTTTTCTGTGCAAGAATTTCTCTTATCTATCCAAAATCTTCGATAGAATGTGAACTGATAAATCATCTAGATATAATTACAACTGAGATACATGAAACACATTGTGTTCTTCACTGAATAGTGGTGGCAATTCCAAATGGTATTCCAATTATCTAACCTATTCTAGTATCTCAAAAGGGCATATGTATTGACGAGATAACTTTCCCTACTTTGAAAAAAGTTGTTTTCCAAGCCATGAAGAAATTATTCAGACCACATGATCACTCACAATGAATGAAAATAGTCATTGGTGATGATCTGTATAATATTTCTAACAACTCTAATTCATCTCCTTCCATTTCATGATCAATTTATTCTTCTTCATTGTTTCTTGGACAAGTCTTAGCCAAACTTGTAAAGTCTCACCTATTTCCACCCAACAAAGTGGATAATGATAAGGATTCCCATACAATGATTAAAAAAGATTCATATGTATTGAGGCCTCACACCTACTGTTATACTAGAACTCCACTAATGGAACGTTATCTTCCCATGAGCTTCCAAAATCCATTACACAATACCACAACATGTATTCCAACATCTGTAGCATCCTTTTAGATTGTATACCAATCTAACCATGCTACGTCATACTCATAGTCAACCATGTCCCTAGAAATTTCTATAAGTATTTCTAGACACAAGGCATAAACCTCGGATCTCTGTCAGATATGATCGAAACTAGTATGCTATGCCTCTTTAGAACTTCTCAGTTATATATTCTTGAAAATCCCTCATCCATATTATATTCATGAATTAGAATGAAATGAGATGACTTTGTGAGTTGATCCACTATCACCCATATAGAATCTTGTTTCTAAAAAATTCTTGGGAGAGCTGTTACAAAATCCATAACTATATTCTCCCATTTTCAAACCATAATTGGTATAGACTGCAACATACCTAATGGTCATTGAAGCTCAACCTTGACCTTATAACATGTTAACCTTCTCAAAATAGATTCATCCACCCTCTGTTTCATATTTATCCCATAAAACTGCACTTTCAATGCTTTATTCATCTTCTATATTCCTGGATTAATAGCCCATCTCGAATGGTGGTAAGGATGAAGAATTTGTTCCTAGAAATCCATTGGTACAACCATCTAATATCTGAACCACAACACCAAATTCTCATCTATTC
Source organism: Viscum album (assembly GCA_963277665.1). Taxonomy (NCBI): domain Eukaryota; kingdom Viridiplantae; phylum Streptophyta; class Magnoliopsida; order Santalales; family Viscaceae; genus Viscum; species Viscum album. The sequence continues at coordinate 1,516,072,797 of OY728119.1, forward strand.
TCTAGTCCTCAATGGTTTCCCCACCATTTATTTTTGACCTCATAGAAACACATTCTAAATAAGACATATATGCCTCTTAAACCTTATGCACTAAATCAAGAATAAATGAAACTAGAAAGAAAATCGCAACTTCAACTCGGTCTTCACATTCATAGTTCATGTCGGATAGGTCTGACATCAGCTTCCACTCATCTAAAGCTTCTTTTTCCAACTGAGCATATAAATTTCTACTTAATACATCTTCCACAAAACTTCCCTTTCCAAATGTATACATTAATTCTAAGTCAAACATTTGGAGATACTTCATCCATATTCTTTTCCTCAGTTTTAAATAAAATTGTGAATAAATATGTTTCAAGCACTTATGATCTATGAAAATTGTAAATTTCTCACAAAAGAGATAATGATTCCAAGCCTTAAAATAGTAAAATATATAAGCCAACTCAAAATAATGTGATGGGTAGTTCTTATCATGCACTCAAAAGTTACTTGATCCATAAGCCATAATATGGTCTTATTTCATGAGAACAATCCCAACCTGGATCTGGAAGTATCACAATACACAACATACCCTTTTATTGATTCTAGAAAGATCAAGATTTGATCTGATGTATGATGAAGATTAATCTATTGAAATGATTTATGTAATTCATCATCCCATTAAAATGGAACATTCTTCTTTTTCAAAGCTATCATTGGTGATTCTAGCCATGAAAATTCATGCACAAAGCATCTGTAATAACCAGCTAAACCAAGGAAGCATTATATCTCAAATACATTCTTTGACAGTTGCCAAGAGATAAGTGTCTATATCTTTTCTCGATCAATAGAAACACTTTTCTCAGAGATGACATGGCCAATAAAATGTACCTCTTATATCCAATAATAACACTTTGATAGTTTGTCATAAAACTGATGATCACTCAAGATTCCCAACACTTTCTCCAAGTTTTTGTCATGATCTTCCCTTGTAATTGAATACACCAGTATGTATTCCACAAACACAACCACAAAATAATCTAGTTATCTCTAAAATATCTAATGAATCAATTCCATAAAGACTAGTGGTGAATTCATAAGACCTATAGGAATTACTATATATTAATAATGTCCATATTTTCTTATGAAATTTGTCTTTAGAATATCCTCCTTCCGAACATGCAATTGGTGATATCCTGATCACAAGTTTATCTTAGAGAGATACTGAGATACCCTCAAATGATTGAACATTTCATCAATTTTTGGAAGTGGACATATATTCTTTATCATAACTATGTTAATATTACGATAATCTACACACATCCTTAGAGTCCCATCTACCTTTTTCACAAACAAGACAAGCACTGCCCATGGAGACGTGTTAGGCTGAATAAATCCATTTCTATCCAACTCTTACAATGGAACTTTCAATTCTTGTAATTAAGTTGGTTCCATTAAATAACAAAAAATTGATATAGGACTAGTCCCCAGAAGGAGATCTCAGTGCTATAAAATAGGCCTTTAACAGTACTAGAATATGCCTTTATCAGTTCTAAAAAAGTGTTGATAATAAAATTATAGTTAAAAGCTTGAAAATTTTATCAGTGCTAAAATAGAACTCTTAAATGACCCCTTTAACAGTGCTAAAAAATCATGGTTAAAAGATTCCATTAACAGTTATTTTTAGCACTGTTAAAGGAACAATTATTAAAGGGGTAAAATTATGTTTTTTTAGACATCCTTAAGCTAGACCCCTTTATCAGTGTTTATGTGACACATTTGATAGTGCCCCCCACATTTATTATTCCTTTTCACCCCACCACCCCTTTTATCAGTACTTTTCAAATTTATAGCCTCATGCGTGCCTTCCTGGATTTAAATCCTACACATCTCCTTCAAATATGGAATGCCTTTACCACTACATCATGTTTTTTTGTTGTCTGTTTAATGATATTTCTATATATATATATATATTATTCATATACTTATATAATTATATTTAAATACATTTATACAATATGTGTGTGTGTTTGATATTTATATACTTATATTTAAGTAAATATATTAAATATTATATTTATTTTTATATAATAGAATTTAATATAAATATATACCTCTTTATTAATACACACATATATGTATATATGATCATTATAAATATATTTGTATAATGTAAAAAAATGGTTAGATATTATTTTAAATACATTTTTAGAATATTTATTAATTTACATATATTATAATATAAATTTTTATGTATATATGTTGATATATGCATTTATATGAGTGATTTATTATAATTAACATAAAAAGACATGCATATATTTAATTTTAAATAGAATTAAGTTGTAAAAAATGATAAAATTTAAAAACCATAAATATATATAAATTTAATTCAAAGGAATAAATTCAGTTCCCATTGAAAAAGTAAAAAATACCCTATAAACAAGGCTAAATATCCATTGAATGATAAAAATTGGGGTACCCCAACTAAAAACTTAGTTTTGGAGGCCTTCTAGGTCTTTTTTAGCCTCTTAAAATGTGACATAGGTTTACCTTTATCATCGGGGGTGTAGGAATCATCACATGATTTGATTTGATATGTGGTACAACTCAAATACACACCCAAATCAAAAGTTATGGTTGTTTTAAGTTTGAGTTATGTTTTTAACTTATTTTATATCTTTTATTGATTTTTTGATTTTTTTTATCTTGAAATTGATATTAAATGACTATTAATCAATAATAATTTGTAAATTATTATTTAAAATTATGGTTTTTAATTATTTTATAAGTCATTTTCACTAAATATATTATATATTAATTGTAAATGTCTATTTACCTTATCTAAAACATATTTTAGAAAATATATATAATATTTATATCAATATAAATATATTTACATATTAATATATTATTTTTAGGGAAAAATAATTTTTTTAATATAATGTTATCATTAGTAATAAAAAAGCACTGATAAAGGGTGGTATTTATCAATACTTTTAAAAAATATCTGATAAACCCACTATCATCAATTTTTTACAAGTGCTGATAAAATAACTCATTTATCAGTTCTTTTTTATAAGCACTAATAAAGGTCCCCCTTTAACATCTCTTTTTTAGCACTATGAATGATCCCCTTTAATAGTCCTTTTTTAGAACTGATAAATGGGGTCCTTAATAGTGCTTTTAGATAATGGTATTAAATCCCTAGCAGTGGATAAAGCCAGTTTTTTATTATTGTCAATTGTAAACTCCAATTCCCTTATCGGTGGTAACCTAGTTAAATTTTTAGGGAACACATATGGAAACTAATCCATCATTTCTGGAAAAGTGATATCCTCGGTCTCTTCCATCGATGTCAAAGACAATTAGGCCAACTAGTATGAGATCATTCTAAATATTGGTATCAAAAGACCATTGCACCTGTTATTACATTCTGGTCTCCTCAAAAGCAATGTTCGATGCCATCCTCAGATGAAAAAATGACATTCCAAGTATGATAGTCAATGTGACCCCTATACATTTTCAACTAATCCATACCCCGTATTATATCAAATAAATCCATCTAAAGTAAAGATAAATCCCATTTCATCTCATCTCCATCAATATTTATATAACATTTTCCACACACGAAGGCTCGATAGTCACTTTGACCAAGATGAGGTTGAAGTTTAATCAAAGAAGAAATCATCTCAAGTTTTAAACTCCAAAAATCAATGGAACGAGAAGTAAAAAAGTAATACGATGCACCAATATCAACTATAAATTTCATAATATTATAATTCAAAAAAATCATACCTCTCACTGTATATGGCCCAGAATGAACATGAACAATCTCCTACTCAACTTCATACAATTTCTTTATCACCAGATTTTGTTCCTTGCTCCCTATTGAAACTACCCTTATTGAAGAGTCATGGTATTCCTAGAATCAACATGGATCACTTTTTTCTACTGAAAATACTGATTTTATATCCTTTTCACATCAAATCATACGACTCCTACAACACCTGAGAAGTTTCACAAACACACGACCACAGAGCACTACGATAATAGTATTGAAGATGCCATATCTTGTTGAAATTATGGCATGATCTTGGTAGTGGTCTTTACTATCTCTTTATGTGGTAAAATGAACCACATTGGAAACATATATCTTTAGTAATTGGTCTCATAATATGGTTTATTGATCCAGCCATCTAATTTTGATTTAAGATCCCACCTTAGAAATAAGTGTCCCTCTTCCTCTTTCTCCCAGCATTAGAGTTCCCACCATTTCCCATGGGTATCGACATAATTCCTCCTCCTGTAGATCTCGAGATGTCTCATTCAACCACCATCACTCTATTGAACATATTTGTATAGTCCTTAATACAGAGAAAAACTATTTTTGAGCTAATCTCGTGTCTCATCCCTGATTCAAAGATTTGTGCCTTCAACGAAGCACTAGCCTCAACCTCAGGTTCAAAGTGCCCAAAATTCATGAATTTAGCTGCATACTCTATGAAAAAAAATATTTTCTTTCTACAAGATAATGATTTGTATCATTTTTTGAATCTTTAATTTTTGAGGACAAACTTTTTTGTTCAATAATTCATTAAAATTCTCTCAACTAAGGCATTGATCAACTTTATCCTTCACCATTATATCCCACCACTAGTTTTCAAGATCCTCCAGTATATAAATTTCCAATTTGACTTTAAACTCTGCTAGTGTGATGATGAAATCAAAGATACAATTTATCCTTTTTAGCCACACCTCTTCCTTTCCTTGTTCTGAATCACCTCGGAAGATGGGTGGATTCTACTTCTAGAATTGTATAGAATAATCCACTTTTCTTAGATCATCCTTAATGTTCCCACTTTATACAGTCTGGAATGCTAAGAAAATACTTTGAACCAGTTGTTGGTTCACCTGTGGCTCAGGTGAGACCACATTCTCAACAGATTATTCATATTTATTTCTAAAACACCTACCAAGTGCCATTTTATATTCAAATAGAAAAATATCATATGTCTCACTCTCTATTTAATGTCCATTCATTAAATCAACTATTATATAAATCTCATGAATTGATCGTTTAATTATTTATTTATTTTTGTCAATAAAATTATTTATTTTATGGATGCAAGGCTATGGTCACATAAATAAATGAATTAATGTGAAAATATGTAAATTGAATAAATGAGTTATTCATAAAATTTTCATCCAAAATGGTTATTTAATTAAGTAACATACACTTAATATTAAAAAGATATGTAAAGAATAAAACAACATAAAACTTATGCCTAATAAATTAAAATACATCAATGAAATCTTAAGTCATACTAAACTCTTTATTACGTGATTAGAATAAAACCATACAACTAAATGTATTACATGACCAAAGTCTAGAAGATTTCTTTCATTAGGGAGTTATTATAAGAGTTTTGGGTTGACATAATTGAAATTATATTGATTTTAAGAGACAAAATTTGTTTAGTACAAATTTAGAGGAAAGTGTTTAGGAAATACAAGTCAAGATTTCAAGATGGGGGAATCCACTCAAAGGATCAAAGAGCTACAAGTTCATTGTTGGCAATGCCACCTACCTAATTAGTTTATTATGGTCTTCACAGACAAAGTATGGATCATTAATAAGTTTAATGGGGTTCCTTTCCACTTGAATATTAACGAAACTATACATTCAGAGTTTTGTGGTGATGGATATTGAGACTTGATAAAATAGTGAAAGATTTAAAAAATAAATAAAATCATTTAATTTATTATATCTCACTTATTCTGTAATCAGGAAAAGTACCAATAATATGATCTTTTCAATTATAGAATAAAACTAAAAGTTCATCATCTACACTATCGTTGTGACCAATATTGGACACATATAACCTCCTAACTGGTAGTAACTTCCAAGAGTAGATTAAACACCTTCGATTTGTGCTACAACATCAACAAAAAACTTACATGGTGGAATCTTCAATGCTAGATCTTCCTACTAAAGAGGTGAGTGATAAAGATTTCCTTTTCTATGAAAAAAATTTGAGCGACAAAGTTGATGTTCAATGTTCGATTCTTTCATAGATGTCGAGTGAACTAATAAAGTCTCATAAAAACATGGGTGTGTATAGCATGATTGAGCACCTCCATGGTCTTTACTAGGAGAAATCTAGACAAGAATAGTTTGATTTTTTTAAGTCACTATTTTAGATAAATCTTGAAGATGGTTCCTAGCTAGGCCTCATGTAGTAAAGATCATTGGGTATATTGAGTTCTTAGAAGTTCTAGTGTTTATACTCCCTGAAGAACTGGGAACTGAACTCATTTTGGAATCACTCCATCAGAAATTCTCTAGCTTTGTTGCTAGTCTAATATTGGAAACATTGAGAATTATCTATCATACCTTCTTATTATTCTTCGCCATTTATATAAGGATATGAATTGTAAAAACCCATCTGTTATTATGATGAATAAAAGGAAAGGAAATTAGAAGAGCATTAAGACCAAATATTATTTACACCCTTCCAAGAAGAGAAAGATAAAGGGGGAAGCAAGGGAACATGATGATGTCTATTTTTAATGTGGCAAGAAGGCACACTTGAAGAAAAACTACTCCCAAGAAAAGAAGGAAGGGGAAGTTTCAAGCCTATTTTTTATAGAGTGAAATTTATTTGTTTCTAAAAATTTGGTATTAGATATAGCTTATGGTGATCACATATATATTCAAATACGGAAAGAAAGTAAATTTAGAATGATTGAACAAGAAGAGGTATATCTTAGAGTATTCAATAAAGATAAACTTGGTTTTGAAGTTATTGGGGACTACCATCTCACGTTGACAACCAGATTGATCATGGTTTTAAAGGGATGATATTATATGCCTTTAGTTACCAAAAACATTATTTCTATATCCAGACATGACACATAGGGATTAATTTTCATATTTGGGAATAAATTAGGATTATTTTATAAAGATATATTATTTATGGTAAGGCACAATTAAATAATAGTATTTATGTGTTGAATTACAAGAACCAAATAATTTCAATCGATAACGAAGTTACTTAACATGAATCATACCACACCCAAATTTAGCATCCCAGGCTTGGTCATATAAATGAAAATAACTTGACTAAATTACATCAATATGGATATTTATATTCTTTTGAACTAAAACCCCTTGGTGTATGTCAAGCATGTCTACAAGGAAAAATGACCAAATCCCCTTTTAGTGGGAAAAGTGAAAGGTCTAAAGATATTCTTGAATTAGTTTATATCAATGTGTGTGGACCATTTCCTATTGAAACAATGGGTGGGTACTCATACATCATAACTTTTACTGTTGATTTTAGTATATATAGATATTTCAAATTAATGAGGTATAAATAGGATTATTTTGAAAAATTAAAGTAATACTTGAATGAATTTGAGAACCAAATTTGTTGTAAGATCAAGAAACTTTATTCAAACCATGGTGGAGAATATATTAATTGACACTTAATTGATTATCTGTGGGAGTTTTTGATTTTATCTCAACTCACTCCTCCTTATAAACTGTAGTGGAATGGTGTATGTGAAAGGAGGAACTGCACCATGTTCGACTTGGTGAGATTAATGATGAGTCATGTGATTCATCAGTTATCATTTTGGGGATATGGATTAAAAATAGTAGCTTAAGTACTAAACTGAGTACCAACTAAAGAAATAGATGGTATACCATACCAATTTTGGAATGAAAAGAAACCAATGTTGTCTTACTTACATGTGTGGGGTAGAAAATCATTTGTTAATACCTCTTCAGATAATAAAATCTCGTCCTGAGGCAAAAAATGTATCTTTATATGATATCCCAAAGAAATAATGGGATACTACCTATAAAATCCTTCAGTCAAAAAGGTTGTGGTTGAATGATGCCCCACATTTCTTGAGGAGGATCTTATCTCTATAAGAGATATTGAGAGTGAGATATACTAAGATAAATTCCATTCTCAAGATGCACAACATATTACACAGGAACAACTTTAAAAAAGTCCCATGGGAGAAGAAATTGTTCCAGAGACACAATTACTATGTAAGAGTACAAAAGAGGTTAGGGATCTATAACAGTATGGTTATCTAGTCACTATGGATGGTGACTCATTATTAGTTTATAATAATGATCATATAACCTACAAGAAAGTAATAAGTGGCACAGAATTTGATAAGTGGAAATAATCCCTGAATTATGAAATGGATTCCATGTACCAAAACCAATTCTAAATTTTGGTAGAACCTCTATTTTATGTAAATATTGTTGGTTGTAAATGGTTATTCAAGAAGAAATTAGACATGGAAGGAAAAGTCAGCACCTATAAGGCATGATGGGTTGCAAAAGGGTTTAAACAGTGTCAAGGAATTGAATCTAATGAAATATTTTCATTAGTTGCAATGCTGAAATCCATCAGAATTGTACTTTCCATTGTTACTTTCCATGATTATGAGATTAGGAAAATGGATGTCAAAATATCCTTCTTTAATGGGATCCTTGAGGAAGATATCTATATGACACATCCCAAAGGGTTTTTGACTTTCAATGATTCCAACAACGTATGCAAGTTGAAAATATCCATTTGTGGATTAAAAAAAGAATCTAGGTCATGGAATATTTGTTTTAGTGAGGCCATAATTGATTTTGGATTCATAAAGAAATAATGTGACGTGTGTTTCTATAAACAATTTAGTGGAAGTGTAGTCATTTTCTTAATATTATATGTTGATGACATAATACTCAATGGAAATGAAATATCAGTATTAAAGTCTATTAAGGTATGGTTGAATAAATGATTCTCTATTAAGGACTTGGAGAAGAAAGAATATATTCTTGTAATCAATATCCATCATGATAGATCCAAGAGGTTTCTCAGCTTATGTCAAAGTGCATACACATATAGGATACTAAAGAGATTGATTATGAAACAGTCCATGAGGGTATTATTTCTAGTATCGCGTGGTATTCATCTTTCAAGGAAAATGTGTCCCCAAACACATGATCAAAGATAAAAATATCAATTATTCCATACGCATCAACAATTGGGTCAGTCATGTATGTTATTCTATATACTGGTCTAGATGTATCTTATGCATTAAGTGTGGTAGGATGATATCAATCTAATCCAGGTGACCACCATTGGATGACATTCAAGACTATCCTTAAGTATTTGAGGCATACTATGGATATGTTCCTAGTTTATAGAGTATATGATGAACTAGTCATTATAAAATACGCATATTCTAGTTTCCAAACTGATCAAAATAGCATAACGTTGAAAACGGGATATATCTTCACATTAAATGGAGGTGCAGTGAGCTGGAAGAGCTCAAAGATGGTTGTGGTTTAATATTCTACAACAGATTCCAAGAATATTTCATCTTTAGAGGCTGATAAATAATCATTATGGATGTGAAACTTCATCCAAGAACTTGATGTGGTACCTAGAAGCAATGATCCTATCATAGTCTATTGTGATAATACTGCAATAGTGGCTCTTTAAAAAGATCCAAGACCACATTAGTAGACAAAGAAAATACTTCTGAAATATCTTATCTTGAGGTATTTTTCTCAGAGAGGTGAATTGTAGTAAGAAGTATTTCTACATAAGACAACATAAAGGACCCCTTGACTAAAGCCTCGACTTAGAATAAACATGACTATCATGTGAGGTCTAGCGGACTGAAGGTTATGGGAAGTTGTCTCTAGTCCAAGTGAGAGTATTTTGGAGTTTATGTCCTAGGACCAATTTATTTTACATTGATTACATGAATATTATATATATTTAATATTAATAAAAATTATTATTATATATTTTTTTTAACAAGAAAATAATTTAATAATGTCCTAGAGTATAGATTATGTGAACATACCTGATAGTAGAAATTCCACAAGTTTTTGTGTCATCAGATATTCTTATCTACGAGCATGTGTGATGTTCTTTAGATTCTGAGATTTTTATTAATTCATGTCACAACTCATGTACTTTGATATATTTCATAAACCATTATGATAACAGTTCGTGGAGAAGATAGATATGTTGGGTGCGTCACGAGTGACATGTTATTAATGAACAGTTCAAGGAAGGAATTGTCACTTCTATCTTTATGGAACATGATATCTCGAACCTTTAATTAGAATATAACTATTGCATTAAATTCTACTTCCATGGTGTAATGATGTGTTTTTTTCAGATAGTTAAAGAAATACATATCATGTATATAGGTTGGTGACACATATTCAAAACCTTCTTGATGGGATATTGTGATAAAAAGATTGTATTACACAATGAGTGTTCCTATGTGGTTGTCGACATTTCAACATTATGTTATTTATATTGTGTGCCTTGAGCCAATTCTAGATAGTAATCTTAGACTTTAGGCAAGCCCGCCTAATGCCAATGAGAAAGGATCCTAAAGGGTCACACAGATAGTGTTTCCATTGATCTCAATCAAATTCTATTTTAGTTTAATTAATGGAATAAAAATTATTCTAATGTTCTTTAAATAATTTAATTCATGTTATATTGTTCACATAAATTAAATAAATATTTATTTTCTAGCTTGTGAATGAAATTATATTTTATTTATTGAATATTTTAATAAATATTTTCTCTTTATAATGTGAATGAAATTTTTTATGAATAAAATATTTATTTAGTTATTCAATAAACGATTGAGGAGTTTGAATGGAAGAATACTGAGTCTAGTGAAAAATATTAATTAACAAGACAATTACAGAATATTTGTTATTGCGCATGTTGTTGCGTTCCACAAAATAATTATTATGTAATTATTATTATATGTCATGAGATTTATTAAAGCTAATAAATATTATTTAATTTCTATTATGTAATTAAATAATATTTTAACTCAAACATAAACTCTATAAATATGTTTATATTTAAATTATTCATAGTATCCAAAAATTTAGTGTAGTTAATTATTTACCACAATGAATTCTATGTCAACTCCTCCTACTCTATCCATCTCAAGAATGAGAAGTAAAGGAGAGATTTCATGAAAACCAAATATTGAGAGATCAAGAAAAAATAATGAAAGACATTTTAGTCATTGTTCTAGCACCCTAAGATAGAGTGGTGTTGTTTGGAGATCATAGGATCACATCTGTATCATCGCTAGATGGATTATTTCCCTGGATCCTCATGGAACAATGAAATTAATCTTAAAGGGTATTTTCAAACGGTCAACATTATCCAAAGAAAGAAGTTCAAAAAACTAGGTATTTATTTTTACAGATATTAAATAAATTAATTTTAAATTAGATGTTAAAATCATCACCGTTGGTTTTGAGCAATGGATATTAAAAAATATTTAATATATCATCCACTGCCACATGCTTCTACTACACCTGGAACCATCATTAACAACCAAACACAATATAATTCCCCTATCTCATCTTATCAAATAACCACTCTTATTTCATAAAAATATTCTAATAGATTCAAAAAAGACATTGAAAACATGGGAAATGATGAAAAAAGAAGAAAATGAGAAGTTCTCGGTAAGTGATTCAAACTTCATCTCAATCTTCATAAATCTTACTGCCTTCTCCCTACCCTTGGAATGTCATTCCACTCCTTCCCTTTTTCTGTTTTGGGGTCTCTCTCTCTCTCAATTTTTATCCTTCTCAACTCTTAATAGTGTTCACTTATATTCTCATATCCTCCAATCGCAGTCATGGGTCCCTAATTAACAATCATTCTTCCACATGGTGATGTAAATGTAGACCTTCCTACTCACTAGTGGTAAAAGAACAATCCCCAATAATAGAATGTGTAACACCTCAAATGTTTTTCCATGTAGTGACCATGATCCCAATCCTAGATTCTTTCCATGTGGAGCGCTAAATGGTTTATATTTTTGAGTTTGGATGATCAAATATTCTCTCTTATTCCACAATCACATTTTCCTTTGAAACTTCCTGATTTAGCTAGACAATTAGAAAATGATGGAAAGTTGACATTGATGTGAGAACCTCTACAATGGGAAATGAATTTCTCTATTTATGAATTTTTTAGGGTACCCTAATCTTGAAATAATTTTATTTGACCTCAACACAACATGAGGTATTTTCATACTAATCCATTTAACAAGCCATTTTAGTGTGGCCCAAATATCCTTCTACAAACCTTGATAATGAATGCAAATTTGGCTCCATGGATATTTGGTTTTATAGAAATCTAGCTACATGGTCATTTTGAGTATGAATTCTACACCATCTTCGGTTACATGGATTTGGATTCCATGAGTTCTGTTATATATAGATTCAGCTAGATGGATTTTTGGGTATGTAAAATTTAGTCATCCTTCTTCATACGACCAATCTCGGGTGTCTAGTGGCCCATATTCAAAAAATATTTGGATTTATTTGGATCTCCTTCACCGTCGGGATTCAGTCTTGTTTTTCAGTATGCAATGACATGGTGTATTCATATACAGATAGATGAAATATCCTCTCATGATCAATCATGAGTACCTTCATTGTGGCTCATTGGTTATGTGATGATCTTCTTCCCTCAGCATGGGATAAGTTTCGGTTCTAGATCTTGGATCATGTTAGCTTCTTCATTGTGGTAACTTGATAATTTTAGGAGGCACACGGTTAGTTGTAGTGGTGTTCATGAGGTATCATTGAAAATACTAAACATGGTATCTTCACATTCTCCCCCTATGGTCCATTGAAATATTAATGGTAGGTAGGAAGTGTATCTATAGTAGGATGAAATATTTATCATGGGGTAGCTTTGGTTCCACATGGCCACTTGTAAAAAACATGAAAAGATGCATGATAAATTGAAAATTCCTTACACATGGTCACTTTCCACCATAAAAAAATACATTTGTGTCTGATTTTTTTCTAATAGAGTTAGTTTTAACCATCGTTAAATCTCTTAGTGGTGGTAACTAAAATCACCACATATTTCATGGTCAACAGCCAATTAGCAACAGTTTTTTTCTTTTAGCAGTGGTATTTTTATGTGTTATTTTTTGATCATTTAGCGACGATTTTTACTTTATTTAGAAATAATTTTTTAAAAATAACCTAAAAATAAAATAGATAAAATGAACTTAACCTCCAGTAATATATGTAGTATTGATTATGTTTAGAAATGATTAATAGAAAATACTACTAATTAATATGTTCAGTTATTTATTTATCAATAGTCTATTGAAACTACCACTAAATATTTCTCTTAAAATTTAATTTTTGAAAAATTATTTAATAAAAAAATATAAATATAAAAACCATGACATGTAATAAACTAAAACATAAATACATAGTAAACTCATCATACATGCATTATACGTCATAAATAAAACATCCATTATCATATATATAGACATCCACAGTCACCATAATCTCACTGACCATAGGCTCAGTCAACTTATAACATCAATCAACCCATACCACAATCATCAACATATACATATAAAATATGTCCAACAACAACTCATACCCAATTTAAGTCCACCCCACAACCTCTTTTTCATTCTTCTTTATCCACATCATCTCATCAATAGGAACCAACCTCATCAACTCATCACCTGTAAAAAAAATTAACATAAATTAAAATCAGTCATAATAAATAAGTAATTATAGTAGAATAAATTATCAAACTTAAATGTACCATGAAAACTAAGAAACATAACAACTACCTTATAAGTACTATCATGGATCAAGATGGTCAACCTCATACCTACTATTAGTATCTATAACATATAATAAAAATTAGAACATTTAAGAAATGAAATGCGAAAAATGAAAAAACACAGAATATATTCAAAATTTTGAACATAATATTTGATATTTTGTTAATAAAATAGAATAAATTTTTACATAATATAAATAATATATCCTTAAAACACTTTGAAAACATAATATTACCTATTTAAGATATTATTCAACACTTGAAACTGAAAAGGATAAGTATATAACATTATAATTAATTTTTAAATCAACATTTGGTTTGCTTGAAATTTAACTAATAACCTAATTTTAAAGACATTGATATGAAATCCTATCCTATATTTAAAAAACAACTCAAAAATGGTTATCACATGATTTCATGACAATATGAGGTCATTTTATATTCTTTTGACCATTAAATGAACATTTTAATGTTTTAAAACACTAAAACGCATTTATAGGCATCCTAGGAAAACTGTAACTCATAACTATGTTTCATCAGTTACTACATTTAAAAAATTAATATAAATTAATTATCATATGATTTTATGGAAATCAAATATCTTTTTCCTAGATTTGACCCCCCCCCCCAACACATGTTTTTAAAGGCTATAGTACCTTTAAAAACAGTTTACCAAGTCACTCTAACAACACTTCATGTTGGATTAACATTATTTCCTCACGTATAATTAAAAAATAACTCAAATGTGGTTTTCAAATGATTTCATGTAAATATGAGTACTTTTTAAATGGTTTTGACCATTACACGCATGGTTTAGTGTTTAAAACACTACAAATGCGTTTATAGGAATCTTGGGAAAACCATAACTCAGAATGATATGTAATTAGTGATTACATTTCAAAAATGAATCTAAAATATTTTTCAACTGATTTCTTGGAAATATGAAAATGTTCATCTAGTTTTGAGCCCTCGACACACATTTTTAAATGCTTTGGTACATATAAAACTATTTACTGAGTCATTCCAATCACAATTCATATCTGATTTACATGTTGTCTAAGTGTATAAGATAAAAATAACTCAACAGTATTTGTCCCAATATTCCACATTAATATGAGGTCATTTTCTATTCTTTTGACCATAACATGTATGTTTTCTTTTTTTTTAAACACTAAAACACTTTTACAGGCATCTCTAACTCATAATGATGTGTTTTTAGTTCCTACATTTCACTAATAAATCTATAGTATTTTTACTCTAATTTCATAGAAATACAATGTTTTTTCTATTTTGACCCTTTGACATAAGTTTTTAAACACTTTGGAACTTTTAAAAACTATTTTATGAGTCATTCTAACCACACTGCAAGTTTAATTTACAGGATTTCTGTGTGAAAAAATCAAAAATAATCCAACAGTGGTTTTTCCAAAATTTCACATCAATCTTAGGTCATTTACTATGGTTTTGATTGTTACAAACACATTTTAGTGTTTTAAAACATTGAAAACGTGTTTATGGGAATCCTCAAAAAACCATTATTTGGAATGATTGCATGTCTGTTCCTACACTTTAAAAATATATATTTGGTCATTTTCCTCTAATTTCAAGGGAATCAAACACCATTTGCTAGTTTTCCCCTATTAAAAAATGTTTTTAATGGCTTTGGTACCTTTACAAACTATTTACCAAGTAATTCCGACCATGCCACATTTCATATTGATGTGTTGATTATGAGTACACATCAAAAATGCATCAAAGGTTAATTACCCATGATTATTTTTCAATATGAGGTCTATTTCTATGGTTTGGACTATTACATGAATGTTTTAGTTTTTTTTAACTCTAAAAATGTGTTTATAGGCATCCTAGGAAAATAGTAACTCATAATGATGCATCTTCAGTTTTAATTTTACCAACCAATCTATGGTAATTATCATTTGATTTCATGTAAATCTAATGTTGTTTTCCTATTTTGACCCTAGACACTCGTTTTTAAAGGCTTTGGTGGCATTAAAAACTATTTACCAAGTAATTCAGACCACTCAAGTTAGATTGATGTTTTTTCTATGCGTAGAAATCAAAAATAATTCAATGGTATCTTTCCCATGATTTTATGTCAATATTAGATCATTTTATATTTGTTTCACTATTACATTCACATTTTAGTGTTTTAAAACACTAAAATCCCTTTAGGATGCTTGATTCTCCACCTCCAGTTGATCATCTGAGAAACCCTAGGGCTGATCATTAATCCTTCACAGATTTTGTTGATGGGAGACTAGGAAATACTTATGTGCCTTCTAGAATGTGTGTTATTGTAGAAGATGAGATTCCCATTGATCCGAAGACTTTTCATCATAGAGGTCACTTAGAGATTTCCTTTTCTCCCATTGAGGTAAATAAATTTTCTCCAAAATTTCATTTAGTTCTTGTAGAAAAATTTATTAGATGTTGACCTTATTTAATAATTCTTTGGAAATCTATCTATTAAAAATTTTGTTGAAGATAAGACTCAGGTCATTGCCAATGTTGAGATTGGATCTCAGCCTAAAGTGGATAAGGCCTTCCAAGGTTTTCTTGATGTTGTCCATGGTTCTTTGAGTGACCCCACCGATATTCTTTCCACTTTTAAGGAGGGTTGGGATGATCCCATTGTAGGTTCTGAGTACAGCAGAATCATGGGAGGGTCGGTTCCCAACATTTATTTTTTTCCATATTCGATGGTAAATTAGGGATCAATATGATGATTAATGTTAGTATCCATAGAATTGAATCAAGGATTTAGAAAAATAATAATTTCCCCCAGAACCAAGAGATATTATCAACATATATTGTTTATAATTAATTTAATTAAATCAAAGAATTACCTCCATGGTGATTCTTTATTCATTGATGCATTCAAACACAGTTCTGTAGTGCACATTCATTTCATTGTAGAGATCAAGGTTAGATCTCTTACAGAGGTTATCCACGCATGTTCCACATATCTCCAGACATCATAGAAGGAGTCTCCAGGTGATAGCATGGAATATCCTTGCACTTGCGATGTCTACCTTCGATCGCCTTGAGAACCGATTTTAAAGTGTTCTCCTTGATCCGGTGGAAAAGGATCTCTATAATTCTTGAGAGCATTCTTGGAGGGGGATGAACCCTCTTAGCTTGAGGGATTTTCTCTAATTCATTGTGCACAAAAATTATATTATCATCGCTTGGATAGAGCTTGGATAATAAGAAAATAATATAACTGAGAATTTAATTCAATAGGGTAATAATAAATTATTTTCAAAAGTTTCTTAATTATTTTTTTAATCCTAGGAAAACCCCCATGTCAAATAATAATAACAACATAATTATCTTTTGACATGTTCTTAACTTGTGAGTTATAATTAAATATTATTTAATAAAATAATATTCAATGTTATTATTTCTCACTTGACCCTTAACTCAGTCCACTAATCCTCCACCATATTTATTGAACCTTGAATAATGACTATTTATTTATTAAAAAAATATCACTACATTATTCTCTAATAAATATATAAATATTATATTCACTAAATAAAAAATAAATATTTATCAATTATTCTACCCATATTATATTCTCTCGAATAACTAGTGTCGAAATAAATGCGATCAGGCATCCAGGAATAATTATTAAACCACAATAGGGAATAATATTTATTCAACTTTTAAAATAATAAATAATATATTATTTAACTAAGATAATGGATACACATAGTTTGTGACCCTGTAGGCCTCTTTATCAATGGCATTAGGTGGAGGACCCTAAAGTACAAGGTTAGTGTCTAGAAACATGCCAAGTAACTCAAAGAGAAATAATTTAATGTTGCAATGACATGTCACCTCATTTGAACACTTATCGTGTAATTTAACCCCTTTTTCACGATATCTCTAATCAAGTGGGTTGCATGCAAGTTTCATCAACCCATGTGATCGATTTCTCATTATTTGACTCCCCGGAAATTGAACATGCCTATAGAAAACCATGTATGTGAATTTATTTAGGCTATATCCTTTCCATCAAAGATCCCAAGATATCAACTTCCATTATGTAATAGAAGGGTAAAATCCTTTATCACGTCATTAATTAATGCAGTATCACTTGTGACTCACCCAACATATCCTACCTCACCACAAACATATGTCATCACTTTTTTCACCAATACATGTCAGTGAACAAGTAATAATACCCATTAATAATAATATTAAAGTCTAAGTACCAAAACAAACTTCCGCATAAAGTAACATCAAATGTCACTTATAAATGTGGATTTCCTACTGTTGAGTTTCATTCTCATAATATCCTATTAGATATCACCAAGGGAGTACACCATGAGAAGGTGTCTAAAATTTATATGAGTCTCCACCCCTGATATCATGTAACATTTGTGTCCCTCAAATGACATAATCGAACTATAAAACATATATATAAGAATAGTGTCGTAGCACTTTCAGGTTCTCATCATAGCGGGGAACTGCTATGAACTTTTAGTGTGAAAGATAGACTTGGGACATTATTACATGAAATGTTACACAAAAGAACAATCATGATGTGATAAGGAGTTTATTAATATCCATCCAATTAATACATGTTTATCATTATGTACAAATAATTTGTTTCTAGGGAACCAACTCCAACACCTAGTGACTCTCCTAAAATCTTTAAGGATATACATAAAAATTCACATCAAGCCAAAGAGGATTTTCTCTAGTCATGTTCCAAAGAAGAATAGAAAGTGGTGGTTGATTTATATGGGTTTATTACCACTCATCCACTGAAAATAAATAAGCATAGGGATTATATCAATTGAAAGTGAACCATTAAAACTGTATTCTTGGGATTATATGCTGACGTGAACCTCGGACCTCCAAAAGATGATGTTGTTAAGGAACCAACCTCATTTATTGATGAAGAGATTTTGGATATGATATGTAAATATATAAATCATGTTAGAAATGTTAATGAGGGTCTCAATTGAGAGATATAATCGTGGATTGAAAAAATGACTCCTTGATATTTTAAAGATATCATGAAGGTGATATTACTTTCCATGAATAGTCGCAAATCAGGGATAACATGTTATCTAAAATTGAAATGAACTTTGAACGGAATCCCAAACATGATGATGGGATGCGAACAAATCTTTTGGATTCCTTGATTTGGGAATTAATAGTTTGTTATTTTGTTGGATTTACATAGAGTTGTTGATCCAGAATCTCTGAAATTGGATATGAGGATTCTGAAGAGTTGATTCATATTTTGCATTGCATGTCTATCCATGTAGATTAGGCTCATTATTGTATATTCAAATTTGATCTTATTTACCTTGTGGTGACCTACTGCTCTTTTGGGTTCCCAAGTTACTCTAGCTTCTTATAGACAGATCATGGTTTCTAAAGGAGAATATGGTGGTGTTACTTCATTTATCGGAATTTTCATTCAATTTTCCATAATGATGTAATTTGAGATCAAATCTTGCTTCCTCCAAGGATATTAAAATTATGAGTATGTGGAAAAAGATATTCCAACTAGTTATTCTCCTATTTTACATTCCAATTAAACCATAGGACTTATCCCACTACATGTACCTCCACTCATATGATTGAGTTGGTGCAGGCTCAACTCTCACGTGTCCAGAGTGTATTTCTTGTTTTTTGAAGCTAATAGGATTAACAGGTGATGACACTGGGGTTCATGATATATTTTTTTATTATATTTTTTTCAAATTATAGCACCAATTTCTAGTAGTATTATTATTTTGAATCTATGATAAGCTTCTTTTAGTCAAATCTTTATGCACGAAAACAAATTTGTCATTAGGAATCGGTGGTTTAAGTGCAGATTTCACTAATGGATTCTAATGGGATATTTCATTTTTAGAAGTGATTTTCCGTTATAGTCATGTTATTTAACATAAAATAGTGATATTGGATTTGATTTCACAGAAATACATCATCTGATGGGTCAGGGAAAGCATTCACAACAACATGGAAGATGTCTTTTTTCACTAACCTTGACGTTGACCTGGTTACTTATAATTTTTTTCCTCCCATTTTTTAATCTCTATATTTCCAACTAGTGTGAATTCATTGTATTTTTTTAGCGCTTTATTTCTATAGTTTATTTTCATATCTTTTCTGAGTATGAGTTGGGTAACCAACTAATGTTCAAATCATTTTCAAAGTGTTTTAAAAAACAAAAAATGTTTTTACGAGAATCCTAGGAAAACTGTTACCTGGAATGAAGGTTTTTCGGTTCCAACATTTCAAAAATAAATTTACGATCATTAATCTCTAATTTTATTTCAATATGACATCATTTTTCTAGCATTGACCCTCTGACGCTCATTTTTAAAGGGGGCTGGTACCATTTATGAACTATGTCAAAATAATTACGGCCACATCACATGTTATATTGACATGTTGTCTATGATTATATGTAAAAAATATCTCAATGGTGGTTTTATCATTATTTCACTTAAATATGATATCATTTTCTATGGTATTGATAGTTTCACTCACATTTTAGTGTTTTAAAAAATTAACAACACAATTATTGGAATCTTGAGAAAACTGTAACTCAGAATGAAATTACATCAATTCCTATATTTCATAAATAAATTTATGGTCATTGTATTCTAATTTAATTGAAATCATATTTATTTTACTTGGTTTTGACCCCCCCCCCCACCCGACACACATTTTTAAAGGATTTAGAACCTTTAAAAATAGTTTACTGAGTCATTCCGACCACACTGCACATCGTATTGATGTTTTGTATGCATCTACACATCAAGAAATACTCAATATTGGGTTTCCCATGAATTTATAATAATTTTATGTCATTTTCTATGGTTTTGATGGTTCCCTGAATATTTTAGTGTTTTAAATCACTGAAACACATTTATGGAAATCTTACGAAAATTGTTACTCACAATGAATTGTCTTCTATTCCTACATTTAAAAAATAAATTTATGGTCATTTTCCTTTTTTTCAGGGTAATATAATAGTGTTTCTTTATTTTGACCCCTTGGAACTTGTTTTTAAAGTATTTGGTACCATTAAAATCTATTTACCGAGTCATTCTGACTACACTGCATGTCAGATTGATGTGTTGTCTATGTTTACATGTGAAAAATAAATCAATGGGGGTTATACCATGATTTTACAGTAATATGAGGTAATCTTATATTCTTTTTACCACTTCATGGATGTTTTAGTTTTTTAAAACACTAACAATGTGTTTACGAGCATCCTTGGAAAACTATAACTCTGAAAGAAGTATCATTGGTTCCTATATTTTATAAATCAAATTATTTTTGTCTTCCTCTTATTTCATTTCAATCTGATTTTGTTTTCCTATCCCCCCCCTGAAACACATTTTTAAATTATTTGATACCTTTAAAAACTATTTACTGATTCAAAACTAAAAAAAGAGCTCATATTGTTTTCAAACATATGTACAAAGATCTATAATTAATTTTTTATGTGTGGCACAAGATGTGGTTGGTATGAATCAAAGTATGTGTTTTCAACATAAAATTATCATTTTAGTTTTATTTATTGATGGTGTATGTGTTCTTTGTAAATGTGTTAATGATCTATGGAATTTATAGTTTACCTCAACATGATGACCTATAAGGTTTGAAATTTCCTTGGGGATCATATCGATCACCTATTGAGATACAAAAACTAAAACATTTTCCATTTTCATCCACCATTGATCCCATGTTTTCCTATAGAAGTATTATTCTTGAAATTTTTCATTCAACCTTATAATTTCTTTTTCTGATTCTCAGTCAATGGAACTACTCAAACCCCCATTAGGTGTAGCAATAATTGATGGTGATTCTCTACCAAATAAGGTTGATGTAGTAGGTGGAAAACCCATCCCATGTACACTTCTGGGATTCTCCTTCCCTAAAATGGTTGTAACCTCATTATTCATTGAAACCTCTTATGATTGTGAAGGGTTTAAATCTCAAACTTCTTGAATTTTAAACTGTTAATACAAACAAATTTATAATTATTTTTTAAAATATCTAAAAATAATTATATTATTTTATTAATAAATGTTTCATTTCTATTAATTGTTATTTCATTACTATAAAAACAAAATATTGAAAAATAAATTATAACAACAAACAAGTATTAAACCTAATTAATTGGGGTCTGATAGATGTATCAAATGACACCAAATCGCCATTGTTTGATGCATGTGGTCAACCTAATTTAATTGGGTTTAAGGATTTTTTTGTTTTAATAATATATTTTTCATTATTATGTTTCTATATTACAGAAATAATATGACATGGTAATTTAAAGTATTTACTCTATCATCTTTGGTATGATCATTAACAAAACTTCCATCGGGTTTTCTATGCACGTTAAATCACATCACTATATTTCCAACAGAGTGACCAAATTCATTATCCTTTATAAAAAAATATAAACAATATATAAAAAACATGGCCTATAATAAAATGATATAAATAATAATGTGTAAAATATAAAACAAAATTTTTATTTTCCTTGAAAAAGTATAAGACCTAGCGGAATGGGGAATGAATTATTTCCCACGATTCAAATTATTTTTTATATAATTCCTAACAAAATAAACATTGATAAAAATTATAATTTTATTGTTTTTATGTTATTAATATACAATAAAATATAAAATTACCTCCTAATATACAGCTCTGTTAATATTGACAAACAACTTTCATTTCTCATTAGAAATGTCTTTATATAATTTTTCATAAATATGTCGTGAGCTTAGAGATGCGTAATTTAACGCATGTCATAATCTACATTTAAAATCTCACCATTTATTGTACAAATTTATCATTGTCTATGGGCGGGAAATAGTGTTAGGGAAATCAAAATGAAAAATATTTATAAATAAAAAACATAAAACATTATAAGTATGTTACAAAATTTTAATCATGTCTTTCAAATTATTTATCAATCAATATTAAATTAATATTACCTTTCCTTGATTATCGAATACATCATTTTTCCAAGCTGTGGGAATATGAATCTAATCATTATAATTAACCCCAAATCTCACCATATCAAGAGAAAGCTGCTTGAGAATATTTCCATATATTTTGGCAATGTTACTGGTAGGAAACCCAAACTCATCAAATGAAATGATAATCTGGAAGTCTGTCTGGTCTCATTTATCTTATTTATTCATATTTCTACCTCTTCATTTGTTATCTATATCTGTTTGAAAAAATAAATAAATAATTAATAAAAAATATAGTTTTTTACAATGACATGCATACTAGTAATAGTAACTCACCAATATCCCCTATATGGAGGGGTGACCAAAAACTCCATCAACGGAGGTTAATCGAATGGTGTCCTACCAATAACATCTAGGGAAACTATTGGCTTGCTAGTAATCTTAGGTAGAACAGAATCACTTGGATCTACCAAACCTGATGATAGTGGTGGTGTTCTCCAAGATGTTGATCATCTAGGATCTTGAGTTTATGTTATTCTCATCATTCCTAAAATTAAAAAGTTTTTTATATATTAAATTTATAAGAAAATAAAATCTAAATGATCTTTTCAAAATAATGAAAAATAAAAAAAATTGTATATGTAAGAAACTTATATCAATGAGAACTTTAAGTATATTTTCATTAGCAATTTATATATTCAATTATCTTTACCTTCATTTTCTCTATTCTTATAAACCTCTATTATAATGAATAATTCATTTTCACCCTCTCATGAAAGTTCGATTATTTTGATATTTTTAGGAAAAAACTATTCATTTTTTTGTGGATGATGAGGCTCACTATCACAAAGTACCAATTGATCTTCATTTCCCATATCATATATGTCACCTATCTTTAAGTGTACAATAACACTCTAACATTCATGTATTTCATCACCCACATAATAAATCATCTTTACTTTTGAAGCCAAGATAAATGGATCATGTTCTGTATGCTCACCAGAATGGATCAATCAAGATAAGTTGATAGAAGTAAAACGTAATGAAACATTCATTATACCCATGTTAATATTGACCCATGTTCATTTTAATAAGATAATTGAAAACTAACCATTATAATTTAATTCAATTATATCATTCATATTTCCATAGTATCCCACCTCTAAAAGTGTAAATACATCAATTTTTTGTGTTTTCAAGTCTTCTTCAAGATAAATTGTTCAAAACCTGAAACCTAGAATATTGCAGGCATCAAATCACTTAGCCTGTCTTAGAGGACCTCAATCCAAAAACATCAAATCATTTGATATTTTAGCTCAATTATCAACATTAATTATCTAGACCATAATATATGTGGTTTTACTTTAAACGTAGCCAAAATTACTATACATTAATAATATGAATATTAGTATATACTTACATAATGGGAGAACCATTCAAAAATCTCTTTATTAATTTCTTTTCTTAAATCCATCTCATTTTGAGCTAGACCCATTCATCACCTCTTTGTTTTCAATCACAATTATTCATTAAATGGATCAACAATAAGACTATTCAGTAGCACATGTCTATGTTATTTTAGAAAATCCAATTCATTTTGTGTAAAATTTTACCCCTTTCCAATTGGTTGTCCAATTGTTGTAAATATAGATGACTGGTTTTAAGAAATATAATTAGTATAGATGTCTTCAAAACATCCAATGTTATTGAATCTAGTATCAATCCCATCCAAATACCAATAACATAAGGTCAATCACTCTTTGGCTATGTAACCTTCAAAAATAGAGCCTTTTGATTGAGTTTTATTCCTCACATATGATTTTAAATGTCCTAACTACCTGATAAAAAAAATAAGAAACATATTTACAAAATTATGCAATGATTTGATAAAATTGAATTCACCAACAAAAATAAAAATAATATCAATGTTTCTCTTAATTCGATACATCCATTAATAGTGTATCGGTCCACCATGTTTTTCTTATTCAATCAAATGAATGGCCAAACGAATCTTGATTGTGAAAAATAAATGGGGAAATATCATATCCAAATGAAAAAGTGTCAAAACAATTATTTCATGATGTTTATCATAATCAGTTTTATTTAGCGTTTTTCCAAAAATATCTTTGAAAAAGATAAAAAATCAACTAGAACCATGGTTACTTTTTTAGGTAATGTATTATGAAACACCAATAGTGACAACTGATCCATCAGAATATCTAAGTCAATATTTTTCAATCCATGTAAATTTGTATTTTTTAAGTCAACTCACCTTGATATGTTACTTGAATACCATTTTATCACATTTACATTATTTAAAGTTTTAAGGAATACATGTTTCTCTTGATTTTTCATTATAAAAATAGCTAAGGATATTTTCCATTCTAATTTCCCCACAAATAATGCTTTACATTCATAGACCCCAAATCCTTATGAGCAATAAGGTGATCCTTTGACATACCCTACTCTTTAATAAACATAAAAAATACATTTTCATAGATTTTATTCGCAATATTAATTACATAAATATTTTTATGTGTAAAATTAAACTCCCAATAAGGAAGTTTGAAAAATATTCTATTTTCTTCCATTATTGTGTTCCAGCTTCTTCAGATACTATACCTCATACACTTTACGCCTTCTTTAAACATATTATATTTTCAAAATTATTCAATGAAATGCATTAATTTTTCAAATATTTATAAACTAGATAACACCTTTGGTGGCTATCTCAATTCAATAGCTCCATTGAATTATGTATTGTTAAACCTGAATTTATGTGAAGCATCATGAAATTTACAATGACACATAAAACAAAATTTCCTACTATGTGGTAATATTTGATGTTCAAAATCAAAATTACAAAATGGAAATTCTAAACTAGTATGAGTGTTCCAACCAGATAAATTTCTTAATACAGGAAAGTCACTAATTTTCTACTTTAAAGAAGCTTGGTTTTGAATAGTTTTCTTATTGAAGAATCATATTTTCCACTCCATAATCCCCTAATTCTTGTAATTATTTAACTAGAGGTTTAAGGTATACATTAATTTCATTTATAGGAATTTTCTTTCTAGGAATAATCATTGGAATAGTGAAAGGATTATTCTTCATACACACTTATGGAGAAACATTAAAGGGTACCAAAACAATTGGCCAAATTCTATAATTAGTACATAAAGTATCATAATGGTTATACCCATCAAAATCCAATCCCAAAAGTATATTCCTAGGGTCTAAAGAAAAAATTGGATATAATGAATCAAACATATTCCTTAATGTTTAGTCTTTTGGATGTCTCATCAAGACATCGTTACTATCCTGGGTGTAATATCCCTGCTTCTCATAAAAGTATATATCATTACTTTGTAGTTATAATTACTTTAAATGGACCTAAATATTATTCCTAATGAATATGAGGAGTTATCATGTGAATCTATGGCACATTCAAATCTGAAACCCAATAAAATAAGAGCATACTAGGTCACACGGTTTTTCTGAAACCGTACGACCCGGGGCACACAACAGTGTGGCCTATTACAGACATGAGGCATATCCTTTTATATGGTTTGATCAGGGTTAATAAAACCATACAATGAACTATGTGGTGTGCCCCTATGTAGTAGTGAACTGCACATAGTTGGTGATTTTTTTGGCTAAATCTTGCGACCAAACCATGCATAGTGTGAAAAATGTGTGATTTTATAAAAATACCCCACTTAAATGTTTTAAACAACTATCATATTCCTCCTTGTTTTTACTCTAGTGGATAATATTCTTATCTCATATGAAACCCTCTTCCTCACTTAACCTATGAATCAATGTGAAGCCTCTATCTGACATCTGTTTCTCAATCCATCAGAAGTGTTGTACTCATTAAGGTAAGGTTGGACTCAACCTTGCATCCTATATCATTTTTCATTTGGTTCAGTTGTTTCTTCAAATCTAGGTCGAACCAAATGTCGACACTGGATGAGGAAATCTCTATGAGGTTATGGTAGGTATTCATGCCATTTTAACATTGTTTCATTGTATTACATAAATCACGACATTGTTCCCTGAGCTGGAATTTTCCATCATCATTGCTAATTTGTAAAATTAAATGAAATTGAATACCTCATGTAGCCATGAGAGACCCAATTAAGTAGATAATCAACACCGTGTCTTTATCTATAATTTTAATTTTTCCTTTTTACTTGGTTTGTTAAATTTTTCTATGGGGGAATGAGTTCAATTTAATATTTTTATATATGTTTTCAATTTCTAGGTGTGTTTAAGCTAGGGACTATCCTTGCACATGACACTTATGGATGGGTGGACTTAATTTGAATTGGCTAAGTGTCTTTGTCTTGTTCCATGTGAGTTAAATGAAAAATTTCCAATGACATGCCATGACTAATAGGCCTAATGTGAACTAATGGGTTGAAATAAATGAAAAGGTTCCTCTTATTTGGGTTATTATAAATTCTTTGCTTGTTTCCTTCTTTTCCCTTGTTACCAAGGTTGAATCAAGGGGTTCCGACTTAAGGACCCCTTGGAATGACTCTTGTTCCATCTGACATAATTGTAAATGGTTAGTAGGGACACTAAGAATGATACCAATAATCCCTGAGATGGGTTCTCTAAGCAGTCTAATATTTACCTTTAGATAGGTTTTACTAGTTATATAGGGGAGACACCTTGGATGATCTCGATGGTACGACTGGTTATTCCATCCCATGAGAGAGACTCAGTCCCCTGCATGCGATACTAGGTTCAGACTCAGAGGTTGGTTTGTGTTGTTTCATAGCATGATAGAGTGATACTTGGGAACTCATATTTGGGTCACCTTGGAAAGACTCCATGGTATTGTTATTTCATTGAGCCTTCCAAGAGATACTTGTAAATTCCACTCATATTTTCAAGGATGGGCTCTAGGTGTTTCAACATGATTTATAAAGAAAATATTAATTGTTTTCAAAGATAAATGAATGTATTTGAATGGGAATTGGTCAGTTGGTTTTGAAAACATAGGGATATGTCCTCCAACACCGATCAAATGGTTGGGAATAGTCTAGGATATAGCATTATACCTTACTCACTTTATAATTATAGCTTCCCTTTTGTTCAGACTTATTGGCTTAGGTCGAGGCAGGTAGTTGGGTAAGTGTCCAAATAGAACGTTATCCAATTATAATAATTATTTAATTTTTTCATGAATTTAAATGAAATATGGAACACTT
The DNA here is from genome assembly GCA_963277665.1 of Viscum album. Lineage (NCBI taxonomy): Eukaryota > Viridiplantae > Streptophyta > Magnoliopsida > Santalales > Viscaceae > Viscum > Viscum album. The sequence continues at coordinate 1,516,100,685 of OY728119.1, forward strand.
CTTATTTATTACTACATTAAATGGAAATTACTTGACATCATGGGTGCTGACCTACTTAGATTATATCTCACACAAATCTCAGGCGCCTTTGGTACTCAAGTAGACTTTATGGTCACAGGTACAAATAAAGGTAAGTAGCCATCTTCTTATGCTTGAATCATATTTCTAGGATGGATTTGGGAGCATAGGACTGAGCCTATGCTCGATATTCTAGCTACATTAGTTTTTGGCTGATTATTTATTTTTGTCATGATGGTGTATATGTTTGTATCCCCTACCCCTACTTTCTCTTTTTTTGTATAGGACATGATATATTACCATCATCGGTTTATTTTAGTTATTTATTTATCTTCCATACTTTATTTCCTTTTATTTCATTTTTATTATTTAGTTTCTATTTCTATCTATATATTTTCATTAATTCTGTTGTTTCTTATATTTATATTAATTTTATCTACTATGATCAATGAGGGATTAGTCTCCAAAAATACTTATCCAAGGCCATCATTGTTAGTTGGATTCCTCTGGCATTGGGGGATATGTGCTTGAGGTCTTATGGCCAATATCTTTGGGGCATCTATAAGTAGAAACCAGGGTGGGACATTGCACTGAGCATGCCACTTCATGTCGTATGCAACATTAAAATACATGAATAATCCTTACAAGCATTGTTTCAGAGGAAATTAATGAAATAACTTTGTAGGATTTTTATTCTTTAGTTTCTTATTGGGGTTCCATTGAATTATACTCTCATTGTAGTTGATATAATTTCATCTTCTTCTATGACATATTATGCATTATTCTTTATATGACTCTTCTCCCTAGTGATGCATGTAATCATTAGGGAATGTATATATCTCTTTACAATGAAGTCCATGTCTGTTGATGACTTTTTCTATCTTAGGTAATGATGAATAGATCTTAGATTCACTAAATTCATCATGAAGAAACCCTAAAATCATGTACATTTATTTGTCATTAATTCCACAAAGACACTTGATATGATACAAATTAAGTAGAAAAACAACTTTGATAACTTAGCACACCCTTCATAAAGTTCTTATTGTTTTCCTTAAACTAATTCATAATGCAGTTTTTTTGTCACTAAAGTTCTAAGAAATATTAACCTTCTCAGGATTGACTAAAGGTTCAATTGATCTATTAAAATCTTGGGCATTGTATCATGAAAATCCATATGTGTCTTTTATTAAATTTTTAACTGAATTATCCTCTGGTGGGTAACTTTATGTTTTGTTGATATGATTTTCATTATATTGACCTTCCAAAACATTTGATTCACCATGAAAAATCCAACATACATGTAGAGTAGGAAAATATTTCAATATAAAATTCTCATATACTTTGTTTCTATTCAACCATCACTTAAATTTACAATTAGTACATGAACATTTTATTCTACCATCCATTGGTCAGTTTGTAATTTCATAATCAAAAAATTATTCCAAACCCTTATCACGCCATGGTGTGTTTTGAGGTAAATTAAATCCAAATTTTATCCAAAGGTATTGGACTTCCACCCTTCGCAATATAAATTCATATATAAAGATATAAATTTTTAATAAAAAAGTACAATAAAAATTAAACATCAATAACTTCATCATTGACTAGGGTAGGGTCCTGATTCAACATAATAAAAATTAAACATAAAAAAAATCAATCCAACATAAACAACATAAACAACATTCAATTACATAGATCATTGTATAATTAAATTCAAACTCTTAGAAAAATTTAATCAATTGTACCCTTGATGATGTTGGGGGTCGTAGTTATCATAAAAATGGGAAAAGAGGCTGTTGGGGGTCATCTTCGAGGATAGGGGTCATTGCAAGGTCCTCATCAAGTAGAAGGAGGGTTGGGTCATAGAGATAGGGGGTCTTTGGGAGTAGGGGGTCAGGGTCATGGTGGTCATTGGTAGGGGGTTAGGGTCATGGCAGTCACCTTCTGGCGAAGGGAGGTTGGGGTCATGATGGTAGCTGACAGAGGGGGTTGGGCTCATTACAGTCACCAGCAGGGGGTTGGGGTCATAAAAATATCCATCGAGAGTAGGGTATTGGGGTCATGGTTGTCACCAACAGGGGGTTCAGGGTCACATAGGTCTCAATTAGGAGTAATGTGTCGGGTCATGGTGGTCTTTATTAAGGGTTTCAGGGTCATGACCATCGTAGTCAATATTAGGGGGAGTCGGGGTTACGATGGTCACCGTTGGGAGTAGAGTGGGGGTGGGGTTGGGGTTGTTGAGGGGAGCTGAAGGGGTGGGTCGGGGCCAAGTAGATCATGTCTGGGAGTCAAAATTAGAAGTTTTTATAAGATTTAGTGGTGATTTAAATACAAATATTGAAAAAATTTAAAATAAAACAATATAGAATTGGTAATATTAAACCATTGCAGTATTATATTATTTTAATATGATTTATTTCACAGTGGTTATTTGAACTGTGGATGATACATATTTTTTGATAGTGTGTATTTTACTCTTGTAGTCACTTTAGAAGTTTGATTTATTTGGGTTTAGTCACTTCTTCAAAGCCCCTTCTAGTGAGTATATTAGCCATGAGAGTGTGTCAAGACAGTTGAGATTTTTTCTCATAGTCAACTAAGTGACCTCTTGACCTCCATGCAGTCAATTTTATTACAGGCAGTAAATTGGTTGTTTTGTATATTTTTTCTATTCATTTTACAATGACACAAAATCATATTTTTAGTAAAATTTATCAAATTAAAAATTCAAAAATCAAAGAATATTATTTTCATTTTAATTCTGAAAATAAAAATAAATAATTAATTCCACAAAAAATGATTAAAAAATTCATGGAATTTTATGAAATAATTGATTTTAAAATTCAAAAAATAATCAATATAATTCAAAAAATATATTTTTAATTAAAATCACGAAAATATTGTCCATAATTGTTTTTAGAAATCACAATAATTAAAATATTTTCATTTAACCCACCAAAACCCACATTTTAATAAAAAAATAGAGAATATAAATTCAAATGAAAATATCATCAAATGTCAAACTATACCCCAATTAGAGATCATACTCGTATCAAATTCTAAATTATAGGATGTTTCTAGGTGTTTAAACACAAGCCACATCAAAATCTCTCATAGTTAGATTTTTATTTGTTCTCAAAAAAATTCCATGATTTATCTCTTTGTAAAATAGACAACAAGAATTTTACAATCATGTCAAAATGAAGCATTTTATGAAATTATTTACTGAGAAAAGAAATTATTAGTTTTCCCAGGATTAGAAAACAATATTTATAATAAGGCCCACCTAAATTAAAATACACACTAGAAATCAATGGAACAAAGATTCATTCATTATCAAAAATTTCATGCCTCCTTTATAAAGTCACTCACTGGCCTACATCAATTATAATTCATGTTCCAATTCTATGAGTGATGATAGGTTTAATTTAAGTGGAAATAACCTTAAAAATAGTTAAATTTATTTATCACTATCTCATAGGTTTCAAAAAATAAAGAACCCTTTTTTACTTCATTGATACAAATTAAAAAAATTTCTTATAAATCAATTATCCCCTTATTCATTTGGGTTGAATATTCTCATCTCCTTAATGAATTATGTTTTTACAAGGCTCGTTACTGGAATTTTTTCAATCCATGATTGTATGCATACAACTGATTAAAGCACTTATTGATTTTGCAAAGGGCTTTATTTACACAACACACCCAGTACCCTTGTCTCAGAGATTCACCATGAGATCTAAATTTATCATTTTAATCTACATTAAAATTTCTTATATTAATATCTATTGATTTCTATCTCTAACTTTTTTTATTTTAAAAAAGGTGAGACTCTTAGTTTTGAGTTAAAATTTCTAGTTTCATTAAGTTATAATCATAATTCCACAAAGATCTATCCTATATTACATTATTTCTCAGTTTCAAAATAGAACACCCATAAAAATATTATGTAACATCACTCAAAAATCATAAACCCCTAAAATATTTAGAATAAATGAAAACCTCAGTGATAGAAACGTTATTATCCACTAGTAAATACAAAATTAAGGTAAAAATTGAATCCCAAATACAATCATTTTTTAAAATTATTTTGAACAACTAGATCGTTTTTTTTTGACAAATAATTAAGGAGGATTTTGATGTTTCCATAATTGAAGTAAAACATAGTATAAAGAAAAGAACCCTCTTATATAAAGAGGTAATAATGAAATGAAAAGATTCGGGATATAGAGAATTAGAGTAAATAAAAAAGAAAAATGGAAAATAGGAATAAAATTAATATTTAAGTAAGTGTATAAAGGAAAGAAAGGGAAATGAGAGATGAATATTGAAAATAAATAAGTGAATTATTAAATATAAATAGATAAATGGTGATTAAAAGTGTATAATAATGAGTAGATAGTGGTAGTGAATTTCAGAAAATTAAAAAGATGGTTGATATTTGGATGAAAAATAATAGTACATGGAAGATATAATGATAGATTAATATATGATGATGATTTTTGGAATAATTAATTATAAAGAGTGTATAAAGATAAAGTGGAAAATTTTTCGAATATATTTATTTATAGATATTTCAAATTATGAATAGAATTGAAGAATATAAAATAATTAGATTAATGGTAAAAATTGATGGATGGAGACTTATCTATAATTCCTCTTTCGAGTATCTAGGTGGGAGGAAGCAGAACTAATAATGATTGAGGAAACAAGAAGAAAAAAGAGGAGGTATTTAAGAGAGCTTCAAACTTCCTCTCAATCTTCATTAGTGTCATTGAATTCTCTCAGACCATATCCGATCATTTATATTACTGGTAGGGTTCCTTCTACTACCTTCCCCCAAATCTATGTTTTTTCCTTATATCTTGTACTATTAATTGTTTATCCCTTGTCTTATGGTGTTACCACTCACCACCATCATTCAATTCATCCCTTCACCACTGCTTCCATTTGTGAGTTTCTATTTTTCTACTTAGTCAAAAACACATTTATATGTCCTTCCTGTGGATCAACTCCTAGTCATTGATTTAAATGTTTTTAATATGGTTTTTAAAATATTTAATTTTCATCGAATCTAGTTAATAACCTATGGGTTTTGGTAAAGGAGTATGAATCCCCATTGAGTATGTGCCTTTCACTATTTGTCTTCATTTAATTCATATTATGGGGCTCTAGTTGGATAGGGTGTGAATTAGGTTGAGGATTCGACTCATTCAACCTGGTACTGATCAACATGAGCTTTCATTGGTAACCTATTATTCTTAAGTGTAATATAATGTTCAATAGGAAGCTTCAGTAGTGGTAGAATGGGATCGGGTTCTGTTAGGTTAGCCTCCCATAGTATCAATCAGTCGATCCTAGTAAGGTGTAACATCTTCAGGGGTACCTTGCATCGACTATATTTATGATGGGCTTCATGATTTGATCTTCTTCAACAAGTTCTCCCATCATTTTCCTCCACCCAATAAGATCTATGTTGGATTTCTCTGTAAGTTGGGGTTTCTCAAATACTTGGTTCATGGTGGTTTATTGGTTCTCTGGTGATCTTCTTCCCTTGAAATGGGCTCAATTTTAATTCTTTATATTTAGTCACGATAGCTTTTTGTTTGTGGCAACTTGAAAATTCCAGGAGGAACGCGTTCATTTTTAGTGGTTCTCATGTGGTATCCTTAAAATATCAACTATGGTAATAATACCACAAAAACAAGTTTTCATAGCATCACGCTTTAACCGCACTAAGAAAAATAACTTATAAAGGTAACTTTTACCAGTGCTAAAAAACACTATTAAAAGTACCCCTTTATTAGTGTTTTTTAACATTGATAAAGTTACTCCTTTATCAGCACTTTTTTTAGCGCTGTTAAAGGGATCACCTTTATCAATTCATTTTTTTAAAGCACTGATAAAGATCCCCCTTTATCAGTTCTTTTTTACAAGGACTAGTAAAAGTATATTTTAAAAAAATAAATATTTCATTAAAAATAATATATTAATATATAAATATATTTATATTGATTTAAATATAATATATATTTTTTAAATATGTTTTATATAAATCTAAAAAGGAATTTACACTTAATATATATGATAATTAGTGAAAATGACTTATAAAATAGTCAAAAATATTTTTTTAATTGGGAATTTTCTAAATATTATCAAGTAATATTAATTTAATAACAATTTGAATATAAAAAAAATTAAAATATTAATAAAATATTGAAAATAAGTTGAAAACGTAACTCAAATTTCAAGTAACCATAACTTTTTATCTGAGTTTCTATTTGAGATCTACCACATATCAAGTTAAACCCTGTGATATTTTTTATTACCTCATAAACATAAATAAACCTGTGTCACATTTTTTTAGGACAAAAGTCCTAAAAGTCCTCCAAAACTGAGTTTTTTTTTCGGGATAACCTAATTTTTTAACATTTGATGGATTTTCAGCCTCATTTAAGGGGGTCTTACTCCCATTTTTTGGTGGATATTGAATTTATTTATAGGTATTACATTCATATTGATAATATGGTTTTGAAATTTTATTTTTTTTCACAATGTAATATTATTTATAATCAAATATATAACTATATATACATATTTTTTATATATTCACCCATAAAAAAAATATAAATAAATAATTAAACATATTTACATATAAAATATATTTCTCCACATATTAACCTTATCTAAATATAAAATAATATCTATTTTATTTAAAATAAAAATTTATGAAAATATATATACATATACATATACAATTAATTTATATATAATGTTTACATATATATAAATATATTTCTGTGTGTATTGACAAATATATATGTTTATCTACATATTTTAATATATTTATATAAATATTAATATATAATATATGTAAATAAATATAAATATGTATAATTATATTTATAGATGCACACACATATATAAATATATTTATTTATTTATTTATAAAAACGCACACAAAATGAATTTTTTATGTGTATTTAAATATATATAAATATATAAATATATGGATAAAAAATGTAATGAAATATATATAAATATGCAGATATATCAAAAAAATGAAATGAAAAACAATATTGATGAGTGATAGATTCACGAGCGCATGAGGAGGAGATCTTAGGTTTGAAAACCAATAAAGGCAAGGGTGTGTGGGTGGGGGTGAGAAGGTTCTTAGTACTGATAAAGGGGAGTGGGGAATTCTAATGCTGTTAAAATGGTTCGAGCGCTGGTAATAGGGGGGTCATTCACCCTCCTGATTTGTAGAATTTGTTTATCTATGCTTCTTTTGGAATGGAAAAATGGGTCTTTTAATTGTGCTAGAAACTGCTGATAAAGGACCCTTTTATCTATGATTTTTAGTGTTAATAAAAGGGACCCCATTTTAATAGCGCCATGATTATCAACACTTTTTTAGTTATAATCAAACCCTATTATGTGGTTGTAACCTGTTATCCCCCACTTATAGTTTTTTGGTCGGTTCTCAGTATATAGGAAGTGGGGTCTTACAATAGGTTGAAATTTTCATCTTGTGGTATCTTTATTGTTATGTGCTCACTTGAACAATAGGACACGTGCATTATTCTTGAAATCACTTCTAGAACATGCCATTTATATTTGGCATGGTCACCTCTTCACAACCCATTGCAGAAAGTATAAGTGTCTCATGATCAGTTGAATGTTTATCTCATATTCACTTAAATGATAGTGCACCCTTTATGTAGTTAGTTATCTCATAGTCAATTAAGTTATTGTTTTATATACTTTTTTCTAAAATTCTTGAAAGAAAAAAAACTTTATATTTTAAAAAAAAAATTAAAAATTAAAATTCAAAAATCAAAGAATAATATTTATATCTTAATTCCATTAAGGAAAGTAAATAATTAATTCCACAAAAAAATTAAAAATAAATTTAGGGAATTTGATGAAAGAATTGATTTTATAATTTAAAAAAACATCAATATAATGTAAAAATTGTGTTTTTTATGAACCTCACAAAATTATTGTCCTTCATTTTTTTTAGAAAATACGACGATAAAATTTTTGTTTTGTGTTTGTGTAAATTCTTCTCCACCACTTATAGTCAGTTGGTCGGTTCCTAGTATATAGGAAGTTTAGTCTCACGATAGGTTGAAATTTTCATCTTTTAGTATCTTTTTTGTTATATGTTCACTAGAACAATAGGACACTTGCATTATTATTATGATAAATTCTAGAGAATGCCATTTATTTTGGGCATGGTCACCTCTTCAAAACCTGTTGCGGTAAGTATAAGTGTCTCGCGATCAATTGAATTTTTGTCTCATGATCACTTAAGTGATCGTGCACTCGTCATGTAGATAGTTATCTCATGGTTAGTTAAGTGAGTGTTTCACATATTTTTTCTGCATTTCCTGAAAGAACATAATCATTAGATTTTACTTAAAAAATAAAAAAATTAAAAATTCTATAGTCAAAAAATAATATTTCTATTTTAATTCCATGAATGAAAATAAATAATAAATTCAAAAAAAAATAAAAAACAATTTACAGACTCTGATTAAAGAATTTATTTTAAAATTTAAAAAATCATCAATATAATTTAAAAAGGTTGGTTTTTATAAAACACACCAAACTATTGTCCATAATTTTTTTTGGAAAATATAGTGATAAAAATGTGTTCATTTAAGCCTCTAAAACTCACATTTTAATAAATTTTTAGAGAATGTAATTTTCAAGGAAAATATCATCAAATGTCAAAATATAACCTAATTAGAGCTTATATTCTCATCACAATCTCAATTATTCTACCAAAAAGGATGTGGAAATGTGTGTAAACACTGACCACATCAACCCCACAAACATAAATGTTTGTTTTTCTTCAATTATTTATGTATTTGTAAAATATACAATGATAATTTTACAATCATGTCAAAGTAAATCATGTTAAGACATTTATTTATAGAGAAACAAAATTACGAGGTGGGTCAGGATTTTTAATGAAAATTCATAGTAATTCCTTCCTAAATTAAAATAGACACAAAAAATAAATGAAACATAGATCCATTCTCTATTGAAAATGATATTACTCTTATATAAAGTCACTCACTACCTTACTTCAATTATAATTCAAGATACAATTCAATGAGTGATGACAGATAGATTTAAGTGGAAATAAAACCATAACAAGAGGAAAATTAACTTATCACTCTCTCTTAGATTCCAAAGTTCAAAGATCCATTTTTCATTTCATTGATACAATTCAAAGTATTTTTTTATAAATCAATTGTTCCCATTTTCATTTGGGTTTAAATTCCCTTCACCTTAATGAACTCATTTTTTACATGGACTATTTTTTATTTTTTCCCATCCATGAGCTTGTTAATAGCACTATCAAAATCACTTATTGAGTTTGGAAATGGATTTATTTACACAAAACTCTAAGTTTTCTTGTCTCATATATTGACCATGGGATCCCAATTTTCCATTTTACTCTAGATTCAATGGACATATATTACTCTCCAATCAGTTGGCTCCCTAAGGAGTACTAGTTTCAAACTTGATTCTCCTAGGTTTGAGTCTAAATATCAAGTTTAATTTATTTATAATCCTAATTCCACAATGATTTATCCTATCTTAATCCCTTTACCATTTCCAAAATAGAACATCCATAAAAATTTTATATAACAACACTCAACAATCCTACACCCACAAAAATTTCCAAATTAATAAAAACCCCAATGCCAAGCATGTTATGATCCAAAGGGTATTAAAACATTATGGTATAAAATTAATCCCAAAGATACTCATTTTTTAATGGATTTTAAAAAAAATATCCTTTTTTGAAAAAAAAAATAAGGTGGATTTTTATGTGTCCAGTATTGAAGTAGAACTCAGAACAAAGAGAAAACCCATCTCCCCCACACATAAAACCCAAAATTTTCTCAAATGTTGAATCCTAAGGTGGAAGATAATTACAGCCTCAATAGATTTACAATTCAATAGGTAAAATAATGATTAATGGGTTAAAACAAAGTTCAATAATCATGTTCTCCGCATTTCCTCATCAATTTTAAATATTTTTTTTGAAAAAGACATTTTTTTATTATTATACATAGAAAAAAGATTTTCTACTTTACCTCAAATATAAGAATGATGTAAAATGATATAGAAGAAAAAAATCTAATACAGAGGCATGTTGGGGTTGCTAGCAATATTTTTAGATGCATCTCAATTTGATTTTCAATTTTCTATAAATAATAAAGTTAGAAACATAGTTAAGAAAAAATATTCACAAATTTAAAAACTTCAGATGAAATTACCCCACATATAATTTTCAGCAGCATGCATTAAAACATGAGAAAAATAAAAAATTTAAAAATTAAAAGTGGTACTCTCTTAAATGTAGAGATTTTTATCATCATAGTTCAGCCAATTTCATTGTCACTTTGACCATGGAAAATATTTATATGGTGAGAATGTTCCAGTTCCAAAAAAATAAAAACAAATTATCATTAGTACATGGAAAGAAACACCTTAGAATTAAATTACTAGATGTTGAAGTTTGGAGAGTTTTTATCCAAATGTTTATAGGATGTAGATCCTCTTTGACTTTCAAAATCACCTGAAATTATGATTTGATCAATTAAATGATAAGCTTATCTCCTTTAAACCTATAATAGGACTAGATTAGAAGTTGGAAAAAAAGAAATGGTCTCATTGTTATTCAAAGAATTAGAAAATAAATAAAATAAAACAATGAATCATGGGTTGACTCTTATGAAGAACTAAGTTTATAGTCTTCAGTTAGACATTAGTAAAAGCCCAATTTTCAAGTAAGGATATGGCAGTGAATCCCTTTGGCTTCCCTTCTATTTAATTATTTATTGTATACCCATTGACAATAAATGGGTTGTTATAATTCCCAACCAACTCAAAAACCCATTGTCTAGCACTCTCAGAATGGCAAATGGTCCAATATACTTGGATATTAGTTTTTCCAAAACCAAATTCATCCAGAAGTAAAACTAAAATACCTAGTATCTAATATTTATTTCCTTATTTTTGATGATATATTCATGAAAGTATTTTATTCTTTGTAAATTTGGTAATTCATAGATGATTCTCTCATGATTTCTTTCATCTCATTCAACTCCAAAAATATTCACTCTCCAGCAGACTTAAAATCATAGTTCATGGCCTTAACTACATAATAATACTTATCATAATACTTGGTCATAATATGAAATATATTTAAAAATAGTATCTAGTAGGGATACATGCCAATGAGGGTATTATAGAAACTCCTTATGGACCACAAATATTCATATAATTTGATTGACCAGTCTTTCCAAGAACTTGAGACTATCCTCTAAAAAATTTGTTTAATCTATATTTAAAATTTTAGCATGTACACAAGATTATGGGTGGTAGTTTTTTACATACCTATGATAACACCCATACATTTACATTTAATCCTTGAACATATAATTCTTGAAATGGTTTCCACTGTCCGTGATGAATGCCTTGGTAACTCTAAACATTGAAAACATATATTTTGATGATAAACTTGAAAACACTTGAAGATAGGTTTTTTGGGAGAGAAAAATCCTCAACCCACTTGGATACATAGTCCATATCCATAAGTATGTACTCATTCTCATAATATGATGGTAATTTTACCATAAGGTCCAAATCCTAGATATCAAAAACATCTACACCCAGAACTCCTTTTTGTTCTACTTATGCCTTCAACTAACATTACCCAGCCTCTCTAATTTTTCAAATCATATTACTAGACTCCTAGCATCCTTGAACCAAGTGGTATAATAGAAACCATCTTGAATTACCTTTTGAGTATTATTTTCTCCTCTATAGTGCCCACCCCAAGGTTCTGTGTGATATCTCTCAAGAATGGGAAACATTTCCTCCTCAACCACACATCTCCTAAAAATTCCATCAGCACATCTTTCAAACTGAAAAGGATTATCCAAAAAATTGTAATTCGATTCTGATATGAATGTCTTCCATAGTTTTTGTGAATGATCCTTGGGAATAAAACCTAGAGTAATAAATTTGGTATAGTATCCATGTCATGTATATTGCCTTATCTAAGCAGAAAAATGTTTCTCATGTGCAAATGAAGTGTTAATTTATTTGGGTTCCTCATCTTGTTTATTCGTTAACCTATACAGGTGGTCAATAGACACTTTCTCAAATCATTTATTATCCTTAATTTTCAAATCAATCTCTTGTAGTAGAAGTTTCCATCTCACAATCCTTTTTTTGGAGGCCTTATTTGAGAACAGGTACTTGACACAAAAATAATCTATAAAAATAATAAATATAGACTATAGTTAGACCTAATTTTCATACATAAATGTTACATCTTTTTATATGAATATTCAATACATTTTGAAAATGCATTCTTTAGTACGATAGATGTTTAGTTTCTTTAGAGACTACATACACAATATTCTTATTTTATGAAATATCTTCAACATCTCCCAACAATATCTTACCTCATAGAACTCTTCATTGACATTCCATTCTTAGACTTTTTTTTAAATCTTGGGACCGAAGCCTCATTTTATTATTTAAGCAAAGCAAAGACCTCTTTTAACTGTGTATGGGGAGACCCATTACATAACCCGAAGGCCCAGTGGGCATGTAGCCCATTACATAGCTCGTAGGCCCAAATTTTTGGCCTAATGCCCATTCTGTGAATAGTAACCCAACTGCTACAGTATCAGCCGCCGCTACAGTAACCTGCAGCCGCTACAGTACTCGTCGATCAACAGTACCCACTGCTGCTACAGTACCACTACAGTACTACTACAGTGCCTTCACCCCATGGGTTTTGAACCCCCATTTTTCATATAGCATTATAGGGTGTTTACCACTAAGCCAAACCCCAACTACGACATTCCATACTTAGAACTTTCTTCATATCCTGGGGAAATAAAAGTTAAGAAAATGGGATATAGATTCCTAGTAAAGTTAAACATGGGTTATATCAATTGATGATCATATGAAATCATATGATAGGAATAAGGGTATGAGATCCATATCAAGAATTATAAAATTCATACCCAATTTATCTTTTATCATAAACATGAGTCATGGAACATATTTTTATCATTTGAAAAGTCATGAATCAAAAGAGTGATAAATCATAAAAAATTAATGACGAACTATAATTTCATTTAATAATATAATGGAACCATAATATTTTTATAAAAAGCTTAATATTTAAAGGTTAAATACTGAGATAATCTACTCATAACAAATCAGGTATCAACACATATTTCCAATATCATAATGGATCAGGCATCATCACCCTTTTCCCAAAGTGGATCAAGCAGATCAAATTGATTCCTATAGGGGATAAAGTATGCTGTCTTTTTTAACATATTGAATCAAACGTATCGAATTTTTTCTCATAGTTGATCAAATACATAAACTTGTTTCCCATAATGATCAAAAAATATTTAAAACATTACCCAATTCATTAGAGGGATACATATTTATGGGCTAACACATCACAGAATGAAAACCATACATATGTGTTCCAAAAGATCATAAAACATTCATCATCTCATAACATCATAACCCATGTAAATAATTTCTTAAACATTTCATAAATTAATGATGATGGAAAATTCCATTCATACTGGGTGCACTTTCAAATTTTTGGTAAAAATTGAAAAGTACAACATTTTTAAAATGAAAACAAGATTCCTTTTTATTTTTCTTAAATTTAAATCACACAAAAAATGGTTTAAACATTCATAGGATAATATTAAATAAATTATTGAAAACATTTTAATAAAATAAGGATATAGAAGAAAAATTATTTTCGACTGAAGAGAGAAATAATGTAGGTTTTTCTTAAAAACATTCATTCTATCTATTGAGTTCTTAAAGTGAGGAAATTGAAATGAAAACATGTATTATTCATAAGTAACCATAGTATAAGAAAAAGTAAATTGATTTATCAGGTACAGATCATATATTTTCCTCAATGGAATTTTAAGAATAAATAATCCTGATTGAAATTTCATTGAAACATAAATCCTTTGGTAAATTTTGAATCATAAGACCCATGAAAGAATAACATAAAATGAAACTTGAAATATAATTATAATCATGATAATAATGATATAACATGTCAAATTTCCATTATATACACCTCATAAATAAGGATAGGTTCATAACATCAAAAACATCTCAAAGAGTCCATATTGAGAGTGAGAACCCTTACCTATTTAGTAATATACGAATCAAATCAGTATGAAATAGAAAATACTATATGTATTTTTAAATCCTTATAATTTTCATGAAAATCATCCTAAAATAAAATCAACTGAAGTATATACACTATATAAATAAAACAAGTGTTTAAAATGACATAAGTATCACACAAAAAAGTTACATTGGGAAACCCATTACCTCAAGTATCTTTTTTATTTGTACACTTTTGAACCTAATTTATAATAAATATAGATTTAATATATATGTATTTAATAACCAAATCATATATTTAATACAAGCATGATTTACTTATGAAATCTTATCACCCGTTTATCAATATTTTGTTATTAAAATCATTGCTTTTTTTATAACTACTTTATTTTTCTTGTATGTTTCGGTTCAAAAGTCCCGGTCCTCATACATTGATCATGGTTTCATCATCTAAATAATATAAAACATGATATAAATATCATATATATTCACTAAATATATTAATATTCCTCCATAAATGTTATAAATAGAAAACAATAATTACATCATTCATGGAGATGGTAGGTAATACGTACGCATAAACAATGTTTCCATTTTTCAATGGATAGAAAGAAAGAAAGATAAATAAAAATTCACCCTTAAAATGTAACACCCCAAGATTTCATAGTACGTTATTTCTTAAAAGTAATTCAATAACTTGCACTACACGCAACACTGAGTTCAAGGGCACCACAACTTACCAAACTAGCTCTTCAAAAGCAGTTATGAATAGTATTAACTTAACTTTTAACTATATATAATCCTTATAATTTTAGAATCCATATTATGAGTTTCTTAGACATAATTCATTTTTTCAGATAAAAGAAGTATTTTTCAAAAAAAATGCACTTTTATCGCCTTTTGATGGTGAACCCTTTTTAAATCTAGTATTTGAAACTTTTATATATTCTATTTGACATAATAAACATCTTCTTTAGAATCAAGACATAATAATTTAGTTTCAATAAATTTTTGGCATTTTTTTTATAACTTTTATATTTGGGTGAATAGTGAAAAATACTATATTTTAACTGAAAACAAATTTTTTAATCAAAATAATTTATAGTGTTAAATTGTACATTTTAATGGTTTGAAAGTTTAAATAGATTATATTTTTACCATTTAATCCAATGCTGGTCATTTTTAGTAATTTCACATTGAGATTGGACATAAACAAGTGTCAATCTTTTGATAGATAATGTTTCTTAAAAATACGCCTTTTGGTTTTGAAAACGGGAATTAATTTTAAATTAATAAATGAAACTTCTATGTTTTTAATTTGGTAAAATGGACTTCATTTTTGGATTCAGAATATCAAAATTATCTTAGGGTGAATTTTTGGTATTTTTCTGAAAACATTCAATTTTTGATGAATAGTGAAAAACACTAAGTTATAGTTTAAAACCGAAATTTTATTTAAATTATTATTTATTAATTTAAATTTATTTTAGGTCAAAATATATACATAATACCTATATAAGTTCAATGTAATTCATTGGAGTCAGTTTATAATAATTTTAGATATATAAAAAATTTATTGAAATTTTCACCGTCTTTTACCCACCTCCTAGGAGAATTTGCTAATTCACATATAACTTAATTTTACCGCTTATGTGAGTGGAATTTCAAAAATCTGAGAGACACAGTTAATATAAATGAGTAAAATGTGGTTTAATAAGATAAAAATATTTTTTGGTGAATAGTAACTTTTTTACTTTTATTTACCACGGTTAAAAGTAAATAGAGTAATTAAGGGTAAAATGATATTATTATTACCCTAACACATGTTCTAATTCTATTGGCTAAGTATATTTCGACCACAAACAACGTTAGGAATAAAATATGAACCTCTTTGGTCCACTTGGATTAGATTAGGACATTTATTATTATTTAATTCAAAGAAGAGTTAAAAAAGTTAAAATCAATGTTTAATAACTAAAACATTTTTAATATTTGGTTATACATAAGATAAATTCGATTATAAATATTAATTAGAAATATAAAAAGATTTCCTACATAATGGAATTTTATTTATAATTTTTAGACATTGAATAATTAAATTTATTTATGACACAATGATGATGGAGTGTTTTCCTTATTAAGAAAAGAATCAAATAACTGGTATTATAAATGTTAAAATAAATGTAATTTAAAAGTTTTGATGTCATACACGAATTTTACTAGTTAATATGACATGTTAGTATTGATTAAATGAATTTGGTTCGAATTAATAAAGTTATAAGACTTTAACAAAAATCAATTATTAAATAGTGTCAAAATTGACATAAAGGAGTTTTTAAAACAAATATTATATTATTAATTGATATAATATTCCTAAAAATCTAAGGTTCTTCCAAAGGACTTATATAATGATAGGTATGTCATTAATGAACTAATTGGGTCTCTCTTGGAAGCTTATAGTAAGTTTATTAACCAAATTATATAAAAATACATAGAGACATGGTAAATGTCAAACTAATTAACTAAGAATTAAATCTAAAATATAAGGTTAATATAGTGAAAAAAACCTGTCTAAAACCTATTTATTGAGTGGATTTATATAAATCCCTACCTTAGACTAGAAATAAATTAGTTTGGAGCCATTATAAACCGAATATGAATTTATTATAAAATAATATTTTATGTTTTTCCTACGGTGCCCCTCACCCCTCTTATAAAAGAGAACTCCCCCTTATCTCAAATTCATACCTTCAAAGCCTTTTGGTTCGGAAAAAACTGGCCCAAATATCCTCTAAACTTCCCTCAATTCAACCTAGAGGCCTTAGTTTGATCATAAATCCAACCTAAGCAGCCCTTTTGATCAAATCAAAAGGAAGAACCCGAAGAAGAGGTAATGTTTTCACCACCCTCTTTCAAGTTCCTTTCTTCTTCCACTTATTCTTTATTTGATATTTACATTATAAAATAATAACTCCAGTATCTTATATATACTGTTATGTTATTATAAATATGGTACAACCATATTCAGTATTCTATCCATCCTTTTAATGACATGTCACCACACGTGCATACGTACGACTTACCGTCTCCACATCATGGTGTAATTGTTATTCAAAACATTATTATTTGAATTGGTATAATAATGATGTGTAATTTATGTAAATAATAAATATAACATGATAATGATTCTGTATATATGATATACCATCCAATTATATATTATTTTAATATCAAAATAATGATATTATTGCTCGTGCGTACGTACGGACTACCGTCTCCACGAATGTGATGAGATTAATTCCCCATCATATCCATTCAAGTATAATTCTCATTTGATGATTAAAAATAATTTTTAAGGACTTTATATCATTCTGGATATGAATAAGATACAACTTATCCATAACAAACATAGCTTATGTAACAAAACATATAAGTTAACACCCTAAATGAAGATAATACTAAGATATTATTAACAAAGCAATGTTAAAAGATCGTATATGATATCATATTAATGTATATTATTATTGTATAATTTAATAACAATTATTTCACCATTATATAGGAGGTTAAACTACCCTCGACCAAGGAAATGTGCAAGGTAAGGGTTTATTTCACAATCTCTTCATTATTCGAGGTTGTTTATACGTAATTATCTACTGGGACCTCTTTATCATCCACATCCATGTTTCTTAAAATTCTATTCCAATTTTTTTTTAATATTTACTAGAATATGTGTTAAAGTCATTTATACCCTTTTTTGACTTTTTATAAAATGGTTTTAAAGGAATCTTTCGATCATTTTCCAGAAAAGGTCCTTTTTAACATTTTTGACAAAATTAAGGTAAGAATGTCATTTTTAACTTATACAGCTGGTGCAGATATTTTATGCAATTATAAAATCGTCTAAGCTTCCCTTAAAAGCTTATAAAAATATTTTCAAATTAAATTTTTTCTTTATAATTATGTGACTCTTAAATAATTTCAAAATAGAAAGCGATATTTCTCTAAAAAAGATTTTGATTTCATCTATGTCAACATCCTTTGATGGATTTTAAGCTTATTTGAAGTCGATTTATTATGATACAAAACTTACATATTATATTAAAGGTTTTGTGATATGTTTGACTGTGTATGTGCTATTTTTATACCATTCATAGTTTATGGTTAAAGTATTGACATTTCTTATTCTAGTTTTAATACGAATGTTTATGATATGTTTAAACCTTTTCATATGAGGAATGTATTAGACTTAGTAAGTGATGGGTGGAGCTCGCTATAGCTCCTCGATGCATCGGTAGGTCTCATGAGACAACTAGACATGGAATTGGCCGAGGCCCTTTCCCAATTTGATATATGGTTTTGGCCGAGTCCTTAATCATTTTTAGACATCTTGGTCGAGGCCTTGACAAAATGTTTCAGAATGTCCGGTATTATACATTCCCTCATTATGGAAATAATATTGATGGTTCATGTGGTCATTCGACTAGTAGAATACCCATGATTATGTTTTATTATCGCATTATTTACTTAGTTCATATTCTTTCCATAAAAGTATTCATGTTTATTATTGGTAAAGGCATGTGGTATCAATTATTCACCATGCTTAATATTTTTGTCATTTTCCATTGTATTTCTTACACTTACTGAGCATTTGAGCTCACCCATTTCTATGTTTTATTTTTCCCAGGATTCCAAGAAGTGTATTGTGATTGATATGCAGGGTTAAGACAAGGGAATAATAGCATTCATAAAGGATTATTTATGTTGTTTTGTATGTTATAAAGTGTAATGTAACATTCATGTATGTAATCTATTTTCCAAGACTGCTAAACCGATCGTTCCTTTAGGACTTGATTCCTTGTAATCATGCCAGTGTATTAAAATAATGCACCGTCTCAGGGTAATTGGGGTTAGGGAACTATAGTTGGTATCAGAGGAAGTTTAGCAATAACCTTGGAAGATAGATTTAGATAAACTCTGATTAGAGAACATAGACCTAAGATAGACATTGAGGATTAATATAGAAGGACTTCCTAGAATTTTGGTAATGTAGAGATTTTGTGAGTTTTCCAAGAAAATACATCCCTGTTTGGATACGAGTAGGTAGAGGCCTCTTTGGCACAGATGTACCTATGGGTAAAACCCTAAAACACCGCTTTGAGCTAGAATCGAATGGGAACTGGTGCATGACAACGGGACTTGCTGCACTCTTGGTTACGACACTCCCGGGGGATGTTATTAGGATAATTCTCATTTTCTTTAAAAATAATTATGAAGGATATAAGAGTATATACCTCCTCAAAGAAAATATTTTTATAGAATATATCCATAAACTGTTTAATTTATGTTAGGTATTTTACAAGTTTGTAATTATTCATTGCAATTCATAAACTAACCTAGTGTATGCCATTGTATAGAAATGGCACCCAGTAGAAGGAATGTGAACTCCAGTAATACGTATGATCCAAAGAGTAAGAAGGATCATATCTTTCATGGTATTAACCCAACATTAAGAAGAGAAATAGTCTCCCATATATTCTCAACATATGAAGAAATAGTATCATGTGTTAATAAGATAAGTAAGGAATTCTATGAGTCATATGGCTTTAAAGGGAAGCAATAGAAGAAAAGGATGGAAGAGAGAAAGATGGATAAAGGGAAGAGGGAAAAGAATAATTTTCCCATATGTGATAACTGTGGGAAGAAACACCCTAAAACTTGCCTGAAGGGAATGAGAGTTTGTTATAAGTGTAGAGAAAAGGACACCAAGTACGTGACTGCAAGGGTAAGAAAAAGGTTTCAAATGTACAGTTCTACATCTGTAAGGAGTTAGGACACTACGCAAACAAATGTTCAAATCATCATAGTATGCCCCAAATGATGCTATTGGATAATAATAAAGTTATGATAATACCACAGATGAGGGGGAATGATTAGATTTCTTATGTTGTTATTAAATAATTATGTCATTTTATTGTTGTATCAACGATGTACTGGTTATAATAATTATGGAAAATATAAGGATTTTACTGCAGTACTATTTCATTAAGGACTTGAGATTGTGTGGAACCAAGAAAAGTGACTCAATAGCAGGTTAAATATTTGGAAAATATATGGTTGAGAGAAAGATAAACCATAATATGGTTCTGATACTGAGGTAGTGATTTTGGAATAATACATGATTGATTTGGATAAATTATATTATATATTCTTGACTACCTTGATATTGATTAATGATTAGTATATTCCATCATTGTTTGAGTTTACAACATTTTTGGATAGAAGGAGTATATACAGTATTCTATAATGAATAAGGGAGAATGAATGTAATCAATATGGTTTTATGGTAATTTAGGATTTTGTGGTGTTTTAAAAGAATACATGATGGAGGTGTTCACATGTTATTCCGTGGAAAAAAGGATCTTCACTGTGTTTATCTTCCCTATAAATTTTGGACTGTGAGTTTGGACAGAAGTATTTTGGATAAGTCTAGTTTGAGATTCTAATTGGATTTCCATAAAAAGGAAAACCTGGAGGTCAGGCAGCAACCCGTCAAGTTCGGTAAGGTCGCGAGACTTGAACCCGCAACCGAAGGAAGACAAGGGTGTATCACCTACCACTGACCCACGTGATGTCCTGGATTGAATAATGTAGTTTTTTTAAAGGTTCTGGTTGATGAATTATAAATTCATTTTTTTTGGAACCCTATACGAACAGGATAAATAGAATTTTGTTTATGTTCTATTATATTTTAAAGTGAAAGATGAGTTTGTGGTAGAAATTAGTTAAAGGATGGAACTCCACTTGACAAGTATACATTTTCTTTTTCTACTATTATTCTATGAAGAAAACAATTCTTAAACTTTAGGTAAGGCATCTTAAAACCAAAAATGTGTTATCCTAATACCTTATGTTTTGTTGAACCGATGGTATTTTAAATCATCATAGATTGGTGGCTTTGAGGCCCACAATTCTACAATTATTTGTGATTGATGGCCATAATCACTCCCTATAAATATTTACGTTTTTCCTCTAATTATGTGTCTCTAATTTCCACCAATTTTCTCCTAATCGAGATCATAATTTGGTGGTGACTTTTTCATTCCCCTTTTCCTCTTATTAAAACTAAATTTTATTAACCCAAATTCCGATGTGGATTTTCCCACTAAGATATTTTCTATTTTCAACCTTTTATTTACGAAGAACAATTTCAAATTACGAGGATGAAATTTATTGAAGGAGGGAAGAATGTAACACCCCAGGATTTAATAGTATGTTATTTCTTCAAAGTAATTCAATAACTTTCACTACACACAACACCGAGTTCAAGCGCACCACAACTTACCAAACTAGCCGTTCAAAAGCGGTTATGAATAGTATTAACTGAATTTTGAACTATATATAATCCTTATAATTTTAGAATCCATATTATGAGTTTCTTATACATAATTCATTTTTTTCAGATAAAAGAAGTATTTTTCAAAAAATTCACTTTTACCGCCTTTTAATGGTGAACCCTTTTTAAATCCAATATTTGAAACTTTTATATGTTCTATTTGACATAATAAACTTCTTCTTTAGAATCGGGACATAAGAATTTAGTTTCAATAAATTTTTGGCATTTTTATGATAACTTTCATATTTGGGTGAATAGTAAAAAAATACTATATTTTAACTGAAAACAACTTTTTTAATCAAAATAATGTATAGTGTTAAATTATAAATTTTAATGGTTTGAAAGTATAAATATATTATATTTTTACCATTTAATCCGATTCTGTTCGTTTTAAGTAATTTCACTTTGAGATTGGACATAAAGAAGTGTAAATCTTTGGATAGATAATGTTTCTTAAAAATATGCCTTTTGGTTTTGAAAACGGGAATTAATTTTAAATTAATAAATTCAACTTATATGTTTTCAATTTGGTAAAATGGACTTAATTTTTGGATTCAGAATATCGAAATTATATTTGGGTGAATTTTTGGTATTTTTTTGAAAACTTTCAATTTTTGATGAATAGTGAAAACACTGAGTTATAGTTTAAAACTGAAATTTTATTTAAATAATTATTTATTTAATATAAATTTATTTTAGGTAAAAAGAGATACATAATACCTATATAACTTCGATGTAATTCATTTGAGTGAGTTTATAATAATTTTAGATATATAAAAAAAATTTTGAACTTTTCACCGTCTTTTACCCACCTCCTAGGAGAATTTTCTAATTCATATATAACTTAATTTTACTGCTTTTGTGAGTGGAATTTCGAAAATCAAAGAGACATAGTTAATATCAAGGATTAAAATGTGGTTCAATAAGATAAAAATAATTTTTGGTGAATAGTAACTTTTTACTTTTATTTACCACGGTTAAAAGTAAATAGGGTAATTAAGGGTAAAAATGATATTATTATTACCCTAACACATTTTATAATTCTATTGTATAAGTATATTTCGACCAAAAACAACCTTAGGAATAAAATATGAACCTCTTTGGTCCACTTATATTAGATTAGAACATTTATTATTATTTAATTCAAAGAAGAGTTAAAAAAGTTAAAATCAAAGTTTAATAACTAAAACATTTTTAATATAGGGTTATACATAAGATAAATTCGATTATAAATATTATTTAAAAAGATAAAAATATTTCCTACATAATGTAATTTTATTTATAATTTTTAGACATTGAATAATTAAATTTATTTATGACACATTGATGATGTAGTATTTTTCTTATTAATGAAAGAATCAAATAATTGGTATTATAAATTTTAAAATAAATGTAATTTGAATGTTTTGATGACATAAACGAATTTTATTTGTTAATATGACATGTTAGGATTGATTAAATTAATTTGGTTTGAATTAATAAAGTTTTTAAGACTAAAAAAAATCAATTATTAAATAGTGTCAAAATTGACATAAAGGAGTTTTTAAAACAAATACTATAATATTAATTGATAAAATATTCCTAAAAATCTAAGGTTCTTCCAAAGTACTTATATGATGATAGGTATGTCATTAATTAACAACTTGGGGTTCTCTTGGCATCTTATAGTAAGTTTATTAACCAAATAATATAAAAATACAAAGAGACATGGTAAATGTCAAACTAATTAATTAAGAATTAAATCTAAACGATAAGGTTAATATAGTGACCCAAACCTGTCTAAAACCTATTGGTTGAGTGTATTTATACCCATACCCACCTTAGACTAAAAATAAATCAGTTTAGTGCCATTATAAACCTAATATGAATTTATTATAAAAAAATATTTTAAGTTTTTTCTAAGGTCCCCTTCACCCCTCTTATAAAAAAGAACTCCCCCTTATCTCAAATTCATACCTTCAAAGCCTTTTGGATCAGCCAACCCCTGCCCAAATATCCTCTCAACTTCCCTCAATTCATCCTAGAGGCCTTAGTTTTATCAGAAATCCAACCTAAGGATCCCTTTTGATCAAATCAAAAGGAAGAACCCGAAGAAGAGGTAATGTTTTCACCACCCTCTTTCAAGTTCCTTTCTTCTTCCACTTCTTCTTTCTTTGATATTTCCATTATAAAATAATAACTCTAGTATCTAATATATACTATGATGTTATTATAAATATGGTACAACAATATTCAGTATTCTATCCATCCTTCGAATGACATGTCACCAAACGTGCGTATGTACGGCTTACCGTCTCTACATCGTGGTGTAATTGTTATTCAAAACATTATTATTTGGATGGGTATGAAAATGATGTGTAATTGATGTAAATAATAAATATAACATGATAATGATTCTGTATATATGATATTCCATCCAATTATATATTATTTTTAATATCAAAAGAATGATATTATCCCTTGTGTGTACGTACGGACTACCGTCTCCACGAACGCGATAAGATTCATTCCCCATCGTATCTATTCAAGTCAAATTCTCATCTGATGATTAAAAATAATTTTTAAGGACTTGACATCATTCTGGATATGAATAAGATACAACCTATCCATAAAAAACATGGCTTATGTAACAAAACATATAAGTTAACACCTGAAATGACGATAATACTAAGATATTATTAACAAAGCAATGTTAAAAGATCATATATGATATCATATTAATGTATATTATTCTTGTATAATTTAATAAAACTTATTTCACCATTATACAGGAGGTTAAACTTCCCTCGACCAAGGAAAAGTACAAGGTAAGGTTTTATTTCAAAATCTCTTCATTATTCGAGGTTGTTTATACGTAATTATCTACTGGGACCTCTTTATCATCCACATCCATGTTTCTTAAAATTTTATTTCAAAACATTTTTACTATTTACTAGAATATGGGTTAAAGTAATTTATACCCTTTTCTGACTTTATATACAATGGTTTGAAAGGAATCTTTCCGTCATTTTCTAAACAAGGTCCTTTTTAACCTTTTCGACAAAATTAAGGTAAGAATGTATTTTTTAACTTATACAGCGGGTGCGGCTATTTTACGCCCTTATAAAATCATCAAATCTTCCCTTACAAGCTTATAAAAATATTTTCAGATTAAATGTTTTCTTTATAATTATGTGACTCTTAAATAATTTCAAAATAGAAAGCGGTATTTCTCTAAAAAGGATTTTTATTTCATCTATGTCAACATCCTTTGATAGATTTCAAGTTTATTTGAAGTTGATTTATTATGATACAAAACTTCTATATTTTATTAAAGGTTTTGTGATATGTTTGACTGTGGATGTTCTATTTTTATACCATTCATGGTTTATGATTAAAGTATTGGCATTTCGTATGCTAGTTTTAATACGAATGTTTATCATATGTTTAAACCTTTTTGTATGAGGAACGTATTGGACTTAGTAAGTGACGGGTGGAGCCCTATATAGCTTCTCGATGCATTGGTAGGTCTCATGAGACAACTATACGTGGAATTTGCCGAGGCCCTTTCCTGATTTGATATATGGTTTGGGCCGAGGCCTTAATCATTTTTAGATGTCTTGGTCAAGGCCTTGACAAAATGTTTCAGAATGTCCAGCATTATACATTCCCTCATTGTGGAAATAATATTTATGGTTCATGTGGTAATTCGACTAGTAGAATACCCATGATTATGTTTTTTTATGGAATTATTTACTCAGTTCATATTCTTGCCATAAAAGTATTCATGTTTATTATTGGTAAAGTCATGTGGTATCAATTATTCACCATGCTTAATATTTATGTCATTTCCCGCTATATTGCTTACCCTTACTGAGCGTTTGAGCTCACCCCTTTCTATGTTTAATTTTTCCCAGGATTCCAAAAAGTGTATTGTGATTGATATACAGGGTTAAGCCAAGGGAATAATGGCGTTCATAAAGGATTATTTATGTTGTTTTGTATGTTATAAAGTGTAATGTAACATTCATTTATGTAATCTATTTTCCAAGACTGCTAAACCGATCGGTCCTTTGGGACTTGATTCCTTGTAATCATGCCAATGTATTAAAATAATGTACCGACTCTGGTTAACTAGGGTCGAGGCATTACAGTTTGTATTAGAGGAAGTTTAGTAATAACCTTGGAAGCTAGATTTAGATAAACTCTGATTAGAGAACGTAGACCTAAGATAGACATTGAGGATTAGTATAGGACTTCCTAGAATTTTGGTAATATAGAGATTTTGTGAGTTTTCCAAGAAAATACATCCCTGTATGGATACGAGTAGGTAGAGGCGGCTCTGGCACAGATGTACCTAGGGGTAAAACCCAAAAACACCGCTTTGAGCTAGACTCGAATGGGAACTGGTGCATGACAACGGGCCTTTCTACACTCTTGGTTACGACACTCCTGGGGGATATGCTTAGTATAATTATCATTTTCTTTACAAATAATTATGAAGGATCTGCGAGTATATACCTCCTAAAAGAAAATGTTTTTATGGATTATATCCATAAACTGTTTAATTTATGTTAGGTATTTTACAAGTTTGGAATTATTCATTGCAATTCATAAACTGACCTAGTGTATGCCATTGTATAGAAATGGTGCCCAATAGAAGGAATGTGAAATCCAGCAATACGTATGATCGAAAGAGTAAGAAGGATCATATCTTTCATGGTATTAAGCCAACATTAATAAGGGAAACAGTCTCCCATGTATTCTCAACATTTGAAGAAATAGTATCATGTGTTAATAAGATAAGCAAAGAATTATCAGCGTCCTATGGCTTTGCAGGGAAGCAAGAGAAGAAAAGGATAGAAGAGAGAAATATGGATAAAGGGAAGAGGGAAAAGAAGAATTTTCCGATATGTGATAACTGTGGGAATAAACACCCTGAAACTTTCCTGAAGGGAATGGGAGTTTATTATAAGTGTGGAGAAAAGGACACCAAGTACGTGACTACAAGGGTAAGAAAAAGGTTTCAAATGTACAATGCTTCATCTGCAAGGAGTTGGGACACTATGCAAACCAATGTTCAAATCATCAGAGTATGACCCAAATGATTCTATTGGATAATAATCAAGTTATGATACTACCATAGATGAGGAGGAATGATTAGATTTCTTATGCTGTTATTAAAGAATTATTTCATTTGAGTGTTGTATCAATGATGTACTGGTTATAATAATTATGGAATATATAAGGATTGTACTGCAGTACTACTTAATTAAGGACTTGAGATTGTGTGGAACCAAGAAAAGTGACTCAATAGCAGGTTAAATGTTTGGAAAATATATGGTTGAGAGAAAGATAAACCATAATATGGTTCTGATACCGAGGTAGTGATTTTGGAATAATACGTGATTGATTTGGATAAATTATATTTGATATTCTTGACCACCTTGAAACTGATTAATGATTTGTATATTCCATCATTGTTTGAGTTTACAACATTTTTGTATAGAAGGAGTATATCTAGTATTCCATAATGAATAAGGGAGCATGAATGTAATCAATATGGTTTTATGGTAATTCAGGATGTTGTAGTGTTTTAAAATAATACATGATAAAGGTGTTCACATGTTATTCTGTGGAAAAAAGGATTTTCAGTGTATTTATCTTCCCTATAAATTTTGGACTGTGAGTTTGGACAGAAGTATTTTGGATAAGTCTAGTTTGAGATTATTTTTGGATTTCCATAAAAAGGACAACCTAGAGGTCGGGCGGTAACCTGTCGCGTCCGGCAAGGTTGCGAGACTTGAACCCGCAACCGAAGGGCGACAAGGGTGTATCACCTACCACTAACCCACATGATGTCCTGGATTGAATAATGTATTTTTTTAAAGGGTCTTGTTTATAAATTATAAATTCATTTTTTTGGAACCCTATATGAATAGGATAAATAGAATATTTTTTAAGTTCTATTATCTTTTAAATTGAAAGATGAGTTTGTGGTATAAATTAGTTAAAGGATGGAACTCTACTTGACAAGTATACATTTTATTTTTCTTCTATTATTCTGTGAAGAAATAAATTCTTAAACTTTATGTAAGGCATCTTAAAACCAAAAATGTGTTATCCTAATACCTTATGTTTTGTTGAACCGATGGTATTTTAAATCATCATAGATTGGTGGATTTGAGGCCCACATTTCTACATTTTTTTGTGATTGATGACCACAATCAATCCCTATAAATATTTACATTTTTCCTCCAATTTTGTGTCTCTAATTTCCACCAATGTTCTCCTAATCGAGATCATAATTTTTTGGTGACTTTTTCATTCCCCTTTTCCTCTTATTAAAACTAAATTTTATTAACCCAAATTCTGATGTGGGTTTTCCCACAAAGATATTTTATATTTTCAACCTTTTATTTTCGAAGAAAAATTTAAAATTATAAGGACACAATTTATTGAAGGAGTTAAGAATGTAACACCCCAAGATTTCATAGTACGTTATTTCTTCAAAGTAATTTAATAACTTGCACTACACACAACACTGAGTTCAAGCGCACCACGACTTTCCAAATTATCCGTTCAAAAATGGTTATGAATAGTATTAACTGAATTTTGAACTATATATAATCCTTATAATTTTAGAATCCATATTACGAGTTTCTTAGACATAATTCATTTTTTTCAGATAAAAGAAGTATTTTTCAAAAAATGAACCTTTACCTCCTTTTAATGGTGAACCATTTTTAAATCCGATATTTGAAACTTTTATATATTCTATTTGACATAATAAACTTCTTATTTAGAATAATGACATAATAATTTTGTTTCATTAAATTTTTGGCATTTTTCTGATAACATTCATATTTGGGTGAATAGTGAAAAATACTATATTTTAACTGAAAACAACTTTTTTAATCAAAATAATTTAAAGTGTTAAATTATACATTTTAATGGTTTGAAAGTATAAATAGATTATATTTTTACCATTTAATCTAATGCTGGTCATTTTAAGTAATTTCACTTTGAGATTGGACATAAACAAGTGTCAATCTTTTGATAGATAATGTTTCTTAAAAATACGCCTTTTGGTTTTGAAAATGGGAATTAATTTTAAATTAATAAATGAAACTTCTATGTTTTGAATTTTTTAAAATGGACTTCATTTTTGGATTCGGAATATCAAAATTAGATTAGGGTTAATTTTTGGTATTTTTCTGAAAACATTCAATTTTTGATGAATAGTGAAAAACACTGAGTTATAGTTTAAAACTGAAATTTTATTTAAATATTTATTTATTTAATTTAAATTTATTTTAGGTCAAAATATATACATAATACATATATAAGTTCAATTTAATTCATTGGATTCAGTATATAATAATTTTAGATATGTAAAAATTTTATTGAACTTTTCACTGTCTTTTACCCACCTCTTAGGAGAATTTGCGAATTCACATATAACTTAATTTTACCGCTTCTGTGAGTGGAATTTCAAAAATCCGAGGGACGCGGTTAATATCAATGAGTAAAATGTGGTTTAATAATATAATAATAATTTTTGACGAATAGTAACTTTTTACTTTTATTTACCACGGTTAAAAATAAATAGGGTAATTAAGGGTAAAAATGATATTATTATTACCCTAACACATTTTATAATTCTATTGGATAAGTATAGTTCGACCAAAAACAACCTTATAAATAAAAATATGAACCTCTTTGGTCCACTTGGGTTAGATTATGACATTTATTATTATTTAATTCGAAGAAAAGTTAAAAAAGTTAAAATCAAAGTTTAATAACTAAAACATTTTTAATATAGGTTTATACATAAGATAAATTAGATTATAAATATTAATTAGAAATATAAAAATATTTCATACATAATGGTATTTTATTTATAATTTTTAGACATTGGATAATTAAATCTATTTATGACACAATGATGATGCAGTATTTTCCTTATTAATGAAAGAATCAAATAATTGGTATTATAAATGTTAAAATAAATGTAATTTGAAAGGTTTGATGCCATACACGAATTTTATTGTTTAATATGACATGTTAGTAATGATTAAATGAATTTGTTTTGAATTAATAAAGTTTTTAAGACTAACAAAAATCAATTATTAAATAGTGTCAAAATTGACATAAATAAGTTTTTAAATCAAATATTATATTGTAAATTGATATAATATTCCTAAAAATCTAAATTTCGTCCAAAGTACTTATATGATGATAGTTATGTCATCAATGAACTACTTGGGGTTCGCTTGGCAGCTTATAGTAAGTTTATTAACCAAATAATATAAAAATACAAGGAGACATGGTAAATGTCAAACTAATTAACTAAGAATTAAATCTAAAATATAAGGTTAATATAGTGACCCAAAACTATCTAAAACCTATTGGTTGAGTGGATTTATACCCATACCTACCTTATCCTAGAAATAAATCAGTTTTGAGCCATTAGAAACTGAATATGAATTTATTATAAAATAATATTTTAAGTTTTTCCTAAGGTGCCCCTCACCCCTCTTATAAAATGGCACTCTCCCTTCTATAAAATTCATACATTCAAAGCCTTTTGGTTCGGCCAACCCCTTCCCAAATATCCTCTCAACTTTCCTCAATTCAACCTAGAGTCCTTAGTTTGATCAGAAAGCCAACCTAAGGAGCCCTTTAGATCAAATCAAAAGGAAGAACCCAAAGAAGAGGTATTGTTTTCACCACCCTCTTTCAAGTTGCTTTCTTCTTCCACTTCTTCTTTCTTTGATATTTCCATTCTAAAATAATAACTCCAGTATCTTCTATATACTGTGATGTTATTATAAATATGGTACAACCATATTCAGTATTCTATCCATCCTTTGAATGACATGTCACCATACGTGCGTACGTACAGCTTACCGTCTCCACGTCGTGGTGTAATTGTTATTCAAAACATTATTATTTGGATGGGTATGATAATGATGTGTAATTGATATAAATAATAAATATAACATTATAATTATTCTTTATATATGATATACCATCCAATTATATATTATTTTAATATCAAAAGAATGATATTGTCGCTCGTGCGTACGTACGGACTACCATCTCCACGAACGTGATGAGATTCATTCCCCATCATATCCATTCAAGTATAATTCTAATTTGATGATTAAAAATAATGTTTAAGGACTTGATATCATTATGGATATGAATAAGATACAACCTATCCATAACAAACATGTATTATGTAACAAAACATATAAGTTAACACCCGAAACGACGATAATACTAAGATATTATTAACAAAGCAATGTTAAAAGATCATATGTGATATCATATTAATGTATATGATTCTTGTATAATTTAATAATAATTATTTCACCATTATACAGAAAGTTAAACTACCCTCGACCAAGGAAAAGTACAAGGTAAGGGTTTATTTCACAATCTCTTCATTATCTGAGGTTGTTTATATGTAATTATCTACTAGGACCTATTTATCATCCACATCCATGTTTCGTAAAATTGTATTCCAAAACATTTTTACTATTTACTATAATATTGGTTAAATTCATTTATACCCTTGTTTGAAATTTTATAAAATGGTTTGAAATGAATCTTTTCACCATTTTCCAAACATGGTCCTTTTTAACCTTTTCGACAAAATTAAGGTAAGAATGTATTTTTTAACTTATACAGTGGGTGCGGCTATTTTATGCCGTTATAAAATTGTCGAAGCTTCCCTTAAAAGCTTATAAAAATATTTTCAAATTAAATTTTTTCTTTATAATTATGTGACTCTTAAATAATTTCAAAATAGAAAGCGATATTTCTCTAAAAAGAATTTTGATTTCATCTTTGTCAACATCCTTTGATGGATTTTAAGTTTATTTGAAGTTGATTTATTATGATACAAAACTTCCATACTGTATTAAAAGTTTTTAGATATGTTTGACTGTGGATGTGCTATTTTTATACCATTCATGGTTTATGGTTAAAGTATTGACATTTCGTATGCTAGTTTTAATACGAATGTTTATGATATGTTTAAACCTTTTCATATGAGGAATGTATTGGACTTAGTAAGTGACGGGTGGAGCCCGCTATAGCTCCTCGATGAATCGGTAGGTCTCATGAGACAACAAGATGTGGAATTGGCTGAGGCCCTTTCTCAATTTGATATATGGTTTTGGCCGATGCCTTAATCATTTTTAGACGTCTTGGCCGAGGCATTGACAAAATGTTTCATAATGTCCGGTATTATACATTCCCTCATTATGGAAATAATATTGATGGTTCATGTGGTCATTCGACTAGTAGAATACCCATGATTATGTTTTATTATGGTATTATTTACTCAGTTAATATTCTTTCCATAAAATTACTCATGTTTATTATTGGTAAAATCATGTGGTATCAATTATTCACCATGCTTAATATTTATGTCATTTTCCGTTGTATTGCTTACCCTTACTGAGCATTTGAGATCACCCCTTTCTATGTTTTATTTTTCCCAGGATTCCAAGAAGTGTATTGTGATTGATATGCAGGGTTAATCTAAGGGAATAATTGAATTCATAAAGTATTATTTTTTTTTGTATGTTATAATGTGTAATGTAACATTCATGTATGTAATCTATTTTCCAAGACTACTAAAATGGTTGGTCCTTCGGGACTTGATTCCTTATAATCATGCCAATGTATTAAAATAATGCACCGACTCTGGGTAACTGGGGTCAGGGAGTTACATAAAAAATTATTATATAGTATATATAATATATATTCAATAAATAAATCCTTATTACCATCCATTTAAATTAGATATGAAAAACAAATCACATCATTTTGTGGAGGTGGTAGTCCACTTGAATGCACGAGCGACGTTATCATTTTCCAAAAGTTTGGACGGTAATAAGGTAGATAAGATATTATCATTCTAAAAGTATAATTATTTCATAAATATCATATATAAATATTTAACTCATCATAATAACCACCCATAAAATATGATTATGGAAAATGAATTGTATCGCTACTTCGAGACGGTTAGTCGTACGTATAACCGAGTGATACTTTCAATCCCCATTTTATGGTAAAGAGGGTGAATTAATGTGGTTTTTTTACATGTGTGTGTTTATTTAGATGTATTTTTATATTTATTTTGGTCTTATATTTTTTTATAGTTTTTTCCTATAGTTTTTGAGATAAATTTAGGGTTTCGGGTCTGATAGCATGTGGTGTATGGTTGATGCATGGTTAGTAGAAACTATGTACCATCCCAGTGGAGACCGTGTAACCTAGATAGTGGAATTTTCCAAGACACATAACTCACCAACCAGGTGTGCAGGATAACCCTAAACCCAAATCAGTTTCCCTATGTAAGGTGCACGGTCGAGCACATGGGCGTGTACCCTCCACCATACAACTGTGTGGCCTCTTATCCCCTTGGAAAGAGGTTCCCCACTGGTTAGCACATGATTTGGAAAACTATGAGGTCTTACCATACATTATGAATGTTTAACTTCTAATTCTACCCTTCCCTAACTTTATCCCCAAACCCCTATTGTCTCACCCCATTTAATCTCTACATCCCTAGGTACACCTCCTCCTTCCTCTTGGATCCCTTGGACCACAATATCTTGGTGGATTTGGTGTGGATCCTTTAAGATATCTTCATTTAAGCCTCTCCTGTCATGTTTTCTTAAAGTGGGATCAACCTTGATTTTTTGGGTTTTATCATGATGGTTATGTTGTGTTCATGGCTTAATAGAGTCTACTCTTGGTGATTATGCAGTTACCACCCATTTTATTGAAGTTTCCAAGATAAAAGTATGTGGTTACATTCTTTAACATTTTTTGATGATTTTATTGTTCTTTCTATGGTTTCTATATGGGTTCTATGATATTTGTGAGTGGTGTGAAACTGTTTTCAAAGGGTTTTGGTGTGTGTAATGGTTTTAAAGAGATTTTTACTATTAAAAATGGTGGTTTTAATGTGTGATTACTATTTTTGGTTATGTGTATGTGTAAGAGGTGATTCATGTGACATGGGAAAAAGGAATTGAGCATAAATTGAATCCTTGGTAACTAAGTATGGCTGACTATGTCCAGTACGATAAGTAGTCGGGTGGGGAAAATGCATGTTTCCCCTATAAGTATTGATTCTACAACACTAACTAAACATATGATGATAATTGGAGACCACTAAACCTTAGGGTGTGATTCCCCGTGAGTGGCTCATGCATGAGGACACTGGGTTTTGGTTTGTACTCTTCACTAAGGTATGAGGATTCTAGGACCCCACTAACCCTAGTTCTTTAGGGATTTTCCATGGTGCTCATGTGATGTTATTATTCTTATTATGTTTGTTTATGTACATGTTTCTTTTTTTACTTTCATAACGTGTTTCCTTTAAAAAAAACATTTTTTTAAAAACTGTCGTGTTTATTTTTATTATAATGTTATAACTTGGAATATATTTCAGTGGTATCCTACTAGAAATTGGGCACACCCTACATACACCCTTGGGTGTATGTATACCATATTACTTTTGACCTAAATAAAGGAAAGTTGTTCCATGGTGGTGATGGTGGATCTGGTTTATAGTGGTTATTATTTTGGTAGGTGTTGTAGGTGGTGGCATGAAGGTGGTGACCCTATTATTTCATGGATATTTGGTTGCATAGTAGTTTCCCCACCCCATTTTGGTGTTTTGGTTTTTGGTTAAAAAATTAAATGTTTCACTTGTAACATTTGTATTAATTTGGTCATAGTTATTATCTAAAATGTGATTCTTGATTCTGGTGGTTTGTTTTAGATGGTTATTATGGTAGAAATCATTCTCAAATGTGATGTTTTGTGGCCAAGCACTAGTTTCCATCTCATAGAGGTTGGGAATTCCTTTCAGGACTCTCCAAGAGTTGGGTTGGGTTTGGGTTGGATGGAAACCTGTTGGTAAAAAATCCCTCAAGGTATCATTAAATCATTTTTGAGGTGATTGTGTTTATTAACAATGTGGGTCTCCGTGTTGTGTTTGTTCACCAAACAGACCATGATGTATTATTTGATGAAAAAGGGGGTTTACAAGGTGATTTGTCGGGTTCAATAGATATTGTTTTCTATCCATGTTTTATTAAAGAAAATCTACAAAGGAATGTACAATCTGGAGGTGGTACAAAAGAATAGATACAAGGTGGCGCCATTTTCCAGTGTTTGCAAACATTTTGTGGCTGAAAATCATAAAATGGAGAGATGCATTTTTGGCAAAGGGACATGCGCGTAAAATTTAAGTGGTGCACGAAAAATAAATTGTTGCGTGAAATATTTTCATGGTACGTGAAAAAGGAAATAAGTGTGAGAATAATTAGCGTGGTGCACCAAAAATTAACGTGGTTCGCAAAAAATAATATAGTGTGAAAAAAAATGGTGTGGTGCACGAAATAGAGGATTGGTGTTTTTTGCACAAGAGGTGTTTCAAGATCAAAAGTTAGAAAATTGGCAAAGGCATAAGGTGCGTGAAATATTGGAGTAGTGCGCGAAAAAAAATTTTGCGCGAAAGATGTGTTTTTGACACTCAAAGAGGATTACGCGCGGAAGAAAGGTTTTTCGCACGGGGGTCGATTTGGCCTATAAATATGAAGTGAGCCCCTTCATTAGTTGTTGCTCAAGACTTAGAGAGTATCTGAGCTCTAGTGCGTGAAATTGGAGTGAACAAGAGAGTTGCGTGAAAATAAGAAGTTTGTGCATAAAATAACTATTTTCCCGAAAAGAAGAGGGTGTGCAGAAAATAAGACTGTTGCACGAAATATGGATTGCGCACAAAAGAAGAAAAGTATGCGAAGGGCAGGGTAGAGGTTGCACATAAAATAAAAGGTTTCACGAAAAATAAGTGGATATGCGTAAAATATTTGTTGCGCAAAAATTTTATTTCGCGCAAGGCAAAGGAATTACGCGCAAGGTGTAGTAAGGGTTGCACGTAAAAAATTGGGGTTTCCCGGTACACCCGGTGAAAAGTGAGATTCGTCTACGGGTTAAAGTTTTATATCAACAGAGCATCTACCAACAGTTGAAGATAAATATTTCATTAGTGATAATGAAGAGACCTATATGTCTATAAACTGTGAGTGGATCTTCTGAAGAAGTAGTGAGCTCACTTCAGTTGAGATAGCAGTGAGTTCTCAAATTGTGAGTAGTTGTAAACCAGGAGGGACAGTGAGTCCACTCCGAACTTGTAATCAGCAGTGCGCTTATAGTTGAATTGGTACATCGGCACACTACTGGTGTATTCTCCTTAGACGTAGCCCAGTGAGGGTGAACAAAGTAAAAAATTTCTGTGTCCTGTGCATTTTTTAAGTTTTATTCATACTCTGCAATGGGGAGGAGAGAGAAGAGGGTTTTTTCTAACAGAAAAATAAGATCAAAAGGGGTAGTTGTTTTAATATGGCATACCCTGATTCACCCCCTCTTAGGGTATCTTTCCTAGTGGACCAAACAAAACCCAACATAGTTCATGAGAATATGGTATAATATCATGTTTTCTCTTTCTTTGGGTCATTATATTAGGTAGAGTGTGGATATATGGGATATAGGACTATCAATACATGGGGTTATAATTGTGAGTGGGTTGTATGACCAACATACCTCATAATTTGCCTTGGGTCACCATGGGATGTTTAGGATATGTTGTGACTTATCATATAGGTGAGATGTACATGTTTTAGACTGTGAATGGACACTGAGGGGGTGTGGAGTGGTTTTGTTTGTTATTATTCTTATTATGGTTTTTCCTTGACTTGTCTAGGTGTTTTAAATTTATGGTTGTTGAACATTTTCTTGATATTTTTTTATGGTTGCCTTATGTTTGTTGATGGTTGTATCATCATGTCTCCCCAAATACTTCATGTGAAACTGTGGGAAAAAGATAGAGATAGTTCTCCCTCACCAGTTGATTAGAGACTAGTGAAATTAGTTGTTGGGGTTGTCTGGACATTGGATCATGGAGTGGGATTTGTTCCTGCTCATGAAATGGAAGCCAAACTAGGTTTGAGAAGGGACAAGGTTTATGAGTTCTTCAAGAAGAATATGCTTTCTTTCTGGGGTAGCATATATCCCCAGGAGGAAGAGGATTGGATTTAGATGGTTTAATGGATGTTCAAGTTCCTTGATACTCCCAAGGTAGTTAAGGTGATGTTTTATTTGTTCTTCTTGGAAGGTCCTAGTTGATGGTGGTGGGACTCAGTGGTTCGGGTTGGGAATCATGAGTGCATGGGTTGGAAAGTCTTCAAGTTCATATTAAATGATAAGTATTTCCCAAATACGTTGGTCCTTTATATGACTCATAAGTTTCTAGATATCCACCTATAGTATCATACCATTTTGGTGTAAGAAAACTCCTTCACTAAGTTAGTTCAGTTCACACTTATGGTGGTTTCCAATGAATTGCTAAAATCATCGCGGTTTGAAATGGGGTTGTGTTCATACATTTTTTCCAAGGTCATATTGTTTAATTTGAAGACTTATGTAGATTTGGTCAATAAATCCTTGCTAGTATAGATCAATTAGAGTGAAAAATATGGTTTTTCTAGGGTAATTTTAGTAGTGGGCTAGGCCAGTGTTGGTTCATCTGAAAGGAAGATTAAGTGGGATGATTAGGAGAAGAGGGGAGGTGGTATCTTAGTCTATCCATCCTGAATATCTTCATATGTGGCTTTGGATACTGGATCATTCCTATTCCATTAGTGTATATGGTTGGGGAATATGTGGTCAGTGTGTTCATACCCACCCAGACCTTTCCATCTATGTGAAATTATGAGGATCATGCAGTAGTTTTGTAAAGTTACACACCTAAATCAGGGTGGTGTAGGTTCTACAGCCTCTTGTGGAATGTCACCTCATTCATAACCATCCAGGATAACAGGTTCTTAGTTTGGTAATCATGATGGTATGGCTAGATCTATTACTGGATAGAGTCATTATAAATTAAAGAAAAAGGTCAGTAGTCATTCTCATTTCCAAGAAGAGATGAGGCACCTTCATACATTAGATAAGGAACTAGTGGAATCAAATGTGGGACCTACAATTGATAGAGGTACCATTTTCATTGAATCATCTATAGTTGTTTATTTTTTTGATTTTATTCCTTCTAACTCTTTAATTCTCACTAGCATTGAGGATTTTTTGAAATTTCCAATTGAACTCATACCTTATGCAATGGAGTTTGTTATGACACTTGGAATGAAAAGATAGAGAAGGGTTTCAGGTGTCCATCACGATCTCTCACCTTGTTAGGGGTCAAGTTGGAGTGGTATTTTCAGGTTCTGCTAATGAACCTATTTGATGTGATTCTCTATATGGATTGGATGGTGCATTTCAAGGAACACATTGATTATTATCTTTGTTGAGTGATATATTTGGAAACAGATGGAAGTAAATAGGTCTTTCAAGGTGAATGGGATCCTTGTTCCATACGTGTTGGTTCTCAACCTCCAGAGTTGGGAAATCTTATTTTTCAGGTATCATTGCTTATGTTGGAGGATGATGATAGTGGTTTGGAAGATATATTACCTCCTATGGTTGATGATTTTATAAATGTATTCCCCATTTATTTATTAGGATTTTCTATAGAGAGGGGTGTGAAGTTCAACATTGATTTGGTTTCAGGAACACAACCTCTATTTCTTTCCTCTTAATGTATAGACCCACAAAGTTGAGGGAATTTAAGACACAACTAGAAAATTTTGAATCCAAAGGAATCATTCACCTGAGTTTCTCTCCTTAGGCCTCCCCAGTTATGCTAGAAAAGAATTATAGTGGATATCTTCAGTTGTGTATCGATTAATAGAAGCTAAATAAGGTAACAATCAAAAATAAATATCACATTTTCTATATTGATGAATATTTGATCAAATCAAGGGGAAAAGGTGTTTCTATAATATTGAATTTCATTTTGGGTATCACTAGTTCATATTCAGAGATACATGTGTCCCAAAAAACCTTTTAAAGTCAGTTCAACAACTTTGAGTATTTGGTTATGCTATTCGGGTTGAAAAATGATCTATCAGTCTTCATGGAACTTTTGAATAGTGTGTTCCATTAGTACATGGATTCTTTCATTATGATTTTTTAGGAAAAAACCTAGTATACTCTAAGACCGGTGAATAAAATGAGCAGAACTCAAGGATTGTTCCAGGTAATCTTTGAGATCATTGTTTTTATTCCAAGTTATCCATGTGTACCTTATATAATAGAGAGTTAAGGTTTCATTGACATATGGTTTTGGAATGTGGGGTTTCAGTGGACCAAGAGAAGATTAGTGTAGTGATTTTATGGTAGAAACCAAGGAATATCTTCATTATTAGAAGAATTTTGGTATTGGAAGGGTATTATAGGTTGTTTTTTAGAGATTTATCTCAATTTTATTCACCCATTACTACGCTTACCTGGAAAGGGGTAAGGTTTTAGTGGTGCCCGGAATGCCAGGCGTCCTTTGATGAACTCAAGTAGTGTTTGACCATATCCCCTATTATGATCATTACAAAATATGGAAAGGGATACTTGGCCTTTTGTGATGTCACGGCCCGTCCCCCAAGGCCCGTTCCGTGACTACCCCAAGCCCACCTCCCAAAGGAAAGGGGATGACGACTAGCACCGAAGGTGTCAACCTGCAGTGGGAGGCATTTTACTTAGTAACTATACACACAAAAATACCCAACCCAGTCCCACACACTAAAAAAAACAAGTATCACTAAAACAAATATGATTACAAGTAAAACTAAAAAAAGTGGTCCATAATAAAAACTCGTCAAAAATAACTGAAAAATAGTGAGATACAAAAAGGAAACTCTGATGGCCATCTGTGAAATACCCCACCTGATTGTGAGAGTAGTGTAGATACTAGATACTGAAGTAGAATTTCATTTCCACCCAATCCTACTGGGCCCCGCTTGCTCCTAAGACACCAAGTCAACTGTCATAACATTCGTCGGTCCCATCTCCCTAAGCACCTCTGGGTCCTGGTCCACCAAAATCACTGTCGAAATTTCGATCATCTTCACTAGACACAACATGTTTGGGAAAATCCCATGTAGGGGTGAGTAACAAAATACTCGGTAGGGACCCTGAAACAAAAAGGAAAGACCACACTGAACTCCAAAGTAAATCACGAATCATAAGATAGCTTACATCGGGTCTACATTTAGGGTAGTGATAGAAGAATCATCAGTCACATCATCGAACACCTCGACTTCTAGAGAACTCCTCCTCATTTGATTATATTGGGTTTTCCAAGTCACACAGAAGTGCTTCCCACTAACCTTAGACTACTTAGGTACACCTCCTCATCATGTACCGTGGGCCTAAAAAGTCACACAAAAGTGGTTCCCACTAATCTTGGTCAACTGAGGTACGCCTCCTTGTCACATACCATGGGCCTCTAAAGTCACACAGAAGTGATTCCCACTATGGTCCTTCAACTTCACATAGAATATATTCCTACTAGGCCATGGTTTAGTCTCACAAAATTGAAAGTCAGCAGTCCTTAGGTCTGAACCAACCACAGGGTTCCGTACGTAGTGTGCTTCGAAGAACCGCTCCTCAGGCCATTTGTTGCATCTCAACTTACATGAAATCCTCCTCATGTAATTCCAAAATATCATCCTCATTGAGAGGGTCCCAACACCACAAACGTCTCATCAATCAAATGTGTGGTTTTCAAGATACGGGAATTTTAGTAAACAGGGGGTGGTTGCGTATGGGCCCAGTCCGACCTGGTCAGACTGACCCGAACAACCTGGCCCAGGGGTCCCACATACCCCAGTTTAAACTTGACTGACTTAAACTAACCCAGTTTGGGTCTGAGTCAGTCCGGTCTGACTTGGCCAGTAGACCCGGCCCGGTTTGACCGAGGATCCAGCCCGTTGAGTCACCCGGTGACCCGGTCTAATCTGGCCCAGCCCGAAGGTTGTGGGTTCAGCCTACCAGCGTGGTTCCAGTCTTCTAGGTGTAGGTACGGCCCAAAGGGCCCATGTCTGGCCCACTTTCTAGGGGATAATCCCATCATCATGAAGTTCGGCCCGCACGGTGCGGGCTGGTGGTGCGCCAACTGGCCAGGACGCGACCGGTTGCGGCGTTCGGCCCTCACTGGCCCCGCAGACATGTGGGGACCCTACTATTGTGGTCGATAAACCGTAGCTCACCGAAGCACCCAGACATCCTGGGCGTGGGTCTTCCCTCCATGCGACGCCCTCCTGGCACTGCGTCACCCCGCGACAACCATAGGCAGCCGGCTGTAGCCTCCTTCTGTCGCGGTGTGCTGACAGGCATGCCACAATCCTCCGCCCATGGTTTTCGTCACGGTCCGCCACCGGCGGTACATTTGATGGGACACCAGAGTCGCTCCAGTGGTCCATTTCTCAAAGTGCTTGCATCTACGGGCAATGTTGGATGCCGCCTTTGCAGTGAATCCCTTGGAAATGCGTTGCTGACATGTTGATCATCCAACCTCGAAAAATGCACAAAGAAAAACTAATATGGAGGGGTCGAGCCTTTTCATGTCATCCCGTGCTCTCCACATTATAGATTTATAAACATAGGATGTCCGGGGTTCCAATTAAATTAACAAATGATAGTTTTAATTCATGGATAACGAAAATTCCAAAAGAAAGTTACCCTCCCACATAAATGTATGATTCATGGATCAACCTGTTCATGAGGTGATTTTCATTTTTTATTTATGGAATAATATTGGGGAGGAACTTGCACAAATTAAACCCCTACCTGGATTCGTTGGATCCGCTGATGATGAAGGATGTGATTTGCGTCATCTTCGATCCACGATCGTTGGAGTTCATCGATGCTTGTCAACCTCCAGATTAGATC
Organism: Viscum album; assembly: GCA_963277665.1. NCBI lineage: Eukaryota > Viridiplantae > Streptophyta > Magnoliopsida > Santalales > Viscaceae > Viscum > Viscum album. The sequence goes on from OY728119.1 coordinate 1,516,142,179, forward strand.
CTCCAATGTTCATCGCTTTTTTATTCATTCTTCATTGGAGAGGGATTTCTTCAGTGATTTGTTATAGATTCCCCAAATTTTTTAATCCCCAAACTCCAACATGTTTGAATATTAAAAGAAATATGTGTAGCGACGTTGCGCTCATTAATGACGCTCATTAATGAGCCACATTTAATGAGCCATTAATGAACCATTAAGATAACAATGTCATGGTTACAAAAAAACCATTAATGACCCTCCATTAATTATCCTCTTCGTTGCAACACTATGTCACAATCCATTTCTCAACAGTGTTTAAAAGAAATAAAATAACTTTTTAAAGTTATTTTATTATTTTTCAAAAATACTGAAAAATAACTTTACAGATCAACCCTTGCCTGCCGAAGTTAAGTCATTTGTAGGAGAATCCTAGTGTTCTGAGTTCAATGGTGCCCTTATATTTTTGATCTGAGCACCTGTTCAAAAGTTAGAAAAACCCACACGCATGTTTACTGAATGTGCCTTAAAAAAAGTTCAAAATTCCATTTTGGGGTCACCGGGCCTTGGAATCACATGTCGTCAAAGCGTGTGGTCTCAAATAATTCCATATAATTTTAAAAAAAATACATGGAATTTTTGAGACATTACATTCTCCCCACCTTAGGTATTTATGTCCCTAAAATTCAAAACAAAAAACAAATCAAATAGATCGAGGTACTGAGCATGAATCTGAGACTCCTGCTCCCATGTTCTCTCCTTGAGATTCCCATGTTGCCACCAAACATGAACTAGAGGAATCAAACTCCCATGTAGGACCCACTCATGTCGGTCCCCTATCTCTACTGATAAATCCACAAACATCACCCCATCATCAATTTCCATCTCTCCCCAGTCAATGATGTGTGATGGATCATGCACATACCTCCTCAACTGCGACACGTGGAAAACACCATGCACCCGGTGAAACTGTGGGGGAAGAGCTAGGTGGTACGCCACCTCACCAACTCTTATCAAGATTTGAAAAGGTCGGATGATCCTCAAAGATAGCTTGTCACCCCATCCAAACCTCTTCAATCCTCATTGGGGTGAGACCTAAATGAATACATGATCGCCCTCCTCAAATTCCAAGGGTCTCTGTCTCCTGTCGGCATAAGATTTTCGTCTGCTCTGTGTAGTATTCATCCTCTTCTGGATGATTTTCACCCTCTATGTGGTATCTCGTACCAACTTCAGACCCATGAGTGCCGACTCCCCTGGGTCTATCCAGCATAGTGGTGATCTGCAAGGCTGCACATACAAGGCCTCAAATGGTGTCATGGAAATGGTGGAGTGATAGTTTTTGTTGTATAAAAACTCCACCAGTGGTAGGTGGTCCTCACAACTGTGAACAAAATATGGGATACAAGCACATATCATTTCCTCCAAGGTCTATATGGTTCACTCCATCTGACCATCCATCTAGGGATGAAATGTTATGCTCAAGTACAGCTACGTCCCGAAAGCCTCATGTAATCCTCTCCACAACCAGGATGTAAAGAAAGCATCACGATATAAGAATATCATTGAAGAAACCATGTGAATCCACACTATCTCATGGACATAAAGGTGTCCCAAGCCATCTACCAGTCCCTACTCCCATATGGGTAGGAAATGATCTGATTTGGTGATTCAGTCAATGATATCCCAGAAAGAGTTATGGCCCCTAGATATATGTGGTGTCTCTATTACAAATTCCATAAAGATATCATCCCATTTTCACTCTGGTACCTTGAGTGTTTGGGCCAAGACTGCTAGAACATGATGCTCAGCCTTCACATGTTGACAAGTGAGGAATTGTGAAACAAACTCAACCACCTATTTTTTCATCACTGGACACTAGTACTAACGTTGGAGGTCCTGGTACATCTTCTCCACTCTAGGATGTACCACTAAAGGGGATGTATGGAACTCCCTCAACACCTCCTCCTGAAACTTCACTGGAACTATGGTGCACCCTCTGAAAAGGATGGCATGCTCCCCACCTATCAAAAATGCATTAGGATACCATCCTAAAGATAACTGAGCACATCAAGCCTCATAGTTAACATCCAACAGTTATACATCCCTGACTCACAATAAGTGTTAGAGAGTAACAGTCATTGATTAAAGGTAAATAGCTTCACCTTTATCTATGAAGGATATCTACATCATGGCCAATTTCTCTGTCGCCTCACTCAGCAATTGAAAATCGGTCCTTTTGCTGAGCGTGTTTGATTCCATGTTTCCCTTTCTAGGAGTATAGATTGTCTCAAAGTATAGTCCTGGAAGAAATCTATCCATCTTCGTTGTCTCGGGTTCAGGTTCTTCTGGGAGAATATATGCCTTAGACTCTTGTGGTTATATTAAACTGTAAACCACTCACCAATCAAGTAGTACTTCCACATATTCAAGGCAAAGACTGTTTTTGTAAACTCCATGGCATGGGTAGCATAGTTATGCTCATGTTGTCTCAACTGTCATGAGCCATAGGCGATCACTACTCACTCCTGCATCAAGAAACAACCTAGTCTTGTCCCTGATGCATCATATTAAACTAAATACCCAATGCCCTCCTCTGGTAGTCTCAATATGGGGGAACTAGTCAGTATCTTCCTTAGATCCTAGAAACACTACTGACATTTCTCTTTCCACACGAAGGGGTTTCCATTCTCTATCAAATCCGATAATTTTTCTGCTACTCTGGAGAAGTCAGGAATGAACCTATGATAGTAACTAGCCAACCCCAAGAATCTTTGCACCTCTTTCATGCTCCTGGGAAGCTCCCAAGAAAGAATCACCTCTATCTTTGCTGGATCCACTACAACTCTAGCCTCTGAGATGATGTGTCCTAGAAAGTGGACTTCCCGAATCCAAAACTGATATTTCATGAGATTTCGATAAATCTAGTGCTCTTTGAGTGTATCCAAGACTATTTCCTAGTGTGTAGTGTGCTCCTCCTCTGACACTGGGTACACCAATATGTCATCAATGAAGACCACAACAAACCGATAAAGGTAATTCTGGAATATCCTATTCATGAGTCCCATGAACACTGCTGGGGAATTAGTCATGTCAAAAGGCCTCAACAGGAACTCATTGTGGTCATACCGGCACCTGAAGGATGTATTTGGTACATCCTCATCTCATACCTGAAGCTAGTGATAGCCTGATCTAAGTTTTATTGTTGAAAACCACTTCACCCCCTTCAGCTGGTCGAAGAGATCATTGACTCTCAGAAGTGGATAATTGTTCTTAATGGTCACCTAGTTTAGGTTCCATAAGTCCAAGAAAAACCTCAAACTCTAATCTTCCTTCTTGGAAAAAAGAACCAGGGCTAACCATGGTGAAACGTTGGGCCTTATGAACCCCTTATTCTGCAAGTCCTCTAGTTGTACCTTCAGTTCTCAAAGCTTCGTAGGAGCCATCCAATATGCCAGTATAGATATCGGTGCCATCTCAGGGTATTGGTCAATGTATAAGTCTACCTCCCTATAGGAAGGTAGTCCTGGAACATCCTTAGAAAAAACATCCTTGTACTCGTAAACCATTACAGGAAAACATGTACTCCTTTCATCTACTAAACCGAGGGTGAGGCTATCCAACTGGTCAGTGATCGGCTGCACCCTTATCCGAGAAATTCTGTCTTGTACTGCAAGGGTTTCCTTCTCACCAGTGAAGGAAAACTTTGTCCCATATTTACAGACACACTGCACTATACACCTGAAATAGTTGATTTGAGTATGGATTGTGGATAACCTGTCCATACCCAAGATGATGTCATAAGGCCTCGGCACTGCTACTAGGATATCCCAACCGAAGCTCTCACATCTTAGAGTAAGCTCACACTGTTGGTACTAGTGTGTAATCATTGAATCCCCTCCCTCGGTAGTCTCTAGACATAAGAATCAAGCCAATGGATCCACTAGAATCTCTGAGCTCCGAACGAGTGTCATGTAAAGGAAGGAGTGACTAGCACCTATGTATATTATAACTAAAGATAGGGTGGGTAAGACATAGATCATACCTAAAATCATCTATGGAGAACCATGGTCATAAGCCTCTACTTATTGAAGCTCTGTTATCCCATTTCCACATGCTCCTTGAGGTTGGGGTGGACCACCTGAGGGTGGTGGTGGTAACACTTCAAGCCATCACCCACTACCTACTACTCAGCCTACTCCCCTACCACATCTGCCACCATACATAACTCCTCGGGGGAACCACTACCTCTTCCTCGGTGTCCTCTCGACCATCTGTTGGTCATTTGTACAGAGGGTCAGGTAGTCACGTGTCATGTTTCCTTGCCCGTCACATGAGAAGAAAATCTTGGTTCCTGACTGAATCCCTCTAGTCTAAGAGCCCCAAACTACCGACCTAGAGTCTTGGGGTTGTCCTATAAAAGACCTGGCCCTCTTGGGCCCTCACGTCTAATGTATGCTACCTGCCGAAGACTCTGCCACCTGGGGTCTGCTGGCAGCACTAGCTGTGGGTTCCTGCTCTACCAATAAGTTCTCTACTAGAAGGGATCGCTCCAGAACCCCAGCCTAAGTAGGGATGATAAGAGACAACACTGATTCCCCTATCTCCCACCTGAGTCCCTGCTCAAAGTCTTGAGCCCTAGACAAAGGGTATCATACCATATGTGTAGAGTATAGAGATGCCTTGGTGAACCTTTTTTAGTACTCATCCACCATCATGTTTCCCTGATATAGGTGAAGCAGATCTTGAATGCACACAGAGCGCAAGGTCGTGGGGAAAACTCCTCTAGGAAAAGTCCCTCGAAGTCTGCCCAGGTGAGGGTTTCCTCATCGTGTGTCTGAGTGGTCAAGCTCCACCATCTCCCTGACGACCCCTGTATAAGTCTCATTTTCAATATCCCCCTCTAGTTAGGCGGTTTCCTCACTAAGAGAAAGACCCACGTCACTACCTCGAGCCAGTCCTCAGCGAACTGAGGATCTGTCTCTCCCCTGAACCTGGGAGGTATCTATCTCTGAAAATTGTGCAGGGCACTGATTCTGTTCACGTCCTCTGGAAGAACCACCAGTAGAATATTCTGACTATAGGGTGGTGGTAGAACTGGTGCACCACCTGGTGGGGCCATCTATAGAACTGGTCCTTGAACAGACACCTTGTCTCCAGGTGGGTTGTTCTCATGACCTCGTATCTAGATCCTGACATGTCATCTACATGGAGGTATCCTGAGATAGATCAATATGTACCATGGTTAGAAGGTTGTACCTAGTGAGATGAATTTTATTCAAAAGAACATAAGGAGACACTTATGAAACTAGTTTTTTCATGTATAGGGCTGAAAAGTAAAATTCAAGGTCCTGGTGTATGGATACATTCGTCGTCGCACCAACACTAGACTCCCCAAATATAGAAGTCAGAATCAAAACAATTAACATTATTTCCCCAAAAAAAACACAGACTCCTGGTCTTTATGGTAGTACTGACCACCCTCTGATACCACTTTGTCACGACTCGTCCCCTGGGTCCCGTGCCGTGAGTACCCCAAACCCGCCTCCCAAAGGACAGGGGCTGGCAACTAGTGCCAAAGGCATCAACCTGCAGTGGGAGGCATTTTCTTGAGTACTTGTACACATGCACACATCCAACACAAGTATCAATATAACAAAGCTGATTACAAGTACAACTAATATAATTGGTCCAGAATACAAACCCAACAAAAGAACTGAAAAACACCAAGGTATAAAAAGGAAACTTTGATGGCCATCCATGGAAAACCCCACATGATCGTGAGAGTAGTGTAGTTACTGGAAGTCGAAGTAGAACGTCATGTCCACCTGATCCTACTATATCCCGCCTGGTCCTAGGACACCAATTCAACTATCATAACGTTCATCGGTCCCATATCCTGTAGCACCTCTGGGTCCTGGTCCACCAAAGTCGTTGTCGAAATATCGATCATCTTCACTAGACATAACACATGCGGGAAAAGCCCGTGCAGGGGTGAGTAACAAAATAATCAGTAAGGACCCCAAAACAAAAATTAAATACCACACCACAATCCCCAAAGTAAACCACGAAGTACAAGATAGCACACACCAAGTCTACATTTAGGGTAGCGATAGAAGAATCATCGGTCACGTCATCGAACACATCAGCCGCTAGAGAAATACTCCTCTATTGAGTATAGTAGGACTTCCAAGTCATAGATAAGTGATTCCCAATAACCTTGGAGTACTTAGGTACACCTTTTCATCATGTACCAAGGGCCTGCAAAGTCACACATAAGTGCTTCCCACTAATCTTGGCCAACTAAGGTACTCATCCTCATTGGGTACCTTGAGCCTGCAAAATCACATATAAGTGCTTCCCACTGTGGGCATAAAAAGTCACATAGAAGTGCTTCCAACTGGGTAAAGGTTGAGTTTCACATAGTCGAAAGTCAGCAGTCCTCAGGTCTCAGCGAACCGCAGGGTTCTATACGTAGCATGCCTGGGAGAACCGCTACTCAATCCATTCTTTTCATCTCAACTTCCATGAAAGCCTCCTTATGTCATTTCAAAAGATCTAAATTTTTGAGAGGGTCCCAAATCCGCAAATGGATTGTTAATCGGACGCACAGTTTGCATGATATGGGTGTTTTAGTAAATAGGGGCCGGTTGTAACTTGGCCTGGTCCGACCCGGTCAGACCGACCCAACCAACCAAGACTGGGGGTCCCACATACCTCAATTTAAACTCAACCAACTCGACCTGACCTAGTTTGGGTCTGGGTCGGTCTGGTCTGGCCTGGTTAATGGTCCAGGCCCAATGGGCCTCACTGCACCTGGCCCGATTTGGCCGAGGGTCCAGCCCGCCGGGTCACCTGGTGACCCGGTCTAGTCTGGCCCAGTCCGGAGGGCGTGAGTCCGGCCTACCGGCGTGGGCCCATCCCACTAGGTGCATGTCCGGCCAGCTGGGTTGTGGGTCCAGTCCGTCGATGCAGGTCCGGCCCACTGGATGGCGGTGCAGCCCGCCAGCCCAAAGCCTGACCCATGTGGTGCAGGCCAGTGGTGCGCTACCCGGCCAGGACACTGCCGGATGCTGCGTCTGGCCCCCGCTGGCCCCACAGATGTGTGGGGGCCCTCCTATCATGGTCGAGTGACCGCGGCTCACCAAAGCACTCGGACGACCTGAACGCGGGTCGTCCCTCCACGCAGCGCCCACCTGGCACCGCGTCACCCCACGACCTCCTGCTGTCATGGCATACCAACGGGCATGCCTCCGTCCTCCACCTGTGGCCGCCGCCATGGGCCACCACTGGAGGTACCTTCGATGGGCCACCAGAGTTGTTTCGGTGGTCCGTTTCTAAAAGTTCTTGCGTCTATGGGCTCCGTAGAATGTCTCCTTCACTACAAAGCCCTTGGATATGCGTTGCTAACATTTTGATCATCCAACATAGAAGAATGTGCAATGAATAAATACGTCGTAGGGGTCAATCCTTGTTCATGTCGGCCCGCACCCTCCACGTCAGAGGTTTATAAACATGGGAGTTTTGGGGATTCTAATTAAAGCAACAAATGATAGTTTCAATTTTTGGATAATGAAAATCGCAATAGAAAGTTACCTTCCCACATAAACGCATGATTCGCAGATCAACCTGTTTGTGGGTTGATCTGCGTTCATCATTTCTAGAATAAGAATAAGGAAGGACTTACACAAATTAAACCACTACCTAGATTCGTTGGATCCACTGATGACAAAGTATGTGATTAACATCGTCATTGATCTGTGGTCATTGGCATTCGTCACTGCTTTTCAACCTCCAGATTCGATCCTCCAATGTTCGTTGCTTCATTCTTCATTGGAGAGGGATTCTGCTGGCGGTTTTTCAAAGATTCCCTATGTTTGTTAATCCCCAAACTCTAACATGTTTGAATATTAAAAGACATATGTGTAGCGATGTTGATCTCATTAATTACACTCATTAATGAGTCACATTTAATGATCCATTAACAAACTATTAAGATAATAGTGTCACGATTACAAATGATCCATTAATGACCCTCCATTAATAATCCTCATCGTTTCACTGTCGTGTCGACGTATTCCACTCAACTGTGTGAAAAATAAATAAAATAACTTTTTAAAGTTATCTTATTATTTTTTAAAAAGTCCATAAAATAACATTTCTACTTGACTCTTACTGGCCAAATTTTATTCATTTCTAGTCGAATCCTGGTGTTCCGAGTTCAACGATACCCTCGGATTTTTTTATCTGAGCACCGGTTCAAAATTTAGAAAAACCCACTCACATGTTTACGGAACGTACCTTAAAAAAGTTCAAAATTCCATTCTGGGCTCACCAGGCCACATAATAATGTGTCATCAAAGCATGTGGTGTCATAATAATTCCCTATAATTTTAAAAAAAATACATAGAATTTCTGAGACATTACATGTGATTCCTTAGGAACAAATCTTGGCTGAGTGTTTTTGTGGGATGATCACATGGTGGTGTATAGTTCTCACCAACTTTGACCGCATGAGAAGAACTACTGAATACATGACCTAGAATTAGTGTTAGTGGTTCATGCCTTGATGAAATGGCATCATTAAATCTTTGAAGAGAAATTTGAATTTAACTTAGATCATATGATATTGGCTTACATTTTCTCCTAGAAGGTTTTGAATTTGAGGTTGTGTCGGTGGGTTGAGTACCTTCAAGTTTTTTATTTTTATATCATCAATACCTCGGACAATGGTAATGTGGTAAAATATTCTTTGATATAGAAAATAATGGTGCAAGAAGTTATGAAGTCAACTGATGAGTGGACTTTGATGGAGATTTTCACCTATATGAATCTGGAAGACAAAGAGTATATAGTAGGCATATTCTTGGCCATTGTTTAGTTGAATCACTCCCATATAGAGAAGATTCAGTAGAAAAATCCTATTAATGAGTTATTCCAATGTTCTATGAATTTTCTAAATTTTGGGGAGGTTCCCAGTGAGTGGTCATTTTCTTTTCAGGGAGTTTTTTGTTTCAAGGGACTCCTTGTGGTGGTGTTGTCCTTTCAAATGGTGGTGATGTGGGATATCCTCTAGTCTCAGTGGGCCATTCATCCCAGTACCACCCATATATTCTATGATGTGTATTGTCAATCCTGGTGGCTTGGTACGATAAATGATATAGATGACTTTATATTTAGGTGTTGTACTTGTCAGTATGTTAAATCTGAGAACTAGAATCCCTCTAGTTTTCTTCAGCGACTACCCACTCCTACCTAGAAGTGGAATGAGGTATATATGGATTTTATCATTGGGTTACCTCATATTTATTAGGTAAGGAACACAATCTAGATGGTGATTTACTAGATTACTAAATCATATCATTTTATTCTGATTAGGGATTCAGACAAAGTGGATAAGTTGGTTCGATTGAATGTTTATGAAATTATGAGGCTCCATGGTGTTCCATTATCTATCATTTGAAACAAGAACCCCCTCTTTACCCTCGTTCCTGGGAAGGCATTCAGAAGGTAATGAGGTTATAGATATGGCTCAGTAAGGCGTACCATCCTCAAACAAATGGTCAGATGGAGCGGGAAAATAAAATCTTGGAATACATACTTCAAGCATGTGTGTTGGATTTTTGAGGATAATGGAATAACCATTTGAGGGTTGGTTGAATTTACATATAAAAATAGTTACCAATCCTCAATAAAAAATGGTTCCCTTTTGAGGTGCTTTATGGTCGTCCGTGTCGGTCGCCTTTGTGTTGGGTAGAGGTGGGTGAGACCTAATTGTTGGGACCAGGCATTTTAAAAGAGATGACTGACAATGTTTGTTTGAACAAGTAGTGGTTGTTGGTAGTGTAGTGCCTCCATATGTATTATTCTGATCATTGACTCTACACCTTGGAATTCTCGGTTGGTGATTGGGTTTTTCTAACGGTGTTCCCTCACATGGGTCATCATCATCTTGGTAAGAAAGGGAAGCTGACACCGAGGTTTGTTGGACCTTTTTGAGGTTATCTATAGAGTCGTTAAGGTGGAATAAAATTTATCTTAGTCGTACCATTTTAAGTAAATTCATGATATGTTCTATGTATCTAAATTAAAGAAATATAATATAGACCCATATCATATGTTGAATTGGGAGGAATTAGAGTTGGAGTCTAATTTGTCTATTGTTGAGCGGTCGGTGCTGATTGTGGACTTCCAAGAAAAAGTGGTTCAGTGGAATTCCATACTATTGGTCTGATTTGTATGGTATCCCAAGAATTATGAGCATGATACATAGGATACAAGATCATGGGTTGAGGAGCATTATCCATTTTTATTCTCTGACCAAACATTGGAATGAATTTATAAGGGTGGAATGTTTTCATGGTAGGGATAATTTTCACATCCATGGTTTCATTTTGAGGTATTTTTTTATTTTATTTTGATCATATATTTTATACATATATTTTACCAAGATATTTTTAGAAAAATTATGGTATTTCGAGTCCATTAGCAGGTGGAGTATGATTGGCGCATGGTTAGTTGAAATCGTGCACCAGCCCAGAGGAGATCATGTGCCCTAGATAGTGGCATTTTCTAGGCCATAAAACCTGCTGCAAAGGCATGTAGGCTAACCGTGTGCCCATATCAATTACCCTTTCTAAGGTGTACGGTTGAGAACATGGGCATTCTCCCTCCCCTAAGAAACCATGTGACCTTTTTTCCCTTGTAATGATGCATCAAATGGTTTAGTATACAGTTTAGAAAACTTTGAGGCCTACCTAGAATTTTAAATTATTGAATTTACTATTCTATACATCCCCTAATATTACCCCAAATCCCTCTTTGATCACCCCATTCGAGCTCTACATCCATAGTCATGCTTCCCCATTCCTCTTAGATCCCTTGGACCTTAATCTCTTGGTGGATTTGGTGTGGATCCTTCATGATCTCTTCAATTAAGACTCTCCTCTATTATTTACATCTTTATTCTTGGTATCCTTATCCTTCTCTCTTAGTTTATTATTTCTACAAAATATGTTTCCCTAAAGAGTTATCAACCATGATTCTTTGGGTTTTATATTGATTGTTATGTAGTGTGCTTACCTTTATAAGGTCTCTACTTCGTGTGTTAGTAGTTTCCACCCATTTACCAGAAGATTCCAAGATAAAGGTAAGTGGTTCCATGATTTAACATTGTTTAAGGATTTTGGTGTTATTTATATTGTTTCTAAATGTGTTCTATGATTGGTATGAGTTTTTTGAAACATTTTTTCAAAGGGTTTTGGTGTGTGTAAAGGTTTGAAATAGGTTTTTCCAATTGAAAATGGTGGTTTTTATGTGATTTTCCTATTGTTTGTTATGTATATGTGTAAGAGGGGATTCGTGTGACATGGTAAAATGGGATTGAGCATAAAGTAAATACTTGGTAACTATGTATGGTGTACTATGTCTAGTACACTAGGTAGCCTGATAGGGCCAAGGTCCAGTTCCCCAAGCATAATTGATGATACAACACTAACTAAACATATTATGATGATTGGAGACCACTAGACCATGGGATGTGATTCCCCTCTAGTGGCTCATGAACAAGGATGTTGTGGGTTTTGGTGTGTAGTATTCAAATGAGGTATGAAGATCCTAGGTCCCCACTAACCCTAGTTCTATAAGTATTTCCCATAGTGCTCATGTGATGATATGGTTATCATTTGGCTTGTTGAAATACTTATTTCCTTTTTAATTTGAAATAATTTTTCCATTACAAATGTTTTCCCTTATTTTTCCTAAAAAATAGTATATTGATTTTTATTATAATGTTATATCAGGGAATCTATTTTGGTGTTATCCTTTTAGGCATTTTCTCACACCCTACATACACTATTAGGTGTATGTAGACATTGTTATGTTTGACCCAAGTAAAAAAAGGTTGTTCTAAGATGGTGATGGTGTATGCATTTTCTAATGGAACTTCTTTTGATAGTTGTTGGAGGTGGTGGAAAGAGGGTTTTTGTAATGTCCCAGATTTGGGTGCTACCCAAGTGTTCCCCGAACCTGGTTGGTCACATAACCTCAAGCATGTTTCCCCAAATACCAAAGGATACTGACTAGCAGTGAAGGACAATGTGTGATATTGGGGAAACTATGCCCTCATTGGTGGAGTATACACAATAGAAGAAAAATAGTGAATAATAACAGAAGTAGTAATACCATACAACAGAAGTAAATAGTGGAAAACTAATAGAAATAAAACAACTAGAGCACATATATAAATGATGCATGTCACATGTGTCTAGGAAAATATCCAAACAAATCACAATACTATAAATACAATACAGAAACCAAATTACAGAAATGTAAGTAAACTCCAACAGCATCGAATGCCTCAGAATTGTCCCATTATCTCCAGCTCTAATAACAATCAAGTACCTGGTGAAGAAGGGAATTTTCCCTTATCTATACCTATAACCATATAATCTGTTTGGGTACAAAATCATGACTCAAATAAGGTGTGAGAGGAATCTTAGTAGGCAACCACCAAAATATTTGTGCCTAACTATTAGGGAATATATATATATATATAAGGTAAAACTCATAAATGAAGCAATAAATTGGGAATTACTCAAAAGTAAACAATCCTATAGTTTTAATTACATTCATTATTCCTCCATTGAATCATGTAAACCTTGAGATCTAATCTAATCTTTGTATCCCCTATGTAAGTAAAAAAAATAGATGTCTCAGAAGACCATCAAATCAATCTAGTAAGACTGAGTCCAAGCTTGTGATTTGGCTTCGTAGAATCGTCACAATCATAAAATCATTGAAAAACAACCCTATAGTAAAGTTTTAATGGTCTAACCCCTTTGGTTTAACATAGCGCCAATTCTTTAAGAATGACCCCCTAGGAAATCTATGGCAGTCTAACCCCTTTTGTCCCACATAGCAGTAAATAAATTATAAATGACTTCCTGGGTAGCTATCATGGTCAATACCCCTAGTTAAACATAGCATAAGGTAAATATAAATGACCTCCTAGGTAGATATTGTGGTCAATACCCTTGGTTTAAACATCTACACCAAGGCTCTCATGGTCCTGTGTAAATAATGTGGAAGTCCCCACAGTATTCCTGGTCGAAGGCTATCATAGTCCATTGGAAAAATAGTGTGCATGTAATATCAAATAGATCATGAAAATCCATAACTACTACATGACTAAACATTCACAAAACATATCACATGCATTTCATATAATCAATCAACTCCATCCTAATAAAATAAGGCATGGAAAATAGGGTACCTAACCTTACACATAAGTGACAACACCTTTTCAATCAATAAAACCATAGAAGGTATTAAACATGTTTAAATTCCAAATCAAGAAATACCCCAAATATGGGTATTCAGTACTTTAAGCATATATAAACCAAAGACAATCAATTAAAGGCACAAACCACCTACCTCGATGTCCCACGATCGATATCCTCGAACATCGTCCCTTGAATAGGTCTAAAACAGTGTAGATCTACACAAAGGTTAAAAATTATAAACCTTTAATAACTCACAAGAGAGGTAGAATTAAGAATAGAGGTTCTAGGAGTTTTGAGAAATCACCTATGGGATTCTAACGCACCCTTTAGTGTCTCAATTAGAGCTCAAAAAGAGAATCGGGAGGGGTTCTAAGTTCTTTGTCCATTTTGTCACTCTTCTAAACGAAAAACAGTAAGAAGAAGATGTTTCCAAAGATGAGACGTGACCCCACTCTGATTTAACAAATAAAAAGAAAAGTACATGACGTGTTCATTAATAGTACACGCCATTTATTAGGCTCAACCATCCCTTAAATTAATCGGTTTGTCCGGTCACTACACAGCCATGTACTCAGCCGTTACACAGCCAATACACGACTGTATGTGGCAACTTAGTGCATGGTGTGTACACAGAAGTACATAGTGTGTAATTAAAAAAAATCTCATTTCTTTGTTTTTCCTCAAAAATATCCTGAAAACAAGTCCCATACCTGAAATGAAGATCCGGGTTCTTACAAACTTCCCCCTTAAAGAAATTTATCCCCGAATTTCCCTTCCATGGGTGGTGAAGAATAATCTTCAAACAACTTTGGCCACTACAATCGTACATTGACCTCCCTCTCCCAAGTTTTATCTTGTACTTGACCGTGATGCCATAGCACCCATACCAGAGGAACAGACCAGCCACAGAGAACCTTTGTGCTGTAATACACAATACAAATAGGGTTCTCCTCGAAGGATACATCCACCTCCAAGTCAACCTCTTAAGGTTGAAAAATGTGAGACAGGTCTGAAAACTAACATCGTAGCTGAGAAACATGAAAGACATCATGCATATCCTGGTACCTCTTAGGTAACCACAACTAATAGGAAACCAAACCAACTCTCTCCAAAACCTCAAACGGACTGACGTATCTTGGTGAATGCTTACCCTATCTTTTAATCCTCCTATGTCCTAACCTTGGTGTGACATGTAAGAAAACCCGACCCCTGACCTTGAACTCCAGAGGTCATCTCTATCTTTCAACATAAGATTTATGATGAGGCTGCGTAGTAGCCATCCTCTTTTGAATCAAATCCACCGACTCAGTGGTCTCTTGGAAAAGAAGAGGTCCCAACATGGTTGTCTCTTCTACCTCTAGCCAACATAGGGGTGATCGGCATGGACTACTGTACAAAGCCTCATAAGGTTCCATTTGAATCATTTTCTAAAAAAAAATTATTTTTGGAAAACTCCACCAGGGGTATGTGTCTCTACCAAGATCCCCTAAAATCTAGGATGCATGCTCGAAGCATGTCCTCCAAAACCTGAATTGTGCACTTGGACTAGCAATCTTTCTGGGGATGGTAAGTTGTACATATAATTTCATGTGTACCCAAATCTCTATGTAGTCCCTACCAAACATGATAAGTAAACCGGGAATCTCTATTTGAAATGATAGACTATGTAACCTGATGAAAATTCACAATATCTCTGATGTACAAATTTACAAGATCATCAACACTGAATTTTTCCTTGATCGGTAGGAAATATGTAACCATTTTGAGCCTATTGATAACAACCCAAACCGCATCATTCCCTCAAGGTGATCTCAGTAATCCTATCACAAAATCTATTGCGACATCATTCCACTTTCAGTCTAGAATTGGTAACTGTATAATAGACCTACCATTCATTGATGCTTTTCCTTCACCTATTGACAAGGGTAACATCTCATAATAAAACCAACAATATTCCTCTTCATGCCTGGAAACCAATACTGGTGGCGTAGATATCAATACATCTTGGTGACACCAGGATGAACTTCCCATACTGAGGTATGAAAATTTCTCAACAGCTCCTTGCATATGTCTGCTGACTCCCATACGCACCCATGAAAACATAAAACCTCATTCTCGTCTACAGTCCACCTAAGAGTAGGGTCCTCTCCTGACACACTCGCCCGTAGGACTAGGCCTTTGGAATCTGATAGTTACCTCATTCACACTCGATCCAGTAGAGTAGAGGTAACTGCTATAGAATAAAAAAACATATGCCCCTATTTTTTGTGCACCTCCAAATGCATCTTGAAGAACATAGCCATAAGTTTCCACTCACTATTGGCCTTCTAAACTGCATGTTTCTGAGTCCTCCTGCTCAACACATTAGCCCTTGTGTTGCCTTTCCCAGGCATGTAGGAAATCTCAAAGTTAAAAGATTGAAGGTAATCAACCCACCTTTGATGTCTCAAATTTAGATCTCATTGAGTAAATATATACTTTAGGATTTTGTGGTCACTTTATAACAGTAAATGATCTCCAAAAAGATAATGTCTCCAACAACACAAAGCATGCACAACTATAGAAAACTCAAGATCGTGTGTTGGGTAATTACTCTCATGTGGCCTCAACTGTTGATACCCATACACAATGACTCCTCCCCCTACATAATCACTGCTCCCAGACCGATACGTGATGCATTGTAGTAAACGATGTAACTCTTTCCCAGATCAGGAAAAATCAGTATTGGTGCTGAAGTCGACCTCCCTTTCAAATCCTAAAAGGCTGACTCATAGGAATCTGTCTACAAGTACTTCTCACCCTTCTTAGTCAGGCATGTTTGTGGTGTTTCTAAGTGTGAAAATTCCTATATAATGTGTATGTAGTAATCAGAGAGTCCTATAAAACTCTATACCTCAAAGAAATTCTTCTTATACTCCTAGGAAACTATTCCTCTCACTTTCTCTAGGTGTATTGATACTTTTATATCTAAGAAGATATGAAACAAGAAGTGAATCTGATCTATAAAAAAGTAGAATTTTTATATCTTAGAATATAAATTATGCTCTCTCAATGTACTCAATACGATCTCAAGATGGGTGGCATGGTCATTTAATTTGTGAGAATACACTAAGATATCATCCATGAATACTACCACAAAATAATCCAAGTAAGTATTGAACACTCGGTTCATTAGTTCCATGAAAACTAATGGTGCATTCATGAGACTAAATGGCATAACCGAATACTCGTATAGACCATACCTTATCTGAAAGGATGTAAGAGGTATATCTGATGGTCTAATTCACAACTGATGATTACCAGATCTCAAGTCAATCTTTGAGAACACTCAGGATTTACAAATATGATCAAAGAGATCATCAATCCTAATAAAGGTATATTAGTTATTGACCATCAACTGGTTCATCTTCTGATAATCAACACAAATTCTGAGGGTATTGTCCGACTTCTTCGTAAAAAGGACAGGTGAACCCCAAGGATAAGTACTGGGTTGGATGAAACCCTTTTCCTACAAATCCTCTAACCCCTTATTGAGCTCCTATAACTTTTTTGTAGCCATCCTACAAAAATTAATGGACATCGGTGATGCCCTTAGCACAAGATCAATAGATAAATCCACCTCTCTATCCGGAGGTAAACCTGAAAAGTTGTCTATAAAGACATCCTTGAAATGATCCACCACTGGAGGAAAGTCTATATATGAATTCCCCTAGTAATCCAGATATAAACTAGCAATCTAGGATGTAATTCCTCCCAACCCATGATGCTCGGGTCTCGCTCTTCTCGCCTCGACATCCCATTATCCCTTCTTTATAAAAGACTCACCCTCTAGTGATGTGAAACTCACCCTGAAATGATAGTAGTCGACAAAGTCTTGAAAAGAGACAAAGGATTCCATCCCAAGAATGAAATAAAATCCTGCCATCTCTAAGATATAGAGGTCCCATAAGAAGTGACACCCACTAACCTTAAGAGGGAACTCCTTTCACTGACATACACTAGTCGTCCTAATCTCCAACGGAGTGTCTAGCGTCATAACATCATAAAATGTAAAGATGTAGAGCCCAAGGAAACAATAGATATAAAACTATGGGAATCATCTATATTTAAAAAAGAAGAATCTAAAACTGAGGCAACTAGAATCGTACCTCTAACTGTAGAGATTTCAGGATCCTGTTCTTGTTATCAATGTTCGATCACAAAAGTATGACCTGTACTGAGACCTTGCGACCCTGCCTGACTACCCTAAGTCGGTCCTCCCTACTATCTCTAAAAACCCGTTTCCTGGTTACCACTTCCATGACCACCTCCTTAGTCGGAACAGCCTAAAGAACTCTAGTTCCCTGTCTGGAGAGAAACTGGTGGTCTTGCTTCTAAACATAGAGTCATAACAGATCCCCTCTCACCTGTTGTTGGTGAGAAAAATTGGAAAAAAATTCTGAAGATGACCCATCTTTCTATAATATCATCACTCAACTGGGTCTCTCAGGCACTGAGACCTCGTGTGACCACTCTTCCCGCACTGGTATCACCTCACCTAGCTACCTGAAGATACATCCCTACTACTAGAATCACCGCGTGAAGGCTCCCTGCAATTCTTCCTGCTATCAAACAATAGATTATTGGCCCTGGATGCTAAACTGACCTGGATCAAAACTCCCAACTCCCTCAGATTGTGCTTGATAATTAGTGCCTGGTTTACTATAGAATTCACCGAAGTCAGCTTGAAAACATTCACATGTGATAAAATGTCATACATGAGACCATCCTCAAATAACATAGCCAGTGATAACTCATCACCTCCCAAAACAGGTGGGAAGTGTTGAAGCTTTGTAAAAAGAGAAGAATAATCCCTCACAGAAAGAGTTCCCTACTGAAAATGAATGAATTCCTAGGCTCTGTTGGCCCTCAACATCTCGAGTTAGAAGTAATCATAGAGGGTCCTCTAAAACTCTTCCCAAGACATATCCCTATGATGTCCCAACTGTGAGATAACATCCCACCATCTCTTGGTGGAATCATGTAGCATGTAATTCGTGATCTTCACTCTCATCTCAGGAGGCGTCTCTAGATGCTCAAAGGTAGAAATCATGACCTCTAAACATTACTCTGTAGAATTTAGTCCTTCATCGCCTGAAAAAGTAGGAGGATGTTGCTGCTGGAACACCCACGTCAGCTTTACCATAGTTGGGGTAAGATGTGGTGCTCCATGAAAAGTATGCATCATCCTCATAAATCCTTAAATAAAATATGAATTAGCAGCTTTGTTCGGTATAATAGCTAGTTCCAATATGGACATGATGGGAGGATCTTATGGTAGTCCCTGATCTACCATTTCTGATGTCTGATCATCACCCTACATTTGTCATAAAACCGGAGTACATCTTGGTGGCATGACTCTTCAAGTTCAAGTGCACACCTTAGTATAATATTATCAAGTAAAGAAACTTAGAAATTATATAATGGAACAGAAGAAGGAAAACATTCAAGTTTTACAAATTAGGATTACACGATGTGTAGAACCACTACACGGCGTGTTCCCTTGAGCTTTAACTTGGGCATGTACTTCTTCTAACATGGTCATGTAACAACCCATACACACGGCATGTTCCTCACGAGGCACAAAATATACTTTAATATTCCCTCATATACAAGTACTTATACATGGTAAGAACTACATGGTTCTTCTGGTGTAACACTACACAACATGTTCACCCTAGACATGGTGTGTACAACCCAAGTTTCATCCACCCGTGTCGTTAGTCACACGGCTAGACACATAGTTGACTATAGAACGGCGTGTACTTCTAGTACATGGTGTGTTCTACCAAAAGTTCACCAACCCCATGTCTCTTCTCACACAGTCAATCACACTTTAACAACTACATGGCGTGTACATACGGTACACGACATGTACTTAAGAAATTTTATTATTCTAGAATAGAATAACTCATGGCATGTGTTCATAACATCGTATGTTGTGTTGTCTGGGTTTCCAGATAGTAAACCTTTAAAAATTCTTCAAAACCCAAAAAAAACATAAAATTTATCAAAGTCAAGCCATGTTCCAATCCGTGAGAGCTCATACTCCCCATGAATCAATGTTTGGAATCCTTATACATGTCATAACTTAACATAATTACATTAAAGTTTAAACATAATCTGCCAAATTCCGGTCAAAGAGGGACCATAACACCTCAGGGACCAAATCTTGGCATCCATACAAAAGAAACATTACATATACCAATACCATATCAAAAAATTGTAGGTATTTATATCATGGCATCTATCACAACAACATGTATATCTGGCATAATATCTATCACAAAAACATGCAATCAGTAATGCTCCCTAAATGGCATGACAAGAATGTAGGACATGTGATCTCTAGAAAGTGCCTATATTATGGATGAGATGTCATACCCTCATCCCATCAAGTTGCAACATAAATAAAAACAAAATTATATCAATCATAACATCACAAAACAAGTTAATCACCCAATGATGAAATAAAATCAACTGTAATAATTGATAAACCAAAGAAAATTGTAATATTCGAGGTAACTTGGATTTTCCCTATACATGAGTAAGATACTCCCAAGAAAACCTCATTAACAACTACTTATTAATTCCTATCTTAGTTTATTGGCTCTAAATAGTAAGGAAAATCATAAAAGAAACATATGATACCACTTTGTAACATCCCGGATCTGGGTGTCACCCAAGGATGACCTGATCCCGGTTGGTCACATAACCTCAATTGCATTTCCCCAAATTCCAGAGGCTACCAAATAGCAGTGAGGGACAATGTGTGATATTATGGAAACTATACCCTCATTAGTAGAGTATACACAGTGGAATACAAATAGTAAATAATAACATAAGTAGTAATTCCATACAATAGAAGTAAACTTCGGAAGACTGATAGTAATAAAACAACTAAAAAACATATATAAATGATGCATGTTAGATGTGTCTAAGAAAATAGCCAAAAAATTCCCAATACTGTAAATACAATACAGAAACCAAATTATAGAAAAGTAAGTAAACTCCAACAGCATCGCAAGCCTCACCTTGGTCCCAGACTCTCCAGCCCCAATAGAAATCAAGTACCTGATGAAGAAGGGTGTTTTCCCTTATTTATACCTATAACCATATAATCTATTTGGGTCCAAAGCATGACCCAAGAAGGGTGTGAGATGAATCCCAGTAGGCAATGACCAAAAACTCTATGCCTAACTGTCAGTGAATATATATATAGTAGGGAAAATGTAGGAATGAAGCAATAAACTAGGAAGTAATCAAAAGTAAACAATCCTATAGTTTTCAATTACATTCATTTAACATTAATTATTCCTCCATTGAATCATTTAAACCTTGGGATATTGATTAAGATCTATATCCTCTATGTAAGTAGCAGAACAGATGTCTCAGAAGACCATATAATCAATCTAGTAAGACCGATTCCAAGCTTTCACTTTGGCTTGGTAGACTCGACAAAATCATGTAATCATTCAAAAACAACCCTATAAGAAATCTCTCATGGTTTAACCCATTTGGTTTGACATAGAACCAATTATTTAAGAACAACCCCCTATGAAATATCTCATAGTCTAACCCATTTGGTCCCACATAGCAGTAAATAAATTATAAAATAACTCTTAGGTAGCTCTCATGATCAATACCCCTAGGTCAACATAGCATAAGGTAAATATAAACGACCTCCTGGGTAGCTCTCATGGTCAATACCCCTGGGTAAAACAAATCATCAATCAATATAAATTACCTCTTGGGTAGCTCTAACAGTCAATACCCCTAGGTCAAACATATACACCAAGGATCTAATGGTCATATGTAAATAATGTGGAATTCCCCACAGTCTTCCTTGTCCAGGATCTCATGGTCCATTAGAAAAACAGTGCATGTATAATATCAAACAGCTCATTCAAATCCATAACTACTACATGGATAAACATTCACAAAGAATATCACATACATTTCATATAATCAATCAACTCCATTCTAATCAAAAAAGGCATGGAAAACAAGGTAGCTAAACTTATTCATAATCAACAACCCATTTTCAATCAATCAAACCATAGTAGGTATTAAACAGGGTTAAATTCCAAATCAAGCACTACCCCAAACATGGGTATGAAACACTTTAAGCATATATAAACCAAAGGAAATCAAAAAAAGGAACAAACCACCTACCTCGATGTCCCGTGATCGATATCCTTGAACATCGGCCCTTGAATTTGTCTAATATGGTGTAGATATACAAGAAGGATAAAAATGATAAACATTGAATAAATCACGAGAGAGGAAGAATCAGGAATAGAGGATATAGGGGTTTTGATAACTACCTGGTGGGATTCTAACACACCTAAAGATGTTTCAATCGAATATCAGATGGAGAATCAGAAGGGGTTTGAAGTTCCTCAACCATTCTATCACTCTCCTGTACAAAAAAAATGGAAAGAATATGTTTCCAAAGATGAGACGTGACCCCGCCCTGATTTAACAAATAAAAAGAAAATTACACTGAGTGTTCATTAACAGTATACGTTGTGTATTAGCCTCAACTGCCCACAGCTTAAGCGGTCTTCCAGGTCACCACACGGCCGTGTACTCAGCTGTTACATAGCCAGTACGCGGCAACTGAGTACACAACGTGTACACAGAAGTTCATGGTGTGTACTTATAAAATTTCCCATTTCTTCCTTTTTCCTAAAAACATCCCGAAAACTAGACTCATACCTAAAATAAAGATTCGGGTTCTTACAATTTTTTCCTCTTATTTCATGGAGGTTTGGTTTTATAGTGGTCTCTCCTATATGTTTTGATGTGTTGGGTTTTGGTTAAAAATGTAAAATGTTAAATTTGTGATAGTTGTATTCCTTTGGTTATATTTATTGTCTATGCTATTGAGATTTATTCTTGTGAGTTTTTTTGGATGATTATTATTGGAAAAATAAATCCCAATTGTAATTTTTGATTCCCATACACCAGTTTTTATCCTATGAGGATCGGGAAAACCTTCCAGGCCTTGCCATAGACCGGGTTGGGTGTCGGGTCGGATGACATCCTGGCTTAGATCATGATAGGTTTCATAAATATAATAATTTTTTTAATATTTATAATATTGAAGTTATTATTTTATGAAGAATATAATAGATTTATATGAGGTTAAAGAAGAATTGAAAAGAAAGTGATCAGTTAAGGGGATTACCCCTTATTTGATATAACTCATTGAGATCACTTCTTATGTAACCTAAGGTTGGTTTTTTGTATAAAGAGAACCTATAGAATGTGGATAAATATTATGATAAAATAATTTGGTATTTTTTGGTCGATACAAAAGTCTCAAAGTGGTGTAAATAAGAGAAAGGATAGGTACACTTTTTATAATTGAAGGTAGGGTCACTCTTGCAATTTCTTAAAAGATAAAAATGTAATAAATTCATTCTCTATCCAAATTTTTACAAATGGATGAATATTCAAATATAAGGTAAGATTTTGTGGAAATATAATCAACCAATAAAATTTGGACAAGTTTAATTGGTGTTTTAAACCTTATCTTTTTGGTTAACCCCTAAGATAACATACTTTAATACTAACTGTCGAAATGTCTTTTACACTCATAAAGGGTTAAAATTTTACATATAAGGTGAAAATTGGATCATAAATGGAAAAGGTATGACATTTTATACCACATAGTATCCACCTAGTCTTATTTCAATATTTTAATTATTTTTAAATAATTTAATAAAATATTATTTTCTTAAAATATCATTAATTTCAATTTTGTCAATATTCATTTAATTTTAATTTAAAGACATCAAGAAAAAATATATAATTATATTATAATACTTTATAAAAAGTATAATATGTTTTATAAATCTATAAAATTAATGAAACTCTGTAACTAACTCAAATTATATTAGTTTTAACATCTTGAAAATTGCTTATTTTATTTTTCTATTAATGGAAGAAATATTGTGTCGACGTTGCGTAACAATTTAATGTAATTATATAATTAGTAAAAACTAAAAATAAATTACCATCAATAAAATAATTAAATTATTCTCAAAATTACTATTAATATTCATTCATAACTTTATTGTATCCCTATTTGAACACATAAGAGATATTTAAAAGTAAGAGAGTTGCATTTTTTTAATTGCATTAAATATTATATAGGTCATTTTATTGACAAGTGTCTCTTAAAAAATTAAATTTAAATAGTAAGGTGATAAGGATCAAATTAACTTCATACAATAATAATTAAGATGATAAATGGTATACTTACCATTTATTTTTAACCTAAGTTAACCACATTTACCGTTAAACAAGGCGATAAATTTTACCATGGTTACTATTGATAATTCCTAGAAATAAAAGGGGTCTATTTACCAAAATATGGAACTCCGGATTCAAAATATGAGATCCATTTTTTATAAATTTCTTTTTATAAGTGGCATAAATTCAGTTTAAATTATGTTCAAAAATTTTGATGAAAACCATTTATTCGAAAAATACATATTAAGCATAAAACTGTATTTATTCATATCCCATTATAAATTAAACATTATGTGAATTATTAAAACATTTGATTTTATATATTATATATAAACTACATTAAACAAATCAACCCATAGTTATTAATTTAATTAATTAAGATAGAAACATGATTTTTACATAAAAATAGTTTTTTCAAATAAAACATCTCTTTTCTTTTCAAATGTTTTTTATTTTCTTTTATAATTAATTAATAACCAATGAATTCATTTTATAAATTTATAAACCATAATATTTTTAATAATTTATATAGTCTTTTTTATACATGGTTATCCAATGGTTAGATGATAACTGTGATATTAAATAATAATATTTTAATAGTATATTGTGGTTCGTTTAAACTAGGTGATACGTGTAAAGAAAAAAATTTAAAGATTTCATTTTTTAAATAAAAAATATCAAAAAAGCTAGAGGTGTTACATTATACCACCCTTAAAATGAATTTTTAGATCTAAATTTTTCTACTCTGACTAAAAAAATGATGATATCTATGTTTCATCACATCCTCATGTTCCCAAGTAGCTTCTTAGAATTTATGATTCCTCTAGAGAATGTTAAATAGGTGAGTAGTCTTGTTCCATGGAAATTTATCTCTATGATCCAATATTTCTACTAGTTTTCTTCACATAAAATATTATTCTTCAGTTATATGACCTATGAGTTCAATACATGTGAGGGATCAAGTATATACTTCCTCAAGAGAGATACATTGAACACATTATGAACTTGAGAAAGATTCGGTGGGAGTGCCTAGCGATAAGAAACTATAACTACTTGATTAAGAATATATAAGGGGAAAATATACATGGGGATTATAAATCCATTATCTTTGAATCCCAAAACCTGATTCTATGGATAAATTCACAGAAATA
This sequence comes from Viscum album, assembly GCA_963277665.1. Taxonomy (NCBI): domain Eukaryota; kingdom Viridiplantae; phylum Streptophyta; class Magnoliopsida; order Santalales; family Viscaceae; genus Viscum; species Viscum album. Next base: position 1,516,166,891 of record OY728119.1, read on the forward strand.
AATTTTCATAAACTTAAAACTCTAGATCTCACTAAAAATTATCACTATACCTTTCTTATCAACTCTGAGATGACATGATGTCCCAACGAATGGATTTGAATCTTTTTTCCATTTCCTCAACTATATCAGGTCCCAGTATATTTTTGTATCTAACTTCATCTGGGCACATTGGAGTTATATACTTATTTTCATATAGGGATCTATAAGGATCCATCTGAATGCTCAAGTGAAAGCTATTATAGTATGAAAACTCGACTAATGGAACATGTTGATCCAAACTATCTCTAAAATCCATAGTAAAAGATATCATCATATACAGTAGGGGTTTAATGGTTATCTCAAATTTACCATATTTCTAAGGATGATAATAAGTACTAATACAACAGTAAAAAAATTATTCAGAGAAGAAAGAAGAGTACAGCACAAGACCAAGCAACGTTAGGGGGATGAAAATAGTGGAGACCTAACGCGTCATTTTTTACAAAAAGTTTGCACTTATTAGGAAGAGACCCCAAGATAGAGAATATGTTCAATGATTCTCCAGGCCCGCCTTGTCTTGTGAGTGAACCCACTGCAAAATTCCGTTCATGCCAAGTGTGGGAGACACAAACATTGTAATTAATCAGACTTCTGCAGTATTGGACAGAATATACCAGATTCAAGGGAACATCAACATTTTGTTGGAGAAAATTGACCAGCACCACTGAATAAGATTCCACTTATGAAATTGACGTGTTGTATCGCCTACACAAGGAAATACCCAAGGCCATAGCAGCGGTCTCGGCACACAGGGAATTATTATAACCAAAGGAGGCACTGAAGCCCAAAAGCATGGAACCTCTGTCATCCCTGATCAGGCCGCCTCCCTCATGATCCTGTCGACACAAGATCCATCGACATTGAGTTTCAGGCCAGTGCAATTTGGCCTCAATTTGACCCATCGATTCTGGTTGTAAGAGCTAGTAGAAGAAGCCTTGGAGACACATGGAAGGAAACTCCTAAAAGTAGCAAAATTCCATGCATCTTTAAGTTGGCCACCGAATTCAGCAGTAGTAATTTCAAGGAAAACCTCGGATCTTGATCAGATATAATAAAATATCATTCTATATGCAATATCATAAATTATTTAATGTATAACATGAAATTTTGATAAATATAGAACTATTCTATAATGGAAATTGTGTATTATAACTTTGTAAGGTGATAGAATATAACCCAAATAGAATTTTTTTCCTTTAGATGTTTTGGGGAGTCCGACGATGAAATTTATGGTGATGTTTTCCCATTTTCATTATGGTATAGGTAATAGTAATAACATATACTTAGACTTATATTCATCACCCTAAACTTTCTAACATACCAATAAACTATATATATAATCTGTAATATATCTATTTATATTGTTCCATCAGAAATACTCTTTCAGGTCTATATACATCTTTGTACATCTAGGATAAATAGAGAATGATGAATTGTAAGCCTTATCCAACAGAACCTTCTCCAAATATGGTTTAGATAGAACACATACATGGATACTAAAACTTATTATTCCAGCACAATAAAAGTTGAACTTAGGATCATTTCTCATTTTCTTACAGCTCTATATCTTATTTACGTGCCTCTTTATTCCTTGCATGGATATATGGTTGAACTTTCATATGAGAAAGTTTGGATCTGTCCCCTTTCCATAGGATTTCATGTTCTATATTCAAAAAATCCATATGTATTGAATCTCTTTGAATCCTAACATGAAAAAAATAGCATGGTATATTCGACTCAAAGCATCAGTCTCCTTTTTCACCTTCCTAGGGCGGTAATGTATTGAGAAGTCATAATATTTAATCAACTTGAACCACCTTCTCTAGCAAATTTTCAACTCTTTTTATGTTAATATATACCTCAAACTATTATGATATTTATATATTTCACACCTTTAAACATAAAGATAATTCTCCTACATCATCAATACAAAAATTACAACCACAAACTCCAAATCATGAGTTGGGTAATTTTACTCATGTATTTTCAATTGGTGTGAGTCATTTCTATCAATATTTCAATATGCCTAAGGAAAAATCCTATTCCCTTCCGTGATGAATAACTATATACCAAAAACCCTTATCTACTATATGGTTGTGTGATAACATGTTCAATGACCAAACTTCTATTCACTTACTTGAAAGTCTATTCATATTCATCTTTCCACAACAACATAACCCCCTTCTGATTCAACTTGGTTAGTGTATTTGATAGTCTTGATAAATCTATCACATATTGTCAGTAATATATATCCAACCAAATAAAAATATAGATTTTTATTACTATAGTTGTTCAATTACATTACTCAATAACTTATTTCTTTACAAAATCTACCGATATACTCCCACATGAGATTATATGACCGAATAATGAAACTTTCTAACACTTGCAAATTTTACATCAAACTTCTCCTTCCACAAGGTCATTAGAATAGTTCTCAAATGATATTCATTATCTTCCTTTCCTTTTAAATATATTATAATATCATCTATAAATACTACTACACACTGGTCAAGTTAATCTTGAAATACTCTATTCATTAAATCCCTGAAGATAGTAGGGGAATTAGTAAGTACTTATGGAATCACTGTAAATTCATAATGCTCATACCTCAAATGGAAGGGTTTCTTAGGTAAAACATATTTATTAATCCACAACTAATAATATATATAATGAAGGTAAATTTTTAGAAATTATTTATCTCTTCATAATTAATCAAAAAAATAATCAATATAGGGTAGAGGATACTTGTTCTTGATAATGATCTGGTTAAGTTCTTAATAATCAATGAAAAGATGTGTTGACTCATATTTCATACTAATAGAAAGAACAAGTGAACCCTATTGTGACAAACTAGAGTGTATTAACCCCTTATCAAGATTACCATGGAGTTTCTTCTTCAATTCTTACAAATAAATTTGGGACATTCTATATGGATTCTTTGAAATGGGTGTAGTGCCTGCTATGTGTTATATTGAAAACTAAACTTCAATATTTATAAGAAGAACAAAAAATTCATATGAAAAGAGAATAAAAACACCAAAATAATGGTCATATATTTGAAATTTAGTTTTCCCCCAACCATCCTAGATAAATAGACATCATGTATATAAATTAATACCCACAAGATAGAAGTGATTTTTAATGGATGTTCTTATTTATCCTCGCACTGATAAATGATCAGAGGTTCATTTGGAATATAAAATGTGACTTACACTCCATAATAATTGATATGGGATCTACATAAATAAAACCAAACCATGACTAGAATAACATAAAATTCAACTAAATAGAAAATTAAAATATTTTCATGAATCACTTTACTAAAACATCAATCAGAGAGTAACTATAGAATGGATATGTGACAATCGTTCCATTATATGTTTTCACCTCAAACACATCATCTAATAAATGAGTATATGTATTAAAATTACTAGAGACTTTTTATGACATAAAGGAATTCATCTGACTAAGAATAAATAATATAAATCAATATTTGAGTGTACATATCACCACCAAAATATCAACATTCGGTTTTCAACCCCTAACTAAAACCAAAATGGTTTGCATGAACATTAATCACCATTAATAAGAGTGATCAGTCATACAATCATGAAAAATCATTCATAGGATGTCTACTTCATGAAACCTTTTTCTCAATTTATAGAACCTTAGTTTTAACCTTTATTATCTATGGTCATTACCAAAACATTAGGATGTTATCCTATACATATTATTATCCCCAGGGTTTTCTCTAAAGTTTTCTAACCCTAATATCCAAATATTGACCAAAACTATCCTATGATACCAATTACAGTGACCCAATTTCTTCATACATAAATATTACATATTTTTATATTAATATTCAATAAATATAAAAAATACACATCTAAGGACCATAATGGTTTAGTGTCTTTAAATACTAGACACACAATATTATTATTTTATGAAAGATCTTCAATATCTCCCATAAAGATATTATCACATAGTAATATTCATAGATATATACTAGTTAAACCATTCTTCACAACCTAGAGAAAGGAAACATAAGAAATCATGATTTCATATGATCAGTAAGGGTAAACATGGGAGATATAAATCGATGATCATATGAAATAATAAGATAAGCATAGGGGTATGACATCCTGAATATAAATTGTAAAGTACATACCCAGTCTATCAAGGATTGTAAATATGATTCATGGTATAAAACATTATCATTTCAAAATACATTAATCATAAGAGTGAGAAATCATTATAAATCAATGATGAATCAAAAGTTAATGTCATAAAATTATTTCACTATAATATCTATAGAAACCTTTTCATAGTTAAGGTTAACTACCAAAACCATCAAATAATAATGGATCTAGAATATAAACATATTTCTCACATCACATTGGACTAGGTATCATCACATATTCCCCATAGTGGATCATGAATATCAATTTTTTCGATAGTGGTTAAATCACATCGACTTCATTAACATAGTGGATCAAACACATAGAATTTTTTTCAATAGCTATCTCATGATATATAAAAAATTATCCAATTCATTGAAAAGATATAAAATTTCATTCAAATCCATCACATAATTAAAACCATACATATGTTTCCTACAAGATCATAAAACATTCATCATATCATTATATCATAACCCATACAAAAAAATGGGTTTCATAAATATCTCATCAATTCATCATATCACAACACATGGAAAATAAATGGGTTTTTTAAACATCTAATCATCATAATCATAAAAAATATAAAGAAAGAATAAGTATGGTATTATTGGATCATATCCACAATAAAACATAATTTACATCAAATGATGCTATAAAATATAAAAATTTATTTAAAATAATCACTAAAATATTTTATAAGGAAAATATGATTTTCATTTTGAAATATATTATTTAAAATATAAAAATTTCCTAGATATTATTGAAATATTTATTTATAAATAACCATAAAAAATTAAAATTATGCTTCAAAGCATTGAGCAGTCTTGATGGTGTGAAATTCTGTTCATGCTAAGTACACTAAAAAAAAGATTCTTGTAACATTTTTGGTAAAAATTCAAAGTAACTCGTTTAGAAAATTTCATGAATATTATTTATTAATTATTTTAAGAAGTAAATTAGGGGTAAAAATGGATTTAAACAATCATAGAGGAATATTAAAAATATTCTTATATATCTTTTATTGAAAACATAGATATAGAAGGAAAATGATTTTCAACCAAAGAGAGGAATATAGTAAGAATTCCTTTAAAACATTCATTAGATATATTGAGTACTTAAATTGAGGAAAAGTAAATCATGAATTTTTTATAAGTAACTAGATTAGAATAAAACCGAATGGGATTTATCATATAATTATCATATAATTTATTCAATTGGAATTCAATCATAAAAAATTATGATTAAAATAACATTGACACATAAATCCCTTACCACTTTTGTAACTTTTGAATAAAAATACTCATCAATGAATAAATTAATATTAAAAATAAAATAAAATTAAAATTAGGAGAATCGTGATATAAAATTTCAAAGGGTCAGTTTATTCACCTCATAAATATGAATAGGTTCATAACATCAAACATGTCTCAAAGAATCAATATTGAGGTGGAGAACCCCTTCCTCTTTGGTAATCAATGAATCAAAACCTCATGAATGATATAATCTTATATTTATTTTTAAATAATAAATTTTTTTATTAAAATAATCATAAAATACATTCATGGGTAGTATATAAACCACATGAATGAAACAAGTAGTGAATATGGTATAAGTCTCACCGAAATAAAAGTGATATGAGAAACCCCTTACCTCAAGTATCGTCTTTATTCATACATATTTAAACCTTATGTATAATAAATGAATACTTATTATAAAATTATTAATGAACCATAATCATGTATATCATACCATTTATTATTTACTTATGACATCTTGTAACCCATTTATTAATAATTGGTTATTAAAATAACTGCTCTATGTGATAACTATTTCATTTTTCATGAATGTTTCAGTTCTGTAGTCCCAATCCTTATACTTTAATCATGGTTCTATCATATAATTTTATTTATTATGATATAAATATAATATATATTCATTGTATATATATTTATTATTATCCAAAAAATTTATTGATAGAAAAATGAACTACACTATTCATGGATATGGTAGGTCGTATGTACGCAAGAACACTACTCCCATTTTTCAATGGATGGAATGAATGAAAGGTAAAAAATAATTAAACCATAAAAAAGAATTTTTTTTATCATATATATTTATAATATATTAATTAAAAATTTATTTAATACCATCCATTTAAAGAATAGATGAAAAAGGAATCACATTGCTTCATGGAGGTGGTAGTCCACACGTAAACACGAGCGACGTTACTGTTTTCCAATAGTTATGAGTAAGAAGGTAGATATGATATTACCATTACATAATCATAATTATATCATTAATATCATATCTAAACTTTAAACCCATAATTATAATTATCCATGATATGTGGTTATGGAAAATGAATCGTATTACTACATGAAGACAATATGTCGTACATACGCATGAGCGATACTTTCACATCCCATTTGATGGAAGAGAGGGGGAAAAGGAAGTTTTATAATGATAATAAAAATTTATTATATTATAGATACTAAATTTATTATTTTATGAATAATATAAATGATTAAAAGGATATAAAAGATGAATTGAAAATAAAGTGATCGGTTAAGGCGATTACCTCTTTATTGAAACAACTCCTTTACATCTCCTCTTAAAGGTTCTAGGGTTGGTCATTTTGGAAAAAAGGTTTGTAAAATATGGATAAGGATGTTTAAGAGATAATTTTGAAGGTGTGTTTTGAGCTATATGGCTCAATGTGGTGTAAATAACATATATGAGAGGTTCTATTTTTATAATTGAGGGGATGGGATTTCTTAGAATTTCTTAGAATATTAAAATATAATAAAGTCATAAGGTGGAAAAATGATTCCAAATGTCTAAAGATTAAAATATAAGGTAGTATTTTGTTGTAATACCAACAAAAAATACATTTTTTTAGGTTTAAGTGGTTTTTTAAATCATATCCTTTAGGTTAACCCCTTAGTTAACATATTTTAACCTTAACCGTGATAATGTATTTTTTCACACGTAAAGGGTTATAAGTTTATATATAAGGTGAAAATTGGTACATAAATGGCCAAGGGAAAACATTTTCTACCATAACATATCCACATTACCCTATTTCAATATTTTTATTATTTTTTTATAATTTAATATAATATTATTTTCATAAAATATCATTAATATCATTTTGACAATAATCATTTAATTTGACATTAAAGACATCAATAAAAAATGGAATTAAAACATAATTCTTTAATAGAACACTAATACTATATATTAATATATAAAATTAATCTAACACTACAAATCATTCAAATTAAATTACTTTTAATATTTTCAAAATCATTTATTTTATTTTTCTTTTAATTGAAAAAATATTGTGCTAACATTACATAAGAATTTATGGTAATTAAATAATTACCAAAAATTATAAATAAATCACCATAATGAAAATGATTTCATTATTCTCAAAATAAACATTAATATTCATTCATAACATTCTTTTCTACCTATGTGTTCACATAAGAGATATTTATAAGTAAAAGACTGATATTTTGTATTTTTCTATCCATTAAATATTTTATATGACATTATTATGGAAAAGTGTCCAATAAATAGTTAAATTTTAAGCCTAAGGTGGTAATTGTTTTATTAACTTCATAAAATATAAATTGGGATGAAAATTTATGACCTTAACATTTATTTTTAACCTATTTTAACATGATTTACCTTTTACTGAAGTGATAAATTTATCTATGGTAACTATTCATAATGCCTTAAAATAAAAGGGATGTATTTACCAACATTGTACATACTGATTCCAAATATGGGATCCATTTTTCATAATTTAATTTCTATAAGTGGAAGGAATTAATTTAAAAATAAGTGATAAAAACAAGACGATAACAATTTTTTGAAAAATACATTTTTAAGCATAAAACTAGATTTATTCCTATCCCCTGCCTAATAAAAACATTTGGTGAATTGTTATTTTTTTATAAATTATATATTATATAAATTTCATTAATATCATTCAACAGTTGTGATTAATATAATTTATTATGATAAAAACATGTTGTGTGCATATAAATAGATATTTTTCTAGAAAATCATCTCATTTATTTTCAAATGTATTTAATTTTAATTTAAAATTAATTGATATTAAATTAATTCATCTTATACATGTGTAAAATATAATTTTTTAATAATGTATTTAGTCATTTTTATACCCACCAATCAAATGGCTATGTGTTAATTGTAGTAATAATATTTTAATAGCATATTATGGTTCATTTAAACTTGGTGTTGCATGTAAATAAAGTTATCAAATAAATCAATTTTTAAAAGAGGACTATATCATAAAATATCATTATGTTACATAGACACAATAAATTATTGTCTAAAATTTTCTAGAAATAACATCACAATAAACAATTCCTTTTCCAATGATGGGCATGTAAGGGGTGCTCATCCGCTAGGATTTTTTCCCATTGTCGCCGGCCTCTCTTACACCTCAAGTCGGCTCGATGTTCATCCTTGGCATTGGATCGACAGCTTGTGGAAATTACTATTTCGTGGAAAAGTCATGTGACCCTGTGGAATCAGTTGTATAGGAATTTTTCATCAAGGTTGGCCTTCTTCATGCCTCACTCCCCCTTCATGGGATAGGGTTTCTTCTGGCAGCGCGGTGATGGCCCAGCGGTCGAGATCCATTATCCGTGATTAAGGATTATTGTCTCCTCTCTGGTGTTTGTGTTGGTTTTCTGTTGTGGTCCCTATGGGTGTTTGGATGGCGGTGATGGGACTTGCATTTTGGTATGTGGTGGGGTCTTTTTCCAGCGATCTATGGAGCTCAGGTGGCTAGCGACATGGTGGTGTTTCATGATCTTTAATTTTCCCCTTTGTACTTTGTTTTCGGATTTGGTTCCTACTATTCGTGTGTTGGATTTGGTTCTTAAACTTTTTTGTGGGGATTCTTTCTATGGTTTCTGGTTTTCCATGGGGTATGGTGCAATTAGTGATGTCTTCATGAGATTTGTTGGTTTGGTTGTGGTTTAGTGTTGGTGTGTGAATATATCATTCTTTTGGGGATGATTATGGTACTTTGTTCAAGGCTTCGTTGTTATGTTCATGTTTGAGTTAAGATGGACTTAGGATAAAGAATATGTAATCTTCATTCATTGTGAATGATGGTGCTGCAATGCTTGGGAGGTTTCTAGTAAGAATTGAATTTACTTGGTTCTGTGATCTGTGCTGAAGATGTTGCTTATTTTTCTATTGAATTTTTGGGTTTGTCCACAACCAACACACTACATGGGTCTACTTCAGATGAGGTCTAGAGAAGGAATATTTCACCTTGCATACCATTTGGATTTTGAAGTTCGAGAGGGTATGGCTCTGCCATCAGTACCAGGCCTATGCAACTCCACACAGGACAACCAGCCGAGTGGTCATTCAATGGTGAAGGCTTATCATCACATTGTATTCGCTGGGAAGGGGTAGATCTTGTAGTATTGTTCTGGGTACTCCTATTACATGGTTGTTTTATTGGTTGTAATGGTTGTTTGGTTTATCACTTTTTACTCAAAAGTGTTTTTATAATAAAAAAGTTAATTTTCAATCAATCATTAAATAGATTACTAGAATAGTAAGTGACATTCTGCCTCTATTCCTTCCTATGTCCCAAAACAGCACTAAAAACCACATCACTAGCATCACACATCAACTCGAAAGGAAACTTCAATTCTGGGGAAGTGATAACGGCAAAAGTTGTGAGTTTCTCCTAAATAAATTTAGAGGACTCTAGTAATTTATCATAAAAAATTGTGTATCCTAAACAAGTAGGTAACATTATGTACTTACAATTTTGGAGAAGTCCTTAATTAATATCAGCTGAAAATAAACATGGCCTAAAAATATTTTTATTCCGGTCACATTCTCAAGTGGTGTCATATTTTGGATCACCTCAATATTATCATTTTCAACCTACATACATCTCTTGGAAGCTTTTTTACCTAAAGAAATTCCTACAGTGACCATGAATTGGAACTTTTCATAGTTTAGAACAATATTTTTTTGTTGACATATTTGCATAATTGTATCTAGATATTCATTATAATTTTTAAAGTCGCTTCCAGAAACTAAATAGTTATCCATAAAAACATTAATTATCCTATAATTCATGTCCATGAAATGTTCCATCATGCATATATGAGAAGTGTATAGAGAACCACACAATTCAAAGGGAAATCACCAGTAGGAAAATGTCCTAAATGGAAAAGTGAAGATGGTCTTCTTCTGATGTTCATGAGAAATGAAAATCTGGTTGTAACCTGAGTATCCATCAAGAAAGTATAAAAAATAATTCATATCCATTATTTCTAACATTTGTTGTGAAAATGGCATTAGGAAATGGTCTTTCCTGGTGGAAACATTTAATTTGTTATAGTCTCTATAGACTCTTCATTTGTTTGTTGTCCTAACGTGAACCTATTCATTCTTATCTTTTGAAACAACTATGAATCCACTATTTTTAGGAAAAACATAGATAGGGCTTACCCATGGAATGTTTAAAATTGAAAAATTGTTCCAGTATCCAATAATCTAATCACTTACTCTCCAACCACTTCTTTCATGTTGTGTTTCAATCTTCTCTGTGCTTTAAATATAGGATTATGGGCTAGTTCTATGTGAATTTTGTGAATATAGTAATACATACTTATACCCTTAATGATGAAAATGGACTGACCTATGATAGATTGAAACTTCTTCAAGATTTAAAATAGATACTCTTCTTGACTTTCCTCAAAACCAACAAAGATTATTATGGGAAGTGTAGAATAATTACTCATAAAATAATAATTTAAATGAGTGGGAAGGGGTTTGAGCTCCATATTATGTTTTCTTCAAAATATAGAAGACCCATGGGCCAAGGAAGTCCAATTTATTCAATGTTTTTCTTAAATTTTGTATCAAAATTTAAATGATTTTTATTTTTGAGACCAAAATCAAGCTTTTCTTCACTGCTATCCCTATTAGACAGGTTACTATTCTATAAATATAGACCATATTTTAAAATATTTCCCACAAAAAAATCTCCAATGAATTTAAAAATATCCCCCTTAGACATTATAAGAAGTTGCTCCGTAGTTAGAGGAGGGATTGGTTCATTAAATTCCCCCAAAACTCCCTATGTTCTGTAACACAAAATTTATAATCCAAGGGGATCATGACAACAAGGTCAAATATGATAACTTTTTTGTAATGACGTATAAAACCTCATTTTGAACATTCTAAACATGAAAGGAATTATCAATATCATATTCTAAAGTGATATCTTTACCCACAGATTGTCTATCCACTTCTTCCGGATGATCAAATGAATTCTCTAGTTCAAACAGATCAACTATTGAACAACTCTATCCTAAATAAGGTTATTTATTATTTTTGAATGAATTTAACTCCTCCATTTTATTTCTAAAGTAAAAATTTTGTTTTCCCTTAAAACCATAATTATTTATCCATATATTTATAATAAATTCCTACTCAGAATGATGGGTAATTCTATGTCTCAATCAATATCTAGAATGAGAAAATCATCCAACAAGTACAGCTTCCCTACTCTCACCAACAAATCTTCAACTCTCCATATTAGCTGAGTGATTGACTGATCAGTTAATTGAAAGACCAATGTGGTGGGATATGGTTCTCCTAATGTTATTTTTATAACAATGATAAGGTAATCAAGTTGATAATCACACCAAGATCACACATATAGTTAATCAGACCATTCTTCCCTAGTCTGTATGGGATCACAAAGCTTATAGAGTCTTGGATATTATGAAGTATCCTATTTTTCATGATATAAGAACACTTCTTTTTAAGATTATATTTAGTAAATTATTCTAAAGGTATTTTTTTTGAAAAATTTTACCAAAGCGATTTCAGATAATAAAGACTTTGAATCAAGGATTACAGGAAAGGAATAGTGATTTGATATTTTTTAACATGTTTATGAAATTGAAATTATGTTTCATGATTTCCCTTTTTTATTGTTTTAGGAAAAAGTGTGATGGTGGAAATAATCTTTATAAAAATTTTAATTCCCTCAATTTCTTATTCAGTCTTTTTCTCCTTTATTGTATTTGATTTTCATGTCTGTATTTTTGGGTTTTTTTAGAAATCACGATTGGATTGAATGAACTTCTAGTGGGGATGCATAGATTTATAGATTCTTATTTTTATGTATTTTGGGTTTTGGTTTCAACTAGATTATCATTTTTAGAAGATTTGGGATCTTTGAAAGATTCTTGGTGAGTTTAGAGACCAGTCCATGTTATAACCTCCATGGAATTCTCCATATGGTTCTGTTCAATGGTGCTCGATGGATTACCCTTATCTCCACCTCCAGAATCTCTAGCTAACGCTTACATTTCTAAATCCAGGGTTTTAAATCTAGAAAACATTTGGATTTTATAAAAATAATTTTTGGACAATTTATCGTCAAACCTAAAAATTAATTGTTAGAATATCCCCTTGAATTCATATTGAGAAATAGATGGTTCAACCTTCAGTTGGGGTTAAAATTTCTACCCATGTTGTTATTGGAATCCAGGGGGAGTAGTAACAATAATCACTCCCTACTCCCTCTGGGAATGGATCAGGTGGTTTCTATAGCCTTAGTTGTATGTGCTTGAGAATGGTTCATCCCTTAGTTTCATTTTAGGGATATAACCAAAAAAATTCATTATCAAGGCTTTGGGTAGGAATTTTGAAATTGGGAAAACAAGATTGTGATTGCCCAAACATGCCACAATGGTTACATTTCTTCCTAAGTGTGTTTTGAGTATTTTTAGTGTAAAATACATAAGATTGAAAATCATATTTGGTAGAAGGTTTGGTTTCTTTCCAAATATTTTTCTACTCCTATAACACTTATGCGGTGATTTTTTTCTAGAGTGTTGAAAATATGTTTCATCTCATTATTAGTATTTTCACTAAAATTACCTTGAGAAGATTTATCCACTAAAGTTTTGTGGTATGGGGTGAAACTATTATAAAACATTTCCCTGGGAATCTATGGAATTAATCAATGATTCATACATTTCCTATGTAACCCCTGAATATTTCCCAGATTTAATTGAAGAGTTCACCCTTATCATGAAGAAATATAGTGAGTTTATGCCTTTGATCATTCTATTAGTAAAAAATTTCATGACAAAGGAATTTTAAGTTGTTCCTAAGTATCAAAAATTACTTCATCCATTTGTTGGAACAAACTCCTAGAATTTCCTTTCAAATAGAGTAGGAAAACCCTAAGTTTCAATTCTTCCTCACTCAACCCTCCTAGTGGAAGATATTTGACCTCACAATAGAAGTTTCCAATTATGTCCAAATAATATTCATTGGTAATTCCATTTACTGATGAAAACATGGAAAATTAAGATCAATTTATTCCATAAATTCAAGACCTGGGTGTTTTCCAAATATAAGATAGTGTTTTAAAAAAATAGGCTCTTGAAATTCTCTAAGTATAACTCTCTCTATCATTTCATTTATAGGTTGAGGTGGATTTTCATTTTGATTTTTATATGGTTGGTTATTCCTATTCTCTCTATTTTCCTAAATATCATCCACCTCAAATTTCATTTTTTGTTTTATACAAATTAAATGTTTGTTGATTTTAGGAATTAAGCCCTCCAGGTTTTCATTTGATGAACTAGTTTGAAAGCACAACCCTTTTAAGTTTTTTTTGATTTTTTCTTATTGTTTTTTTAATTTTTTGTTTTACTGCCGTTGTTTATTATTTTTTTTGTTTTGTATTCTTTTATAACATGGTTACACATTCCCTACCCCAAAAATGGGTCCAAAATTTGACTACATCCCCTAGGTCATTTACTAGGTTTGAGGAGAATTAAATATTTATAAACTATATAAAAACATATTTAAGGTAGTAAATAGGGATCAATATATAGGTAAGGATCTCCAATTGTATGTGTGACTATGTAGATAGAAAATCTCTCATGAAATAGTTATAAAGAAGATGAAGTGGTAAAGTGATAAAAATAATGATGGTGGTGAGTGACAACAACTAGAAGTCAATAGATTAACAAGAAATAGTACAAGATAGAGGAAAAAACATAGAGTATAGAGAATAATCTCTAAGAGAAGTGGAGGAATGTGATTGTTTTTTTTAAATTTATTTCTTCATCAATGAATAAATATGTCTAGAATGAGTGAAAAGAAGGTGGACCATTATTTCGAACAACCAACCTATGGGTTAGTGGATCCTTCAGTCACATAACTACAGCATCCAAGAATCCACGTAATGATGATAACACTTTCACATTTAGATCAAATTCTTAGTTAAACCTAATGTTCTACACTCATTAAGCTATCCACTTCTCAAATAAGTTCTCAGAAGATCAACTAGTTTTAAAAGATGAGTGTAGGATCCAGAAATACGTTGTATATAAATGAAATATTATATTATATAACAGAATAATATCATTATCTTATCTTAGCTTATCCCAAAACCATTATCATGTTATCAAAATATTCTAGTAGATTCAGAAAAAACAATGAAAACATTGGAATTGAGAAAACAAGAAGAAAATGATAAGTTCTTAATGAAAGCTTCAAACTTCCTCTCAATATTCACATGTTTTGCTTCATTCTCCCAATCCTTTTCACATCATTCCTCTCCATACATTTTATTCTAGATGGGGGTATCTCTCTCCATCTCCCTATTTTTTTGTTCATCACTACTCTTAATAGTGCATGTGCCAATGCTCATCTCCTCCGATCATAGTCACAGGTCCTCGATTAACTATCATGCTTCCAAGTGCTACATTCACTGTAGGTCATCCTCCTTGTTAGTGAAAAAACACAACTACCTCTAATATAAGGCATAAATCCTCAAAATTTTATTCCATGAAGTGAACAAGATCCTAATTCTAGATACTTTCTAGGTTAAGGGATCAAAGATTGTGATTGTTGAGTGAGGGTAGTTGAATATTTCATGTGTTGAGTGAGGATGTTCAATTTTTGGGTATGTGTATTTGGACATGTGAAATTTGATTACATAAAGATTTAGCTATGTTACCTTTTAGGTATATAAAATTTGGCACTCCTTCCTCATATGAAGAAGCTTGGGTTTTTGGTGGCCCGTATTCACATAAGCTTTGGATTTCACTCGATCTCCATTTCGGTTGGGTTTTAGCCTTCTACATCAGAGTGTGTGGGCTTGGTGTATTCTTATGCAATCAACAAAAATTTCTTCTCATGTTCATTCATGATGACCTTCATTATCTAACCCCATTAATTTCATGTTCTAAAAAAATAGGCCTCCCTTTTCATCTTCACGCTGAATCAATATAGTTACTTCTACTGTAAGCTCAAATTTTAGCTTGGAATTAATGGTGGATATTGGATTGTCCTCCAGACTTGAAAATCCTTCATGTGGCTTTGAAATCTTCTTTGGAAAGCCTTCTAGTTTAGTTGACGTGGGTTTCGTTGTTATAATAGTGGGTTCCCTAAACCCAAATAAATAGTGGTTTTGATTACCATATCATCTATACAATAAGATATACAATTTGCACATTTACCATTATAGTGTAGAAATTTTTGTGTCAACTATTTAATGGTAATGTCTATAGATTAATTTTCATATCAAAAGGTTGTAAAAGATCTTAGGATATAATGAGAACCTTGAGATACCATGACATTAATCTTAAACAAAGGTCATATAGTCTAGATACATCATACTAACCGGGCATATTTGATGTTTGAATATTAGGTGTTGGGGGATTATACGCATTGAGACTTCTTCTCATGAAGTTTTTACTTTGTGATCGATATTAGTAAGATTGTAAGGAAAGACTCGCCAATACTAGGGTGTTCTATTTGATCGCGTACTTTGATGCAAGAAAGAAACCATGATGATGAAATTGTGGTGAGGTAGCTTGTGTTGGGTGCATCGTTGGTGGTATGACATTGGTTGAATGGTCAAGAAATGATTTTCCACTACCAAGTTTAGGAAGTAATATATCTCATCCCTGGTTGATCAGGATGGTAGCACCTTCATAATATTATGGCCACAGTAGTCAAAAAGTAAATCTGTCTAGTTAAATCAACAAACAATAAAACAAAGAAGGACAACGACACAAGTGTGCATCCAACTTTATGACACAAAGAATAGATTATAGTACACAATATGTGTCCGTCAGTTGGTTTTCATTGCAATAAACATTACCTATCTCTTTAGGTGTCTTGATGGGTTTCTAGAATCAGTTCTTGGTCTATGAATACTATTCACTTCTATCGAGAGAATGGCCTAGAGGGTCACACACAATATAATATTAAAAAATACACCCTATTCTAGTGAATAAGTATATTGGAAATGGTGGGGCCCACCATGAGGTGTGAGTGTTGTCTAGGTTAGCGATAAATAATAAATAATTAAATGCATTATTATTCATGTAGATAATTATTGAGTTGAATTTATTTATTAAAAGTATTTATATGTTATGTAAATACAAGGAATGGTATTAATCGAACGAATAATATTTTAATATTCCAGATCCATTTAATATTATGAAGTAATTACAAGTTGAGTTAATGAATCAGTTTTAACATGTAATATATTTAATATATATTATAGGTATGTGATAAAATATAAACAATATTTATGATGCAATTTAGTTTGTCATAATTATTTATTTAGTGGATGCTGAATTAAAGGGGGTTGGGGAAACCTTCTAGGTATGTTTTTAGTTTGAATTTATGTGCTCTTTTAATTCAAACGAGATCCTTGACACTATATCAGGGCTCAGATAATCGAAGATGACAGGTCTCGTAATCCTCGATGATGAAATTTTTTAAAAACCCCAACCCATCAGCTTCCTCTAAGCATCCTGGTACCTTCAATTTGTATTAGAGCAACGACGTAAATTATTTGAGCTTAGAAAAAAATAATCTACTTTAAAATTATGCAGAGGGTTTTATTTCGGTCTCAATAGTTCAAATCGTGCAACAATTCAATTTCCATTGAAAAAGTTATGGTCATCTGAATTTTTAGATACATATCATTTTGCTGTTTTCAGATCATTTTACATTTGGATTGTTTTGATGTTAGAGATCATTTCTGTTATTTTAGCTATTCCAACCGGACACTGTGGGTGGAATAATGTTTTTTGGAAAATTTTATTCCATTGGAAAAATTGTATTTTTATTTGTTAAATAATAATAATAATAATAATTAATTTAGTATAATTATAATTATTATTTATTAGAATCCTTTGTTAGAGGGTGTGTTGTTTTTCCAAAAAACAAAACAAAGATGGGCTGGACATCCGCTGGTCTGCTAGCCAACAAATTAAAGGTTGGCCGGACTTTCTCAGGTGGGTGGTTCTAGTAGTACAAATAAATCGTTCAAAAAAAAAAAAAAAAAACCTTTTGACTGTTGGGATGAGGCTCCGAAATAATCCAAAAAGGCGGGGGGCCCTGTCTCTTCCTTTGCAAGGAAGAGGCCTCCTACCTGGTAGGCAGGCGCCGCGCTGGATCCTCCTCCCCAAGCCGGCCGCCACCCAGTGCCCAGTTCCCTCTCGCCCCACACCAACCTCGCCTCCCTCTAGCATCCAAGTCGAGTGCCCCATCGGCAGTGGGACCCCCTCACCGCCTCGCCGTCCCCTTCCTCCAGCGACAGATCCTCCTTTGCAGATTCTTTTCCCCGGTCGCCAGATCCGGTTCACCCGAGTTGTCCAACAGCCACTCGCCGCCAGCTCGGCCCGCCGCGAGCCGCCCTGCCGTGACTGCCTCCCCCTTCGATTCGTTGGAGTGTGACCGCCATCAGCAACGTTGCCTCCCTCGCTGCCACCACCGACCATCACTTGGACTTTCTTTTCCGGAGATCCACCATCCCAAACCCGAACCGAGCTGCCCTCACCACACTGTGTCTCCCTGGAGACCCGATCCGCCGTCGAGCGGTCATATCTTGTGAGGTCGACCCATCCCTACTCGACCAGTGTGCCACTCATCTCTCACCTGCCACGGCCTCCCCAAATTTGCCTCTCACCGCCACCAGTTCCTGCAAAACCTCCTCCATCACTTGCATGGCCCCTACCTAGATCCAGTGTATCTAGCTTCAGAGCACCACATGAGGTAGCTCTGCCCGTACCAAATTCACCTCGAAATGTGATTGGGCGGGTTTGCCTGACTAGGTTGGGATCCGGGCGGACATTCATGGCCAAGGATTGCCATTTACAGGTTTTGCAAGGCCTGAGATGGTCTTCAGGCGTGACCTGTATTGGGGCTGTGAGGGTCAAAGATAATTTAATTTTAGAAGTAAATTAAATTAATTAAAATATTAATATTGGGTTTAAAATAATACTTTTAATACTTGGGATAAAATTAATTTAATTTTGGTATTAAATTAATTAAATTAATTTTTGAAATTAAAATTAAATTTACAAAGGGATCGAATATAATTAAATTGTTTGAATTTAATTAAGTCATTTAATTTAATTACAATACCCTCATACTTTAATTTATTTCAATTTAGTTTTTTTATCACACTTCAATTATTCAACACGATGTCTGGTTTTGAGAAAATGATCAACCTGTGTATCTTTGCATTATTTCTTTAAATTAATTATATAATTGTGTGTGGTGATTGTAAATAATTTAGACAATCTTTGCATCATTATTTATTTTTCGGTCAATATGTATAAGGGCATGCATGTCCATCATGATCTGTTATACATTATACCCCTAGTTCCCCTCACCTGCGTGCGATCACACTTATAATTTTAATAGAGATGATGTACGATGTGGACCCCTCCATGACATGGATGATATAAGATGCAGAAAATGGTAAGTTGAGGTAAAATCCATACGACCAGTGGACATACTGGATGTGGATGAGCTGCATCAAGAGTCAAGCTACATATTAGGTCTGATACCCCTAGGTTGTGGTTGGTCTATTGAGTTTAAATGAATCAACCAATTTAGATGCTCAATACCAATCAGGTAGTTGATTTCCTTTCTGCATTTATTTATTATTTATTCATTTTATGATCGCGGTAAAATACATAAAATAAGAAACAATAAAATGCATAAATGTGTGATGAATGTTTTTCTATTAATGTTCGGTTGTAAGTGTGAAATCAAAGTATGAACAAGATTAATAGAAATGAATTACATTCATTGAGAAAAATAATAAAACCCTCATATAAATATTAAGTCACAAAACACCTTATATAATTAAATTTTAAATAAAATTGGGTGTTTGGGGTTCTCGTCAGCCAAATTTTAGGGTGCCTCTTACGACCAGAGAGTTTTTATGAGAGTGGTAGGTTAACATAACTGAAGTTGATAACAAAGAAGTATCCAAATCTAGCATGCTGCAACTTTAGAGGAAACCATTGAAAAAATCATTTTTATGATTTTAGAAGCCGAGACTTCACTCAACAGATCATGGAACCAAGTGTTAATACAGTTGGCGAGTCAAATGCCTACCTTGAACTCTCCAAGTTGTGACATAGCCAAATCTAGTAAACTATGAAGGGATATTCAAGGATCATTTCCACTAGAATAATAAAGCGATAGAGTATTACGAATCTAGTACAATGAGTTCCTAGAATTCGATAAAATAGTTGGAGACATTTAATGATGTCATTAATAAATCAATAATGTCTAATTCATTAATCAAGATAAAATTACAATCTGCTAGTTTTATTTTTTTTAGAAAATAGGAAGTAACACCACAAATACACTGCGATAAATATTTGAAAAATTAAATGTCCAAACTAGCATGAATTTCCAAGTGTCGTACAGGCGCTTACGCACAATACTATGATATTGGAAATTCAATGTGCTGGTGTCCCTATACCTATTAAACCACCTCAAGATGAGAGGGTGTAAAAATTCATACAGGATAGTCATGTACGACGCATATAATGGTTATGTCATAACATTTTTATCAACATCCGATGTCTTTTGTGGATATTACATTTGGACAAGGATGATATTTCATATAGTCTCATCTCTAAGAAGTTTTCAAGGAGAAAGTGAAGAAATATATGAATGTGATAATTACAATGGCTATGTGTAAATATGAAAGTTGGATAGCGATCTTTCAAGGAATCCCATTCTTACATATTTTTCACCCATTACTCCAGTCTCCTTTAAAGTTATAAAATGAGTAGTATGGAGAAAAATGCTACATTTTCTTTTGGGTAAGGTTTGCCAATAAAATAAGTAATTAATGAAAGTATAACCTTTAATTCCAATGGAAAACAAGTTGAAAGAAAAGGAAATAATTCCAATGATAGGAGTGACACCAAAGACACCTTTGTAATTTCCTTTAAAGAAAGAGGTAATAAAAAAGAGGTTATTTTCTTCGCATATCGTGAAATAATATTTATGGAAGTTTAAATGTAGTAAACTGAATTGAATAAGCAAGTACCTACTTCTTCATCAGTGTATATTCATAAAATATAAGTATTTTTTCTAACATACTTCTTGGGAATTAAATATAATATTTTTCTAAAATATGGGTGTCAAAATACAATAACAATGTAAGTAATAGGAACATTACTAGAAGTAAGGTGTATTATCTAAACAACTAAGAAAGGGTGATTCATAAGTTAGTGGTGAGAGGCACATAAATTTTTATTTCTATGTGATTGATTCTAGTAGAACATTGATTGAGTATAACCAAAACATTTATCTCATGTTTCCTTTAGACACAAAGAGACATTATTCTGGTTGGGAATTATGTTGTTTGGGGTGTCTCATACTCAACCAATAGTTCTCTGATACTTGAATCATAAGTAATATGTGATGGATATAAAATTTAAGACTTATTTACCCAATTGTGGCAAGATAATTCTTTGTCATGTAAAAATAAAATTGGACATCAAGGATATACACAGTTTGGTATTTATAATCTATAGTGCTAAACACCGCAGGTATTTTCAACGTATACACTTATTTAGTTTAGAAAACGAAACCTTTAGAAATAAAGGTACCACAAAACTTTCAGAATTAGTTTATCTAGTGAGCATGACCTATTCTAAGGGTAAAATAGTGTTAAAAATACTTTATAAGATTCTATTGAGTCTTTAAGGAATGGTAAAGTGAATTATGGAATATGCATCGTCAGATGATATAAGATGCTTCAGGATGGAACACCGAAGAATATCTTGATAATGAATTCATTGGTCAATATAACATAGCATGGAATAATTCCTAAATGCATATTACCATATTTATGTCATGACATTGATGCAAACAAGGAGGTTTGATGATATTCCTTACATGTTAACATTGATCAATATAATGTAGCGTGGAGTATTTACTAAACACACATTTTATATATTCGAGTCATTATGTAAGTAGCATCAATGTTGCAACTTACGGAAACTTCCATTATATTTCAAGATTTTCTTTGCAAATAATGGTGATATCCCATAACCATATTCCAACTATAATGAAAAATGAATATCATATGATTCATAGTATTATGTAACACCATTATTTCTTAAGGACATGTGTTTGGATGCAAATAGATTGTTAGGATATAAAAAAACTTGCATGAAGAAAAAACACAATGTGTAGCTAAAGTAATAATCTAAAAAGTTTCTTATAATATTATAGAAATTCATATGATAAAAAAGGTGTAGTCAAGTGATAGACTACATTTATATAAGAGGGTGCACATATTTATTTGTGATGGTTAGAGAATGTTTTACTTTGGTTTAGTCAATACCAAATATTCACTAATGGTTGGCATAGGAACAAGTTTCACAAGTGCATGTGGAATAGGAATGTTTCAGAGACACTTACTGCATAGAAAGGTTAAAACCATAGTGATGGTTTTATATTCACCATAGTCGGTGATAAATTATTCATTGAGAATAATAATTCCTATAAGTATAGAGTAAATGAAATTAAAAAATAATTGACACGACTAATTAAAATTCAATAATGGATTCTATGTATCAAAGTGAAAAGGGGCTTATTATTTTGAATACTACGGTGGATATTCAAGTGAGACGATACATGGATGGTACAAGAGTTGTACCAATAAGGATCTATTGGTTATACCAAATAATTATGTCGAAACCCATTAGAGTTTTACTTGTCATATCTAATTTCAAGGGTCATTTTATTGAACATTTGATTTTAAGACCACCAATCATGGAAGGAATCTATAAGATGCAACCAGAAAGGGATGATGACAACCTAAACTACCAATAAATGTCAAAAGTTATTGAAATCTAGTTTAGGATCAAATTAATCAACAATATCATAAAATATTCACTTGGAATGAATCTTTTCCATGTGTCTATAAGAGGATAGTGGGAGCGCCATTATTTTTCAAAAACAATATGTTCAGTAACATACAGAAAACTACTATTGGTCTTATAGTTTGTTAAGTCCGGAGTGAAATAAATAATCTTGTAATTGACTTAAAGTAGCAACCTATGTTCGAGGGAACATGATCTACTGAGGTAGGACTAACAGTTTCTTGGACCTAGTCAGTTCTACATATAGTGACATGGTATTAAAAAATATGAGATATAACAATTCATGAGAGAAATGTTACTAATGTCACATGGCATAAATCTCTCCAAGATTACAAGTACAGTACATGAGAGGAGATTAATGTGTCAAGTTTAAATTCCATATTCTTAAGCGATGGATCAATCATGTATTCCATGATATGTAAAAAACATGATACTTCCAAACAAAAAATTTATGGTAGGAAAATAAAATTTATATATAGGAGAACTGCAGGGGAAGTAGTCAGAACTATCTGATTGTACTTGAGAAAGTAAAAAATATATGTACCTTGTATGTGGAGAGGAAGGGATACTAGTTTTGGTGGGAAAAACTAGTATACCTTTGGATCAATGTGATCTAATATCACATTAAGGCTTATAAAATCTAGTGGTATCCATACCTACAAATATCGAGTATGTTGTAGCTTTTAAGGAAATTAAGTAACAGTCAATAAATGTAATGATTTGTTCCAATTTATGGAATCACATCTACCAAGTAATGTTTAATCATAATTATAATTATGTTACCGGTACTATACAAGATTACATGTTTTAATAGTGGATAAAAAGTATATACTTAGGGATAAAATCTCTTGAAAATTTTTACTCAAAGAGATGAATTCGCATATAGAAAAATGTCCACACAGTGGAAACGTGGAAGTCCCAGTAACTAAATTAGTTACTCAATAGAAACATGATTTTTATCATGTGAGAGATGACATTGTTGATTAGAAAGTTAGCTCTATTTCAAGTGGGAGTGTTGTAATGGTGTGTTCCCTAAACCCAACTAAATAGTACTTTTGGTCACCATATCATGTATAAAATTAGATATACATGATGTACACTTACCATTAAAGTGTAGAAATTTATGCATCCAATATTTAATGGTAATTTCCATAGATTAATTATCATATCAAAAGGTTATATAAGATCTCAGGATATAATGAGCACATAGAGATACTATGAAAGTAATCTTAAAAAAGGTCCAATTGTTTAGATACATTATACTAACTGGTCATAGTTGATGTATGACTATCAGGATTTGGGGGATCAAAAGCATTGAATCTTCTTCTCATGAAGTCTTCAGTTGGTGATCATTAGTAGTGAGATCATAAGGGAAGACCCGCCAATAAGACCACCACATGTTTTGGGTGTCATTGGATGTTCCTATCAATGAACATGTGTATTGGTCTCTTGAATTGAGATCATTACTAGTGTGTTCCATTTGATCATGTATATTTATGCAAGGAAAAAACATAATGATGAAATTGTGTCAAGGTAGCTTATGTTGGGTGCGTCATTGGTGATATGACATTGGTTTAATGGTCAAGAAAGGATTTGTCGCTTCTAGGTTTAGGAATTAATATATCTTGGTTTTGGTTGATTAGGATGGTAGTACCATCATAAATCCATGGAAATGGTAGTCGAAAGGAAAATCCCTCTAATTAGATCAACAAACAATAAAGCAGGGAAGGATGATGACATAAGTTTGCATCCTACATTATGAGATACTTAAATACAAAGAGATTATAGTACGCAGTATGTATTCATAGGTTGGTTTCATTTCTATGATTATTCTATATCTTTTTAGGGGCCTTGATGAGTTTCTAGACTCCACTCTTGGTCATTGGATACTTATTCATTACTATCGAGACAAGGGCCTAGAGGGTCACACACAATAGTATATATAAAAAACCTCTATATTCTATTGAATAGGTATATTGGACATGGTGGGACCTACCATAGGGTTTGATTGTTTTACGAGTTAATGATCACCAATAAATAAATAAATGAATTAATTATTATTCATGTAAAAAATAATTGAGTTAAATTTATTTATTAAAATTATTGACAAGTTCTGTAAATATAAGAAATAATATTAATCGAGCGAATATTATTTTAGTATTATAGGTTTGTTTAATATTTATTAGGAATTATTATTTGAGTTAATGACTCAGTTATATCATGTAATATATTTAATATATATTAAAATTATGTGATAAAATATAAATAATAGGTATGATGTAGTTTAGTTCTTCATAATTATTTATTTAGTGGACGTTAAATTAACGGGGGCCAGGGAACCCTTCTAGGCATGTTTTCAGTTTTAATTCTTGTTCTCTTTTAATTCACATGATATCATCTCAACCGTACTGGGGCTCAGATTATTGGAGATAACAAGTCCCTTCTTCCAAATGATGATTTTTTTTAAAAATTCCCAGCCCACCAACTTTCGCTGAGCGCCCCAGTACATTCATTCCCCAATTTTGAATCCATAGTTTTAAAATTGAGGGCATAGATGGTTTCTTCTATAGTGGTGACATAATATTTCTAGGTTTGAAAATCCAGTCACATGAATCCGATCTCCCCTTATCTAGTTCAATACCTTAGTTTTAGATGATTTGAATTTAATCTGCTTGGAATTTCATCTTCCATGGTGACAAGATGGATAAGCCATTATTATCAAAATTGGTATTGAATTCTTTAGAACACCTTATTTGAGATTCCAAGTGGAATTATAGATCCTACAAATAGTGGCCTACTCCCTGTATTTACATTGAGATCTCATTATAATGGTTCTATGTTCTTCAACTGCATATTAGATTTGTTTCAGTTGCGACCATATTATTCAATCGATGAACAATTTCTATTTCATCTTCCTTATTAAAGCTTGGGAAATGAATCAATAACAGCATTGGATTCATTTGAGGGTGTTCTATTCTTCTAGGATGTGAATTTAAATGGAGGTTTTTAATCATTTGGTGGGTTGTAGATTAGTGGGGGATTTTGACGGTAACTTATTGTTCTTCCGTGACATAGAAGCTTCAATTGGAAGATTCCTTAGTGATGAAATTGGTCCAGGTTATATTTGGTTTCACTTATGTGGTATAAAGAAGTCAAGCCTGGTATAGAGTCATTAGAATATTCAGGGATTCTCATCATTGGCTATATTTCCAATGGATTATAATCTTTGATATTCTTTAATGAGTTTGTCTATTGATTTCTTCTACTCGTGAAAATCTATTATTGACTTTCTCTATATGCTAGGATTTTTCAAATATCTAGTTCATGGTGGTTTAGTGGTTTCATGGTGATATTTTTCCCTTAGCATGGGATTAGTTTAAGTTCTATATCATCAGCCACAATAGCTTCATCTTTTTGGTAACTTGATAATTTCATGAGCCACACCGTCAGTTACAGTTGTTGTCATATTGTAGCTTTCAAAATATCCAGCGTGGTAACTTCTTCTCCAACCCTTACAGTCAGTAGGAATGTTCGCAATATTTAGGAAGTGTAGTCTCATGGATGGTTGAAATTTTCATCGTGTGGTAGCTTTGGTGTCATGCGGTCACTTGGAATAGTAGGAAAACAAGAACGCTATCACAAAAATTATTTGTGCACTATCACTTTCATTATATTCTTGCAGTCACATATAGAGTTTACCATTTTTTGGGCATGGTCACTTATTCATAGACCCTTTTAGAAAATATACTGTCTTTGATATTGTCTCACAATCAATTTCAATTTATTCTCATGGTCACTAAAGTGACCAAACACCCTTCATGGAATCAGTTCTATCTAGAACAATAAATTGACCAATTTGCATATTTTTTTTATATTACCTACAAAAACATAAACTTCATATCATTTTTAAAAATTATAAAATTCAAAAATAAAAAATCATAGAATAAAATTTTAATTTTTATTCCATTAATTAAAATAAAAAATTAATTTCCCAAAAAATATTCAAAAATAAATTAATGGAATTTGTTGAAATAATTGATTTAAAAATTTTAAAAATCAGAAATATAATTTGAAAAAGATATTTCTATTGAAACTCATCAAACTATTGTTTATAATTTTTTTGTAAAACATATCGATGAAAATATGTTCATTTAATCCCCCAAAACCCTCATTTTGATAATTTTTATATAAAAGGTAAATTCCAATGGAAATATAATCAAATGAAAAAATATACCTCAATTAGAAATCAAATTCTTATAAACTTATCAATTATTATGCCAAAATGAGTGTATAATAGTGTATAATGACATGCCACGTCAAATGAAAACAAAGAGGGAGAAGAAGGATGAATGAGAATGTTATTTCTGATACAATTCAAAAATGAGTGTTTCCTCTAATGGTGATTTGGTAGAGTATTCCTATAGTTCACCCTTCTATAGTGAGTGACCAGACATGCTACAACTGGGTGAGAAATGAGCAACAAGCATTTATAGTAGTGTGTTTCCCAACTGTAAATGATTTCCAACTAGATGTGCCTCATATAAATATGTGATGATGAAAAATAAAATAAATGGGAGATGATAAAGTTACAAAATTTTCCTTAGTTGTAATGGTCGCCTCTCATGAGATCATAATCTAATTATGTGTACCATCCTAGGGTGCATGACAACTCTTGTTTCAAATGGGCAGTGCCCACTTCCATGGGTCAGAAGCAGGTAGGGAACATTGTGTATGAATAAATTCAACAATGTGTGATGTTGTTGAATTATAAAAACAAGTGAATTCTTGGGATGGGAATTGGTAGAAGAATAAAGATAGTTGAAAACATCCTTGGAAGTAGGGAAGACAAATGGATGTGCTATGCACAATTGTGTGCATTGCCTCTTGAATTAAGTCTGAAAAGCATGCCAATAGAATGTCAGACCAATTGACAAGAAAAATATAGTAAACTACACAAATATATAGAAAATTGGAATGAAAATATAGTAGAGGAATAATATATATGGAAGAAGGATAATTGAATTTGAGAGACCCCTTGTACTCTCACCCAAGCCTCATGGTTGATCTGCTAAGAAAACCAAAAAAAATAAATTCCCCCTTATTATGCTCATCATCCTTCCCATTTTAAATAGTCATGAACTCCCCATTATCCCAACATATCCCCCATAGGATCCTAGAATATTCCCCTAACCTAATGTAGTTACAACGCCCCTTGGATATTAGTGTATTCCCCTTGGACCCCATGCTACTAAAGTAGATTCCCTAGTAGCATCTCACTTGCATTTCTTTCCGTATACTATGGAATTATACCTTAATTCTATGATCAAATTATAATTCAATTTTAGACACCATCCTTTCCCTAATTTGTAGATAACACCCCATGATAATTTTTTTAGATCTATATTTATTAAAAACAACCACATCTTAATCATTAATCCAAGTGTTAATCTCTTCAATGAGGCATTCTATATCCATTCAATAATTCTAAAGATTTTTATTTCTCTCATACTTTCTTACCCTTGATGAGGAATCTAAGTTCACAACTATCTTGTAAGGTATTTTTTATGTACGAGAGATTCACAATTGAATCTTATGGATATCAATAGAGAAATTAAAGTGTACAACAGTAGATGAAGAAGAATAAAATCTATTATAAAGAAGGTATGATAATAAATTTACAAGATTAAGGAGTCCTTGTGTGGTGTTACACCAGGGTCGATGGGTTTACTAGTTCCTATAAAAGAGAAAGGAGCCCCTTTGGGTTGAAAGTGTGGTTCCTTTAAATTTGGTTATGGGTAGTGTGGTCACAAGTTGAACATATAATTTTAAATTTAGTATCCCAATTTTTATCAAAGAAAAAAAAATTATATATATGAAAAAAGTTGTATATAAAAAATAGAATAAAATATAAATATATTTAAAAAATAAATATATGAGGATGGTTATTCATCATTATTAATTATTACCGGTGTGACCCATTGAATGAATAATGGATATGGGAGTATTTTTTGTTTCTTGGGGGGAGATGAGGGAGTTACATTCACTGGTGACACTTTCTAAAATTTTACTTGAATTGTTCTAAGGATATTTAAAATCATTATTCAACCTTTGAATTTTTAACATTTAAATCCCACTAACCATGAAACCTAGAAAAACTGTTGGAATTACTCATGAGTAGAACCCTTTCTTCTAGAAGTGGAGAAACTTGGATCATGTAAATCTAATGTTATATCACATGAATTATGGGAACGAGAATTACTCAATTTGAATTGTTCCTAGAGGGATGAGGGATTAATTTAATGATATGTGGGTTATTTAGTGAAATGAAAAGGATTATAATATTAAAAAAATGATAAGATAAAGTGAGTCAGTGAAAGTTAATTTCAAAAAGAAGAATTGAGAATTTTTAGTGATGGAAGAATTAATTTTTTCCCCTTGATTGGTTTATGTATTTAAACTTGTAGGATTAACTATCGTAGTTAAGGAACTACATAAGACCAACTAAAACTAGGAGATCAACATGTTAGATTAATTCATGATATGTGAAAGATTAAATTAAATCACCTTGTAAGATTAAATGTAAGGGTAAGTCACTTTCAAATACTAATCTAGAATAGGGGACTTCTATGTCAGATTAAATACCCATTTAAGTAAGAATAAATACTTCCTTGAATATGAATAATACGCTATTTACCATGCCTTATTCTGGATTATACATTCACATTGATCTCCCATATAATATAAATTCAAAATATTCTTGTAAGTATTTTCTAGAAGATAAAATGGCCAAAAATAAGCAAATTTTGGTTCCACTACTAAAAAATAAGACACAATTCACAATTTTTGATGATAAAAAGGTGATTCCGGTTGATTGAAGAAGATGACAACAAAATTAATGTTCGTAAAAGTAAACTTTATAGAAGAAGATAATTTTCTGAAGAGTCCACAACTATAGAAGATAGAATATAGAATATAGAGAAGTTATGTAAGATTAAATAGCTACACCAGGTGCTCATGTATAATTACAATGATGCCCATATAATAACAAAAATATATTTACATAGAAAAAGTATAATTCTTGTCCGGATCTATAAATTCAAAAATACCTATTACATACTCAAATAAAAAAAATCTCTATCAATGATTTGAAATGGCCTCTATGAAATACTAAAGAAGGCAGTGATCATGGAGGAATATAACTCTTTTGGTTGATCCATGTGGAAGAAATCAAGAAATATAGATTATGGTGATGAAAATCATTAGTATGAATAATAATGGACTCAATATGTCTTTAAAAACAATTTCTATTCCTCTTGTAAAGTATTTTGAATTGGTATCTAAGCCTTGATTTAGATTATTTCATGTATTTTTGTTAAGTCAATGTACTATTATTCTTTTTCATATATTCTTTTTCTAGATTTTTAATTTATTCCCTCATAACAGTGATCTATGGAATGCATTATATAATGGATGATTGACCAACTATCACCCAAGGGTGAATTCTTTGAGTGTTAAGCTTCTTCTCAATAAATTCTATTTTATTTTCATGATGGGAATCCAATAATTATTGAGGGAGATGGCTAGGTGATAGTGACTTTTACCTATTGATCATATTATATTTTATTTTTCTTAATCATGGATTTTTCAAGAATTCACACTATCATAAATGATTTTTATCATGATAATATTGAATGGGTGAGGTTAAACACTAGAGAGGTGGGTGTGGGATGATTTCATTAGAGGATTCCTTCATTCAGAAGCCCATGAAAGAGGTGAGGGTGTGGTGTACTAGTAGTTTTCTTATGCATTACATATTCAAACAATAGTGATTAATGGACATGTGTTTGTATGGTTTCAAATGAACATTGTGCAGGAGTAAGATAAATAAATATGAGGCAGTGATATTATAATTTATATTTCTCTTGAGGAGTGATTAATTATTATCAAACTTTGTGTTCTTTTTTTCATTCATTTACTTCCATTTCATTTTTCCCCATTCAATTTCTTTCCCATTTTGTTTCAATGAATTAATGTTATTAAAACTCCAAAAAACAATCATAAGTGGAAACAACATAAAGAATAATGAGTGTTTTATGAATAATTTCGATATAAAAACTCATAGTAATATCCATACCTACATTCATTAGGGTTATATAAATTATATTTTATGATCAAAACCCTTATACAAGGTTTTTATACCATTAATTTGGGAACTTTTTTCAACGATCCGAGCTATAAAATCAATTGTTTATTTCATAATTAAAATTTTTTCTTATTTAAATTATTATTTTTTATTTTATATCTATTTATATCATTATTTTCTACTAACATAGATATTAATTACAGTGTGAAAATTATTCAATAATAGATTAGACAATTTATTCCATGTTTAAGGAGAACGAAAAACTCACAGTAGAGGAAAGGGATTCACATCTGTCCAAAAAAATTGAACCCAATCACTCAAAAATACCATAAGAACTCAAGTAACAATCTCAATGAAAGTAGAATGAAAAACCACTTGTTCACTATAAAGGATGGTTAGATAGATCATTGTAGTTAAATGAATCTAATACAATTTCAAATCATAATCCCATATAGCAGTATGAAGAGGAATAACCAACATTAGAGGTAATACAAGCCATATCAACCAATTAACATGTACTATAATAATAATTGAAGAATAAAAAAGATAATATGGTACAGTTGAATAAAAATGATGGACATGATGGACACCACACTACAACAATACATAGATCAATGTTCAAAACAACAAAAAGAACAACAAGAAGAAGTTCCCATGTTCTTAGCTTGACAATACATAGAGGAGTTGGAAGAAGCACTTAAAAATCCTTATCACCCACTAATATTAGAAATCATTATAAAAGAACTCAGAGAATATAAAAATCTAAATACTGAACCACTTATGGGATTTTAACTTTCATCATATCCTATTTTGTTTGATTTTTAGTTCTTATATTACAATATGACTCATTTTTTAACATTTTATATCCGACTAGACCAATTTATATCCTGGATGGTGATAAATAACAACAATAAGTAACCATAAAAGATCAAATGGATTTTTTATTTCAAAATTTAGAGTTCCTAGAAGTTGAATATGACGAAAAAACTACATTATCTGACCATTTTAAGGGGAAGAGTCAAATCTAAATTCAATTTGTTTAAATCTTATTCAAATATAGGTGTTCATTGATTCTCATTTTGATATTTATTCTACATCATCCAAGAATATAAGTTTCTTGAAAAATAAAATACCACCCAAGAGGTATCTTAAGTAGAATAATATACCCCAGAACCCATGAAGAAGAAAAAAATACCTCAACACTAAACCAAACATCTACCGAAGGGAGAAACAATTGGAAATAAAACCCCTTAATTTTCATTCCCACCATAGCTTTAGTTTTCTATTCATTTTCAGTTTTTATTAATTCTCTCTATTCATAGGGTACTCCAAGTACATTTTCCACATATGGACAATACAAAAAAGAAAATGAGGTGGATCCTATCATCTAAACTTAACCCTATATCTAATTAAGGTTAAATAACTATAACTTCCTATCTTCAGGGAGTGAAAATCATAGGATCACTATATGGAATGATCTAAGAGTGATTTTCTATCCCTATTTTTTTTATACTTTTACATTTAAAAATTTATCATTCTATTTTTTTACTTATAGGATTCTAATGGAAATTATTAAGAGGTTAACTCAAGGCTACCACTACTCAATAACATTAGGTTGTATTATTCTTTAACATTTTCTTAACCAATACTTAATCATTTGTTCATTTTTATTGAACTTAAATGGGGGAGTATTATATAGGCGAGGCGGTGGGGTAATCTCAAATTTATTTTTGAACATTCCATGATTGTTTTCTGATTTTAATTTTAGCATGTTTTTTGTAAATGGAAAAGAAATTTGATCTTAAAAGATATATTATATTATGATACTACCATTAACTTCTTTAATATTTTACTAATATGAAATTATTAACTTTTATTATTAATGACGTAAGTATTTTTCTATTTTCAGGAACTTAAACGCATGCGGGTAAGCTGGATATGAATACTCACTCCATGATATAGATTCCCAAAATTTTTTATTCACTACCCAGGAGACATTATGAGACTATTTTACATATTATTTCTTATAATCAATTTCATAAAAATCATAGGACTTATGTGAATTTTTTTTCCTTGATTATTGTTTGAAG
The DNA here is from genome assembly GCA_963277665.1 of Viscum album. Taxonomy (NCBI): domain Eukaryota; kingdom Viridiplantae; phylum Streptophyta; class Magnoliopsida; order Santalales; family Viscaceae; genus Viscum; species Viscum album. The sequence goes on from OY728119.1 coordinate 1,516,199,622, forward strand.
ATATAGGATTCAATTTTGTTAAGTATTATTAATACTATAGTTTATTAGAAAATCCAATATAAAATATATTTTTCTAACAACCTTTACATTTAAAATTATTTAATCTTTTGAAAACATGAACTACCTATTTGGTAATCCACATTTCAATATGATTAATCCCATACAATTTTTTTAGTGAATTTAGTGTAATATTTTCAACTAATTGTAGGGGTGAGTATGTTTTCATTGAAATTATTTAGAATAAGTTCACTATTTTTTCTGTTGAATGTAAGGTTCCTTTAAATTTGGTTTTTGGTAGTGTGGTCACATGGTCAATTTATCATTGTAATTTTTCCCTCTTATTCTGTAAGAAAAAAGTTTTTTATGTGAAAGAAAAAATATAAATAAAATAATAGAATAAATAAAAAATAAATCTAGAAAAATAAATATAGGTGGATGATTATTCATTAGTATTCTATGGTATAATTACAAAATACTAAAAGAAAAAGGAAAAAATGGAGTTGTTGGTGTTTTATGAAAGGATATGATTGAGTTATAATAATTGGTGAATCCTTTTGAATTGTAACCTCTGTTGTTCTTAGGATATTTAAAATCCCCATTCCATCTCAATATTTTTCACATTTAAATGCAACAAACCCTAAAACCCAGAACTACATATTGGTAGTCCTCATGAATAGAACAATTTTCTATAGAAGTGGAGAACCTTGGATCTTAGAAAGACCATGGTAGATCACATTCATTTTAGGAATGAGAATAACTCTATTTAAATTGTTCTAAGAGTGAAGAGGGAATAATTTCATGATAGGAATGTCATTTAGTGGAATAGTTAGGATTATAAAGTTAAAAACATTATGATAGTAAGTAAGGAAACAAACTTGAATTCCATGGTAAAGCATGATAATTTTCATTGATTGAAGAATAGTTTATTTTCTCATGATTGGTTAGTGTATTTATACATGAATGGGTGAATAAGTTTTCTTGAAAAAATTTTAATTACCTAGGAGTTCATTGAACCAAGTATGGATGACATATAAAATGAAAAAAAATCAATTTTTATTTGATAAAAATTTCTTGATATTCTCCCATGTTCCGTATTTAAAAATGCAATTAAAAAATTTCTAGTACTTTTAAATAATTTGAAATAATTTTGGAAAAGGATTAAATTATTAATTTTAATTATTTATTTTTTTTCAATTATTTGAAATATTACATACATTGATATTGGTGTGATTTGGAATTTAATGTTAAATCAACTATTTTTTTAATTTTTAAATTGTTAGTTTATTTTAGGGTTCATTTTGAAAAGTTGAACTTTAATTTTGGGATTCTATTTTTTAGGTAGAAAAGTAGGGTGTTTAAGATTAAAAGGTATTATCGGGATGTGTGAGAAATAAATTGGCTAGGGAAGCATATTTGTAGGATTGTCTCTTGTGACTATGGAACAAGGTATGATTAACTTTCCCCAGGAGATACTACTATTAGATTAATTCATGAGTTATAGTGTATTAAATACATACATCATGTGGTATTAAATCAAAGGGTAAATCTATATATGATATTAATAAATCATGGGTGATAATTATATTAGATTAAATACCCCTTGTGTTAGAATAAGAAACCAAGCCCCTTTCCTTATATAAGATTATAATTCTATGATGATCTCCTATATAAGAGAAATTTGGTAGCTCATGTGAGATTAAGTGCCCAAAAGTTTGTCTCAAAAGATCAAATGAATATAATCCCAAAATTTATAGATCCACTTTTATAAAATTACAGGGAATTAGAGAATTATGATAATGGAATAAGTGATTCAAGACAAAAGAATAAGGTTAAAATAAAATAAGATCCCATAGAAGTAAATGATTAAAGCGAAGATAACTTTATAAGAATCAACAACTATAAAATATATAAATCAGAAGGTGGATTTGATATGTAATATTAACTTACCACACTGGGTTCTTGTATATTCTTAACTTGATTATCTTATAGAATTAAATCCAAATTTATATAGAAAATTATAAGGATCGTTATATTTGTAAATTATAAATTAGTTTATTCCTACCAAAATCTAGAAACACACTCTCTAATATCCTGGACAATATATATTAGTCACTGAATAATCCATTGATCATGGATGAATGTCACTATCTTGGTTGATAAATGTGGTAAAAATATTGAAATAGAGCTCACAGAGCTGAAAATCATTGGTATGAAGAATAAGGGGCTGGTGATGCCTGTAAAAAAAGTTATATTCCACTTGCATAGGATTATATATGGGACTCTTATACTTTGTTTATATTAGTATAGTACTTTTTATTTTTTTTCTTTTTAATTTAGTTAACCACTCTTCTTATCTATTTTGTGAATTTATTCTTTTGTAATAGTGATAACATACCTCTATTCTAGAATAGATGGATAACCGAGTATCATACAAGGGGGATTATTTAAATTTCAATTCATTTATCAATCAAATCTATTTTACTTTCATATTGAGAATTCGATGATGATCAAGGTAGATGGGTAAGTTGCATTGTATCTTCCCTATTGTTATTCTTATATTTTATCCCACTTAATCAAAAATCTCTCATGTCTTTCCATATCATCAATTATGGTTATCATGATTATATTGAATATGTGTGGTTTATCACCAAGGTGGTGAGTGGGGGATGCTCTCATTAGAGTAGTCTTTCATTCACTAACCCATAAAAGAGGGGAGCATCTAGTGTACTAAGATTTATCATATTAATTTAATATTCAAACAGTAACTATGAATGGATTTTTGTTTGTATTCTGGAAAATTTATATTATGTGGGAGTAAGATAAATCAATAAGATGTAGTGGGATTCTCATTTTTATTTCTGTTAAGGATAGATTCTTTTTGAATAACCTTTTTATTCTTTTTTTATTTCTTCTATTTTAATTTTAATATTTCTTTTCTATTTCATTTTATTTTCCTTTATGTTTAAATGTATCCATTTTACTAAAAAAACACAAAAAATTAATATATTACAACAACTTAAATAACATTGAGTTTTTGGTTAATCTCTTCACGAGATAAACTTGTGATCATATACCTAGTTGTATTCATGGGGGATATATAATTTATATTTGATGATCAAAATATTTTGACAAGGTTTTTATCCTTTCACTATTCCCTATTAATATCCTTATACGATGAAATTATCTTATCATACAACTCCATTGTCATCCCTTTGATAAGTTTACTTTCTATTTCATTGTGAATATCATACATTTTCTAATATGATTGAATAATATCCACCTTGATATACTTATTATTTAATTGAATAAAGAAACATTTACAATATATAGATTCACTATTTTTATATGGATAACTATTGATAATTAGTCATAATTATGTATAAGGTTCCCTAATAAAAATTATGATATGTATTGGTAAACATTTTTTTATAATATGGATGCATTACACATATTTTTTGACGGGTGGGGTCTAAAATTATGTAGATGCTTATTGAATTGGTAGGTCTTATAGGGGAATCTATCTTGTGTATTTGGTGTATTTCTACCCATTTTTTAATGATTTCTTAGAACAAGGCATTAATAGTGTGGTTATGATGTTTGGAATTATGGATTTTATCATAATGAGATTAGTTATTATTCTCTATGTGATTATTTATTTCAATTTTTTGTATTATATATTGATATATTATTCTCATGTCATCACTAAGAATTTAATCTCTCCCATTTACCTTTTCCCCTTTTCCATAGGGAGACATTAAGAATACTACATGTGAATTATGGATAAGTAAAAAGTATTGATAATTTTTGTTGTATTGTTGTTTGAATTTCCAATTTAATGTATTAATCATGTATGAATGGTCTTTTTAGAATATTAACATGTTGGGTCCTATGTAATATGATATATATATATATATATATATTAAATACCATTGTAAAAAAATAACAATTGGCTCTGGGTTACTTGAGTCATAGTTGATGTAGTTTTTATCAGAGTAAGGTTAGCACAGACCATATGAACTAGTTTCAGAATATCATAGTTAGAAAGCATTACTTTTTGATAAACCCTATGGATCTTCTAGAAAATTTTATAGAATACTTACTAAATTTTATATACTATGATTCATAATTAATTATGTTACTTATCAACAGAAGGTACATTCTATTATTAATTAATGTAACCTAATTAAAGGAATGAAAACTCTACCAACACCCATAATTAGTGCAAGTAATACAAACTATAAAAAACTAATGAATATAGGGTTGGAGTTGATTAGATTATCTATATATTAATAAAGTTGAAAAAGGTTAAGAAAAATAATATTTCCCATAAAAAACAACTAATTTCCCATAAAAATATTGTAAATTTTTGGATTGTTTCGTGTGGAAAAAAACTCTAGATTTCAATGGAACCACTATTCCATTATTAGCCAGAAAATTTATATTATATAAAGAATATATTCCCCACTTTGAGATATAGTAAAATTGATAAAGTTATTATTCCAATATATCATCAAAGGAGAGATATTGATAAATGGTTGTCATCAATTCAAAATACTGAGAAGGGGGAAAAATTGAAAACATGGAATGAAATAATTTGAAAGAGATATTCCATAAAGAAAATTTTCCTCTTAATAATATAGATAAAATGGAAAATAAATTACTAAATTTATGATAAAAGGAAGAGAATAAAAAAACTAAGTATGAGGATATATTTACACGATTATCAAGACATGTTTTAGATTATATATGCATTCAAAAGCGTAATATTGATCAATTATTTGATGGGATAAATGCATGTATTTGTAGGGAGTTGGGTTCTCAAACATTTCTATATTGAGAGAAGATTGTGAAATATACTATCAATATAAAGAAGGAGTTTTCAAGGTCTTGTATTTTCAAAGGAAAGTAAGAGAATAAGAGGATATATGAGAACCATGATGATTGATGAATTACATTTAGAAATAAATTTTTAGAAGGAGTAGAATAGAAGGATATAATTTCCAACATGAAATAATTACAGAAATAAACAAACCGGACATTTCTTGAAGGGATTTTGAGTTTTCTATAAGTGTGGAGGAAAAGGCCATCAAGCTCACAAGTTTAAGGGAAATATAGAATCCATTATTGTTTAATGATTTATTTTTTCAAGAGATAGGTCACTATTCTAATAAATTCTCCAAGAATCAAGGGAATTTTACTCAAAATATACCAGGTGATCATGAATGATCTTATAAAATTACTATAGATGATTTTGAAGCTCCAAATGATGGGATAACATATACTTCGATGATAAACTGAAAGTTAGAAAATATATTATTTTGTTCTAAACCTATAATTTCTATTATATATTTCATGTTTTCTGAGAACATTGAATAATCCTTTGATTTATTAAGGAATATTTGTTAGTCAGAAATACTTACCAAAATCTTATAAACAAAAAATATATATTTGGATATATCTATTAAAAAAATGCTGATTCACTATAGGAAAAAAATAATTTAGGGGCGGTTTTAAAAACTACACTATTTGTAGTTTTATTATTATTATTATTATTATTATTATTTTAAATTTATTTTTTTTAAAAAAATTCCTTTTTTTAGCTGTGGTTCTACAGAAACCATGCCAAAATAGCGATGCTTTTTTGAAAACCTCCGCTAAAAATAAAGGAAAAAATATAAAATATAAAATTATTAAATATTAATTATTAATTACTATCACATGTTAAAAAATTATTTATAATTTTAAATAATTATAATGTGTTAATTAATAGATATTTATGACTATTAGTTAATAATAAATTTAATGTTAAAATAATTATTGGATAATGTGAAAATCAGACCTCGAAATCAAATAACCATAAATATTGATATGGGAGCCCATTTTAGCTCTAAAAATAGTCAAATAAATTCTTATGAGATGAACTAAAACCAAATTAGATAATTTTTTTTTAATAATTAATAGAATACAATTTTTTATAGTTTTAGGAAAAGTTATAAATCGAACATCAACTTTAAACGACCATAACTTTTGATCTGGGTATCAATTTAGGATCTATCATATATGAAATTGAATCCTATGAATAGATCTAAAATCTAGTGATCTGGGGTACTCATGGTAATCGTTTTTAGGAAAAAAGGCCCAAAAGGCCTCTAAAAGTAATTTTTTTAGTTGGGGTATCCGATTTTTTTAACATTTGATAGAATTTTAGCATTGTTTAAGGGGGTTATTATTATCTTTTTTCGATGGGGATTGAATTTATTCAAAGGTATTACATCCATATAGATATTATGGGTTTAATGTTTTATCATTTTTTACAATGTAGTTTTATTTGATACAAAATATATGAATATTTTCTTATGTTTATTATAAAAAATCAATTATTTACATACATATTTACACATAAATCTATTTTTAAACATAAAAAAATACGGTAAAAAATATTAATTATTAATTTCATTTAATATAAATTATTACCAAATTTATTTACCTTATAAAAATGCATTAATATGTATATATATACCTATACATGTAATGTTTATATATAAACATGTGTGTGGAAATAAAAATATATATTCATGTGTATATTCTAATATATGTAAAAACACACACACACACACACATATGTAAATATTTGTGTGTGTATTTGAGAAATAGAAATGTGTACTTGTGTGTGTCAATATGCGTGTATATATGTATATGTATATATGTGTGTGTTTATCAACAATATTGTGTTTATACATCATATATAAATGTATTTTGATATAAATATTCCATTATCATTAAATATAGTATATAAATGAATTTATAGTAAAACTATATGAATATATATATATATAAAGATATATAAATTATGTTTATATATACATATGCTTGTGTATTGATAAACGTATATATGTTTATATTTATATTCTAATATATGTTAATAAATAGTAATATATAATATATTTAAATAAATTTAAGTATATATATATCATACACATTCAAGGAGATTTAATCTTCTTTTAAGAGTGTCTTAATATTCTTTTCATTTTGTTTATAATTTTATTCCATTGATTTACATTTTTATTGATTTGATGGCGTTTCAATTATTGTGGTTTCCCCTTTTTGGAGATTTATTATCAAATATAGATATCTATTTATATGTATTTATGAATATTTGGGTATATTAATATAAATTTCTAAATATTTGTACATATTTATGTTTCTATATTTTTATATCATATGTGTAAATATATATAGTGATATTTATATTTACATGGATATATATATTTAAATTGATATACAATTATATATCTCACTTTGTTTATATATATTAATGTAACATAAATGTGTGTTTATATATATTTATGTAAATTTCATTATATGTATGTATATTTATAGATATTCATATCCATTTATTATTTATTATGCATTATTTATTTATTATTAATTTAGTCTTTATTCATTATTTATTTATTTATTTATTCTTAATTTATAGTTTTTATTTATTTTCATTATTATTTTATTATTTATATATTTTTAGTCGTTTATTATTTATTATTTGTTTTTTTATCTATTAATTATTAATTATTAATTATTGTTTATTTATTTATTTAGTTATTTATTACTTATTTATCACTTACTAATTAATTATTTATTATTTATTGTTTATTATTTATTATTTATTCTTTATTCTTTATTATTTATATATTATATATTATATATTATAAATTATAAATTATTTATTTTTATAACTATTTTATAATTTATATATTATTTATTTATTTATTTATTTAATTATTAATTATTTATTTATTTCATTCTTATTTTATAATTTATATATTATTTAGTTGCTTATTATTTATTTATATATTTTTTATTTATTAGGATTTATTTATTATTTATTATTTATTTTTTGTCATTTATTATTTAGTATTAACCATTTATTTCCATATTATATTTATATATAGTTTATTTTTTAATTATTAATTATTAGTTATAAATTATAAATTATAAATTATAATTTATAAATCATTAATTATAAATTATAAATTATAAATTATAAATTATTTATTTTAAATATATTTGTTATGCATTGTTTTTTTCTAATGATATATATATATATAAGTATATTCTATTCTATTTACTCACCACAAAAAGAGAATGTTGAAGTGATAAAGTATTTGTAGAATAATCGAGAGGTAAGGGGTTAAAATTCCACCCAACAAAAAATTTATCCATGGTATATATGACATGTGCATGTGGATGTGCACGTGAATGTGTTTGGTAATAATAATAATAATAAACATAGTAATAATAATAATAATAAATAATAATAAAAAATTAATAAAATAATAAAATAATAAAAAAATTAATTACAAGAATTAAAAAATAAAACATAAAACATAAATATTAAAATAATAAAATAAATTAATTATGAGAATTAAAAAAATTTAAAAAAAATAAATCACCATGAAATGATTTAACATCATTTAAACAACTGCTAAATGATTCTACCAATTTTTAAAAACCACCACTAAATCATTTCAGAGCAGTTTTGAAAAACCACTGTAAAATGATTGTTGACACATGATTTAGCATTCGTTTAAACTTCCGCCAAACACCTATTTTGGTATAGTGATTTCCATGTTTCAATATGAGTTGTTATACCAATGGTTAAATTTGATATAATTCTTGGGATTGATTGGATCTCAAAGTATAATGAAATAATTTTTTACTGAGATAAAGTGATTATATTTCTTCAAGATGACATAGAATCCATTGTTTTTATATGAGAGATATCATTTCTAAAATCCAATTTAGAACCAATAAAATTTCGTGTCTTAATGAAATTCTTAGAGAAGAAGAATAATAAATGTAATCAATGAATTAAAATTATATCATAATAATAGAGGATGAATCTATTGTGCAAGAATTTACTAATGTATTTCATGAGGAATTACATGGATATCAACTTGATCATAACGTGGAATTCCCTATTGACCATATCACTTATGAAAAGTGCATATCTATGCCTCTTAATAGAATAACACTAGTGGAATTGGTGTAATTAAACAAAAAACTACATGATTGGTGTGATAAATGGTTCAGATAACCATGTCCCTCACCTTGGAAAGAACACATATTAGTTACGAATAAGAAGAACTTATCCTTGATGTTGTTCAATGATTATAGAGAAATCAATGCCTTTATTATTAATAAAAAGTACCATTCACCCCCACAATGATGAATTATTTGATCAACTTAAAGGGTCTTGATACATTTAAAATATTTATCTTCATTATAGTTATCAGTAATTAAAATTAAAGATGGATTATATACTAAATACACATTTTAATAGAGGTAAGGCATTATAATTTTACAACATGTCATGAACCAACCCATCGGGGCCTACCAGGCTAGCGATGAGCTGAGTGTGACTACCCCAAGACCGCCTCCAATAAACCAGGGGATGACAACAATAACTAACTAGGTATATCTCAAACACATGGGAGGAATTTTTATAATTTACCTATAGGAATGTACACATCTCCAAGACCATAAAATGATGAGATATAAAACAAAACAACCGATACCAAGGAATTCCTAATATCTATGCCATAATCAGAGTATAAAAATAATATTAGAAATCATAAAGGACCAACTACAAGCCTACAAAAAAACACTAAAATGTCAAACTAATTAGGAATAGGGTATTGGAATCAAATGTGACTCCTGGTATGAACCACATTCTATTTAGACCAATCTAATCTCAATTTACTCTTGGTACACCGAGAACCCCATAAAATAGTTGTTTATCTCTCTAGGACATGACATGCGTGGTATGATCCCATGTAGGGGTGAGTAGAAAAATACCGAATAAGACACCTTGGATTCACTAAGCATAAATCATTAATAGAGTAGTCACCTCATCATAGGGCATGTAAACCATAAATATATGACATACATAGATACAAATCTAGTTATACTCATGGTAGACACTAAATCTCAAGGTAAGGTCACAATCGTATTTCCATCCTAAGATTCTACTTAAGAGTTCATAAGTACACTCACCCGGGAGAACTCACTCCTCAAGTCTGATAACATTGATGAAATTCATTCAATATGTCATGCTTGTCGAGTCTCACCATAAAAAATTCTATGTTTGGAGTCTGAAGAGATCGATAAAAATATGGGGACCACACTTAGGGCCATGGGGTATACCAATAACCTAATATGGATTAATTCTCAAGTAGGGGATCAATTCCCAAGTAATGTTGGTCATGTAGATTGTGAGAACCCCATTATGGACCAAATATGATAGAGCACTCCACCCTAGACTCATAGAGGAATTACAATAAATCTATATGAAATGAAGCCCTTGAAGTGGATCACAATCATATGCCCATGATGTAATGTAATATTATACCCTCAGAAGGACAGATTGAGGTAACACACCCATAAGGAAACTAGTTCATGCTAAAGAGAATAAGGGTCATAGGCCTCTGTATAAAAAGTAAATGGTGTGTAAAAACAGTACACGACATGTCTTTCCAATTCTAGGAATACCCCTGTGCCCTTTCCCTAGCCCATGTACTTTAGCCTGTGCATGTGTACACCTGGTCTTGACCGTGTACTTCATAGTGTCTGAGTATTGGCCCATTCCTATATACTCCACTCGTGCTCGTGTGTCTGGTTGGGTCCGAGCCCATGTATCCTCCACAATACTCACAGAGCCTCAAGGGAAGGGTCATGTGGCATGTGACATGTGTCATATGGTGTGTGATATTTAATTTTCATGAAATCCCTACCACTGTATCCAAGGTACCATACATTGAATGTGTTCTTCCATTACACACCGTGTAGTGATATATTTTCCATAATTTTCAGATTAAAAAACATGTCATCGCCCACCCCTCTAACCATAGATCCATTTGTGATTATCACTAGTGATTGTGGATCTGGTATGTCCGAGCCTCTCCATAAATGCTCTTTGGAGTATGGACACCCAATTCACATGAAAAATCATCTCTTTTTACTATCCCATCTCCACATATCAAACCATGAATGAAAATCTTTGATCAAGTCCCTATCCATCATCATCACCACCGTAGCATGATCCCATCATTAATCTTGAACCCAATCAGTAATATCAATCTGTTGTACCAACAAACAGGTGAAAAATGATTGATTAATAAGTATTTTACAAACCACTATTCATAAATAACACTGGTGATAAACATATGAAGAATGGAGGAAGAAATGAACAAACTACAAACATGAGGAACATATATTTGACAATTTTCATGTTATCCTTGATTCTAATTTTTTAGAGCAACAAATGAAGAGATATAATTATCTAATAATAAAAATATCCAAAACCCAGGTAAAACATTCCCATACCCACAAAATGATCAACTAGTGAAACAATTAAATGGTTGATTGATTAAAAATCATCATTAGAGAAATCAAATTGGGATAAATCCACATAAGTCATGCATCCTACCTAAATATTTGTTAGATTATATTTGAATAATGGTTATGAGTATTTCTCATTAACGAGATCCAAAAGTTATTTTTGTGCACTAATATCCAAATAATTATCTGTTAATGATCATTCATGAAAGATCCTCAACCAGATCTTCTCAAAAATTCTAAGATTATATGACCAAACAAAATTTTTGGTTATAAACAAGATTTTATAGAGATTCATTAGGTCACCATTTCATCACTTAATAAAATTAATTAATTAATTAATTTAATAATTATTTGTGCCCATGATGAATTTTTAAGAGACGTATGATTCCAATAAAGTTTATATTACACCTAGGGTAAAAACCAAACTCCGTACATAATGGTGGAGATCAAAGACTCTATTTGAGAGTTATTACACTTTCTTACGAAAACTATGTTCATGTGATAAAAATATGTTTAAAATTTTTAAAATAACAATTCCAGGATAATCAGGCCTCAAAATATCATTCCATATCAGTGCCTTTCTATGAAAATATTACTAGATATATTTAAATGTATAATGAAAGAATATTACACTGATCAAAATATATTATATTTCATAAAGATTACATAGAATTAATTGTTTTTATATGAGACATATCATTTCTCAAATCTTTTTTAGAATCACCTCAATTTTCTCATCTTAAGGAAATTCCTACAAAAGAAGAAGATTAAATATAATCAACGAATTAAAATCATATATTAATAATAAAATATTTATCTATTGTAAAATAATATAATGATGTATTTCAAAATGAATTACATGGATTTACACTTGATCATGAAGTAGAACTCCCTATTGACCATATCACTTATTAAAAGTTCATTTATAATCCTCCTAATAGAATAACTCGATTAGAATTGGTGTAATTAATGAAAAAACTTAAATAGTTATGTGATAAGGGATCTAGATAACTATTTGTATCATTTTGGGGACCAATTATATTATTTACGAAAAGTATGGAACTTTGGGGTTGTTAAATGATTATAGATAAATAAATTCCATTATTATAAAGAACAAGTACCCTTAACCCCCACAATGATGACTTTTTTTATCAACTTCAAGGGTATTGACACATTTAAAATATTGATCTTCAATATAGTTATCATAAATTATATTTTAAGAAGGATTATATACTAAATAAAAACCTTCTTATAGGTACATGCATTATAAGTTTACAAAATGTCATGACCCAACCCACTGGGGACCGCTGGGCCAGTGATGAGCCGGGTATTACTACCCCAATACTACCTCTAATAAGCTAGGGGTTGGAATACAATTCTCACTAGTTATATCACACACAAATGAGAGGCATTATAATAATGTATCTATATTCATGAACACATATCCATGAACATAAAATGATGAAATATAAAACAAAACAACTGATACCAATGTATTCATAACATATATCCCAAAATCAAAGTACAAAAATAACACTGGAAAGAATAAAGGGACAAATACAAGAACACCAAAAAACCATAAAAGGTCCAAACTACAGGGAATAGGGTATTAGAGTAATATGTGACTCCTAGTATGAAACATGGTCTATCTAGCCTAATATAATCTTTGTCTACTCTTGGTCCACTAAGACTCCCATCGAATGGCTGATCATATGCATAATACATGACTTGTGCAGAATGATCCCATGTAGGCATGAGTATAACAATACCAATTAAATTTCTAATTCATAAGGTTTATATTACTATTCATAAGGGCAAGTTACTATTTACAAGGGTATGTTACTATTCATAAGGGTAAGTAATATTCACCAAAAATTAAGTTGATTATATCAGACTCCAAATATAACCCTAATCGCAATCGTGTATGTCTGTTTTTCAAAATTCAAAACAAAGATGTGGAAAATTTAAGTTTAATGGATAGGTTATGACTATATCCTATAAATAAACATGTTTTGTTTCACAGGGAATCATTGCTTCATGAAAGATAGGATATCTAATGAATTGAAAGTATTTAAGAGAAACATACCAAAAAATGATAGGGGTGTTATTTTCATCCCACCTTTAGAAATTTCATCCTTGAAAATTTTCAAGTATAAAAAACATTAAAAAGGTGTGCGTGGTTCTTCCTCATGACATCCTGAGGTTCCCATGTTTCTTCCTCCATTTTATGGTTTCACCAGAGAACCATTACCAGACGCATCATCTGATTTCTCAATACTTGCTATGTAGTGTCAAGAATCTCAATAGCCTCTTCACAGTAAGACACGTCATGTTCTAGATCTATTTATTCATAGGTGAGTACATGAATTTGGTCTCAAGTGTATTTATTTAACAATGACACATTGTATATATTATTAAATTTGGAGAGACTTTGTGGCATCGCTAAACAGTAATATACATCTTTGATTATTTTTAAAATTTCAAACGGTCTGATGTACCCTGGGCTCAGTTTCCCTTTCTTACCAAACCTTAATACACCCTTCCACGAAGATAATTTTAGAAAGACATTATCTCCTAATTGAAATTCCAAATATTTTCTTTGATTTTTAGCATAACCCTTTTTCCTATATTGGGTTTCTTTAATATGGTCCTGAATTTTCTTTACCTTTGTAGTTGTATCTTTGGTATGTTAGGGGCCTATAAGTTTCCTGTCACCAACTTCATCTCAACAAGTTAGAGTTCAATACCTCTTACCATATAACGCTCCATATGGAGCCATTTGAATACTATAATGGAAACTATTATTATAGGAAAATTACACCAAAGGTAAGTAATAATCCCATGTGCCATGAAAGTCAAGTGAGAATGATCTCAACTTATCTTCCAATATTTGAATAGTCCTTTTAGATTGCCTATCAGTTTAAGGGTGATAAGTAGTACTCATATGAAGCTCAGTATCCAAGGCCTTCTGAAGAATTTTCCAAAATTTGTATGTAAATTGGGGATCTCTATTGAACACAATCGATATAGGTGCACCATTAAATCTTAAAACTTTATTAATATAGAGTCTTTCAAGGTGATCAAGTGGTAAATCCTCTCTTATATCAAGGAAATGTGTTGATTTTGTATGAAAATCAACAATTACCCATATTGCATCATTCCTTTTAGGTGTCCTCAGTATCCCTATGGCAAAGTCCATCGTAATGTCATCCCACTTATGAAGTTCCCAGTTAGGATCCAAGTATCACTGAGAGGGGGAGGGGGTGAATCAGTGATATCTTTTTCTTTTTAAGTTTCCTTCTATTTGAAACAACCTTCTCCTCCTGTTAAAGAGTTTATTCCCTACTGAACACACACAACCACATGAACATAAGATTTAAAAGGTTCACTACTCAACAAGAGTAGATACATCCTTGGTATGGTACGAAAACAATCCAGAACCACACAATCTACTAGAAAACAATCCTTTGATGTGGAATACAATGAGTAGGATATACCCTTACACTTGTGTAGTACTTTGAAAACAATCCAATAATGCATGTGCTATCTCTTAGCACAAATAGGTAAATTTAATGATTCCGTGCTTCTTAATGAACTTTCAAAAATCAAATCTTTCAAAATAATTATTTACATTCCTACCCAGAAGCTGGTAAGAACCTCCTGGTGCAATCATCTTTCACGCCACTCCCTGCTTGTGCGCCTCCCTTCTTGCACACCACCTATTTGCACACCACTCATCTTGTGCGCCACCTGCTTGCACACTACACAGCTTAAGAGACTCCCTGCTTGCACACCACTTAGCTTGCGTGCCTCCCTACTTGCGCGCCTCCCTGCTTGCGCGCCACCTATTTGCGCACCACGTACTACTTGCGCGCCACTATTGTGCACAGCTCACAACTTGCGCGCCACTTTTGTCTTATACACAACACACTTCTTAAAGACACCTCCCTGCTTGCGCGCCTATGAAAAATTGTGTTCCACTTCTTCTTACACGCCACCCTACTTGCGCGCCTTATAAATAACCCTCAGCTTGCGCGCAACTGATAACTTACGTGCCACTTCTGTTTGCGAGCCACTTTCTACTACTTGCGTGATCAGAGCTCTAATTTTTTCCTTAAGTGTTAAGAATTAAAAAAATGAGGAGGCTAGTCATCTATTTATAGGGATTTTGGTGACTTGCGCACCACCTATACTTGCATGCCACTCCAGCACTTGCGTGCCGCCCCAGCACTTGCGCGCCGCTCCCGCACTTGCCCACCGCTCCAACACTTGTGCGCCCTTCCAGCACTTTCGCGCCATTCCATCACTAGCGTTATAATTTATTTCCTTTGTCATATTTTTATATGATGATGTTAAAAGATGACTTGCGCACAACATACACTTGCGTGCCACATATACTTGTGTGTCACACTTGCGCACTACTTATACTTGCACGCCACTTTTTGACTTGCGCGCCAATCTTAAACTTGCACGCCACTTTATTTCCTTTATCATATTTTGATGTGATGATCTTGAAATATGAATTTCCAAAAACACTTTTTTACTCTCCCTATCCTTCACAAGGCTTGCATCACAAGTTCTCAAAACTTATGATATTTGTGAAATACAAATTTGCAAAGCATCATCATAGTTACAATGGAAGGTATTGAAACTTCCCTATCTTCCAACAACATCATTCCTTCCAATAAAAATTGTATATGACTGGAATCATCATTTCTCCCCCTTTCCATTGTAAGGCTTGCATCACAAGTTATCCTAACTAATGATATTTGTGAAATACATATCAGAAAAGCATTGTCTGGTTTTAAATTCCTTTACAAAGTGAATTGATTTAGCTTCTTTGACAACAAAAAACAACACTCTGTAACAACAAACTCTTCTTACTTCCTTATCCATCCAACTTAATCCCAACAACTTCCACATAGGAATATGTATAGTTTTCATGACCCCTATAGGATGTTTTCTCTCATCCTTCACTTGTTGACAAACTGTACACCTTGAAACATAGTCAACAATTTCTCACTTCATGTTATCCCACCAAAAAGTTTCCTTCACATCTCTATACACCTTGGTGCTACCAAGGTGTGTAGAGAAATTTGAGCTATGATAATCAACTAAGAGTTTCTTTTTTAGCTCAGGTACTGATGTAATGCATAACCTCTTCCCAAAATTTACAACTCCATACTCATACATGAAGTCTACTAATCTTACACCCTTAACATCTTTAATCTTCTTTTGTAGATTCTCATAATCATATTGAGATATTTTTATCTTCTCTAGTAAATATGGTTTATAAATCATTTGATAAAAGAAATATGTTCCCATTCTTTAAAAATTCCCATATCCATATTTAGCATATCTATGATTTTAAAAGATGACTTGCACGCAACATACACTTGCGTTCCAAATATACTTATGCATCACACTTGCACGCTGCTTATACTTGCGCGCCACTTTTTGACTTGCACACCAATCTTTAACTTGCGCGCCACTTTATTTCCTTTGTCATATTTTGATGTGATGATCTTGAAATATGATATTCAAAAAACACTTATTTACTCTCCCTATCCTTCATAAGGCTTGCATCAAAAGTTCTCCAAACTTATGATATTTCTGAAATACAAATCATCAAAGCATCTTCAGAGTTACAATGGAAAGTACTGAAACTTCCTTATCGTCCAGAAGCAACATTATTTATAATCAAAATTGTATATGACTGGCATCATCATTTCTCCCCCTTTCCATAGTAAGGATTGCATCACAAGTTCTCATGACTTATGATATTTGTGAAATACATATCAGCAAAGCATCATCTGGTTTTCAAGTCCTTTACAAAGTGAATTGATTTAGCTTCTTTGACAACAAAAAACAAAACTCTGTAACATAAAACTCTTCTTACATCGTTATCTGTCCAACTTGGTCCCAAAAATCTCCCCCTTTGTATTTTTTTGTCACCCAAGATTCATAAATCACTAAATTTTGTAACCTTATGCAATGGATTACTTATCAACAACTCTAAGCCTACGTGATCTAACTTGTTGTAGGAAACAAGAATTATTAATAGCCAAAACCATGCTGTCCAAAAGCAGTGACTATGAAATCTAATGATCGTATCTCCTTAGCCTTCTTTAGAAAATATTTCAAGATTTTACTTTAGCATTCATCAATTCTTCAACTTTCCTAGAAAACAACATTGTTTCCTACAACCACTCCAACAAACAGTTATAATAGTTCACACACATACACACACATACATGCTGGATTCACAGATTACCCACAACTCCCCCTTTATGCATGCATCTATAAGGATAGATTTATGAAACAATTACCCCCTTGAAAAAACTATCCACTGGAAAGATGAGAGTGGGGATAGAAACACGTACCTTAACCTTGAGGAGGAGGTTAGACACCCATGTTCAACCTCAATTTTTCAAATGGATCTTTCGGTAAAGGTTTGATGAATATATCAGTAACTTTTTCAGATGTAGGAACATACTCTAGCCTTAATTCATTATTCTCCACCTTCTCTTTGATGAAGTGGTACTTTATATCAATATTTTTTGAACGAGAATGTTGTACCAGATTTCTTGTAAGATTGACTGCACTCTGATTATCCCAACCCAAGAGAAATGGTAGATTTACTATAACAAGTAGATCTTCTAACTGAGTCTTTATCCACATTAGTTGAGTTGCAGCTCGAGTAACAACAACATACTCCGTTTCGGCTATGCTAAGAGTTATTGAATTCTATTTCTTAGTATGCCAACTAACACAAATTTTCCCCAGAAAGAAAACTCCACCAGATGTGGATCTTCAATCATCCACATTTCCTACCCAATCAGCATCAGAATACCCGAATAGATCAATATTTCCTAATCCATAATACCTTATTCCAAAATTTTTTGTGCCTTTGATATATCTTAGAATACTTTTTCCAGCAATCAGATGTGATTCTTTAGTATCACTTTAAAATATTGCACATAAAGTGACATCATAGACGATGTTGGGTCTTGAGGTAGTCAAATACAACAGACTTCCAATCAGCTTTTGAAAATCGTTCTATTCAACTTCCTTGCCTTCTCCATCTTTAGACAACTTGGTTCCCACTGAGATAGGTGTAGACACTGGTTTCGAATTTTCCATGCCAAAATTGTTCAGAAGTTCATTAGAATACTTTTCTTGAGACAGAAAGACATGATTCTTTTTCTGTGAGATTTGTAGCCCAAGAAAGTATTTCATTTCACCCAGCATGGAAATCTCAAATAACTTCTTCATATCCTCAAAAAATATTTCACATGATCTTTCATCATTCCCAGCAAAGATAATTTCATCGAAATAAATAGTAACGATCAGTGAAAACTCTTAACACTCCTTGATGTAAAGATTGCTATCAACTCTACCTTTCTTAATATTAATCTTCTTCATGAAAGTATCTAATTTAGAATACCATGCCCTCAGAGCCTGTTTTAGCCAATACAAAGCCTTCTTCAACCTGCACACATAGCTTTAATCCTTCCCAATAACAAATCCAGATGGATGATCAATTTAAACTTCCTTGTCAATGTCACCATTCAATAATGAAGATTTCACATCCATTTGAAATATTTTGTAACCTAGTTGTGCAACAATGGAAAGAAAGATTTTTATTGTTTCTAATCTTGCCACCGAAGAAAAGGTTTCATCAAAATCAATGCCTTCAATTTGTGAATACCCTTTAAAAACCAATCTTTCTTTGTTTCTTATTACTTTACCTTCTTCATTCAGCTTGTTCTGAAAAACCCACTTTGTACCAATAATGTTCTTGTTATCCGGCTTGGGTACAAGTTCCCAAGTATTATTTTTCTCTATCTGATCAACATCTTCATTCATAGCATGAACCCATTCTAGATGCTCAAATTCTTTATTTACATCATTCGTTTCAACTTTCTAATTAAGAGAAGTATGTGATATAGCATTCATTGTTCTTTTTGTTTGAACCCTCTTATTTTTATCTCCAATAATGTTCTGAGCCTCCACTTTCTTCCTCAACCTAGGATGAGTTTTTTGAACTCCATCCTCATCACTCGAGATCTCTGAGTCGGATTCCTCTTCTTGAGTAGGATTAACACAGTCTGTAACATTATCCGATTTGTTAACAAAATCTTCTATATCCTGCTTGAATTCCACATCAACATATGACTACTTTTATTTCTCAGCATTTTCAACAACTTTTACATCTGAATAATCAATAATTCTTCCTATTTTTTATTAAGGAATCTATATCCTCTTCCTTCTGGAGAATAGACAAGAACAATTCCATCATCTCCTCTTTGCTAAAACTTTTCCAGATTTCTACCTTTCTTCTTTATAATACATGGACTCCCAAAGAATCTCAAGTATTTCAGACTTGGAGTTTTTCCATAGAACATTTCATATGGAGTCATATCTAAGTTTGTCTTATAGAAAAATCAGTTCTAAATATACACAGTAGTGATCATGGCTTTCCTCCAATAATAATGAGAAAGACTATGTTCAAGTAACATAGTTCTCCCCATTTCCACCAGACTTTGATTCTTTCTTTCAGCAATCCCATTTTGTTGAGGTGTGTATGGTGAATTGAACTCATTCTGAATTCCATGTTTCTAGAGGTAAAATACAAACTCTTTATTCTTATATTCTCCACCATTATCAGTTCTCAACTTCTTCACCGAATACTCACATTCCTTCTTTGCTTTCCTCCTGAAACTCTTAAACACTTTTTGAGCATCTGACTTATGTATCATGTACATAACACATGTAATGCGAGTAAAGTCATCAATGAAAGTAATGAAGTACTTATATCTATTTGTAGATTTCCTGATAATTGGTACACATATATTAGAGTGTATAAGTTCCAATGGTCTTTTTGAGAGAATTTCAACTCTCTTATGAATAGAGTTTGTAATATTACCTTTCTCACAAATAGTGCAACACCAATCTCTTCTTCTTGATAAATCAAGCATATCTCAGACACTATCTCTCTTTGATAACTTGTTCATATTTATCTGACACATATGTCCCAGCCTTTTATTCTATAACTTATTTTCATCCACTACACCCATGTAACAAGAGTTCTGCACTTCACCAACTTGGAACAAATTCCCTCTTGTACGTTGGCCTCTAGTAACTATATTTCCATCATTTTAACTTTTAACAAAAATCCATATTTTTTGAAGATAAATTTGTTTACCTCATAAAATATTTGTGATACACTAAGCAGGTTATGTTTCAGCCCATCAACATATAGTGTTTTCCTGGATTTCATCTTTTTATTTCCAATGATAGATGATCTAACACCTTTGATCCTTAGAGATTCATCATTTCCAAATTTCACTGTTCCTTATTTGAAGTCTTTCACATTCTTCAGTAGCTTTAAGTCTCCTATCATATGAGAGGAACATCCACTATCAAGAATCCATGGACATTCTACTTTTGTAACTTTCAAAGAAGTTTCGACAACAAGAGCTTTTTGTTCTTCCTTTTTCTCCACTTTCTATTATGCTTCCTCCAATTTCCTAGCCAAGTCAATGTGTTTTGGCCAGAAAAATATGCACTCTTTATTTTCGGACTTATCAGAACTGTCCCTTTTATCTTTTAAAAACTATGTTTTTTTGAGAATTATTAGGAATCTTTTGTTACTTTGGTAACACACTAAGGAAGCCCTTGGAAAGATGTCCAGGTCAATCAAATCTTTCACAAATAGTTTCCAATGGTTGGAACCTATTCTCAAATTTCACACCAGTCTTCTCAGATATCTTATGAAATTTATTTGGAGACTTTCTATTTTGAAACGATTGACTCCCCCTCAATCCTTGTCTTTCAAAACATGTGGAATAGTTGTAATGTTGTTGGTTGAACCAACACATATTTTCCATGTGTCCGAATCCACCACAATACCAGCAGTAACCATAGAAAGAATATTTACCTCTGAAAATTCTATACTAACTAGATTTGTGAACAATATTTTCAAATTTTTTTAATAGAACTATGTTGACCATAAATCTTGATGTTTTCATTTGTAACTCTCTTCCTCAGTTGAGATTTATCAGTACCAAAAGAATTATATGTCTTTATTGACTCATGATTTTTATGCACTTCTGATTTTTCAGCATTGCTGACTTTTTCCACATACATGGTCTTTCCAGCCTTGTTCTTATTAGAACCAGTTCCATATTTAATTTCATCCTTTGAAGGTATCTTTTTTGGATCCTTATTTGGTTCATTCTTACTAGAACTTTCACCTACTTTTGAGATAGAATTTTTGAAACTGATACTCATTTCTTCATCTTTATAAAGTTTTTGTTGGACACGTTCCAACTCTTCTTCTTTTTCCTTTAGATTTACTTCAAGATGATCATTTCAATTATTTGCATTCTCGAGAGAATTCTTCAGATCATCAATATCTTTTTTCATACTGATTTTCTCATCAGCAAAACCTTCTTGATTATTTAATGCAGAATTTTTATTTATCAACTTCTTGTTTTCCTTCTCAAGCCTTTTGATCATTCTCAAACATTAATTCAACTCTTCTTTAAGATACTATTCAAGTTGAGTTTCTTCTTCTTCAGTACTACTGCTCTCATAATCATCATTATTCATAGTTTCAAAAAAGGTACTCTCTCTAGCTTTCTCAGCAACAAAATTTTCAGATCCAGTCTCACAATCACCATCTTCTTCAATTTTCAAAAACAAGCCTCTTCTTTTTGATTTGAAGAACTTTTTATCCTTACCTCTTTCAGAATATTTATCTTTTCCACCCTGTTTCTTCCAATACCTTCTTAGTCTTCTGTATTCTTCATTACTGTCTTCATATTAACATTTTTGAGGGAAATTATCTGCGAAGTGGACAACAACTGCACATTCAAAACATTTTAAAGGGATTTTCCCTTTGTATTTCCCTATGCCTCTTTTAACATTTTCAGAAAACAAGGATAAAATTTCATCAAAATTTTGACATACCTCATTTTCAGATTCTGATTCACTAACTTATTCTTCGATATGAATTTTCTTCAAATTCTCTTTCTTTTCTGCCTTAAAAGACATTTCCCTATCAGATTTTGCTATTATCTTCATGATATTCTCCCTTATCATCTCATAAGTGATGAGAGTACTATGAAAATCATCCAGAGATAATGTTTCAGGGTCTCTATATTCTAATGAAGACACTTTAGCATAAAACTTTTCAGGCAGAATTCTTAAGATTTTTTCGACAAATGTAGAATCCTCCAACATTTAACCAAGCCATTTGACTGTACTGAGAATATCATTTATCCTGGTAAAGAAATACCGAACAGATTCAGATTCTCCCATGTTCAAGTCTTCATAGTTCAGTCTCCAGATTTGTAGTTTAGCCTTATTCACTTTTGTATTTCCTTCATATATGTTCTTCAGTTTGTCCCATATTTCGTTGGCTGTAGCAACGCCTTTAAATATTAAAAATTCACTCTCAGAAAGAGATGAGAGTAATTAATTTTTAGATCTTCCACCATTCTCAAGATTATTTTTATCAACAGGAGTAAGAAGAACCTTGTCATCAATAGAAGGAAATTCATCTGTTGTCGTTTCAAGAAATTCATATCCAAGAGACATAAAATAAGGCATTATTCTATCATTCCAGATGTGATAGTTCTTTAAATCAAAAACTAGAATCCCCTTACTGTTCACACAATTTAGATTCTCCATCACAACTTCTCTTCAACCACTTCAGCAAAGAATAAACAAAGGGAACCTGTCCCTCTGATACCAATTGAATTTCCTAGTCAGGATCCAAGTATCACTGAGAGGGGGAGGGGGTGAATCAGTGATATCGTTTTCTTTTTAACTTTCCTTCTTTTTAAAATAACCTTCGCCTCCTATTAAAGAGTTTCTTCCCTGTTGAACACACACAACCACAAGAACACAAGATTTACAAGGTTCACTACTCAACAAGAGTAGCTACATCCTTGGTATGGTACAAAAACAATACAGTACCACACAATCCACTAGAAAACAATCCTTTGATGTGGAATAAAATGAGTAGGATATACCCTTACACTCATGTAGCACTTTGAAAACAATCCAATAGTGCGTGTGCTCTCTCTTAGCACAAATAGGATAATGTAATGATTCTGCGCTTCTTAATGAACTTCCAAAAATCCAATCTTTCAAAACAATTCTTCATTTTCCTACCCAGAAGCTAGTAAGAACCTCCTAGTGCAAACAGCTTGCACGCCACTCCCTACTTGTGTGCCTCCCTACTTGCGTGCCACCTGTTTGTGCGCCACTCAGCTTGCATGCCACCTGCTTGCACTCTATGTAGCCTGCGCGCCTCCCTACTTGCGTGCCACTCATCTTGCGTGCCTCCCTGCTTGCACACTGCCATGCTTGTGCGCCTCTTGTTTGTGCGCCACTTACTACTTGCACACCACTATTGTGCACAACTCACAACTTGTGTGCCACTTTTGGCTTATACACAACACACTTCTTGAATACACCTCCCTGATTGCGTGCCTCTGATAACTTGTGCGCCACTTCTTCTTGCATTCCACACTATTTGCACACCTTATAAATAACCCTCAGCTTGCGCGCCACTGACAACTTGCGTGCCACTTCTGTTTGCGAGCCACTTTCTACTACTTGCGCGACCAGAGCTCTAATTGTTTTCCTTAAGTGTTGAAAATTAAAAAATGAAGAGGATATTCTTCTATTTATAGGAATTTTGGTGACTTGTACTCCACTTACACTTGAACGCCGCTCCAGCACTTGTGCGCCGCTCCAACACTTGCGCACTGCTCCCGCACTTGCACGCCGCTCCAGCACTTGTGCGCCATTCCAGCACTTGCGCTCCATTCCATCACTAGCAAGACACTTTATTTCCTTTGTCATATTTTGATATGATGATGTTAAAATATGACTTGCGCACAACATACACTTGTGCGCCACATATAATTGTGTGTCACACTTGCGCGCTGCTTATACTTGCGTGCCACTTTTTGACTTGCGTTCCAATCTTTAACTTCCACACCACTTTATTTTCTTTATCATATTTTGATGTGATGATCTTGAAATATGACTTTCCAAAAACACTTATTTACTCTCCCTATCCTTCATAAGGCTTGAATCACAAGTTCTCCAAACTTATGATATTTTTGAAATACAAATCAGTAAAGCATCGTCATTGTTATTATGGAAGGTACTGAAACTTCCCTATCTTCCAGCAACATCATTCCGTCCAATCAAAATTGTATATGAATGGAATCATCATTTCTCCCCCTTTACATCATAAGGCTTGCATCACAATTTCTCCTAACTTATGATATTTTTGAAATACATATCAGAAAAACATAGTCTGGTTTTCAAGTCCTTTACAAAGTGAATTGATTTAGCTTATTTGAAAACAAAAAACAACACTCTATAATAGAAAACTCTTATTACTTCCTTATATGTCCAAATTTCTCCCAAAAACTTCCACATAGGAATAGGTATAGGTTGCATGACCCCTCTAGGATGTTGTATCTCATCCTTCACTTGTTGACAAACTAGACACCTTGACACATAGTCAACAATTTCTCACTTCATGTTATCCCACCAACAATTTTCCTTTAGATCTCTATACATATTGGTTCTAGCAAGGTGTGTATAAAAATTTGAGCTATGAGAATCATCTAAGAGTTTCTTATTTATCTCAAGTATTGATGTAATGCATAAAATCTTCCCAAAATTTACAACTCCATCCTCATACACGAAGTCTAATAATCTTACATCCTTAACATCTTTAATATTCTTTTGTAGATTCTCATAATCCAATTGAGATATTTCTATCTTCTCTAGTAAATATGGTTTATAAATCATTTGATAAAAGAAATATGTTCCCCTTACTTAAAAATTCCCATATCCATATTTAACATATCTATGAATATATTATCTCTCTCAATCCTCATTTGGGTCATAAGTCCATGATATTTCTTTCTTCATGCATCTACCAACTTATTTTACTTTCCTGAGTGGTAGTGTATTGAATAATAATAATATTTGAGTAACTTGAGCCATATCCTTTTCCTCATGTTTATTTATTTCTATGTAAAAAATGTATTTCAAACTCTTATGATCCATAAATATATAACATCTTTCAACGTAGTGATAATGTATCCATATTTTGAGAGGAAATATTACATATTCTAACTCGAGATCATGAGTTGGATAATTTTTCCCATGAGTCTTCAACTGCCTTGATGCATAAGTAGTAACTTTATTATTTTTTTATAAGGACTCTACCAGTCCATTCTTTAATATATTAATGTATATCACAAATCCATCATTTCTATATGGAAGAGTAAAAATTGGATCATTGAACAATATTATTTTCAATTCCTCCAATAATTTTGTACATTCTTTTGTCCATACAAACATAACCCCTTTATGTGTGATCTTGGTTAGCGGGTTAGCCAATCAAGAGATATTCTGAACAAAACACTAATAGTATCCTGCTAAGACAATAAAACTATGTACCTTGATTATGTTCATTTTCATGGGAAATTATTTTATTTTCTTTGTCTTCATAGGATCAACTATGATTCCATCCTTAGAGACAATATGGAAAATAAAAGAAACAGATTGAAGCCAAAATTCACACTTGATAAAATTTCCATATAATTAATTTCTTCTAAGTATTTTCAGAATAAACCACAAGTGATTCTCATGGTCTTAATTGATTTTTTATTTTACTAGGATAACATTGATAAGTACCAAAACAAATTCATCAAGATATTCCTTGAAAACTCTATTTATTAGAACCATGAAAATATAGGGTTCATAAGTTAGTCCAAAAGGCATTACTGTAAAATTTTAATGCCCATACCTGGTTCAAAATGCTGTCTTTGGAATATATTTCTTCTTCACACATAGATGCTGATATCCAGATCGAGGGTCAATATTCAAAAAATATTTGTCTCCATGAAGTTTGTCAAATAATTCATCAATGTGAGGAAGAGGATACATGTTATTTATCATAACAACATTGATCTCCCTGTAGTCAATGCACAACCTCATAGATCAATCTTTCTTCTTAACAAAGAGAACATGGGATCCCCATAGAGAAACACTAGGGTGGATAAATCCTTTATCACTCAATTCCTCTAGTTATTTCTTGAGTTTTAATAATTCCATAGTATCCATTCTATAAGGATTCATTGATATATTACTTGCACTGGGAATTAAATAAATAGGGAACTCAACTTCCCACATTGGGGGATATATAGGTAAATCCTCTAGAAAAACATCAATTTATTATAGCACAATACGTAAATCTTCAATTTTAATATCCAAATATGATGTTTCCTCTTCCTCCCTAAAAATATAATTTAGAAGATCTATTGAAGGTGGATCTAGATAAGATCCAGATGATGATGTTTTTTTCTCTGAAGATAAGGGATTCTAGATCGTTCTAAAAAAATATAACATTCTTATTCTTGCAATATATTTTTGTATCAAAATTTGAAATCCAATTCATAACAAGAATTATTTCAAATCCAATCATATGTATGATGATAAGGTTAGCAACTAAATTATGTTTGTGTGTCCCAAAGGGGACTGAATGATACATCTTTGTTGCAATGATACTTCCCTTAGGAGTTTTGACTGACAACTCCTTTATTATACAAAATTGGAAATGTCTAATTTTCATGGAAACTTTGGAAGATATAAAGGAATACAATGATATGGAATCAAATAATGTGTTGGATAAGTTTGAGGAAGCAATTAAAGTACCTTCCACTACATCGTTAGAAACTTTATCCTTCGCGGTTGTAATCACATAATCTTTCCCTTTCTCTTGTGTCCTTTTATGAGGCATGTTTTTTTAGCACTTAGGAAACTAATTTTCCTAGTGTCCCATATCTCTACAATTGTAGCATTGAATGTAATTTACCCTTGTATTCAATAGATTGATGAACCTTTTTCTTGGCACTTATACCAAACTCTCATGCCTTTCATGCATTTACTAGGATGATTCTTTCTATAGTTCTCGCTTAATATGAATTTATTAATTTTATTCTTCTTCTTTTGGATATTCACCTTTTCCATGGTTACTAGAATACTGTTTCTTATCTTGGTTTCCCTCGAAAGATTTTTATCTAGAAAATTCCTTCTCAGTTTTGATTACACTTAATACAATTTCATCATATGATGAATTTTTTTGAGAAGCTAGTTCCCTTCAAAGACGTGGCTTAATACCTTAAAAGAAATGATCAATAATGTGTTCCAAATCACATACGTAATATATTGTATACATGTCTAGTCTTGTGAATGTATCTTCATACTATGTAAAACTCTCTTCTTCCCTTTACATTAGGATAAGGAATTTCCTCTTCATTTTAGTTCATTATATATGAGAAAAATATTTGTCGAAGAATATTTCCTTAAAAATTCTCCATTACATATATTATATTTCCTCTTACTCTATGGTATTCGAGATCAAGGACCATCATTGATCAGTATCACCCTTGAGACAATATATAGACAGTACTACCTTTTAATTTTCATTGCATCTCAAGGTTGGAAATATCATTTGAAGGTACTTTATCCACTTTTAAACTACCACTATATTAGTAGTCCCACTAAAAAATGGGGTCTTAATCCACATGAAATGATCCAATACAGGTGTATCATGGTTATTCGTCATAGAATGAGTATGTTGTACCAATATGGACATGATCCGATCCACTCCAACACTGACTGTGTTGACTTTCTCAGTTGGGAAATCCATACATTTTCTATGATTATTGATTCCCTTTCTTCCATGATTATTTGAAAATTTACACTCAACTAATCTCATAATCATAAAAATGGGTTCTATTTAATTTTTAATCTTTCAAAATTGTTTTTAAATAAAATGTGAATTATCTTAAGCATATCCCCTGAGAGTGTAAAACTAGGTGCATAGTAATGCCCATTTTTATGTACCAGAATACCCTAGGTCAAGCTTGAAACTCATTGTCAGAGTTATTACTCCTAGGTATATCTATTCTAGAACCACGTCCACTTGTATTATCCAGGAAGGGATGCATTTTCTAGGAAGAACCACATAGTATATACCTTACCAAAATTCTAAGATGTTACTCTATGATTATCCTCAAAGTCTATCTTAGGGTTAGGTCATCTAAAATATGTTTAATAAATCTAGTTTCCAAGGTTAATGCTAAAAATCCTTTGACACCGACAGTAACGCCCCAACACCAGTAGCCTGAAGCCAGTGCATTATTACATTATATTGGCATGATTCCAAGGAATAAAATCCCAAAGGACTGATCTGTTTAGTAGTCTTGTAGAAACTAGATAAATACATGGATCCTATCTTACATTAGGAAAATCAAAGAAAACATAATACATGACAAAAGTTAATAAACTGCATCCTTGAAAACTCAATAAATGATCTCTTCTTCATAACCTGGGGAAATGGAACATAATAAGGGCGAGATCAAATGCTCAGTAAGGGTTACATATAGTGTAATAATGAATCAATAATAAGTGAATCAAAATAAAGTAGATATAACCAATATGGAAAAATGAATAAATTAAAACACCTACCAATAATAATATAATAATAAAAATGCATCCATATATTTTTTCATAGTGAAAATATCATAGATAGTAATAAATGAATAATGAATAAAAATAATTCTTATTATTTTCATGTCATGTATCTGGAACATGAACCATTATACCTTTGAGATTGTTTAAGTTTGTGGGTAGAAACCCGTCCGTTTTTTGGAAACAAACTCAAAGGGTTTGTTGCCAACTAATTTTTTTCATGAGATCTGTCGATGCATAAAGGGGATATAGAGGGACCTACCCTTCACTACCAGTCCAAATAATTATTTATACAAATATTTTATAGAAGAAAAATATTCTTTTCAATATCCATATTGAGTAGAGGATACAGATTCATCAATATTTCCATAGATAACGTAACATTCAAATAAACACCGTATGTAAAAAGGTATACGGATAAGATGTGAGTCATATACATGAAACAAGAATATGGAAATATAATTAAAATGATACCATTAGGTTTCGACTGTTATGTGAGCATTGGTCAATATAACCATTGAAACTAACCTCTTAATGTCATGATTATTGTTTTTAAATACAATTGATCTTGGTTACAGAAAGAAGATTCGATGGCCTCATCCAGTAGTCTCGGGCCATTCGAAGCCCATCTGATGGAACTTGGGAAGGAGGTAGCACCACTGGGCTTTGCTTTGGACCATACCCAAGCTGAACTTCATCATGTGAAGCGTGAACAGAATCACCTACGAGAGAAGTTCAAGCAGATAGAAATCACCACTCAAGCAATGTTGGCCGAGCCACCCCAAGATTCTATCACCTTAGCACACCTTACACTTAGGTATTATGCTCATGTTATAAGGGGCTATGTACTGAGACCTTAGCAGCTTTGTGTAATCCTTTGATAAATAATTTTTTTTATTTCTTATTATGGTAAAGTTTTTGAATCTCAAATGTCCGGATAAATATAGGATGTATATTATTGATGTATTTAAAAAAAGGGATATTTTAAAATATTTATGTAAACCTTAAATAATTAATAATGTGTAATGATTTTAAAAAAATGGTCTTCTACAGTTGTGTTCAGTAAGAAATTTAGAGTCTAATAAGATCAACTTATTTTTGGTGAATAGTAAATTATGAATAGTAATGTGACCAAATTGATTAGTAACCTCACTTAAGAAAGTATTAATATAATTTAGAAACCTTGATTAGGTAATGTGATTCAATAAAATAAGTAAATAAGTGTTTCATAAATTATTAGTTAAGTCTTAGTTTTCTTTCAGATGAAGAGTGTTTTTATTTAAAAATAAAATTAAAAATATTTAGAAAATTATTTTCTTAAAATGGTGTTCATTTTTGAATTCAGAGAATCGATATTATGTTAAGGTAATTTTTTTTGTTTTTTCTAAAACAATTGAATTTTCGGTGAATAGTAAAAAATACAGTATTGAGTTTCGAGTGTTTAATGACATCATTAATGATGTAATAATTATGTAATCATTCTGGTAGACTTATTAATAGTAAGATATTCTACGAGGTGTACTAAGTGGCCAATACCATGGGAAAATACCATGGGCAAGCCCATGGTTTTGCCAATACCACTGATGAGGTGTCCCTTGGAAATTAATAATTTATTCCTTCACTTTTCTTGTAAATACCAAGCCATTACCTCATTCATTTAATTCCAAAATTCTCCTAAATAAAGTTATGGTCTCTTTACCTCCCAAGTAGTCCTCCCAATGTTACCTCAAGCCTCCCAAGGTCCTGACCTTCAAGCTTTCAAAGTTACTCTTCAAGGTAAGGGATCCTTTCACCCTCCACTTTTAAGTCATGACTTCCTTTATGTTGTGTCTTCTAGTTTCCTTCTTTTTATGTTGAGGGTATGTTATTATATTTTCTAATTACTGTCCATTTCATGTCTAATTTTTTATAGACCCTTTATGCTCTCATCAGTTTGTTTTCTGAATTTTTAAGTGACGCCGTTAGGCTGCCGAATTTCTCGTAAAAGAAATCACATCTTCTCTTTTCTTTCATGTTTTCTTTTCATGTGGTATGTCATTAAAATATCCATACCATTATCTTATTCTATACCCATAATATATTATGAATTATTTATGAGTGGGTGAATTTTTCCCCTCTCTTTTCAATGTTTTCTAAAACCATGTTTTATAGCCGTTATGCTGCAGAAATTTCATCTCAAAATTTCTATCTCTTTCTATCAATAAATTCTCATGTTTATTTATGTGAATACCCAGACCTATTTAGTTTATATGGATGTTCATAAATATATAAAAATGATATATTTTATTCTGGAATTTACATACATATAACCCTCACTGCCTTTCCATGGGTTATAAATGATATAATGATCTTATTTTTAAGAACTTTTAAAACGTCATGATTTTGAAATGAAACCCATTTCTTTTATTCTCTATGGGTTATTTATGAAATGTTTGATTATGATCTATTTGTATCACAAGAAAAGAAATACATATTAAGGGTGAGCCTTGATAGCGCTCCAATGCATTGGGTAAAGAATTGATCTCTAGAGATGACATGTTTCACGATACCTTGGTGAATAACCTTGCTAATTTTTATGAAACCTAGAGGATAAACCTTTGTGATATATTCATGAATGTCTAAATGTAATGTTTTATCCACATATTCAAGTTATGTTTTAAGTTCTTCTCATTATGATATTCCTATACTTCCTTTGCTCATGTCTTTATGTTTTTATCAAGCTCTTATTGATATCATAAGTAAACTGATTTCCTTATTTACCCTTACTGGGCCTTCTGCTCACCCTTTAATTTGATGTATGTATCTAGGATATGAGATTATGTAATTGTACATAGTATGAAAAATTTATTAAGACTTACAAGTGGATTAGAAGAATGTTTTATATTGTTTTCACATTTTATGTCCCTTATTTCCAAGACACTAGACTTTAAAGATCCTATGTTTGTAAAAATGTAATGAAAATTTATGTAATAAAAAGGCAGGATTCCATACTCAACTTCGCAGGACATTATCCAAGACTCTATTAATCATGTCTTTACCATTAATCATAATTTATTGTATTTTACTATTCACCAAAAATTCATGTTTTTCAGAAAAATACCAAAAAATCACCCTGACCATTTTTTGATGTGTAGAATCCAAAAATGAACTCCATTTTTCAAAAATAATTTTATAAATATGATAAATTTAATTTATAATTAAAATCATCATTTAATTGAAAATTAAAAACACTTAAAATATTCATCTTCATTTTTAAGGTGCCTAAATATTATCTACACTATTATGGGTAAGGTTACCATTAATATGAGTCATATTAATATTCATAAGGGTAAGTTAATATTCATAAGGGCATGTTACCATTCATAAGGGTAAGTTACTATTCACCAAATATTAAATTGATTCTATCAGACTCCAAAATCACCCTGATCGCAAACCGTGTATGTCTGTTTTTCAAAATTGAAAACATAGAAGTGAAATTTTTTAGTTTAATGGATAGGTTTTTACTATCACCTCTAAATAACCAAGTGTTGTTTCACAAGGACTTAGTGATTCATGCAATATAGGCTATCTAATGAATTGAATGTATTTAAGAGAAACATACCATAAAATGTTTGGAGTGTTATAGAAATACTGGAAAGGAAATCGAGAATAATAGAGATCACTGAATGAGGTCCCATCAACATGGAATAAGTGCAGTTCAAATGGAAGGAGGAAGAAATAAGGGTGATGGGAATAACTAAGAACCCCCTCACTAAATAACCCTACTAGTAAGCCTACCTAGTACTCGAACTAGGTCTATTGGGAACCTGGTGGAACACTTAGGCCACCCTAACCTCATGCTAATCAAGCGGGTACGTGGTGGAATTCCATTGAGTATGACATGAACTTTTATTAGTTACCTAGTGTCCTTAATGATGTAATCTATGGATGAAACATCTTTATAGGTACCCCTGAACATTGAACCCATTGTCAAACCCCAAATCACATCTCCAAAATACCCAAGAATTTATCCTTACACACCAAATTAAAACACTTAATCATTAAATAGAAAATGACCCCTCAATTGTAATCATATATTTAAAATGAGACTATATATTAACCACAAAAATTTCCCACCTATGACTTTAGAATCACTATGAATAAGGTAACTAAGACATGTGTGATTACAATTACCCAACCATATGAATTCTTTCCCCTAATAAGTCCTAGTAGATTCAAACCAAAATTTTACAACCCCTTTATCTTTAATATATCCACCTAGACAACCACTATAGTCTTGGTTCACAAATCCCAAATATACCTCAAACAACCAAATACAACTAACCTCACATCCTACAACATTAAATTATAATCATACAACCCATAAAAATTATAAAACCAACAAAAATACACCAAATCATGATCACCTCACCTATACATGAACCAAAATTATCCCTGAATCATATATCGAATCAACCATCCTAATTATAATTCATAGCTCCAAAATATGAAATTATTTTAAAAAAATATACCCACAACAACTAATCTAATAAACAACCCAATTCTATATAATTATTCTAATACATGGATTATAGAACCTAATGATTCCATAAAACCACAAATATTCATCAAATACTAAAAGATGTACCACCATTCTCATGACTCTCCAAATAACATCAACTAGTTAGAATACAATATATGACACTACCAATCATAGGATTATAATAGTTTTATCTATAATAGACTGACCATTTTTCTTTAGTTTATTAAAAATTTATACTTATGAATAATATAAAAATAATAATTATTCATTAAAAAATATCACATGAACATATTTTAAAAAATAGTACATTTTATAGAATAAATCAATTATACCATTATAAGACGAATTACATAATGGTAGTACATTGATTTACATTTATTTTTAAAATTGAAACTGAATTAAATTTCAAAATCATTTTATCATTCTATATTCAAAATAAAAATTTATATTTTTATAACATTTAAAAATTCAAAACATTGGGTAAGTGTAAAATAAAATTTTCCCCCAAGACACATTCAATTTTAAAAATAAAAAATTTAATTTCAAATTATATATCACCATGTTTTTTCTAGCACTGGTAAATATGAACAACAATTTTTAAATGAAACATAATACCCATTTCAAAACATGCCACCATTTTAAAAAAATTTAATTAACTTTCTTTTATACATTACAAAACAAAAAAATAATAAAATAGTTCCCTTTAACAGATGAAACTAGTAAACCCCTCATAATTACTCATACTAGATGAAATTGGTTCCCCTTTGAAAAGAAAAAAATTTAAGTTACTAGAATAGATAAATAAATTATTTTCAAAAACATATCTATTAGCACATAAATAGATATGGAATAAACAATAAGCTAAATAGTAGACTATCAAAATAGAGAGAAAAAAGTAGCATGCTTGGTAAAATAAAAACAGAAATAACATTATTGATAGATATTTCTAGACCAAAATCTTTATAACTCTCAGTAATATTATATTTTAGTAGACATCTATTTGTATAGTCATAATAAAATATAGGTTTATAAAAGAGTATTCTTAAAATTGAAACATTATGTAGGTGAAAATGTCATTCAACATTAATGAATAGTATTATATCAATCAAAGGAACCAATTGTTGATTCATGTTAACCTATTCATCATCAATACATATATAATGGAGAAAACAATTTATATATACTTCTGTTGAATTAGTTAATACAAACCATAGTTGATTCTAGTCATAAGGTAAAAAACACAGGAAAGCATACTATATTATAGGATATCATATCTGTGCTTAAATATCAATAGATAGCATGATGCCTAAACCTAAACATAGGATGATTCTTAGTTGAGTCCAATATTTATGTAACTAGTTACATTCCATCAATCAAAAGATAATAAAATGAAAACATCAATAAAAAATTTATTTCATACTAATTACCTGTATACCCATGATAACCTAATATTCCACCATTTAGATGTTTGTTACACCTTTTTATCAGTTAATTATCAATTCCAAACATCCCTATATAAATTAAAGGAATGTAAAAATACATTTAATCCCAATATCACTATGATAATTTTTTTATCGACTCTAACATAAAAAATCATATGACACGTGAATCGGGATGCTACAAACCCAAAGCGTGCTCCCCGATCACCTAGGGTGGTGAATTAGAACTTCATGTCATGATGTGTTATTGGGGAATGATTTACCTAATTTGACTATGATTGAAAGTCATGAATTGATTATAAAGGGTATCCAACATGGATCTTACATAGGTTTCATGTTTTAAATATAAACATAACACTAAACAGGTCATAAGAGAATAATTAAGAATTTAGACAACCCAAAACTCTCTAATTTAATTCATACAAGGCCAATAAATATGCAGTCTGTGATGTACAATATGGATAATAAATATTAAAATCCTAAATATAAATTAATATTTGGAATTAAAAAAAGGAATAGATGATATTCTAAACACAATCTCTAACCACTACACTGTCAACACTAATACAATCATGGGATCTAACCCACACCATGTCATGAAAAACCAACAATCCATGAAGCTGCACTACTGATAGCATACATTTAGGTATTTTAAAAGCAGGAAGTGAAGTTTCATTTCCAATAGGTTGTACATATAGTGAGTGATTATAAATACTTAGTAAATAATAGAAAATAGAATCTCAACACAATAGTGATATAATTATGCATGTATAAAAATGTTTTTAGATTTACATACATGTATAGCTAAACAATTTTCTAGTCACAAACAAGCTATAATAATATATTAATAGGGAGATTATTCAAGAATCCATATAATAGGTAATAAGTAACTCCATATATTGAGAGGGTCCATAACTGTACTACCGGCCTCTCCCCTAGATTGAGATCTGAGATAATACCCCAATGCCAACATCAAAATGATATAGTGGGAGTATCCATTTATACTTAGTCAAGAACCAAATTTCTATCCTATAGAAAATGGAATGTTTATACTTTTTCAGGGTGTATATAAATTCCATCCCGTGGAAAGATGGAAAGTGTATATAGTAACCATATTAAGACATTGATCCTATTAAACCATGTATAACATTGTCCATTATACCTATTCAAGGTGTTTGTATTGATAATATACTACACCAAATCAATTTCCATGCTTATTTTTAAAATAATAGATACAAAAAAGAAAAATTATTATAAAACATGGAAACAACACACATTATATATAATAAAGTTTTAACATTATTATTCTATATTAAGGAATAAAAATTATCTATACAACATAAAAATATACCCATTCTCAATAAAATCAATAATAAAATAATCCATCTTTGGAGGCATCCACTAGGAACTATAAATATGAAAAAATTAGAAAGTTATTACAAGAATATTATAAAACATGTAAGTAGAAAAATATGATAGATTCAATCCAAATGAAACATGGGGTATGAAATATAGTAATTCCAAGATGCATTAGATAAATTTTATCTAGGGAAATAGTCAATGTGTTATCCTATAATTTAATATAGTTTGAAAGAGCCAAATATGGAACCATCTAAAGAAAATTAAATGAATACTCAAAATAACAAGAGTAAGACAAAAATAATAAAAGGTTATATACCCATATATTTCTTTTAAATTCAATTAAACCATTTACAATTTACACATACTCATGTAATATTTTCCTAAAAGAGTAAATATTTTTGATTTTTAGAAATATGTATTGGTGAAAGAATTTAATGGAACAAGGAAGAAAAAACATTAGTTAAGGTATAATTTTTTAAAGGATAAATTCTTTTAAAAAAATTATATAAAATTATACTCAACCATAATACACATTAAAAACCATTAAAGTTATTATAGATCTTGGATTTATGTTAATGCTAAAGAAACCGACTAATACGTAACACCACTACTTCCCATCGTCTCAACCCAGCCACCACATCACCATTGAGGAAATATCTTAAATGGGGTTTATTATTCTTTATTTACTTATAGATCATTCATTTTAAAATGGAAAAGGGTGATATTCAATATATAATTAAAATATATCCCCTTGACATGAATTTCATCTATATTTTTAAAAAACCAATAGGGTTTAGTATAAGAGATAATTTGTTTCCTATAATTATCCTTAATGTGGTTTGAAACCTATGAAACCCTAAGGGTTTCCATTTTAACCAAATATTAACAAAAAGTTTTTTTATAACACTCTATGAAAAAAGATAATATGTTATATCTCATCACGGGTTAATAAAAAAACATTTCAATAGAGACATTTCAAAATAAGGAAATAGGCTAGTGAGAGATCATCCAATTACAAACCATCATGAAAAGGGCCAGAGAATGAATAAGAAGGGCTGATTATTCTAATATGGTACTTTATGAAGTTTTATTTACCATTTAATTCCTTGTACTAAAATATCATAGGTAAAGCATTCAATTTTTTTTAAAAATTATTATATGATATTTATTAAAAAAATTTACAAAAGAAGGAAAGAATGTTATAGATATAGCTTGAGAGTTACCAGAGAGTTAAGATAGAGTGACAATAGCATATGTTCCATTTATAATTACAAACCATCTCTAAGAAGAACCTAGTAAATATCAAACTAAATTGTATTTCTGAATAAATCTATTGTATATTTTACATAACCAATGGATAATAAAATATAAGAATAGACTGAGGTACTCAACTACTAAAATTATCAGAAAAACATTACAATATAAATCACTATGTAACACCAATAAACAATCCATCATTTTCTCTATAGAAATTTAGAAACCCTAGGACATCACATTACTTAACCTCTTATTAAAAAAATGGCGATGAATGGAAATTTGAACACTCACATAATACTACTTGAAGCAAGGAATCATAAATACCCATGATCTCATATGAATTCCACCATGATATGGTGAAATTATCTCTTAAATATCTATCCATCATAAGGAAATAAAAAATAAAAGGTAAGAAAAATGTAATTTTAATGTAGGGAGAAGTATCACCATAGATTTAGGCCTAAAATATCCTCATATATTTTCCTTGAATATATGGTAAATAATATAAAGGAATAGGGGACCAAGAGAGATGATTATAGGATTTCTGATTATCTATGATGAAGTGAGGTTTTATGAGATGGAGGAAGAAATAAGGATGGGGGAGGAAATTACCAAAAATCACCCCTATTAAAAAAACATGGTGGCCTACCAATTACCCAGTCTTGGACCACTATGTACTTAGTGTGACCCTCTTGCCACCACAACCTCAGGATATTATAGAAGGTACATAGATACCTTACTTAATATAACTAATGTCACCTATAGTTTTAAACTTTATGTAGAACCTCATCATAGGTAACCCGATCTCAATACCCTCTATCAAACTCTAATCCTCATCCCAAAAATACCTTATAATCATCCTCAAACCCCAAATTACAACACAAAATCCCCAAATGGAAAAAAACCCCTTAACCAAAATAAAAAAATTAAAATGATATCATATTTTAACTATAAAAATACCCTACCTAAGATCATAATGGAACTATAAATGAGGTGATTAAGACAGATGTAATTAAAACCTCTACAACATATGATTTATCTTCCATGAGAATTCCCAAGATATTCCTACCCAAACTTCAATACCCTTAGTTCTCTAATATATAAACCTAATAATCCCAAAAATTCCTAATTCACGCCCCCCAAATCCTCTACTAACTACCCAAAAAACTAACCTCTCATCCCACAATATTAATATATAATAAAAAAACCCATAAAAATCCAAAAACCTACCTCAAAAAATTAAACCATCATCACATAAACTATACATGACACATAACAAACCTAAAATCATATCACAAATAATTCATCCCATTTCTAATTCATAACTCTTAAATATAACAAAAAACAAATATTCTAATGTACAGAACTATCACACTAATACACAATTTAATTCCATACAACTATTCTGATGCATGAATCATATAACCAAAATATGAAACTTAAAAATAATGAGATATCAATATTAAAAGTAAAAACATCATCATCAAGTCTCTATAAATACTACCAGACACTCAAAATATAAGGCACAATACCTCCCATTATAGTGTAATACTAAGTTTATCTATTCATAACCTAGAATTATTTTTTAGTTTATTAAAAAGTTTCAATTATGAAATGATAAAAAAGAAATAATATTCATTCAAAAATCACATACAAACTTGTTTAAAAAAATACAATGTTTTACAAAATAAACCCACTATAAAATCCTTTTTAGAATGATTAATTTCCAAATTAACTTTCAAAAGTTCATGCCCATTGGAAGATTAATTGAAAAACATTTCAATGTTGGGTTCTATTTACTTTCAAAATTGAAACTAAATTACCTTTAAAAATAATTTTCTCATTCTACATTTAAAAATAAAAATATATATTTTTACATACTTTACACAATTGAAAATATAAACAAGGTAATGTTTTTTACTAATCCCAATTCAATTTTAAAAATCCAAAACTGAAATTATGATTCAAAAACAATAAGTTTTCCCTAACATAGATCAACATGAAATACTAGTTTTAAAGGAAAGAAAATACTATTTTAAAAATATAACACCTTTTAAAACACAATTACATTAAAAAAATTCTCCAAATCATAAAACAAAACACTAAAAATCACTTTACTTTACTTGATGACATTATCAAACTTAGTATAATTACTCATAACATATGACATATCTACCCCTTCTATATGTCCAAAAATTTATGGATAACATTTTTTCCTTCACCATTTTTTTTAAAAAACTTATAGCAACACATAAATACACAGGGAATACAAAAAATTGTCAATAAAAACATTTTAATTATACAATAAAAGATTCATGTTTATAAAAAGGAAAAGTGAAATGACATGGTCAAAAGAAATCTATAAAAAAAAATCAACATCATATCTTTCAATATGATATTTTACCGACCATCGTGTTGGATGATCATAATAAAATATTTGTAGACACCATATTATATGTAATAGTAAAACATTAAGAAAGTAGAACTAGCTATCCATTGGGATAAATAAGACTATCTCAATCAAAGTAACCAATTATGGATTTATATCAACCTATTCATCAACAATATATATATATATATATATTTGAAAAAAATATATTTTTGTTGTTTTAGTTATTAAAAACCATAGTTGATTTTATTCACATGAAAATCAAACATAGTAAAGAATAAAATATAGTAATAAATCCTACATGTGCCTATATAACAATGCCTAACATGATGCATGATAAAAAATAGAGGCTGACTTTCAGTCAAGTCTAAAATTCACACATTGCTTTCCATTCCATCATACCTAAGGTAAGAAAACCATAATGTCACTCAAACCTATAGTGCCTAATAATTATAGGGATATACTTGTTAACATGATATTCCTATATAATTATGTTCATGACACCCTATTATGGTTTACTTATGAAATACTAACTATCTTAGCTCTTATCTAGGTAAAGTAAAAATATATTTAATCAAAATGTCACTATAACAACATTTTTTAGTGACCTTGAACCATATACATGTATGATGAATAAATTAGGATACTACTTACCCCAATGGTTCCCCCTGATCCCTAGAGATCACTCACACTTGGAAATAGGGGAATAAGGTTGCATATTTCATGGAGTCTCAAGATTCTCTAAGTCAAATCTTATCGTTCTTCCTTAACTTAGGTTCTTTTCCATCAGGCAGAAATATTTTTGTTATTAATGATGCGTTGGGGATCCACTATTTTAGACCGCCATGATGTTTCTTTTTTTTTGATGTTTTATGTTTTTTGATATATTTACAAAACCAATAAAAATGTTGGTATTCCTCATCCTCATTCCATGCATACAAGAAAAATCAACATTCTTTCTATGATGTACAATCTGGATAATAAATATGTCAAAGACTATGAGGTACGATGACACATAAGTCCCAATGTGGAATAGGTAAAGTTCCAAAGACACCCTCTTACCATCACTATATTGAAACTAACATGATCATGGGATCTAAAAAAACAAAGTCTTTCATGAGAAACTATCCATCAATCACATATACTACTAGAATACCTATATGTATTAGAAACACCAGAAGTGGAGATGCATGTCCTATAAGGTGTTCATTCCAGGAGTGAGAATAAATTAT
The DNA here is from genome assembly GCA_963277665.1 of Viscum album. NCBI lineage: Eukaryota > Viridiplantae > Streptophyta > Magnoliopsida > Santalales > Viscaceae > Viscum > Viscum album. The sequence continues at coordinate 1,516,240,803 of OY728119.1, forward strand.
CAGTAAGGAACCATTAACAGTGTCTCAACATATCAGTGATACAATTTCATATTCAAAAACAATGTATACTCATTTACATACATATAAAATAAATTATTTTTTTTAGTCATAATAAACATATAATAGTATATTAAAAAAGTTATGATTTAAAAATCCATATAAAATCTAATTAGTAACTTATTATATAGGAGGGACCATACCATTACTACATTCTTCTATCCTAGAATGGTATTTGAGTTAATTCCCCAAGTTTATCCTCAAAAGATGATAGTGGACATATCCCTTTATACTATGCCAGGGCCAAAAAACCCATCAATTGGAAAGGGGATGTATATACTATGTCAAAGTGTGTCCCTGAATCATATCATAAAAATGATTAAAGGGTATATAGTATTAAAGGTGAAACACACATCCCATTTTACACTTAACATAATTGGTTGGAATACCAATTGAATTAGTTTATAACAACAACATACTATACAAAATTTGAAGTTATGCTCATGTTAATAATATTAGGTAAAAAATTCTCCAGGATTATATGAAAAGGAAACAACATAGATAATATATAATAAAGCATCAAAATTATTATTATGTAATAAGACGTCAATATTATCCACACAATATAAAACTATATCTATGCTAAATATACTCAATAATAAGATCACACATATTTTGAGGAATCCATCACAAACTACAAACATTCCAAGAATATAATACTGCATGTAAGAATCCAAAATATGCTAGAGTAAATCCAAGTGAAACCTTAGGTAATATCTGCTACACATCCAAGATAAATTTTATAAATTACATGAAATACAATAGTCAAGGTAATACCATAGACTGAAACTTTGTTTGAACATTAAAAACGAATCACTAGCTATAGAAAACTAGTAATAATTCTTGAAATAAAATGATTCAGACATAACCAAGAGAGGTTAGAAACCCATATATTTATTTTAAATTCAATAAGAACATTTTCAATTTACACCTAAATATGTAACATTTGATTAAAATATGAAATATGAGTTAATTTTAAAAACATGTATTAGGGAAAATTTTTAAAAGAAAAATATAGAATGAAATTTAGTTAATAAATAACTTATAAATGGTTTTATTATTTAAAAAATGGTTTTATTTAAAATGATACTCACGCTTGATTTATAAAAACAACCATTATAGCTATTTTATATTAAGGATTTATGTTAATTCTAATACTATTATATTTTTTTTGTAAAATTACTCCTTCCCACAATTTCAATATAACTACCAAATCCCCAATGAAGTTCTCCTTTAATCAAGGATAAATATGGATTATTGATTTATAGGTCATTATGGTTACAATTGGAAGGTTTTATTTTCATTATAGAATAAATATATATACCATGGATATGAATTTCATATATATTTTTAACAAACTAGTTTAGTTAAAGAGAAAATTATTTTCCTATAATTATCTTCATTGTGGATTTACACTAGTAACCCCTAAGGGTTTCCATTTCAACCTAATAGTAACGCCAAGATAATTAAATAACACTCGAACAAAAAAATATCAATTTTATACCTTAACCTAGGTTATTGATCTCAAATTTCAATAAAGGAATTTTATAATAAGGATACATGCTTGTGAGAGATTATTCGATTATAAACTGACATAGAAAGGGTCTCAAAATGAATAAGAATGTATGATTATTCCAATATTCTTTTTTATGAATTAATTTTAAATATTTAATTTTTTACAAAAAATATCATTAGAAAACATCCCATTTATATTTACAAAAATTATAAAATAATCATTATTAAAATGATTGAAAATAGAAGGCAGTATTCTTATAGATGTAGCCCAAGAATCAATTATAGATTTAAAATAACCTACTAATACCATAATAAATATTCTCAATTAAAAACCATCTACATGAACCACCTAGGAATTATCAAACAAAATTCTATCACTGAAGAAACTAAATTACATAATTTTTGTAAGAAAAGGATTACAAAATCAAAGAAAAACTAAAGAAATAAACTACTAAAAATATTCCAGAAATATAAAAAAATAAATCCCCAAGTAAATCTATAAAATAATCACCAATTTTCACATATGAACCTAAGAAACCCTAGTAAATAATATACATTAATTTACTTCTATTAATATGAAAACAAATGGAAGTCAGAACACCTACATGATATTTTTTGGTTTAATTGAAGATGAATCCCCATGATCTAGGATTAATTTCACCATGATTCGATGGAATTGATTCTAGAATCCCAAACCATTATAATGAAATCCAAATAAAAGTGAATAAGATGAGGTAGAGTGGAGTAAGGAGGATTGAATTTGATTTAGAAATGAAAAAATCCCACGGATTATCTTTAATTAATATGTATGAATGAGTTGGATGAGGGGGTAATAGATAGCACTAGAGGATCTCCCATCTGGTGAAACAAAGTGAGGTTCAATGCAAAGGAGGATGAAGAAATAAAGTGATTAAGTAAATAGAGAAAATACCCCTATTAAAAGATATTTTTAGAAAGTATACCAAGTAACTAATTTGGTTCCAATGGGTACCTAATGGTACCCCCAAGCCACCTTAACCTCCTTCCAGTTTAGTGGGAACATGATATCCTTCCATAGGATTCTTGGTGTCACCAATATTTGTAAACTATAATTGAACCTCATTACATATTCATAAAAATTCAAAAACCTCTACTGAATCCCACAACTCATCCAAAAAATACCACATATTTTAACCTTAAACACTAAATTATAACACTGAATCCTCAAATGATAAATAAACCCCAGACCAAATAAAAAAATATAAAATGACCATATACTATAACCATCAAAATTTCAAACAAAATACAATAGCAACATTATGAATACATAAATCAAGATACGGTTCATCAGAATTATTATCATGATCTATCCCCATTGAAAACCACCATATGAGGAAAGGGAGACAAGAGTGACCATTGAGTCCCACCTCCAATAGGCCCTGGGTAGGTGACTAGCACCAGGGGAATTTATTTTGGGAATAGAAGGAATTACCCATGATTTACTAGGAGAAGAAAAAACCATTGATCAAATATAAAATATTTTTATAATATATAATAACTACATCAACCCAGTTTCATATATATGTAATAAATCATTAATATAAAATAAAAATATAATTAGAGACCCTATATCACCCTTCAAATCCATCCAAGATACCCAAACAACAACACCAATATCTCTCATATTATCCTATATAAACTTATTAAACTATGGTTGGGTAGGAACTGAGAATTACTTAGTATTACCATATTTATATGAAATTATATATCTATACAAAATATATTTCCAAGATAGAAATTCATGAAAAAATCAATATAGGACCAGTGTTTGGAAGAAGAAAATAAGTTGAGTAACACATATATATTTCTCATATTTAGTAGCATTACCAATATATATCTCATTATATAAAACCAAAAAAAAATCACGAGTGATAATAAGAAATCCCAATATCCATGGATTTGTAATAATCAATTATCTAGTCTAAAATGTAACACCAATAGTTAATAAGCATGTCAATTTCAACCATAATATCGCAGTAATGATATTATCTGGAAAAGTAGGCAAGATCAACTCTCAACTCACACCAATTATCCTATCATCACATCCCTACACCCTGTACAACCACATCATCACATACCTACACCTTATATAGACACAACACCACATACCTATACCCCATGAAACCACATCACTGTATACTCGCACCCAGGGAAACCACATCATCACAAACATACATCCTATGCCGCCACATCACCACATCCATGCAACTAGTTAATCCATATCATCAAATAATTGAATCCCACAATTCCACATAATGACATACCTACATCCCATGTAACCAAATCACTATATCCCTTCATCCCATGAAGCTTAATTTTTTTATGAATCTGTGCTAAACTTCAAACCATCACTGCCCAATACATTACATAAACCTTCAAGACATCATAGCTAGAGGATATACCTACAAGTTAACATTAATACATCACATCCCATAATTAAAAACATGTGTCGTATCCTTATTCCATTAAATATTGTATAGGTAACTATAATCTAGTCAAATAGTGAACTATTATAACTTAATAATATAGGTAACATAGACAAGCAAGAGGTAAGTATACAACCACACTAGAAATTAATAAAGTTAAAAAATTCCTAAAAATAAAAAATAAACAATAATAAATAATCATAAAAGAAATAATCAATATATAGGGAACACATAATGACAATTAAACCTGAAACCATTCATATACAAAATTAAATAACCACATATAATTAAATAAAAGCTTCCTCAAAATTCATAATAAGAGAGATGTAATTTATGTACTAAGTAATTAATAAAAAACCCCTAATGAAATTATTTATCATGACATCTTCATTAAATGTTTCTATAAAAACTCATGCAAAATATACCCCATGTTAATTTTATATATTATCTATTATTTATAAGTTACATTATTTTGATTAATTATCTAGAAACTTTTACTAAGGAATTTCTATGTGGTCATATTAATTATTAAATTCCATTATTTATTCCATTTAATACTTCTTTTAACCATCTATATAATATAACTAAGATTAAGGGAAAAAAACAATACTAAATATTCCCTTATGCAAGCTAACATCAATAATAATCAACTCTAAACATGGCCTGCATTAATCTACTAATAGTTACAGATAACTACCAATTTATTATCTATCTTGAAATACCTTCTGTTACTTAGATTTTAATTCTAGTTTTATATGTTAATCTTTTCTTCCCCTAATTTCAACATACATTTATTATTTTATCACTTCTTTCCTAAACTAATGTAGTACCACCTACTTAGCTAAATTAGTATAAGATTATTAATATACACAAAAATAAGTATTCACAAAAGTATACATTCTAATATATCATAATCATCACAATGGAGAAAAAAACATAACCAAATAATTATTTAGAACCTATCTATATGTGTGAAATATAAATATTAATCAATTTATAAGAAACAACACATGCATAAATTTTAAATCAGTAAGGTTGAAGTCATGTTACTTTTCATATATATTTTCATTATTCTTGATTTTATTATTTATTACCACTGTCCAAAATATACTCATTTCACATGGGTATTTGTATAAAATTTGTAGAACATATAATCATTCTTAAAAAGTATACATTGGAATAAAAATGGACCAACTAATCATTATCATTGATTCATATTAGTCTTTATTTTTCTAGACCTCTTTACGAATAACCATTTCCAGAATATTCTCCATTTCCATGAAAGACCACCTATTTATGTAGAAAAGAAAAAATTTAAATTGATCTAAATAACCATGATATAACAATACCCTATAGATTATCATCGTAATATAAAATACTAGACACATCAACCAAATCCTACAACAAGTCGTATTATTTTGATTCTACTACATGAACCATAATGAACTGCACATAGAAATACCCTACATTATGGGGGTTTAAACTTACATCAAATAAAATTCAATAAGTGACCTCGGGCATAATATCCAATTATGAATCATTGTGTGTACCACTACAATATTGGATTATTGGTACACATAATACTTATTGGTTGGATATTATGCCTCAGGTAATGGATTCAAGATACATGGGAGGCATGTTTAAACCAGATTAAGGTTAGTGAAACTACCTACCACATATAGTAAACTACATTCCATATAGTGGAATCCAAATGGGCCCAATTTCTATAGGATTCATTGGATTTTCCACACTTGTGGATGAAGCTAAAGGATCACTGGGGGCATTATATAAAAATATAATTTTAAGAGACGATACCTAGTGGTCTATTTGCACAATCTACACAACTGAACATATCCACAAAATCCTATTCTAAGTGAACCTATTTGGATTCCACTATAATATCCATAGTGGATTACACAAGTAACTTACTTCCCCTTAATTATATGGTTTTAAACTTCCCCCCTAATAACTTGAACATGTGGCCTCAAACATAATATCCAATCAATAAACATTACAATTACCCATGAGATTAGTGGCATTATTAATTCTTCCCAATTGGGTGTTATTATTGAGGAAATGTGATTGATTTATGGTGGAGTGGATACTAAAAACCAGTAATGTAGGAGAGACGACAAACCTTTTATTGGGTGGTATAAAATCTAGAATTTATTTCCAAGTTCATCATAGTGTCTGGCATGGGTCATCTCACTTAAGGATCTTCATAGTCGATCACACACTATCCTAATTCACTTACTTTTTTTGTTTTTATATTTTATGAAAAAAATGAAAATATAGACAAGAGAATGTGAATGAAAAAACTAAACTAAACATGATGATGAAATTCTAATAAAATTAATGAAATTATGAATTAAATATCCTGGTCCTAGGGTAAGTTACTCAGGTTCCTTCTTTATTCATTTTTTTTGTTAAATTTAATTTGATATTTAATTGATGAACTACTATACATTAATATTCAAGTGTAAAATTTTACATACCCAGGTATCTTCTTTGTCACATAAAACATCACCTCATCTGATAATCAAGCTTAATGACACACCTTAATTGAGAGTGTAATACCATATAATTTTCAGATACATTGTATATTGTTTCATCTAGTAAGTAAACTCAAACTTGTTATATAATTTTTTTTCTAATATAAGGTAGGGTAATAATGTTAAATAAATAATATAATGAGTTCATGAGGCTCATAAAATAGTGGTTGATAATCTCTATACCAATCTTAGGCATTGAACATTCCCTCACCAAAAATAGAATACAAACATAATGGATTTAAGAGTAAAATTAAGGAACATAATGAAATACTCTCCCAAGACCAAGCCTCAGGTCAGTCACTCACCATAGAGAGTGTAAGAGATCACAGTGGAAGAAAGAGAGAGAGAGAGACATAATAACTAGAATAGAAACTTTAATAAAAATATACATAATGGGTTACATAATAAATAATTTAATATATATATAAATATATAACTAAGAATAACACTCCTTTCTTTGGCCAAGCTATAATCATCTTTAGTATAGAGCATCACCCCTATATTTAATGTTAATAGAACAACAAATAAATCTTTATTAAGATCTTATTCCTCTTTGATCAGAGTTTCCTTCTTTATGTGTGAGTGAGGCTCAATTCATATGTTTGTGTTGTTTTATGAATGCATCCATATGTAATTATTATCCCTTTAATATATCTATTTTATAGCATATATTCTCTAAGGATATCATAATTTTTGAATTTCCAGTGCACCCTCTTCAGTGTGTACATGAATGTTGTTGCATAACTCTTCTGACTTAGGTTTTCCAATTAATGGATTTTTATAGATACAATATTGCTTATAGGTTATGGAGAAACATAATTCTTCTTATAGAAACTATTTTACTTCTATATTTGGATTCTACATGGAATTTCCAAACCCCATGGTTCAAATTTATATTGGACATCTTCTTTATTTGTAAGTATAGTGCACCAGGTCAGTCCACGATGAAATATCCTCCCTTGGTTCAGGCTCAAACATTGATATGATGCAATATAAAATCCTAATAAGTAAAATTTGTAAATTATTTAGTTAATATGATCTTATATTATTCTAATATGGAATGATTATGACATATTAGTGGTGGAAACAAAATTACAGTGGTGGTTTGGCGATCCTTGCATAGCCTTTAGAAACTCCGAGTTATCCTCATGTACATTTTAAGAAACCCTTAAGAAATTCCATTTAGCACCCTTACATAACCTATAAAAAGATAATATTACCTTTACATAGTATTTTAAAACCATGGGTTACGTTAACATAGAATTTGTAAATTATGGAATACATTTATAAAAAATTTAAAACTATGGGCTACCATTATGTGGTGGTAACTTTACCCTTACACAAAATATATTGGCTTTTTGAAACATATATTCTTAACTTTATGCAATTCATGAGGCATATATCTTACCCTTACACAACATATGAAAAAAGGGTACCTTTACACAACACTTGAATGAAATTCGTTACCCATAAACAGAACATCACATACTTTTATGCAACCTTTGAATTCCAAGGTTACCCATTCATAACGCATGAAGTGATCTTATGTATCCCGTAAATCATCTTAAATATAGGTATATAATATTTTACATTCATTCATCCCCTTGTTTATGCCTGTGGGTAAGAAAAAAAATTCACATTTTAATTTTCATCTATTTTAATTTAAATTTATTATTATAATGAATATCATTCACATTTTTATACATCAAATAATTATATGGGGAAAATTATTAAAAACATTAAAAATAATCATAAAAATGTTAAAAAAATTCATAAAAAATATATTTAGTGACCCAGGATTTTCATATATAGATATTACATCTTTCATATGAATATTCTTTACATTACATAAAAAACAAGTCGGAGTACCTTAATAGCTTAGTGTCTTTGGAAACATGCAACACAATGTTCTAATCTAGTGAAATATCTTCAATGTTTTCACAAAAATCATCCCATTTAATATTATTCATAAACATATCCTACATAAAACCTTTCTTCACAACCTAGGTAAATTATACATAATAAAGGGTTAGCTCAGATGCTCAGTATGTGTAAAAAGGGAGATACATAATCATAACATGAATATAAAAGAATGATAACTTGATCATAACATATGAAAACCATACCCTTCATACGAAAGATCATACTATTGAGTAATGGAATAATTAATGGAAAATCATGAGACATGAATCACAAGATAATCGATAACATATTCTATGAGAGTATAAAATTGGCATAAGAAAGATATTTTTGGAATACACATAATCATAAAAAATGTTTCCATATTATTATAGTCTCATTTACAAAGCTATCATATTGGAATGGGTTCTATTCCCAAACCATCATAGTAGTCAAGGTTCACTCCCAGGACCATCATAGTGAACAAAGTCCCTTATTTAAATAAGTTCTCTCCTCATTCTATTCTTGTCATGCTGAAAATAGCTCACTCCTTGTTCTAGCCCTGTATTACAGAACTAGGTTCACTCCCCATTACAGTCATATCATACTAAACTAGGTCCATTCCCAAATCTAGTACCATCTTATTAAATAGAGTTTACTTCTTATTGAAGTCCTGTCTATATCATTATATATAAATCATTACACAATTCATTAGAGGGAGATATAGGTCCCACCCATCACAAAATAAAAACCATATTTATGTCTTCCACAATATCATAAAAATTCATCATATCATAAACCATGAAATAAAATGGTATCATAAACATTTCATCATATCATAACATATATACAAGAGATAGGTTTCATAATAATTTCATCATAGTATATCCCATGAAATAATGCTGGTTTCATAATCATTTTTGTATGGTATAACTCATGGAAGAGAAAAAAGTTTCATAAACAACATTCCATTGAAACATAAACCGTTTAAAGAAATAATAATAATGGTATCATTAGATTGTATCCCTAGTAAGGCATAAGTAACATAAATAAATTAAATATTATATAAAAAATTATTTTCATCGATTATTTAAATCATTTTGTGAGGAAACTGTCTTTTCCACTTTGAAAAAACTCTTTAAAATGTAAAACATTATGAACATCATTTTATTTGTAAATAAATTTGAAAAATTATAAAGGAAGATTTAAAAATCATTTAAAAAATTTATTTAGGAAAATATATTTTTCACTTTGAAAAGTATTATTTAGAAAAAAATATAATTTTCAAAATTATTTATTTTTAAAATAATTTATTTAAAATCTCAAAATTTTACAAATATTAAGGAAAAAATTATCTTTGAAAATAACTTTAATAAATTTTAATGGACGATTAAAATAATTGAGTGGTTATCATGTTGGTAAATAATATTAATTCCATGAATGATAAAAAAATTATTTCACGTTTTTGGTAAAATAAAAATAGAAATTATATTGGAAAATTACATAATTATTCCTTTAAAAACATTTTTGTAAAAGTCAGTGATGGGTAAAATTGTGTGTCTGAAGAGAGAAATAAAGTTATATTTTATTAAAAATATTTTATCAATTGATTTCAGCATCAAAGAGTGGAAAATAGTACCATTACACAAAGATATCATGAATAAACATATGAGAATAAAATTCAAATAATTATTGAGGGATGGATAATAATATGTTACCATAAAAAACATAATCGTAAACAATCGTGATACACAATGATATTTGAACATGAAATATTTACCACATCAGTAACATTGATTTATCATCCCCATAAAGTTATAAGATACAATGAAATGTAAAATATCCTGAGTATGAATAAATTTATGATATTTATCGTTAAATAGCATGTATATACATCTATTGAAGGAATATCGGTGTATAATATAACTTACGAATCAAAGAAGGACAACTAAGACAAAAAACCATTACTACTTTGCTAACTTTGGAACCATAATCCCCCTGAAAGAGATATACTCAAATTGATATGTAAAACCCAATAATTTTCATGATATAAATCATAAAATACATCCATGTATAATATATACACCACATAAAAGAAATAAGTGGTGAATATGACATATGTCTCACAAAAGTAGGAAGTCAGACGTAATTTTTTTACTATTTGATTAACATTTTAATAGTAATCCCCATGATAGAATAAAATAAATAAAAAAATTAATTATCATTAAATGGGGTATATTGATGATATATTAGGTAATATGGAATCAAATTCACCACACAAAAGAAACGAGTGGTGAATATGGCATAAGTAGCTCAGAAATAAAAGCAAGATTATAAATCCCCTTAACCTCAAGTCTTTAATTCCATCAGACTCTTAAAATCCTCATGTATAATAAATATATGTTTATTATATATCTATATATAAAAAATATTTTTATATAAAATACCATATATTATTTTCTTATGACCTTTTATTACCTTTTTATTAACAATTCTATGTTAAAGTTACGTTTTAGGTAATAACTACTTTGTTTTTCATATCTATTTGGATTTGTTATTTTTATAGTCCTATTAATTTGATCATGGTTTTATCATCTACAAAATTAAAACCATTATATAAGTAATATATATATATTAATTATATATTTGTTTTGATTAATGCATAATATGTAGTGATATTAAATGAAATGCATTATTCATATAGACGATAGGTCGTATGTACTAATGAATGTTGTTTCCATTTTCTTACTGTATTAAAATAAATAAAAGTAAATGATATATATATATATATATATATTATAATTTTTGATTCATTTTATGTAATATATATCACATATTTTTATTAAATCCATCCTTAATAAATTCCATGTAATATATGAACCAATAACATCGCTACGCGAGGTGGTAGTCCTCCATACACATAAATGAAATTATCGTATTCCAAAAAAATGGGAAGCATAAAGATATGTGTGATATAATAATTTAAAAATCATGATAAAATCATAAATAAAATATATAAACTATAAATCTATCATTATGACCAACCTTGAAAGGTAGTAATGTAAAATGAACGATATCAGTTCACGAGGCGGTTGTCTTCCATACACACGAATGATGATTTCATAACCCATTTTATGGAAGTATTTTCAGTTTTATAATTTAAAATTAACATAAAAATATCTCATTATATGTTTTATACTGATGTTATTATATAATAATTTTATAATAACAATTGAAGGAGTTGGATAAAGAAATAAAATAAAGATGCTCGTTGAAGAATATTAACTCTTCTCTAGGCATCCTCATTAAGTTTTCCCTAAATACTTCCTAGGATAGATTTCTTCCAAAACAATGGATTATTGTATGAGTTTATTGAATTTGGTAAGTTATTTAGTCAGATATTGGTTTATCCAGTTGTCTTGATAGGTGTGAATAAGTGGGGATAACGAGTTCTATTTTTAAGTTGAAGAGGAGTGACATTATTTTAACTATATGAAAGTATTCACTATTGTGAGGTAACTATTACATCAAGTGGCTCAAAATATGATATTTAAAGGTTTTTAGGGTTTATATGGTCACAAAAAACCATATCCACACAATTAAAAACATTTTTTATACATTTTATTCCTTAAATTCTATGTATCAATATTGTTCCCATTTTGGTTTTTTACTATGGGAACAAGTTTTATAACCTTGTTAAGTCATCTTTTAAGAATAATTTATACTAAGAATTATTAGATAATTCTGACCTAGTGATTATAAAAATAGAATCTAATTTATAAAATATAAACCATACGTTTGTTTGAAATTAATTTTAAAATAGGCGTATGTTACTTGTAAAAACACTCTTTGACCTTAATCGTTCTTAACTAAGTTTTTACTATTTAATAGGAAATATAGTCAGTGTAATAGAAAAATTAGTCAATGAATGGAAAATATTTTATATTTAATAATATTTACAAATAACTTAGTAGAATATATTATTTTTAAAATTTTAAATCAAGTAATTACATATAATTTGTTTTAAAACAACATTGATGTCATTTTTGACATTATTCATTTAATTTTAAATTTAAAAATATCAATACAATTATGGAATTAAAATATATTAATTCCACACCTTAGTATCTTGATATATTCATTAAAAAATAACAATGTAACATAATATTTCATTCAATGAAATTGAATTTTAATACTCTTAGTATCATTTATTTTATGTAATTGTTAACTAAATAATTTCTATATTGGTGTTTCTTAAAATTTTAAAATAATTATTTCATTTAAAAGAAATAATATAAATTATCATCATAAAAAAATAATTCATATTTCAAATGTTTATAGATAACAAAACATTTTTTGTCCCTTTCCCAAGGCTTTATAGATATTAAAAGTAATAAAAGTATCTTTTTGCCTTTTTCTTTACTTAACTTATTATACAAGCCAGATTCAAAGGAAAGTTGCAATAAATATAAATATATCATATAATTTTATTAACAATATCTAAATAAATTCATTCAATAAAATTAATATAATATTTTAGGTCATGTTCACTCTTATCATTCTATTGTAACCCCCAATAAACCCATTTTTTACTTTATCCATAATCATTAATTTTTATTACATTCATTGTTAATTTTGGTCAAAATTTGTGTTGAAATGATTAGAAATAATAAATTATTATAATTCCAAATATGGAATTCATTTTTCCATATTCAATTCATAAAATTGAAAAAAATCATTTTAAAATTAATCACACGGACGTGACGAGAAAAAAGGGTTTTAAAGAGAAAAATTTAAAAAGTATGAAATGTTCTTATTTTAAAATTTAATATAAAATTTATTATGATGAACTGAATTAGATTAATTTATATAAAATTGGAGTAATTTTACTTTAAAACCATTTAAAAATAAAATTTTAATTTACAAATAAATTAAATGAAATATAGTTTTCAATTAAAATTCAGTATTTTTCAACATTCATGAAAAAATGAAACTTTTCAGAAAAAATACCAAAAAACACAACCTATTCTAATTTTAAAATTATATATTTTTTTTAATTTTATCAAATTAATTTTCAATGAGTTTCAAAAAATTAACTTTATTATTATTCACAAAAAATTAGTATTTTTGAAATATATAATACTTAAATGAAAATCAAATACTTTTTCATCAGTACTTTTTCTTTATATAAAACCATTATACATAATACGTAAATTATTTATTACAATTTATGATTCAAGTTTTTATTTTTATGTTTTAAATGTCACATTTAAATAAACATATTAATAATATATCATGGTTTTGTTAAAATTATGTGTAGTGTAGTGCAAGAGAACTCAGGGCTACCTTTAATGCAATCTTGACATGGTGTTTTATGTACTGAAAAATAACCAAAGTATTAGATTTTATTGAAGAAAAATATTTCAAATAATATCTGGGTGTTGCATTCTACCCCTTTTAAATGAATCTCTCCCTCTAAATTCATTACAGCCATCAAAGGATCAACATTTGAAAATTCATTCATAGAAACCCACATTGTAAAAATGAATAATAAAAATTTATTTTAAAAGAGAAATTTCGAAACCTAATGGTTTTGAAAAGTAACCCATTATTAGGTTTACACATCATAGAACATAAGTGGGAATTAGAGATATATATATTGAAGGAAATCATAAATAATTATAGTGAGTTATAGACATCACTGATCACAAGAAAGTGGGAGATCCATAGAAATCAAAAAACATAAAACCATAAACCAAAGAGGTGTGAAAAAGGTCATTGATATCATAAAAAATATGTTAAAAGGGAAACATTTTATCCATAGTCATCTTACTAATGTTTTGGAATTAATTTTACATCTAGACTGAGAAGTTATGAAACTATACTTACATGATACATTTTTATTTCATAAGCACAATATAAAGCTTTGGTTGTGCCTTGATCAATTTAAACTTCATATACTACTCCAAAAATGACGGTGAATTTGTTATTCCCAAAGCACCAATACATCATAATATCTATAAATTGAATGATAAGTCATTTTTTCTATCTTTAGTTATCATCACAATAAAAAAGGGTTTGAATAGGTTATCTAATATTCATAAATATTCTCATGGTTTTGTTATATAATAATATCTAGAACATCATCCAAATTTTATCATAAACCGTTTGATTAATGGTTAACATTATAAACCTTTCGAAAATCATAATTTATAAATATGTTCAATAAATTTCTCAAAATAAGCTGATAATTGATATACCATATATCATAAACTCTTGGTTTTCACATACTAAAACATGTGAATACCTACATCATGTATTCTTTTAAAACATGGTAATAAAAAGAATTTTCACAAAACCATATTGAAATAATACATTATTCCTCATTCATTACATAAAACAAAAAATATTGGATATAATTCTTAAATCAAAATATTTTGTAAAAATTAACAATGATAGCATACACCACTTTGTAAACAAGTCCATTATTTGTTATTTGTTCACAATACTATACAATTTAGTTTATCTATGTCAATCATCTAATTATCCAATTTAAACATATTTTTTTCATTTCGAACAACATGTTTTGGGTTATCCTCCCTCAACCATAAAATATAAACCTGCCATTAAATAAATTTTTTAGGTCATTAGTACCATTCAACGTATTCTTTCAAATTCTTAATAAAAATCTTATACTATAAAATCTATATATATTTCATAACTTAGATAAAAAAATATGTGAATTCCAATACATAAATACCTCATTCATCCCACTTCCTTATCAAATCATTTTCCAGGCTTCATCATCTTATTCATTAATTCCTATTTTCATTCACATTATATATATAGTCTCTTCATGATCAGTGATATAAACATTACTCATACAACCCTATCCATTTTCTTCATTATATTTCCCCATAAGACATTGATTTTCATAATTTCCATACATTCATAATTAAAAAAATTCATTTATTGATAATACCATAAGGAGACCAATATTCCCATTCATTATGTTAACAAATTTTTATATTTTTCCATTACTGTTAATTTTTTATATCCTTATTTTCCAATCAAAGTATCTTCCCATTACTTTGAGAAATTCACTTGGGTTATTATTTATTAATTCTTGAAATATAGAAAACCAAATCTTATTTCCTCCTTGTTTACCATTGCCCAAAATATCTATGAACACTTTCCTTGTCTTTTTGGGTGAGTTTGAGATTTGGTTAAGGTAAACTTTGTTAATCATATTCAATGAAAATTGATTAGGAATAATCACAACATTATTTACTCCATTTATCTCCCCATTTTGATTCTCATCAATAAATCATTCATCACATTTAATTTCAATGGAGTTATTTTTGGTCCCAACCATTGATTAAAAACAGAAAGAATAGTGTGAATGAAGCTAATCATAATAGAAAATCACATAGTATGAAAAAACATTTAGGAGGTATAAATAAAGAAAAATTATTTTTAATCTATAACATAGTAGGATTATCCTAGGACATTCATATTCATCACCTATATAAATTCTTCATGGTGGTTCATAAAGATTTTGTGAATTTTCAAATCATATACCTTGGGAGTGCCAAACCTGGTGTGAAGAAAAGTCTATTTTAATAATCTAGTTCTTAATTTAATCTAGCTCAATAAAACATTTTTAGGGTTACTACCCATAGGTACATCTATTCCAGAGACACATACATTTGTAGTATAAAGACATGAATGTAATTTCTTGGAATCCACTCACTCTATCCTTTACCAAATTGAAGGATATTTTCTAATACTTCAACACATCCTTAGACATATCCTTAGAGACATACCTAAAAATATCATTAGAAATATCTCTAGGCATATCACTAAGGTTTTCTAATCCATGTTTCCTCAGGATAACTAAAACTTTAACTTGATATAAATTATAGTGAACCAGTCTTATCATACCTTGATATTACATCTTTTAGACGATTATTCATTACATTAGAAAAAAAAATTCCCGAGGACCATAATATTTTAGTGCCTATAGAAACATGGAACATAGTCTTTTAATCTAGAGAAACCTATTCAATGTATCTAACAAATATATTCTCATTTATTACTCTTAACAGACATACCCTATATAATTTTTTTATAACATAGTGAAAGGAAACATAAGGCAAGGTGAGATCAGATGGTTAGTAACTGTAATCAAGGGAGATATATAGAAATAAAATGGACATAAGGGTATGTGAACATGAAAAACAACATTTGAAACCCATATATTGCATTTCAAAGATCATAATATTAATTCATGGAATAAAGATTGGTAGTTTATAAGTCATGAATCATAATATAATCAATGAACATGATTTATGAAATAATAACTTTGGAATAAGATATGGATTTTTTGCATACAAATAATCATAGAAAATCAGTCCCAAATTAGTCAAGGATCATTTAAAAGGATATCATATTGGAATGGGTTCACTACAGAAACCATAATAATAGTCACAGTTCAATAACTGTATCATCATAGTGGAAAAATTACTTTAATAAACCAAGTTTACTCTATGATCTAGACCTTTATTATTGAAGCAGGTTCACTCCCTGTTCTAGCCATGTCTTACTAAACTATGTTCACTTCCTGTTCCAGTAATATCATACCAAACTAATTTTAATATCTATTCTAGTCCTATATTACTAATTTGGTTAACTCCCCATTACAGTACTGTATATCTTACAACATATAAATCATTACCCAATGCATTGAATGGAGATATAGGTCCCACCCATCAAATAATGGAAAACATATTTTTATGTGTGATTAGATCACTACCAGTCACCACATCATAACCCATGAATTGAAATTATTATCATAAACATTTAATTATATCATAACCTATAGAAAAGTGACACGTTTTATAATCATTTCATCATATAATAACCCATGAGATGAAATAGGTTTAATAAGAATTTTTATATGGTATAAATCTTAGAAGAGAAACAAGTTTGAAAAACAATATTACATCAAAATATAAACAATTTATTGAAAGAATAATAATGTCATATTTTGATAATATCCCTAGTAAGACATAGGTAACATGAACATATGAAATCATAGATGAAAAATTATTTTGATTGATAATTTAAAACATATCTTGAGGAAAATAATTTTTTCAATTTGAAAAAAACTTTTTAAATTATAAAACATTTTGAGAAATAATTTTGTCTAAAAATAATATTAAAATCATATATAAGAAGTTTTAAAAATAATTTACAAAATTTATTAATGAAAATATACTATCCACTTTGAAAATAATTTTTTAAAAAATAGAAAACAATTTCAAAATCATTTTCTTTTCAAATAATATATTTAAAATCTAAAATTGCCACAAATATTAATAAATTTTTTTATTAGATTTTTTTCAACACATATAAGTTAAGCTTGAAATCATTGAGCAGTAATGATAGTGGGAAATTCTATTCAGGACATTCCTGTTAAAAACAAATATTATTTTTACATTTTTGGAAAAAACCAAAAAACATTGTTTTGGAAAATGAAATGAAGATATATTTTTAAATATTTAAGTAAAATTAAAAAATGGGTAAAAATTAATTTTTAAAAATTAATAATCTATAATTAAAACATTTTTGAAAACATTTTTGGAAAAACTATTTTGGATGAAAATAGATTTCTGACCGAAGAGAGAAATAAAGTTGGATTTTATTAATTTTTTTCCATTTTATTTAAGTAACAAATAGTGTAAAATGGTACCATTAAAAAAAGATATTATGAATAAAAATAGGTGAAAAAAACTAAATAGAATTTTCGAGGGATAGATAATAATATCTTATCATCAAAAACATAATTGTAAACAATCCTGATAAATGATAAGATTGTAACATGAAATCATT
Source organism: Viscum album (assembly GCA_963277665.1). Lineage (NCBI taxonomy): Eukaryota > Viridiplantae > Streptophyta > Magnoliopsida > Santalales > Viscaceae > Viscum > Viscum album. Next base: position 1,516,259,185 of record OY728119.1, read on the forward strand.
CCAACTTTGGTTACATGGATTCAGAATCCCAATGAAAAAATAAAATAAAATAAAAATTAAAATATAACTAGGATTAATAAATTCATGATATTAAATTTAAAAGGGTCTTTATATACACCTTGTGAATTAATATCAGTGCATAACATAACATACATATCAATGAAAGAAAATTAAGACAAAAATTCCTTACCGCTTTGGTAACTTTTAAACCATAAACCCCATGAAAGAGAGGTAAAAAATAAATATTTAAACAAAAATAAATTTCATTAAATGAATCATAAAATATATTCATGGGAAATATATACAACATTTAAATTAAATAGGTGGTGAATATAGAATGTGTCTCACATAAGTAAAAAGTGAAACCGAAATCCTTTATTGCTTGAGTAACATTTGAATCGTAATCCCCACTAAATAAATTCATAAAATTAAAATTTAATTATAATGAAATGTTTTATATTAATGATATTTTATTTTATAAGGTAGTATAATCACCACAAAAAAAATAATTGTGTAGTGAATATGGTATATTTCTCACAAAAATTAAAACTGATACTAGAAATCATCATACCTCAAGTCTTGACTTCCATTGTACTCGTTAAAAAATCCAATGTAATAAATATAAGTTTATTATATATTTATTTAAGAAAAAACTTATTATATAATATACCATATATTATCTTCTTATGACCCTTTATTAAATATTTATTAACAATTCCATGTTAAAGTTACGTTTTGGGTAATAAGCCCTTTGTTGTTTACATATGTTTTGGTTTGTAAAATTTTAAACAAATTAATTTGATCATGTTTTATTCATAAACATAATGAAATCCATGAAATAAATTTAATATATATTTATTAAATATATATTTATATTAATCCATAAAATTTAGTGCTAGGAAATTAAATACACCATTAATGGAGCCGGTAGGTCGTACATACGCATGGACGATGTTTCCATTTAATTATCGTATTGAATAAAAGAAAAGAAAATTAAATGATATATATATATATTATCATTAAAAGTGATTTATTATATCATATATATTAAATATGTTTAAAAATTCCACCCTAAATACATTTCATGTAAAGTGTGAATGAATCACATCACTTCACGTGTTAGTAGTCTGCCGTACACACCAATGACGTTATCATATTCTGAAAGAATGGAAAGAAAAGGTTATATGTGATATAATAATTCCAGAATCCTAATCACATCATTAATATCATATATATCATATATAAACTATAAATACATCATTATTATAAACCTTGAATGGCGGTAATGAAAAAACAAATGACATTGGTTTGCGTAGAGGTAGTCCACTGTACACACAAACAATGATTTCGTAACCCATTTTATGAAAGTGTGTGCGTTTTTTGGTCATAAAAATATCATAAAAACATTTCAGTATATTGAATATAATGATTTTATTATATAATCATGGTATAGAAATAATTTATGTAGGTGGATAAAGAAATAAAATAAAGAAGCTCGTTGAAGAACATTACCTCTTCTTTGGGAATCCTCATTAAGTTTGCACTAAATCCTTCTTAGGATAGATAGAAGAAAAAAATAAGGATTCTATGATGATTTTAGGGTTTTTTAGGTTATTTGGTTAGATATTGGTTGATCAAAATGTCTTGATATGTGTCAAGAAGTGGAGAGAGTGAGTTCCCTTTTATAATTGAGGAGTGGCATTTTTATTAATACTCAGATGTATTCACTATTGGGAGGTACATATTACCTCAAGTGGCTCAAAATATTACATTTAAATGTTTTTAAGGATTATATTGTTGATTAAATACTTCAAAACACAATTAAACACATGTTTTAATCTTTTCATTCGTTAACTTCTAAGTATCCATTTTTTTACAATTTCAATTTTCACTACGGTAACTAGTTTACTAACCATGGTAATTAACCCATTAAGAATAAATTAGAGTGATAAGTATTATATATTTTAAACCAATTATTATAAATACTATATCTAATTTATAAAATATAAATCCAATGTTTTTTGAATCTAATTTTATCTTAAGCGCATGTAACATACAAAAATACCGCTTTAACCTTAACCACACTAATTATGTTTTTACTATTTAATTGTCAATATAGTCATTAGAATAGAAAATTTCATCCATGAATTGAATATATTTTATGTTATTTAATATTTATAAATAACTTGGTAGAATATATGATTTTTATTAATATAAAATCAATTAATAAAATAACATTTATTATAAAATAACATTAATGTTAATTTTGACATTATTCATTTAATTTCAATTTGAAAAATATAAATACAATAATAGAATTAGAATATATTGTTTTAAAACCTGATTATAATGATATATTCATCTAAAAATATAATTTAACATAATAATTCATTCAATTTAGTTGACTTTTAATATTTTTAGTATTATTTATTTAATGTACTTGTCAACTATATAATTACTCTGTTGGAATTTCTTAAGCATTTAAAGTAATTATTTAATCTCCAAATATTGAAATAATATATAATGATATAAAAAACTCATTTATATTTTCAAAGGATATGTATAATAGAACATGTTTTGTTTTCTACACTATCCTAAGGTTGTATAGATACTAAATGTTTGAAAATTATCTTTTTTATCTTTTTCTTTACACAACTTATTATATGGGTCAAATTCAATAGAAAGTGGAAATAAATTTCCATATTCAATATAATTTGATGTAAATTATCAAAATAAATCCATTAAATAAAATTAATATAATATTTTTTTTCATTTTAACTTTTATCATTCTAGTTCAGCCTTCTAGTAAACCCATTTTTACTTTAGTCGCGGTAATTAATTTTTATTACATTCACTATTCATTTTGTTCAAAATTTAATTTGAACTTATTAGATATTATAAATTATGATGATTCCAAATATTTAATACATTTTTCAAATTAAATTCATAGAAGTGTAAAAAATTAATTTAAAATTAATTTCATAGATGTGATGAGAAAGTAGGATTTTAAAGAAAAAATGTTTACCACATTAAAATTTTTTAATATTGAAATTAAATATGAAATTTATCCCAATGAACCAAATTGGATTAATGGATATAAAATTTTACTAATTTTACTTAATTTTTTTTTCAAAAATATAATTTAAATTTATGAAAAAATTAATGGAAAAGGCAGTTTTCTATTAAAAATCAGTATTTTTTACTATTCATAAAAAATGAATCAGTTTAGAAAAAATCCCAAAAAATCACCATAAGAAATTTTTTAAATTCTTATTTAAAAAATTATGTTTATTTTATAAAATTAATTTTCTAAAAGTATCAAAAATTAATTTTACTATTATCGAGAAAAATTAATAAAAATCATTTTTTTGAGAAAATCCTATTTTTGAAACATATAAAGACTTTGATGAAAATATATTACATTTTGTCAATATGGTTTCTTTATATAAAACCATTATAGATATTTTTTTTAAATTTTTATTATTATTATTGACACTAGTTTTATTGTCTAAGTATTTAAATAACTATATTAATAATATACCACAGTTTTGTTAAAAATCAGTGTCTTGTAGTGAAACCTGACCCAGGGTTGTGTGTATTGTAAGATTTACATGGTGTTTCATGCAGTAAAAAATATCAAAATGGTTAAAATTAATTTTAAAATTATTATTTCAAAAAATATTAGAGTATTAAAATAAGGGCATGAAATACCCACATACATGAACTATGCTCTTCCATAAGCATTAAATCTCAACAAATAATCTCAGAGGGTATCAATGCTATCAATAAATAAGATTAAAAGTAATTAAATTAAAAAATTATCAAAGAAATTTTTAAACCATCATTTTCCATATAAATTTTTATTCCAAGTTCACATCTTTCAAGGAAACAATAAACCAAAATATTTTACTTTCCCCAATTTGAAAATAATGGGTTTTATTCATCCTTTCATTGAAGTTTCTCAAATTATTATTCATAAACATTCCATATTGTGGTCTACCTAAAACTTAATTTTCATCTTCTCTAATCAATCATAGTATTGATTCATGTAGATTTATTCTCTTATTATGAGTATATTCTCTTTCTCATAAGCTTTTAAAGGACCTATGTTCTCTACTTTGTAAGGAAAAAAATCACATGAAATCATTAAGACTGTGAAAATGAGGTTCTGTTGAATTTGAGGCTAATTTATTGTATGAATTTGTTTTAAAAACATTAAATCTCAAATATTAGGTCAAATACAAAAGATAATTCATGATATAAAGATCATATTAAAATGAAAATATCCTATTCAAAATGAAAACATCATCTTATTATGCTCAAATTAAAGATCATTAATAATGAAATCATAATGACTATTTTCACATTCATGAATTTTATCATCATTTTTATATATTTTGAATAATTTTTAATTTTTTTGCAATTTATTTTTAGAATGAATTTCACATCCACCACCTAAATCCAAATGATAAAATCATCAGTTCAATATTAAGTAATTTTATACTCCCTAATCCAACCCATTCTTTTTCTATATATTTTCCCTCATTTTTTTCTCTATTTAGGGAGGTTGTGATAAAATTAAAAGGAATAGTATTGAAATTTTAATAATAACAAAATAGAACCCCCACACTTATTCTTTATAAATTATTTTATCTATTCCACCACAAATTCCCTCACCCCACATGTTAACTTTAAAATATCATGAAAAAAACCAAGAGGATAATAGGAATGGATGATATTGTCTTGTATTCCATTCATTACTAAAAATTTCATTCATGGATTATATCTATTAAAAAATTAATGACATAAAAATTTGATCACATGGATAATGGACTAACAATAAAAATGCCTCAATTATTTTAAATGTTACTTTTCATAGTCATAACATTAAAAAGTTATAGCATAAGTTATAGTAGGTGTCATCCCATGAGTTACCTAAATAAATATGATATGTATGGAAATTGAAATTTTTAGGTATTGAAATCCACTTGGGAATGGAATATAAGGTTCAGATAATCCCCCATAGAATTTAATAATAATAAAAAATAATTACATATAAATTTTACACTTAAAATAGGGAAAATGGCAGGGAAATTTCATTTACATGTTCTAACCAATTCCCTAAAATCATTATTTATTAAATTAATATATATTCTTCACTCTAATAATTCAATTTTTGATCATACTCATTCAATATAAATATATTATGAATATAAAATAAGTAATCCTATGATTCCTAAGAAACTCATGTATCCTGATTAGTTAAGTAAAAATATGTATAATTTTAGGAACATAAATTTAAATTTGAAATAAAAAAATTATAGAGAGTTAAAAGATGAATTCAAAAGAAAAATCCATAGGAAATGAAGTTATAGTAATCCTAATTTTTCCTTTTTGTAGGATAATCTATACCATAATCATCATAGACCAATAATATAAAAATCACACATTAATGTGTTTGGAATATGTTATTCAAACTGAAATTTAATGAGGGTTATCGAGATATATCCTAATATATTTATAAAAGTAATTCCTAAGAAATAAATATAATTTAATATAAATAGAATAATTGAAATGAAAGATATGTGTTGTTTTGATACCCCTAGTGGCCCTGAGTTTTTATTACCTCCAAAAGAGAATTACCAACTGTTATCTGATGTCTGATGGTGGGTGATGTTTCTTTTAATTGAACCACTAACAATAATTATTTCTATCATTCAATACATTATTATTTCTAAGGACACCATGGGTAGAGTACACCAAATCCATACCCATGGAAATGAGATATAACTTTTATGGTGGGCTTAAGATGACTTTTGGTTCCCCACTTTTTTGGTTTCTACTTTTACAACCTCTTTATTATATTCTAATTTATCAAGGTATGTTGCATCCATGGAGTAGTCAATGGGAATGATAATATATAATTTTATTTTAAATAATATTTAATCATTAATAATAAATAAAAAAATTTCTCATTTAATTTATGTATTATGTGCCTTTATTTACTCTATACAATTCACATATATCTCCTCATGTACTACCCTAAAACAAATGTTCAACATGTTCTAGGAGATTCACATGTTCCTCATCAGGTGAATCTTATTTTTCTTCAACTTCATCCCTGAAAAATAGAGTTATCCAAATCTGAAAACTCAAATACAGTGTGGGGGGTGGGGGTAATACTCAATTCTATCTCAATAAAAGTAGATAAGATTCTGTTCAATAAAAGATAATCTCCCTGAGTTAGTTTTGAGTAAATTGTATTGTTAGTGTATAGTGCTTCATCGAGTTTAATTTCCCTAGATAGTGTTTCATAGAGATTATCCTCCATACTCTCTTCGAATTCCACTACTTGGGTGGTTTCTTCTTCTTCCAAGACTAGATATAGGTACATAGGTGTTGAATATTTTTCTTTAAATATGTGGAGATCATAGTGCATTTAATAACTTACCCATTTACTCTAAATTTAATCTAAATATTTTTTATATCTCATATATACATCAAGACATGAGTTGTTATCATTAAACTTTAGTTCTTCATTGTAGTTTTGGATCAATATCATGATATATTTGGTAAATGTAAATTCTATAAGTAAGGACCTAACATCTAGAACATCTTAAAAAAAATTAGAGGGTCAAAGGGAGAATGTTCTTGTACCTAAACCACCGGTAATAACTCTTTTAGATTTAGTATTTTATTATTAGTTTTGAATTTATTAAATATAAATTAGTTTAAGAAATAAGAGTATGGTATCTTTGTTATTAATTTTTGACCAAAACTACGAGATCATGAATTTTTCATAAAAGGGACTCCATATCATTTTAATCCAGATGTCCATGAACCTATAAATAAATAATCTATAAAGAAAAATGGAAGTTTTAATACATCATAGAAAAAGATATTTTTTGATATTTTTTATAAAAAAAATAAATCTATTGACAATGTAAAATGAAATAATGAATGAATGGCTGCTTGGATACATAAAAATGATTCCACTTTTTAAAATTCCTATAAATTGGTGGTGTAGAGTCTATAATTTATTTCATAGTGTATAAAAATATCCAAAAGGTCTCTATTATTTTAGGAGCTTCATAGTCAGTCAAACACTTTCATTATTCACTTATTGATTTTTTTTATTTTTTCATATTTTATGAGAAAAAAATAAAAATATTGAAAAGAGAATGTTAATGAAAACAAAAATAAACATTAATATGAAATGATAATTTATTAAATGAAAGATAAAAAATAAAGGTCTTGATCCTAGGATTGGTTACTTAGGTTCCATCATTATTCATTATTGATGTTTAAATTTTACTTGATAATTAATCTAAAACATCTATCAATTAATTTTTGAGTTTGAATTTTATGTACTAAAGTGTCTTATTTGAAACAATAAACATCACATCCTCCAATATTCAAGGTTAATGATACAACTCAATTGAGATTATCAAACCTTACATAATCTGGATCTATCATATATTATTTCATCCAATGAATAAACTCAACTCCATTATATAATTTTTTTTCAAGGCAATAGAGGGGAAGAATGTTAATTAAAGAATAGAATGAGTTTTAGAGGATCAAAAAAATAGTGGTGGATGATAACCAGACTCATCATAATCACTAGTATTTCACTAAACTCAAATAGAATAGAAACATAAATAATTTAAGAGAATAAATCATGAACACCACAAAAACCTCCACTATGGCCAAGCCCCAGGCCAATCACTAACCATGGACAGTCTAAGAGATCCTGGTGGAAGAGAGAGACATATATATTGAGAGAGAGAGAATGGATTAAAAACTCTATTAAAAATATAAATAATGGATTACATGAGAAATAAAATAAAATATATATAAAAATATAACTAACAAGCAACCTCCTCCCATTGGTGAATCTCTAATCCTATTTATTGTAGTGCAACACCCCTCTATTTAAAGGATGTAGATCAAGCCATCAATATTTTTTTATATCTTATTTTTATTTATTAAATGTTTCTTTATTTCTATGTGTGAGAGGATCTATGTATAGGTTTATTTATTTTGAGAATACATACATGTGGAATTATTCTCCCTTGAATATATATTTTTATTGCTTGGATTCTCAGAGGCGATTGGGATTTTTGAATTTGTAGTGCACACTATAGTGTGTGAACATGAATTATGCAGCAAAAATCATCCTCCTTAGGTTTTCATCTACATGTACCTATATGGATACAATTTAGCTCATAGGTGAAGAAACAAATTAATCTTCCTTATCAATACATTTCCAATTATATATTTGAAATCTTTATTGTGTATGAAAACCCTACTACACAAATTTATATTGGATATCTTATTCATTTACAACAATGGTAAAATAGGAAGGTCCATGTTGAAATATTATCTATTAACTCAGGGTCCATGATTTCTATGAAACAATGGAAAAACCTATGGTGTAGCTTGTGTGAATTATCTATTGGCTTCAACCTTATCATCAACATCCATGGAAACCCTACAGTGTAGAAATAGTGGTGATTGAACAATAGTGGTGGTCCAATGACCCTTATATAGACATTAGTAAATTTGTGTTCTTATCACATATAGGATAGTTGAACCTCACACATCACCATTTATTTTCATTAACAAACCTTTAGAAAGACAATATTACCTTTATATAACATTTAAAAATCATGGGTTACTTTCATGCAACATTTAAAAAATCCAAACTATATTTAAGCAGTAATTTAAAACCAAATATTACCTTTACTTAGTGTGAACCTTACCCTTAAGAAACATGTCTAACCATTACTTGTCTTTTCTTCATATCTTTATATAGCAGCTGTGGTAAAAATATTTCCCTTTTTCAATGCATGAAAAACTTAGGGTAACATTATACATCACATTAAATGGATGAGTAACCCTTACACATCACAACACCTACCTTTATGTAGAACTTGAATTCCATAGTTACCCTTATGTATCACATAATGTACCCTTACATATCCTCTTAAATAATCATTTATATTGGTAGAGAATATTTTAAACTTATCCATCCCTTATTCTATGCATAAGGGTAAGAAAATACATTCAAATCTTCATTTTCCTCGCTTTTTTTCAAAAAATTTACTGAAATGAAAATCATCCATATTTTAATAAATAAATAAATTACAAGGAGAAATTGATTAAAAAATTAAAATTCTATAATAGAAATGTCACAATCTTATGTGAAAAATATGGGCATCAAGATTCTACCTACTATGTATGGTCCAATATGGGTTATTAATTGGAAGACAAATGAGCCCAATTTTCATAATAGTTTGTGTATGTGGTTAGTATTATAGATTGGCTGATGTATAACAATTGATCATTACATAAAAAGGAGACTTTCTTATGTAAAAATCCCCGGTGGGCCATCTACCAAATCTACAATACTTGAAACATCTACACAAGCCTATGATAAGTGGGCTCGTTCGACTTCCACTACATGACACATAGTGTAATACACGTGGAATGTAATTTCTCTTACATTATGGGGGTTAAATTCTCCCCCACCACACCTTGAACCTGTGAACCTAGGTATAATAACTCACAATGCTTATTAGTTATCCATTATTCCTAAGGTCATGGGTTTGAGTTTCGAGGGAGATTATTTTAAACCCCATTTGGGGAGGGAAAAAACCTACCACATGTAGTCCACTATGGTTCATGCAGTGTATGTCGAATGTTACCACTTTTCATATAATTTAGTGGATGTGTCTAATCTTTCTTATTGTGATATTGGCCCATTAAGGATCATTACATAAGTGGTCCTCATAATGATTATCAGTTGGTTTTCATGTTTGAGGTCTCAAGTTTGAGTTACAAGGGAGGAAAGATCAAAACCCTTTAAGAAAAGGGAAAATGAATTCCATGTTTAGTCCACTATGGGTCTTGTATTTCTAGCTATATGGGCCCACTTTTTGTAGGTTTCAGTAGATGTGTCTAGTCTTATATACTGTTATGATGGGCCAATAAGGATCATTAAACATGATAGACACACATAAACACCCCATGAATAAATTCTAACAGATTAAGGATAACCAACATAATGAAGATAAATTAAACATAAATTGAAAAAATAGAAAGAAAATAATTTAAAAACACATTCCCATTGAGAGAAAAAGGGATCAAGGGAAGGGTGTTATAGTAAACTATTTGAAGTAAATTAAACTCATCCCCTGATCTAGAACATCACCAAAAAGCCTAAGTAGATAGTATAATAATACATTTCTCTATGAGGTTTGGATTTGGTAAATTAATATAATGTATCACATTGTCAATGAGTTTTGTCTAAAATACTCAATTAGAGTGCATCAATCTAAGATAACAGGGAGGTTTACCTACACTATTTTTTAAGGAATATCAATAAAGTTAAAGAATGATAGTTCTTATCATTTAGTGATAAGGGATGATAATAAAAGGAATTAAGACTTCAAGGAGAGTTTATAGAAATTTTATAAGCTTACCAATAATATTATTTCAAATTATATAATAGTAGAAATGTATTAACTCATAATTTTAAATATTATAGTTCAATGTTATATGAAATTGTTTTCTATATGCTATATACATCACCCAATAATACCTCCAAGATCTATTTCTGGTGATCTAGAGTCAAGAAAAGGAATAAGAAAAGTTATGGGAATGTATGTCTTTTAAAAACAAATAAATGTGATCTCCATGACTCATATTTATAATAGAAATAGAATCCTCAACATTAATAACATTAAAATATAAATATCGCCATAATTTAAATAAATAAGTGCAATTAAATTAGATGACTCATAATTTAAAAAAAATGTTTAATGAATTTAAAATTCACACACACACACAAATTTATTCACCCCGCCCCTTCATTTATAATATACTTTTTTTTATTTATATTATTAAATCCTTTCATATCCCCTCCATTCCAAACATCATTATTTTTTGTAATTCACATTATGGTTTATTTATATATTTTTTAAAATATAAATATATTGCTTCATTTTTTTCATGAACCATTTTTTTTATGTTTTTATTAAATTTTTTTAACATTATAAATTTTTAATGTTTTATTATTACTATCTATATGTTTTTTTAAAACCACTTTTTAAAACATCCTTGATAAAGATTTCTGTTTTTTTATCTCTATATAAATACCAAACAAACTCAAATATCCTAATAAAATCTATTATAATTTTTTAAATTTATATAAAAATATATAATTCAAAAAATTATGAAATTTTAGCATTAAATTGTACATATATAGATCATAATTTTTATTATAAAAAAATAAAAACATATGTGGTTTGAAAAATACATGAAGGTTAAATAATTATTCAAAAAATAATCCACACCTTTCCATTTTTAAAAAATATCAGACACCATATTAAATAAATTTCATGACAAATATAAATACATAAATAAACACAAAATAATAAATTCAAGATTATATTAAAAAAAATTGAATGAAAATATATCTAAACTGAAAATATTGAATTAAAATTGATACATATTATAATTTTGGTATGTAAGATATTGAAAATCAATCTCTTAAAATAGTATTTGGGAAAAAATTTGAGATGTAAAAATCTATAAACTCATACGTAAGATTTTTACAACATGTAATATTTTATTTTCCTTATAAAGGATTCCATATTCATGTGTAATATGTCACAATATTTCAATGAGGGAGTATTACAATGAAAAAAATAATCTGTTGTTATTACAAGTACCTGGGTAGACTTTCCATCAGACCTCCCGCAAGACCACACAAATGTGTAACCACTAGGGTAAACCCCTAGGGGAATATTTAGCCATAATATATTTTTAAACTATTATATATAAGACTTTCACAAAACTTTTCAAGACATAAAATATTCATAAATGATGAAAATAAATAAAATTTAGGAAAATATGAAATGAAACTTCATCAAATGATCAAAAATCGAGAAATGATAAAGCAATGGATCAAGAAAATATGGTCTCTTATATTTGACACCTCACAAAAAAATTTCATCCCCGAGAATTAAAAATAAAAATAAAATACTAATGCATAAGATATGGGTGAAGATACCTCTCAAACAGTATCCTAGGAACTGATGGAAACCAAAAGACATCTAAGATAACATGTTTTGAAATTTTTATACATTTGAATAAACAATAAACCATAAATTAGTCTAAAATAGGAGACTTGGGATCAAATCCAGGAGGAGACATAATTTCCGGGTACTGTAGCAGTACTGTAGTAGTCACTGTAGCTGGTACTATAGTGGGAACTGTAGCAGTATAGTAGCAGGTACTGTAGCGGGAACTATAGTAGGTACTGTTTGGCATTATAATAGTCGGGAATATTCCCCCGTTTGGGCCTTTGGGCCACCGATTTGGTCTCCGAGTCCTTTAGGCCTTAGATCCACCCATACCTTCAGATCAGTAAGGCCTTCAATCCACCTCAAGGCCTTCAGGTCACCTTAAGGCCTTTGGGCCACCTTAAGTGCAGATGTAATACAGACAACCTATAAGGAACAAGTTCAAGGAGGATGAGCAAGGGGAATTCACCATTATAGAAGCTAAACGGATTGCAAGAATGAGAGGGTATGTAACCTACCTGTAGGATCGAAATATAATATGAGATGATCAATATACAAGAGGGGGGGTGAATTGTATACTTTAAAAATTCCTTTGGAACCTTTAAAGTTAGTTATGAATAACTAGAGTTTCCTTAAGAAAAGGAAAGGGCTAAGTTTAACAAAGTTAAACTAAGTAAATTCAAAACACCTCTAACACCGAACTGAACTTGGAAAGAGATTCCAAAAGAAGGTTCCGGAAATATGATTCCGGAGATTGAAACTTAACAAAAGTTACAATATAAGATTCTACCTTAAAGCGTATAGAATCTAAACTAATCAGAGTAAGTAAGGAAGTATAAGAAAGTTATACTTTCCTTAAGATACAAATTGCAGCGGAATAAAGACAAGTAGTAAAACTACTAGTAACAAGATAATAGTCTTTTAACCCAAAGAGAAGGGTATCCAACAACCTTGGATAAAGGTCCCTTGATTTATACTTTCAAGCAAGTCTGTCTTACCCACACCAGGGTAATCCCTCGATACGAAGATCGGTGTCTCTGTCTTGCTATCCCCGCAAGCCCTCAACTTCAAGGTAGTTGGAAACCTCTGTCTTTCTCAGCAAGAAAGCCCTCGATCTTTAAGGTAGTCGGCACCTCTGTCTTTCTCAGCAAGAAAGCCCTTGATCTTTAAGGTAGTCGGCACCTCTGTCTTCCTATCCCCGGAATCCCTCGAATGTAATCACCAACATTCGGAGTCGCACGAAGCTTTGAGAGTTAAAAAGAGACTCTCTCTCTAGAAATCACTTCAACAGCATGTAGGCACAAAACTCAGTTGTTTTTCCAATAGCACTCAGCTCTTTCAAATGAGCTCCTATTTATAGGTAAGGTCGGATCCTTCTCCAACGGTCATATTTTCCTTAAAGTTCGGAGGGACCTGTACACGTGTCACTTAGACAACGGTTAGTTTATAACAAAATGGACGACATCGTTTTATAACAAAACAAGTGAAACAGAATGTACGGCATCGTTTTAAACTCTAACATAAAGGTTCGGAATAGAAACTTCGGAGTGAAGGTTCGGAGTGAGTAAATTCAGAGTGTATAAAACAATGATAATCAGATTCTGTTTAATAGGTGAATTCGGAATGAGAATTCGGAATAGGAATTCGGAATAGGAATTCATCATCAGAAATCGTAATGAGAATTCGTCATCAGAATTCGCAATGAGAATTCGGAATGAGATTTCTTCATTAGAATTCGTAATGAGAATTCTTCATTGGAATTCTTAATGAGAATTATTCATTGGAATTCGTAATGATAATTCTTCATTGGAATTCGTAGTGTGAATTCGGAATGGGATTTCTTCATTAGAATTCGTAATGAGAATTCTTCTTTAGAATTCGTATCCTGAATCTGGAATAGAACTTAGTCAGAGTTCATATCCGGAATTCGGAATGAAACTTCCTTATAGTTCTTGTCCAGAACCGAATCCTAAAACAGAATGCTTTTATATCAAAGTTTTAATGACTCCGAGAAAACGAATCCGAATCTCACACTTAAGAAAAATATGAAAAATATGATAAGGATAATTTTCCTTATAAAAGCGATTTCCTTAAGAAAGCAATTTTCCTTATAAAAGCAATTTTCCTTAAGAAAGCATTTTTCCTTACAAAAGCGATTTTCCTTAAGAAAGCATTTTTCCTTATAAAAGCGATTTTCCTTAAAGATAAGGTGTTTGTGATTTTCAAAACAAGAAGGAATGGAAAAGTCATAAGGAAAACCTTATTGACTCAACAATCTCCCCCTTTTTGGAAAGCACAAACATCCTTACAAAAAAGCTATTCTAAGAAGAAAGAAACACATTTAAAGCTTATCTCCCTCGGTTTAAGGATATAGATGAATACGACTAACTCCCCCTTAGGCTTTGAAACTCTAAGGATCGTATTCATATTTCCGGAGTGATGTTTCTTTAAGAAAAACTCCCCCTTAAAAAAACTCTTATTAGAGTTCTTTTTCCTTGAGTATTTTTCTTTCTCCCCCTTTGATAAACTCTTATTAGAGTTCCTATTTTTCTTAAGGATCTTTTCTTTCTCCCCCTTTGTGATTTTCAAAAAGAATTGGAGGGAATGGAAAAACTTAACAAAGTACCTGAAAAATTAGTACAAACGAAACAACAAACACAATTCTCATTATATTTGTAATGTCAGCAACAAAAACAGATTACAACAAAAAGATCGGATTGGTCATTTCGGATCTTTCTCCTTCGACATGAGCCCCTTAAGAATTGTCTTGATCTTTTTGAGGTCCTTATGATCTTCCTCTGCTTGCTTCTCTAAGACGACTATTCTTGCTGACTGTGCTTCAATTATTTCTTCCTGAGCCTTCAACTTTTCTTCCTGAGTTTTCATCTTCTCTTCCTGAGCTTTCATTCTTTCTAGAAAATCAATCCGATGATCCCTTTCAAATTTCCAACTCTGATTAACGGAGTTGAGCTTTCCATTCAGATCTCTCACTTCCTGAATCCGAATGTTCTTTTCCTCTATCAATTTCTCTTCGAATGATGCAGTCAGCTTATGAAACTTCTTGTCCTCGGTTTCAAATGCATCCTTAACATTATCCTGAAACTCATCCGGCAACCTCATCTCTTCCACAGTTTTCTTAGACCAGCTTGTCATCCTCTTGCAAGATCTTTTATGTGCTTCGTAACCAACGAATAAAGTTTTGAACTGGGCTTTAATCTCAACACATTTATCCACAACCATTGATACGGAGTCGGTTTTCTGATTCAACGCATGTTGGAGCATCTGGCATCGTGAATCAATACTGGAGAAGGTTGGAATGGTTCCCACTAACTTCTTCAAGGACTGAACAACAAAATCGTGCCCCAACGATGATGACTCCGAATCTGAAATCTTGCTAGGAGAATTTTCTTCCTCAATAAGCTTCAACTTCCTCTTCGAAGAACTACCAGCTTCCTTCCTCATCTTCTTTTCTGAACTCGGGGTATCAGCAAGAATTTGTTTCCCCTTATCTTTTTCCGGAATAGAAACCTGTTCCGGAGATTTCTTCTCGCTATCAGAGACTTGAACAATATAATCTTCCTCATCAGCAACTTCTACATTTTCCTTCTGAGCAGCATCAAGTGAAAGATGTTCTTCTTCTCTCAGACAAGAAACTTCTTCTTCACCTTTCTCTTCTTCCAATTCAGGAGTAACAAGATTTGAAGATTGAGCTTCAGATGTTCGGAGCGACAGGTGTTCCGAA
Source organism: Viscum album (assembly GCA_963277665.1). Taxonomy (NCBI): domain Eukaryota; kingdom Viridiplantae; phylum Streptophyta; class Magnoliopsida; order Santalales; family Viscaceae; genus Viscum; species Viscum album. The sequence goes on from OY728119.1 coordinate 1,516,275,019, forward strand.
GGAGTTCCCTTGTATTCATCTACTTGTTTGAGCACATCTCCTGTCTCACCACTTCCTTCAGCAGCTTCTTCAACTTCTTCCACTTGCTCTACTTCCTCAGTAGAAATAGCCTCTTCCGGAGTAACAAGATTTCTTCCTGGAGTCTCAGGTAGAGATTCCAGAGAGAAAGATCTCGGAACGGGAATGGTTGCTGAAACCATTTCGTTTAACTTTAACAAGGCCTGAGCAACCTCAGCCTCGGACATTTTCTTCTTCAGTTTCTTCTCCTTTGCTTGTTTCTCGAGCTCATCAGCAGCCTTCTCTTTCAGAGCTTTGGCCTCTGCAGGATCCAATCCGAACTGCGGATCTCCTTCGTTCCTCTTCTCTTTATCAGCTCTCCACTTTGCTGCAACCTCATCAGTATAGGTTTTCTTCTTCTTAGACTTAGGAGGTGCGGAGTGGACTTCCTTAGATTTGGGTTCCTCAGCTTCGACTACCACTTCTTTCAGCTTCCCCTTCCTTACTGGTTTGGATGATTGCGGATCAGCAGTTTTCAGAGTCACTTCTACTTGAGGAGGCAGATCAATGAACTTCCCAGACTTCTTGTCAAAAGCTATATTCATCCTTTTAAGAGTGGCATCACTGAGCAACATGATTTTGCAAAATTTCAACTTAGAACTGCAAGCTACCTTGAAAGATTCTAGGCACCGAACTATGAGCTTTGACAAAATTTCCGGGTACATCACGATCTGAGCTCTCAGATTCCCCTTCTTCAAATTTTCAATGTTAAGAAGAATATGCTTCATCAAGTTGAACTTCCTTAGATTTATCAGAAAATCTAAGATATATATCTCACTCTTCTTCAGGCTATCCTTATCTCATTTTCTCGGTATGATAAGCCCTTGTACCCATAACTCCAGAATCCGGAAGTTTGTAGATAGGCTTGCTATTTTCGGAGCCTTGTCATCATCCAATCCGAGAATTTCTAATGCCTTTTCCTTGTTGAAGCTACCCAAAGAGTCTGGAAATACGTGGGAAATAAACTCAGCTTCCCCTTCATAACTTAGCCCTACCAAGCTTGCAGCCTTGGTGTAAGAAAGCTTATATGTCTTGCCATACGATTTGAAAGAAAATTTTTCTCTATTATCTTCCTCGAAGAAAGCAACCGACTCATAAAAATCGACAAGCAAGTCAGAGTAGACTTCATCTTGGTTGCCGGTTTTTGATACCGCAACACCTTCCCAGCCATTCAGCTTGATATTCTTTGAAATAATAGAATCGTAGTTGCTGAAGAAATTCGGATGAACTAACCTCTCTCTGTAGACTAACCACTGAGAAATGGGCTTGGTTGAAGACATTTCTTGAGAAGCTAACTCTGCAGACATTCGGATTAGAAGTCCTCTGAGATATTCGGAACAGAGAAGACTGATGTTCGGAACTGAGAAAACTGTGGTTCGGAACGGCCTTAAATCAGAGAGTCAGAGCTTCAACACGCAAAAGCTTGAAATCGATGTGGGACGAGAAAATAGGGTCCCCTATATATAGGCAATGGGATGACGGTTCAACTTCCTCGGTTGATCTAACGGTTTAGAATGATCTGAGATCAGATCTAACGGTTGAAAGCTAGAATCCGATCTTTTTGAGGTTTTATTAAAGTAAAGAATTAAGAAATCCAAAAACCAAAAACAAACTATAAGAAATTGCCAGCAAGTAAAATATGATTACGAAAACTTCAGTAAGGAAATCATACCTTTCGGATTAGCTTAGGAAAGTTATTCGTAATGGGTAATATAAAGACGACTACGAAAAACTCAATACGAAAAAGTAAATACGAAAAGTCAATACGAAAGACTCAATACGAAAAAGTCAATACGAAAAAGTAAATACGAAAAGTCAATACGAAAGACTCAATACGAAAAAGTCAATACGAAAAGACTCAATACGATAAAGTAAATACAAAAACTTGTTATGGAAGATTCAGTACGAAAGTTCCGTTATGAAAATACCAGTACGAAAGTTTTCCATTTCGGAAATTTTCAATACAAATACTTCCATTCCAGAAGTATTCTGTGTGAAAATATCCTTTCTGGAAAATTGTAGTTCCGGAAGTTCCATTCCGGAAATTTCCGTTCCGAAAAGTTTGAAAACAAATTTTGAAAAACTTTGTTAAATAAACAATCAAATGTACTCCCCTTATGAAAAGGAGTTTATTACTGTAAGGAGATTTTTTCAATAGAAAGTTAATTAAGGAAGATTACCTTATGGTTATCATTCCTAGCTTCTGTTTAATATATTCAAATCTATCAGAAGGCAAGGATTTTGTGAAAATGTCAGCAAGTTGATCTTGCGTTCTGATAAACTGAAGAATAATATCTCCTTTGAGTGTGTGATCCCTAAGAAAGTGATGCCTAATATCTATGTGTTTTGCACGAGAGTGATGTGCAGGGTTTTTACTTAGGGCAATGGCACTTGTGTTATCACACAAAATTTGAGTTTTAGTAAAACTCAAGCCATAGTCTGTGAGTGTGTGTTGCATCCACAACACTTGTGCACAACAACTTCCAGCTGCTACATATTCAGCTTCAGCAGTGGAAAGTGCAACAGAATGTTTCTTCTTGCATGACCAAGAAACTAATGAATCTCCTAAGAAATGACAAGTTCCGGATGTACTTTTCCTATCCATTCTACATCCACCAAAGTCAGCATCAGAAAAGCTTTTTAGAACAAAATCATTTCCAGAAGTATAAAATAATCCTAGATCCATGGTTCCCTTAAGGTAGCGGAAAATTATTTTTACTGCCTTTAAGTGAGATTCCTTAGGATTGGATTGATATCTTGCACATAAGCATACTGAAAACATTAAGTCTGGTCGACTAGCTGTTAAGTAAAGTAGACTTCCAATCATACCTCTAAAAGATGTTTGATTTACTGGTTTCCCAGCTTCATCAAGATCTAGAGAGTTTGAGGTACCAATAGGAGTACTTATACTCTTAGTGTTGTCATAACCATAATTTTTAATAAGATATTTAATATACTTATGTTGAGATATGTAGGTTCCTTCTGGTTTTTGAGAAATTTGAAAACCAAGGAAAAATGTTAACTCACCCATCATACTCATTTCAAACTCAGATTTCATTAGACTAGCAAAAGAGTCAGTCAAAGATTGCTGAGTTGAACCAAATATAATGTCATCAACATAAATTTGAACAATCAAAACATTTTTCTTATCTTTCTTTATAAATAGGGTTGGATCTGCATTTCCCTTAACATAGTTATTTTGAAGCAAAAATCCAGTAAGTCTATCATACCATGCTCGTGGGGCTTGTTTAAGGCCATACAAAGCTTTGGTAAGTCTAAAAACATGATCTGGATATTTTGTATCTTCAAAGCCAGGAGGTTGTTCAACAAAAACTTCCTCTTGAACATAACCGTTAAGAAAAGCACATTTCACATCCATTTGGAAAAGTTTGAAATTAAAGAATGCTGCAAAGGAAAGTAGAATGTGGATAGATTCAAGTCTAGCTACTGGAGCATAGGTTTCTTCATAGTCTATTCCTTCTTGCTGATTATAGCCTTTAGCAACAAGTCTAGCTTTATTTCTAACAATGACTCCATTTTCATCACATTTATTTGTGAAAACCCATTTTACTCCAATAACAGAAGTTTCCTTAGGTCTTTCAACCAAAGTCTAGACTTTATTCCTTTCGAATTCATTTAGTTCATCTTGCATTGCTTTGATCCAATCATCATCACCTAAAGCTTCATCAGTGCTTTTAGGTTCTAATTGGGAAAGAAATGCTAGATGTTCTACTTCATTTCTTAAGGAACTTCTAGTCCTTACAAGTTGATTTACATCGCCAATGATACTATCACTGGGATGATTCTTAAGAAACACCTGATTTGGGTTTTGTAAAACCTGTTCATCAACATAAGGTAGAAAATCTTCTGGGGTAAATGTTTCAAAAGTATCTTCTAGAACAATTTCCTTATCAGAAGGTTCTTCTATCAAAGGTTGACAATCAGTTTTTGAAAACACATCCGAAGATGTAGGTTGGGAGGTTTTAAAAACAAAAGGGTCTGATTCATCAAATTTTACATGTACTGTTTCCTCAACAGTACAAGTGTTTTTATTAAAAACTCTATAAGCCTTAGAGTTTGTGGAATAACCTAAGAAAATCACTTCATCAGACTTTGGTGCGAATTTATGTAAGTTATCTTTAGTATTCAAAATGAATACTTTGCAACCAAAAACCTTGAAGTAGGAAAGTCTTGGTTTTCTACCATTCCATAACTCATAAGGAGTTTTATTAAGAAAAGGTCTAATTAAAACTCGATTTATAGTATAACAAGCAGTACTTATAGCTTCAGCCCAGAAATGTCTAGCAATAGAATATTCACTCAACATGGTTCTAGTTATTTCTTGAAGAATTCTATTTCTTCTTTCAACTACACCATTCTGTTGAGGAGTTCTAGGTGCTGAAAAATTGTGAGTAATACCTTTCTTACTACAAAAAGTTTCAAAATCTGAATTTTGAAATTCTCCTCCATGATCACTATGAATAGTTTTCAATGGAAGGTTTTTCTCATTTTTAACTTGGGCTCTAAAACTTTTGAAATAAGAAAAAGCTTTAGATTTCCTTGCTAGAAAATAGACCCAAGTAAATCTAGTGTAATCATCAACTAGAACAAACACATAGTATTTGCCTCCAATGCTTCCAGTTTGTGTTGGACCAAAAAGATCCATGTGCACTAACTGTAATGCATCGGTTGTTGAGACTTCACCGATTGACTTAAAACTAGATTTATGTTGCTTGCCATATTGACAAGGATCACAAACTTTAGAAGAATCAAATCTAAGCTCCGGTAGATCCTTAACAAGTTTCTTCTTAGAGAGTTTACATAGGTTTCTAAGATTACAGTGTCCTAATCTTCTATGCCATAACCAAGAATGATCTTCCATTGCACTTAGGCAAGGTAAATCTTGGCTTCTTAGGTCTTCTAAGTTTAAGGTGTAAACATTCTCTTGCCTATTGGCTGAGAGAATAAATTCTTCCTTGGAATTGTGAACTAAGCATTTATCATTCCTAAAATTCACAAGGTAACCTTCATCACATAACTGACTTATTCTAATGAGGTTGTGCTTAAGACCTTTAACAAAAAGAACATTTGAAATCAAAGTTTTACCCAAAAGAACTATATTACCAATACCAACAATCTCTCCCTTAGCATTGTCTCCGAAAGTTACCTTTCCTCCTTTCGTTTTGATAATCTTTTCAAAAAAGCTTTTGTTACCAGTCATGTGCCGGGAACATCCACTATCCATGTACCAAATATTGTTGCTGGAACTTTCTTTATTTTCCTGAAATTAAGAACAAAGTTAGATTTTCGGAATCCAAACTTGTTTGGATCCGAGATTTCCAGACAATAAAATTTTAGGTATCCACATTTTTTTAGAAAAGTAAGCTTTATGAAAACCTAAGGATTGGGTTTTGTTTAAGGAACAATTTTTTTCCCAGTGACCACCACATTGACATTTAGTGCAAAATGGGGCACTTTGAGGAACAAAATAATTGTTACTAAAAACTGGTTTTGCATGGGTATAACCAAATCCGAATTTATTTCTTAAAGGTCGTATTTGAGAATACATCTTATCAAAATTTTCTTTACCATGGGTAAAGTTTGATAAACACTTCTTTAAGGAAAAAATTTCGGACTTGAGTTTTATAACCAAGTTTTTATCCTCAAAATCATTAGTTTTGGAACTAGAGTTAGACTCGAAAACATTTTTCTTAGAAATTACTTTTTCTAATTCTTTAGAAAGTTTATTCTTCTCAGAACTTACTTCCTCAAGATTTTTTGAAATACTTTCAAAATCAGCATTTTTCTTATCAAGATCTTTAGAAAGATCTGATATCTCTTTAGTAAGAATAGAATTCCTAGAATTTGCTTTATCAAGTTTCTTGTTGAGTTTGGAATTCTCAATCTCAAGAAGTTCAGCAAATCTAGAGACTTCTTCAAAAGTAGGTAAAGTATTTTCCTCATCAGAAGATGATTCTTCCTCAGAAGAGTTATAATACTTATTATCATTAGAATTTAGAGAAACATTGGTCAATGATTCAGCATTTCTCACCTTAGCCATAAGACAATGATTATCAATAGGTAATCTGGCTATAAGACCAAGATTCTTTTGTCCTGAAGATTCATATTCAGAAGATTCATCTGAAGAGTCACCACCACTGGCACTCCAGGTGTCATTAGCTTTCAAAACTTTCTTAGCTTTAGCTTTGTAATACTTCTTCCTGTTCTTTTCTGAATGTCTTTCCTTCCTTTCTTTCTTTTTGAGCATAGGACAATCTGGTCTAATATGTCCAGCTCTCTTACATTCATAACAAGTAACTTCTCCATCTTTCTTATCTTTCCTGTCCTTCTTCTTATACTTAGATTGAAAGTTTCTCTGTCCAGCTATCTTGTTCATCCTTCGAGCAAGATTGGCTAATTCATTTTCTGAAACTTCACTCTCACTAGATTCGGATTGGAAAATAACTTTCTTAGACTTGGATCTGGTTACTCTCTCAGGAGTCTTAGCTTTCATCTGATTTGAAGTTGTAGTAAAAGCAACAGTACCATTTCCATTCTTCTTCTTGATGTTGTCAGCATCTCTCTTCATTCTGGTCTCATGTTGTAGAAGAGTTCCAAATAATTCATCAAGAGTAATTTGAGTGACCTTCCTGTTCTCATCTATAGCTGTTCTCTTGGATTCCCATTCATTGGGCATAATGTCAATTATCTTGTCCACAAGAGCTTCATCATCTAAACCTTTTTCTCCCATAGATTGTAGACTGTTGACAATTGTCATAAATCTTTGTTGAACTTTACAGATAGGTTCTCCATATGGAAAATTGAAGCCATGATATTCAGCTCTAAGCATAGCTCTTCTAGTCTCAATCACTTTAGAAGTCCCAAAATGTGTAACCTCTAACTTCTTCCATATACAGTTAGCTGCTTCACAAGAAGAAATTTGGCTATATATATTTCTAGTCATTGAACATAATAAAGTATTGCGTACCTTATAGTTGAGTTGATATTCTTGCTTTTCCTGGTTAGTAAAGGTTCTGACTTCCTTGTCAGGAATTTTATAATCACCAGTAAGCATCACAAAGTTGTCTACTCCAGTATTGATAACAAAAGTCTTCATAAGATCTCTCCAGTACTCATAATCATTACCATCGAAGATTGGTGGTCTTGTAGGATTCAGATTGTCAATAGATCCAACATTAATTCCTGCCATACTAAAAGAAACTTTGCACACAAACTTGTTAGTAGCTTAGAATCGTAATAACAAGGTTCGGAATGGGAAAAGTTCGGAATGGATAAACCGGAATGACAAAGTTCGGAATAGAAAAGTGAGCAAGAAAAACTTGTATGTGAGTACAAGTATTTCAGTAACCTTGGCTCTGATACCAAATGTAAGAATGGTATAGAGTAAGAGGTTTCCAACCTCTGATACCAATTGTAGGATCGAAATATAATATGAGATGCTCAATATACAAGAGGGGGGGGGGGTGAATTGTATACTTTAAAAATTCCTTTGGAACCTTTAAAGTTAGTTATGAATAACTAGAGTTTCCTTAAGAAAAGGAAAGGGATAAGTTTAACAAAGTTAAACTAAGTAAATTCACAACACCTCTAACACCGAACTGAACTTGGAAAGAGATTCCAAAAGAAGGTTCCAGAAATATGATTCCGGAGATTGAAACTTAACAAAAGTTACAATATAAGATTCTACCTTAAAGCGTATAGAATCTAAACTAATCAGAGTAAGTAAGGAAGTATAAGAAAGTTATACTTTCCTTAAGATACAAATTGCAGTGGAATAAAGACAAGTAGTAAAACTACTAGTAACAAGATAATAGTCTTTTAACCCAAAGAGAAGGGTATCCAACAACCTTGGATAAAGGTCCCTTGATTTATACTTTCAAGCAAGTCTGTCTTACCCACACCAGGGTAAGCCCTCGATACGAAGATCGGTGTCTCTGTCTTGCTATCCCCGCAAGCCCTCAACTTCAAGGTAGTTGGCAACCTCTGTCTTTCTCAGCAAGAAAGCCCTCGATCTTTAAGGTAGTCGGCACCTCTGTCTTTCTCAGCAAGAAAGCCCTCGATCTTTAAGGTAGTCGGCACCTCTGCCTTCCTATCCCCGGAAGCCCTCGAATGTAATCACCAACATTCGGAGTCGCACGAAGCTTTGAGAGTTAAAAAGAGACTCTCTCTCTAGAAATCACTTCAACAGCATGTAGGGACAAAACTCAGTTGTTTTTCCAACAGCACTCAGCTCTTTCAAATGAGCTCCTATTTATAGGTAAGGTCGGCTCCTTCTCCAACGGTCATATTTTCCTTAAAGTTCGGAGGGACCTGTACACGTGTCACTTAGACAACGGTTAGTTTATAACAAAATGGAAGACATCGTTTTATAACAAAACAAGTGAAACAGAATGTATGACATCGTTTTAAACTCTAACATAAAGGTTCGGAATAGAAACTTCGGAGTGAAGGTTCGGAGTGAGTAAATTCAGAGTGTATAAAACAATGATAATCAGATTCTGTTTAATAGGTGAATTCGGAATGAGAATTCAGAATAGGAATTCGGAATAGGAATTCGTCATCAGAAATCGTAATGAGAATTCGTCATCAGAATTCGCAATGAGAATTCGGAATGAGATTTCTTCATTAGAATTCGTAATGAGAATTCTTCATTGGAATTCGTAATGAGAATTCTTCATTGGAATTCGTAATGAGAATTCTTCATTGGAATTCGTAGTGCGAATTCGGAATGGGATTTCTTCATTAGAATTCGTAATGAGAATTCTTCTTTAGAATTCGTATCCTGAATCTGGAATAGAACTTAGTCAGAGTTCATATCCGGAATTCGGAATGAAACTTCCTTATAGTTCTTGTCCAGAACCGAATCCTAAAACAGAATGCTTTTATATCAAAGTTTTAATGACTCCGAGAAAACGAATCTGAATCTCACACTTAAGAAAAATATGAAAAATATGATAAGGATAATTTTCCTTATAAAAGCGATTTTCCTTAAGAAAGCAATTTTCCTTATAAAAGCAATTTTCCATAAGAAAGCATTTTTCCTTACAAAAGCGATTTTCCTTAAGAAAGCATTTTTCCTTATAAAAGCGATTTTCCTTAAAGATAAGGTGTTTGTGATTTTCAAAACAAGAAGGAATGGAAAATTCATAAGGAAAACCTTATTGACTCAACACTACCATCGGGATAAGCCTATGAATGCATGTGAAAGCCTAGCCGAAAAACCATGCAAAGGTAGAGTGCTGATTTCACGATGAAGATGCTCGGGAGGAGCAATTCCACGTAGTTAGTCTGGGTTGTATGTACTGTTTGAAGCCTATAGGCAATGAATTCCTCTAAGGCCTACGGGATATGTAATAATTACACATACATGCCTTTTAAGGGTTCCACCTCACCCCTTGAAAGGTATATTATCAAAAATCAATAAAAAATGAAGGCCTTAGGGCCATTGGAGGTGGAGTCTAAAACACATTGAATTTTTTTGAGGGAAAAATCCTTTTAATTATTTTTGAGTATAACTTCCTAATTAAAGTGATGAGTTTTTTATAAATAAATCCATATATAAATATTTTTATTTTTTTCCAAAAAATTAATATCAATTGAAAAATATTTAATTCAAAATAATATTTATCTAATTAATACCATTTATGATTAAATAAACCAACCCTTTAGTACTTATATCATTGCATTATTGTTTTCCATTTTAGTACGAATTTTTTTATTTTTCATTTATAGAAATCATTACAGACCTTTATTTTTTTAAAAAATATATTTTATTGAATAATAAATATGTAATTTAATAATGTAGAAGTAAGGAACTGATCTATAACACACCCCACTCACAAAAAATACCAACCAAAGGATAAGAGGCTCTCTGAGCCAATGATACTCATAATGATGACGCCCAATGAAAAATTTAAAGAAGAATAATTCCATACCTGATTGAAGACTCTCTTCACAATCAATTTCTTAGTAGTCATGTCATATCCTCCATTATCTCAAATCCATTTATGAGGTGAACAAACAATGTTAGCATAAATTACCTCTAAACCACATCAACGATCCCAACATTGGGTTCTAACTTTGATTCAAATAAAGGGTTCAATATCCCAGATATAATACTAAAAAAATTAGTAATAATAATTATTAATAATAATGACCATCAACATCATTTCAATGAAATCATCTGGCCCTTAAATAATCAAGGTCTTATCACAACTAATATCTACCACCAATTATAATAACATCATTCATTCATTCCCATTTTAATTCATTTGTAACCAAAATAATATTGTTTTAAAATGCATCAAATCAATTTACATTAGCATATAGCTATTATAATGTTAAAATAATAACCATTCTATCATCTCATGAAATATATTATCAAATTGTTGGAAAACGTAAATAAATATTATCTAGAAAAAAATCAACTAGTAGATAGGATGTATGAGAGAGAGAGACTATCAAAAAATACATTAATGGATATCCACCATAACATTCCGCCACATTAATCCAACCACAAATCCATACCATATATATCTATGAAAGGTATACCTTTCCAAATAACATCATACCAAATCCTATCAAGGGTATCAATCGATATTTCATAATACTTGGCTTCAAAAATAATAATCTTAGGATAATAAATCAACAATTAAAAACCAATCTTGGAGATTTAGGAAAACAATCCACAAACATGGAATATTCCTTTCAAATTCTTGATTAATTTTCAAACAACTTTAACACCATATATATTTCACCACATCAATTCATTAATTATCACATATCATGACTTTTATTTAATTAATAATTACATAACAAATCATGTAGATAATTTCAAATAATGTGCAATACAATCAGGATTTTTTAATCCATTATATAACTATTAAACTTATCACGATCAATATAAAATAAAAACAATAAAGATTTCACATAATTCAGATTACTTGTATAAAAAGTATCATTGAAATTTTTTAATTATTCTATTTAAAATAATTTTTTTAGACATGTCACTTTATCTTTTGATCTAAATCATGTTTCATTCCATTACTATTTTAAACACAACATATTATAGGTATGATTCACCATATTTAGTTCATTCCATGTGACAAGAATTAAAAACTAAACAAATATCATTAATTAAATAAAATCATAATTTAGTCAATAGTTTATAACTAAATATTTAAGAAAATATTTCTATATAACTTTCTTGTAATACTTGCTTATTTATACATGGAAACATATAATAATTTACTTGTAAAATAATTATTCCAAATTCTAACATGAATGAAGGTTTACTAGTCAACATAAATCAATCCTTTCTCTATAAATATTAAAAAATAATATAAAATATAGACTTTTTTTTCAAATAATAATATAATTATAGGATACAAAAACATAAATCTAAAATAAAACTTTTTATTTCTCAAATTCACTTAGTAATTTACATGAATACATTTTAAGGAATAAATTTATAATGGCTTTTTTAAGATGAATGTTTTAAAAGCAGGAAATAATTCATTAGTTTTTAATGTAACATAATTTTCAAGTGGGAATCAGATCAATATATTTTAGAAATAAATTAACACACAAAGAATACTATAAAAAATTAAACTCAAATGAAACCAATGATAATGATTATTGAATCCTTATAAATTTTCTACCCATAAATCAGAACATTCCATCCTAAACATACTCAATTAGCTGTCATGGTCCCTGTGTTATATCATATAAGGCCACGATACCTAGATCATATTCAAACTATATGATTTCAAGGTTCTATAATAGTATACAATTCTCACTAAATAGATATATAACAACTAGTTCCCTGATTTCTTTATTGGATAGGATAAATGATTATGTTTACCTACCAATAACATGAATGACTAGCCTATTGATAACTCCAAAATCTATCCTCTATCTAAAAAAAAATTGACACCACTTTTCATGACCTTCCCCCACTAAAACCCCTTTTTGGCCAACATAGGAGACATGAGTTATAGCTGAGGCCCGAATCCAATAATCCTAAGGTTGAAAAAGACCACTAAAGGAATTTGTTACTATAATGGTAGGAGTTAACCATAAAATTCATACATAAGAGAAAAGTAACATCAATAAACACCCAGTTATTCCCATAATATGTAATCATTACCACAACCCAGTGTCACCTACATGTAATACATCATTAAAGTAAAATGAACGCATAACTAAAAAAAAATATCTCATCCTTCGAGTCTATCCAAGACAACCATACAAGAACTCAAATATCTCTCCAACTATACTATAACCTCATATCAAACTATGGTGGGGTGATCAATTATAGGTACTCAATTAGATCATATTTCCATGAAATTTTATATCTATAAGAAATATATTGTCAGGATATGCATCCATGAAAAGCATCTAAGAAAGAAAAGGGCGTGGAAAGTGCTTTTAAGTTTAGTATTACACACATACTATTCATATTTAATAAAATTACCTTTATATATCTCATCACATAATACCAATGAATTATCATAATTGAAACAAATAAATCTGCACATCCACGAATTTATAATAATCAATGAGGTAGTTTAAAATGCAACATCAATAGTGAATAATCATGTTAATTTCTACCATATTACCATAATCTTGAGATTATTCATACAATTAGACAAGCTTAGATATCAAAATGAATCAATCATCCTATCATCATATCCCTGTACCCCATTAAACTACATCATTATATCCGTACACCCTATATAGACACATCACTATATCCCAAAATCCCATGCATCCACATCATCGCATCCCCATATCCCATGTATATATATCACCACATCCATGCACCCTATACATCAAAATCATCACATACATGTATCCCATTAAACTACATCACCACATCCTTACATTACATGAAACCACATCACCAAATATAGGTATCCCATGGAACCACATCACTACATCACTACATCACATTATTCTTAATCATCTACAACTTATTGTAGAACCCTGATCTATTGTAGCTCAATACATGAAATAAACCTTAAATCCTTCACATTCAGAGGGTGTGTGCACATGTTAAATTTAACACATTATGAGCCACAATTAAAATAAAATTTGATAAAATCTATCTATTTCATCTTTCATATGTTAATATATGTTATTAAAACCATGATCCATTATAAAATAAGCATAAAAACATGGAGAATAAATAGGGTAAGAAAATAGCCGCAAAATCAATTAACTATGTAAAACAACCACATAAATTTAGAATAAAAATAAATAAATAATCAAACAAGAAAAAATTTGTATATCGGGAAAAAATAAGAATAATTCAACATGAAACCATTCATATATTAATATTAGATGAGAACATATAATTAAATAATATTTTTAGAACAATTCATAATAATTGTGATAGAATAAGTGACATAGCTAATGAATCAATAATGTATAACATAATTATTGAGTTTGAAATCATAACTATATGTTTCTATGAAACCTCATGAATAATATATCCCATGTTAAGTTCATAGATTGTCTATTATTTATAAGTTACTTTATTTTGATTAAATCTCCATCCATTTCAACTAAAGGATTTATAATAGGTCATATTAATTATTAACATCCATTATTTATCCCATTCACTACTTATTTAAAACATCTAGATAATTTGACTAAGATTCTATGACAAAAAATAATATTAATATTCTCTAACAAAAGATAAAATTATTTATTCTATTGTGTTCAATACACCTAAACTTGTTTCACATTATCTACATCACCTCAGAATACTACCAGGGTGTGACTATGATCATCCAAAATTCTGAAAATAAATAAGAAAAGGGAGAATATGATATATCATTAAAAATAAAAGAAATGTGATCATCGTGTCTCATATTTATAATATGAACCTAATATCTAAATTAATTAAAATAAATAATTTTTTTCAATTATATTCATGAGTGTATTATTCAAATTTTGTGATGCATGATAAATTAAGTTGGTTAATTTACTGACTAGTTTGGTTTGTTTAATTATAATAAGAATTTTTATATTTAAATTGATAAATATACAATAAATATATGTGAGGAACTTATTGAGACTTACCATGTGAAGTGGGATATATTCTCAGAATGCATATGGGAAGGTGAATATGTCCATCTAAACTTTAATTTTTTATTTTATATTGAATATGATTAATTATTTGATGTTGAATTCAATTTATACCATTATTATGTATTACATTTGCATATATCAATTACCATAATTGTGATGAAAATTATACATGAAATATGAATTAAGGAAACAAATTGCAACTCTTTATAAATTTATAATGAGAAGTGATATGCCATAAAATATCAGGATATTAGTATTTACACATGCATTTCTTCATATAAATTTATGAATATTTAAAAATATATGTTAAAAATATATGGTGTGGTGTTAAAAAATTATTTTTTATGGTTTTTACATGGTGATGATTATGATATATTAGAATATATATATATATATATATGTGAATTCATTTTTCTATGTAGTTGATAAATTAACTTATCACATGCCACTACATTATGCCAGGAAGGCGTTGATGAAATAATAAATGTAAGGAAGAATTAGAAAAATAAAATATTGAAATATTAAACTAAAATTCCAATTTTAGTAGTGTAAGGTATCTCAAGAATGAATATAAATAAGGAATATTTTTTAATTAATAGTAAATAAATTCAATTCATGTTTATAGTTGAGTAATATTAATGTTAACTTGTGTGAGGGGATTATAAGTGTAGGTTGTGTCATAGAATCTTAGTTTAATGAACTAGATGATTAAAATAGTTATTGAATTGAATAAATAATGGAATATAATAATTAATATAACCTCATAGAAATTACATAGTAGAGGATATTTGAGAATTTAATGAAATAGAGTAACATATACATACTAGATAATATCAGAACAGAACATGGGGTATGGAATGAAAAATGTTTTTTAGAACCATATAATATAGATATAATATTAAATAAATTTGGTTATGAATTGTTTCTTCACTGGATGTCACACTACCTTTACATATATCAATTTTTATTGTGATGATATATTTTTATAATTAAATAAAGTTGTTTAATATTGATGATTGAAAGCTAGTTTTTGGATTGTTCTTATGTGTTCCCTTTATATTAAGGGTTTCTTTTATGATTATTTATCCATAGAAAAATAATTTTAAGAAGTTTAATATTCTATGTTAAAATCTATTCATTTAATATTAATTCATGCTATTAGAAAACCAGAAATCATGTTAGAAGTTGAAAATGTTTTATTGAAAAAGGGAATGTTTGTATGTGTTTATGAATGAAGAATCATATATAAAAGATTATATTCCATGAAAACTCTTCTATTTTTTTTTCTATGCATATATTTATAAGTTATTTTTCAATTAAACCTATTTTGGAAGTAAATGTTTAAGAAACACTATTAAAATTCATTAATTTTTAATGAAATGTTATTTCATGTGATAAGATGAACTATTAATTTATAAAATATTACAAGTGAATGAAAGTTATAAGCATGGGTTCATTTAGGTAAAATTTTGAATAATTAATAAAAATAATGTGTAATATAATGAAATGTTGTGAATCATTCCCATAACATATATAATGTTTAAAAATGGATAATTTTTTTGGGTTTTAATATAAATATAACATGCCATGAAAAAAATATCTATGGTAGAAAACATGTTAAAATTTGTTTAGTGTTATTATTATAAAAGAATGCTAATTTACGTAACATATTGATTATTTATATTCCATGCTAAGTGTTAAATGTTTCAGAATTTATAACATGATTTTAATTCATTGAATTATGGTAATTTTCATGATTTTAATTTTTTATTTGATTTATTATGCTATTTTTGATTAAATGTGAAGCATGAAAATTGAACTAGTGAAAAATAAGTGGAAAATGAAAATCATGATAAATTTAAATGAATAAATTGATTTAGTGAGAGATATATATTGTTAATGGTGTTTGATACTTATGAAATCATTGAAAAATTAATATTAAATTCTCTCTAATTGTTTTTATAAATATGTAAGATCGATTTTTTTGTTGTTGATTTATTATCCTGAGATTATACTTTGTGGAACTGTGAATCTTTGAATGATTTTGATATCCTTGGGAGGACCTGGTGTGATGTTATTTTTAAATATAGGGTTTCCCTAGATATACCTAGGGATAAAGTCATTTTTGTCTTGAGGGGAGAAAATTTATAGTGGTTATTGATTAATATAAATTTGGATAGCCATTATCTCTCTTACTTTCTATCAAATAGTAAATTGTTTTCCAAATTATATTTATTTATTTGACAACCATTTATTGATATATTGTATAACATGATTGAATTATAATTGATAAAGTTTATTTGATTTTTATTTTTTTCTTTAAGAAATTGACGACTTGGTATGATGATTTATAAAACTAGCTTTTATCATATTCTAATAAATTAAAAACTTAAATTGAGAGAATGATGTTACTAAAATACATTATGGTGATTAGAAGTGGTTGTTCAATGAATGTTTAAAGAAATAATTATTTTATGTAATCAATGTTGTGGATTATTGGTATTCATTACTATTAGTGTCAACATTATGATATCATACCCTTGTATCAATTCTAAATTTGAAACCCAAATTAGAATGATTAGAGTGATTTATGATATATGCGCCAACCTTGTTGATTGATTCGAAAATAACATGAGGATGATGTATTCCATGAAAAAGATACTGGGATAAGGATGTGGAAGAATGTATTAAACCAGATATGAAATTTTGATTATTTATGGTATTATTTTCAGGGATAGCTTAGGCTCGGTTAGTACCATAGTCTTTGGTGGGTATTATTTTACAATGAGGTCTGTTAGAGGTTTATTCCATCACTCCCTTCTAATCAGTCTCCAAAATAGTTTTGGAAGGAAATTTAAATGTTTTTTTTCTAAAATATAGGTGTTTGATGATTACTATGAATTCATATAAAAATTTTCCTTTACCAAAATATTGATTTGTAATCCACCGATTTATAATTTAAAAAATAGTTATTAATTTCAATAATTTTACCATTTAATGAAAATAATTATATTCAAAATATATTTTTAAAAATTTAATAAACTTCTTCAATATTATATAATTAAGAAATTTATGAATATTTAGGGTCAAATTACACATATTCTGATAATCATTTTTATCTTCTGCAATAGGTCCAAAATATTTATGGTTGAGAAAAATTATTGAAGATCAACTAATTTTTTAAAAAGTGTTATATTTAAAAAAACATCTACTCTGACATATTGGTCCAAATAAATATCAAACATGGAAATAAATAATTTTGATAATAGTTATAAATGATAAAGAATGAATAATGTAATTAATTATGGATTATTTTAAACAAATAATCCCATAAAAATAAAATAAGATAATACTCTAAAAATAAACCTAATAAAAATTATAGTCTTTTGTATAAGATAATCAGAATCATTACATAAAATATTTTTTGAGTAAAAATTTGATAAGTAATAAATTAAAAAATTATATGTAATATTTTTTAATATTTAAGAAATTATTTTTATTTTTTTGGTTCTCATATTAATGTGTAATATATTATTTTTATTTATAATTTTGAAAATAAAATTTTATAAAATAAATTAAAATAATATTATATCAAAATAAAACTTCCTAATCGACAAAAACTAATAAAAAACATATCGGGTATTTCATGAAATTCATGAAATGATAATGGAAGGGTTTTAGAAAACCAGAACCTTTATATCAGATACCTCTCAAATAATTCTCATCCCCGAGAATCATACACAAATAATAATATCCTTAAACTTAATATCTAGTGGAAGTTACCTACCAATTTAGATGATACCTATTTATGGAAGCAAAAAAAAATCATTCTATAAAAGAATTTTTCAATGATTACACATTTAAATAAACCATAAAATATAAATTTTTTAAAATATTTCTTCACATCTAGAAAATTATTCCTTTAAAACATTTTATAGTTTATCCAGTAAATTCATTTGAGGAAAAAATTTTATTCTTTAATAGAAATCCATACAATTACCTTTATTTTAAATCATAATATTATATTTGGTTAAAAAATATATTAATTCAATATATTATTCAATTGGTTTTAAACCATTGATGATTAAAATCAACAATTTTTTTTAAAACTATAAATACATGGATTACAACTTACCATTTGGAAATAGAAAATTAGTATTAACATTCATAGTAACCATCACATACCTTTTTTTGAAGAAAAATTTAAATTTTCTTCCAATTTTTTTTATGTTTTATAAATAGGGATTATACGAATAATTCTACGACACACATCACTTTGAAATAATATATTTCGAAGAAAAAGTGACTCACAAAGCCTAAGAAATACTTAACTATGATTCTCTATAAAAGGATCAAAATTTCATAACATGATTATTACTGTCTCCTCCTCAATAGAGAAACTATTTCATGTCATCCATCATCCCCAATCCACTCTTGAAGAAATTAATAAGGGTTGGAAATATAATATAAATAATATAAATCAATCTAATTTGTGTTTACAATTTTGAGTCACTAAAATGGAAAGATATATTAATATTTACATGAATAGTAATGATTATAAATGATCTAAAACATGGATTCCATTAAATAATTAATGCTTTAAACAAATCATGTGTTAACTACTATTGATCACAATCATCATTTTATTGAACCTCATTATTTTATTTATAATTTTTAATTCTTTGGAATTTTCTATAAGAAGTTTTAGAAAGAATAATACAAATTTATCAATGTATTAAAATAGAAATAAAAATAAAATAATAATGATCAAGTATAAATCCATCCTCTCATTAGATATATTAAATAATGTTTTAGAACAAAAAATATTGTTTAGAAAAATATTAACAAGAACCTATCAAGTAAGAGTGATTGGGGCTATCGAAACGTCATCAATGACTAACAACCATAACCTTTATCCACCCCAAGACATATACACTTCATAACCATATATATCTAGGCCAAAAGTGTCTTTTTACATAACATCATACTCTTCCCTCTCATGGATTTCAAAAACATTCCAAAATTACTGGTTCTAAAAAATATAATATCAGGATGACTAATCAAAAACTATGAAACCAATTTCAGATATTTATGAAAATAATTCATAAATATGGATTATTTATTTTTTAATTGTTTCGTAATTATCATACACCTTTAACAACATTCATATTTCACCAAAAAAATTAATTCATTCAAATTTATCATGATTTTCATTCTCTAATTAATTTACACATGTTACCTTTTCACTTTACACTTAATTAAACACAACATAATAAATCATGTAGAAAATTTAAATCATGAAAAATATGATCATTCAGTGAATTTAAATAATGTTGTATGTTTTGAAACTTTCTATAATTAATAAATAATAACAAAAATAATTTTTTTTATATAACATAACATGATTTCATAAAAATAAAATTTAAAAAATTTAAGTATGTTATCCACCATAAAATTTTTACGCATGTCACATTATCTTATAATTAAAACCTTGTACCATATCTCTTTTTGAACATAATATATATATTGGGCATGCTTCATAACATTTCATTATTTTTTCATTATCCATATTAAGAATTTAATATTTCATCTACATTAACCCATGCTTATAACTTTTGTTTCACTTCCAAAATTTTCCAAATTATTTTTTTATCTTATCACATGAAATAAAATTTCATTTTATAGAATTAGAAAATTTTATGCATGATGCTAAGTAAATTATTTGCATAATTTATTAACTTAATAAATAACTTTAAAAGGTATGCTTAGATAATTTTTTTTTCATATTAGTTTTCCTGTAAAAACATCTTTTAGAAATGAATCATTATTAAAAAAATTCATATAAACATTTACATTATAAAAATAAAACTTCCAGTTTCTAACATTCTTTTCAGTTTATTAATCACATGAGTTAATATTCCAAGTATAAATTTTAACATAGAATATAAAAATTATAGATATAATTTTCCTAATATAAAATCATATCACCATAAAAAACATAAATATTAAACCACACATATAATTTATAACATTATCTTAGAATTTTATTTATTAGAATTCATCTATTTTTTACACAAAAATTTATCATGGATGTTTTAAGAAAACATGTTTTACTAGCATGAATCTATTTATTATCCTTGTATGTAATATAATTTTTAATGTTTCATCACATAATTATATATTAGGAATAAAATAACCAAGAAATGATAATAAAAAATCAAATGGAATTTAATTATAGCCTAAAAAAGATGCATGTATCCGTCTTATATTTTATACTATATAATCAGTGCATTTTTTACCTAAACATGTTCTGTTTGCTATTGTAGTTGGGGTTTGGCTTAGTGGTAAGCACCCCGTAATAATACATGAAAAATGGGGGTTCAAAACCCATTGGGCACAGGGTACTGTAGCAGTAGTGCAGCGGTACTGTATCAGTGGAGGTACTGTTGATCGGTGGGTACTGTAGTGGCAGCAGGGCACTGTAGCGGCGACGGTACTGTGCGGGTACTATAGCAGCTTGGTTACTATTCATAGAATGAGATTTGGGCCAAAAATTTGGGCCTACGGGCTATGTAATGGGCTATAAGCCCACTGGGCTTTCGGGCTATGTAATGGGTCTCCCTCTACCCATTAAAAGAGGTATTTGCTTTCCTTTCTTAATAAAAATGAGGCTTCAACCCCAACATTTAAAAAAAATGTTCTGTTTTCCATCATTGTCCTTATTTCAAATAAAATGAGGACAAAAAATTTTGATCTTAATTGGTCTCTATGAAATTAATGTTATAGAATAGTACACAAGGGGCCTTAAATATCAAAGTACTATCTAGTCCCCTGCCTTCATTACTGGTTATGTTAAAATAAATTGTTTCCCTACAAAAACCATACCAGGATCACTTATTAAAAACATTAAACTCTATTCTAAATCTTAACCAAAATCATTGATACCACTTTTTTATGACTCACCCACACTGAAAGCCCTCTTGGGTCAGCATAAGAGACATGAGTGACCCCCAACGCCCAAATCTAATACTAAGTGTACCTGTAACAAATTGGTGGAATTACCCTTTTAATTCCTAGAAGAAAATAGTAAAACCACAAAATAACACCCAATAATATTGGAATAAGATATATTTATTCCCACAACCCATTTTCATTTACATGTCATACATCAATATAGTAAAAAATTCATGTATAAAGGACACCAAAGCTCTAAATCATCATATGTATCCATCTAAGACAATAGAAAAATATTTCTAATATATTCTATACTATCCTGTAAAATAATTTGAAACCGAGTGAGCGACAAGAACTTGGGAGTATACATAAATTTTATCTTTCTATTATATTCTATATAAATAAGAAATATATTTCTAAGATAGAAATGTGTGAAAACATATTAACATAACAAGGGTATATGAAAAATATGATAAGAAAAGAAACAATAACATACTATTCTATCATACCAGAATCACATAAAAATATATTATCATATTATACCAAAAAACTTATCACAATTAAGAACAAGAAATCCATATTTATAAGGATTTATAATAATAAAAAGTGTCTATAATATTATATAAATAATATATTATAAACATTCCATATCACAATTACTACCATAATATAATAATAATAAAATTATTATATTCATTCCATGCTCTCAAACCACACCAATCATCCCGTCATCCCATCCCTGCACCACATCATCACATCCCTACACCAAATGCAGTCACATTATCACACCCTTATATCCCATAGAGCTACATCATCACATCCCAATACCATGTGCAACCTAATCATTACTTCCATACTTCCCATGTATCCCCATCAAAACATTACTTCACGCCATTTATCCATATCGTTATATCATTATAATATGTGTAGCCTCATTATCTATAAACTTGTTCTAAACCTTTATCCATTATATCCCAATACAAAATATAACCCTTCAATATATTATAACTATAGAATATGTGTACATGTTAAATTTTATCTATGACAACCCAAAAAAAATTCACATTCTATAACCTTAATCCATTATTACCCACTTATGTAAATATAAGTCACTTAAAACTATGATCTATTACTTCCCAATATATATAATAAATAAAATAAGAAAAGTGGTAAACGGATAGTCACACAAGAAATTAATCAAGTTAAAAAACACATATATTTAAGTGATTAAACAATAAGAAATAATCATACAAGAAACCCACCATAAAATGGTAACACATAAGAAAAATATAACAAAAAAATATTTATACATCGATAGTAAAAAGCCACATGTAATTAAATAAATGTATCAACACAATACATAATGAGAGAAGTAAAATTTGTGAAAAAACGAGTGAAAAACAATTGATAACTAAATTTATTAAGTGAAAAATCTCTATTAGATTTCACTACACAACCTTTTCCATTCCACACCCCATGCTCAATTTGTATTTTATCTTGTATTTATATGTTACTCCATTTAAAAAAAAATCTAGTCTCTTTTACTAAATAATTTATATGAGTGTATATTCATTATTATATTCCATTATTTATTTTATTAAATAATTCTTTTAATCATCCAGTTCATTAAAAAAATCATCTAGGACACAACCTAAGCATAAATTCACCTCGTAAGGTTAACATTAATATCACTCAACTAAAAACATAAACTGATTCGATTTACTATT
The DNA here is from genome assembly GCA_963277665.1 of Viscum album. Classification (NCBI taxonomy): domain Eukaryota; kingdom Viridiplantae; phylum Streptophyta; class Magnoliopsida; order Santalales; family Viscaceae; genus Viscum; species Viscum album. The sequence goes on from OY728119.1 coordinate 1,516,297,875, forward strand.
AATTCTATAATATTCCATATTTATATTAATTCATTAAATACCTTCTGTTTATTAAATTGGAATTCCAGTTTAATATGTCAATCCTTTCTTCATCTAGATTCCTTCTAACATTTATTACCACATCACAACCTTCTAAACATGATTTAGTAGAACATGCTTAGTTAATTTAGAATCTGAATGAAAACATATATTCATTTAAATATATATTCAAAAATATCATAAATATAACCATGTAACAATAATAATAAAACATCATTTAACATATCACCTACATGTTAAATATATTTGTATAAATATTCATCATTTAATAAGCAACAAAGTAGTATGATATTATACGACCATTTTCTTTCAATTCAAGATTTATGTAGAGTAAATATTCTTTTCATTGTTTCCCATTGCATGTATTTTGTTTTGTGAAATTATGGAAATTGATATATGAATAGGTAATAATGAAAAATGGAATTAATTCAATTCATCCTCAAATTTCCAGTCATTTTCAACATTAAAAAGAAAAATAATATTTTTAATGGGCATAGTCACTATCACATATCCATTCCTAGAATATCCCTAACTTTATGTGGGATGTCAAAATATGTGTAGAACATATATTTATTATATACATAACATTTTCATTATAAAATTTGATATTTTGATTAACTGATACTACCTTTCAAGATTCACTACTTTCTATCCTTATTTCCCATAGAATCACATAGTCAATAATAAAAAATCAAATCCACCAAATCAATTAAAAAATATAGTATTATTGAAACATACATTATGAAGTAAAATTCAATACCCCTTCCCCCAAACCAAAAAAGGGCCCCATAGAAGTGTATAATAATTTAACATGGATGATAAACTAAAACCCTTCCCCCAGACCATACAAGGGTATGTGAGGAGAGTAATATAGTAACTGTATAAGTTACACAAAACCCATCCCCATGGACCATGTCATCTCCATTGAGCCTTATATTATTGTAAAACAAAATCATCTCTTTAAGGTTAAGGAAATAAAGGTTGAGAAATCATTGAACCATTTAAGTAATACTGATATAAAAAAATATTGGTGTGTTTCAATTGAGTGAACGATGAAATTTTTCAATAATAATTATAAAGAAATTTGAAGAAAAATATAATAATGATGATTTCAGTCATTTGGTACTAAGGGATTATAATCAAATGTTCATGATTTAACAAGACTGAGATATGTTCACATCATATCATGCATATACATTTTCAAAATATATAGAAATTATAAATACACTACATTATGGTAAAAATCATTCCAATTCATTTTTATATTCCTACACTTGTTATAGGATATCTTAAATAATATCTAAACAACCATATATAACAATCCACCTAAAACATCCAATCTAATAATTTTAAATAAATCCACTAAGAAATTTCTACAAACCTGTATCCAAAACCAAGGTTGAATATGTACACATAATTAGTCTTCCGTTGTGTAATAATTAATATAGAATTAAATATCTTATAATAATAATAATAATAATAATAAATGTAGTAAAAACATTATATATAGTCATGTATTCAAAATCCATAACCACCCTAGAGTAATCATGTTAAAAATAAACTAGTGAACTATCCTTTCCTATAGTCTCATCAGATACTATAAATGATTCTATTTCATTACAAATTTCTATGTATTATTTTCAATATATAATTTTGATCATCATGTTCCATTTCTAATCTAACAATAAAAATACATCACAAGGCAACAAAGTGTGTATAACATAACATACATTGTAATAATATAATAGGTACTATGTAGATAAACTCTCAAAATTTAGTATCCATATATCTAATAGCTAATGTCTTGTGACCCACCCACTACATCAATCTTACCATATATGCATCCAATGTATATTCAAACCACAATATAAACAATATAAACCACTCTATGGGGTGAGAATGATATAATAGTTTGACCATTCAGTGTCTTGGTACATCCATCGAAATAATAGGTAACACCATAGAAATTCTATATCTGGCGGTGGATACATATATAATTTTTCCCTAGAATTCATTTAATGATTCCCTGATATGGTTTTCCACATAACCTCACACACACCTCCCCATATTCTAATTGATGTCCACTAGTAGCGATGTCCTAGGGTGTGTCTCTAGGAAGACAATTACCTCATTCATCAAAGTGTAACATAATGATAAATAAAAATATAATAAGTGTAACAGAATAATAGATAATCAATATTGTAATAATAATCATAAAATAGTGAATATAAATAAATATGTGGATGGTGAATAATAATAAGATACAAAATGATTATGTTTATAATTTCATAAAGATCTAAAAAAATATAGTACATGAGATACATGGGAAACATGCATATGCGACATGCTTTAAAAATACCAATAAGTCCAAATGCTTCTAAAACTAGATTCATGAGCATAGAACAAGTTTTTTTTCTCCCGTACACCATCCTAGAACTAAAAATCAAGCATCAAAAGCTGGACTCTTCCCTTCAACTATACCTAAAAACACAAAGTCTAATTTGGTACCTAGGATGGCCGAAGTAGGGTGTGAGATATAATAAGTGGGACACCACCAAAAAATTTTATACTAATCTAGTCTATGAATATAAAATGAGGAGTTTTCTGATAATCATATAATGAAATAAAAAATAAATAAATACCTCAGTCTGAGAACCTCATGGGATACCCAACCGATTATACTTGATTCAAAATAATCCATCCGTCTATGACACAAGGTGAACCTGTACAAGTTAGATATAGAATATTATGGGATGTTATAATGAAAGTATAAAAGGTAGACCATGATAAAGCATGTGATTTGGCTTGGAGGACACATTCCTAAAATTTCAGCTACACATTCTTATTCATTAATTTAAATTACATATTTAGAATTTAAAAAGAGGTACCATGATCCCTTCTAGGGTGATCTATAAGGAATATGATGTATTGATCCGGAGAAAATGTAAATCCCCAATACCATAAGAGTCCAACCATAGTGATCTATTAATGGAATCCCAAGTATCACTCTTGACATGACGTGTAATAATCCCTCTGATCTTGTCCATGGTATCTCACACAGGGGACCAAATATTATTAGTGACCTGGTATTACCATCTAGCCATTGATCCCATCCATGGTTTCTTCCATAGGGAATCAGTATCACTCACATGGTGGTAAGGCAAATGAACAGTGAGCTTATCCAAGTCATACCAAGTATAAGTCTCAGCGTATATAAAATACATAACAAAAACTAAATATAAGGCTTGAAAAACCCATCTAAATAATCCCACAAGGATCCAAGTATCACTCTAATCTTAGGAATGAGGTAATTTCTTAGTTATCACAACTCAAACCATTTAGAAATTAATTTCACAACATTTAATTCAAGCTATTCAGCAAGGGAATAATTCCTAGGGCCTAACTAATGTCCAAATATCTTATTAATTTTTTTAAAATCATGATATATTTATCACATGGAAGACCCCTCAAAAGGGTTTTCATATAATGTAATGAAAAATGATCAATGATCCTCGAAGGAAGGAACACCCATGTGGGTGGCTCAAGTCAAGGAAATCAAGACATGGTGGTGATTCAACACTATATCGGATTATCATAACCATAAAAAACCATTAAATTTAATTTACTAAGAATTTTAGATGTGTCACTAGAGACTTTAGACGCATGAAAAAATGATGCATAATATAAATTCAATGAATCATAAGGGAAATAGGTTAGAACACTTACCTTAGGTTTGTATATGACCTCTCATTTTTTGTTGACATTTCAATCAATATAGAATTAGGGGAAATAGAAATGCAGAAAAAAACCGTAAAAAAAGAGTAAATCATCTTGCACCAAAATAGTGAAAGTTACCGTAAGAAAAACTAGTAATTGAAGGAGGGAGAATAGAGTGCTTACCAAGGTGATTCCAATGCACCCAATGAAATAGAAATGTATCTTGGATGTAGGGGAAGAGGGATCCATAGCTTAGGCATGAATGAGGTCCTAGCTTGTCTTTTATCCTCTAAAATAAGTTATGATATCTCTGTCAAATTATCCCCTGGCCTCTTCTAAAAAAATATTCTGGGGATTTACATGGAGTCTAAAGATTACACTACGTGTAATTATCAATCTTCTTCCTCCCTAGGAAAACCCAACTCATTATGTGTAGGGGGCCGGTCCAATCCATTACACATCATGCATCTAATACACACCATGTATTCTAATTACATTATATTTAGTATACAAAATGTATTTGGCATGAATCCTTACTCCATCCCATATTCTACCCCTAACCTAAAACAAAATTACCGTCCCATGGGCTCGATCACTAGGGTTTAACCAAAACTAAAAGAGAAAACCCACCTTACTGAAAATATGGTACATTTTGACCAACCTTACTTAAATAAATCATCCTTGGCATACCATTATGAGGGTTTTATGTAATCATTTTAGAATATTTTTGACCATTTGGATTGTACATTGACATCCCAATCCTAGGTTGTTTCCTATACATGACTGTGCTTCCATAGTACCCAGTCTAGTGGAAAAGACTTTCCTTAGGGAGCCTTTATTCTCTAGTCAGCGATACGTACTAGATTCTCCACAAAGGAAACATCATCCGCCATCTAAATATCCTTGTGGTCAAATGTATGATATGTTTTAACATGATATTATCAATTTTGTGATACATGGAATATGTCATGTATTGCATGGAACATCTGAGGTAGCTGTAACTAGTTGGCTAACAGCCCGACTCTCTCCATGATCTTGAAAGGATCGATGTAATGGGGTGATATATTTCTCTGTATTTAAATTCATCTATGACACAATCTGGGTGAATCACGTAGAAATACTTGATGTCCCAACACAATTTATAGTAGTCTATCATGTTTATATGTATAAGACATATACCTAGATTGAGCTGTAGACATACATATCTAAATGAGTTTTACTTGCTCTAAAGTATTCTGAACAATATGAGGACCTTGTAGTGCTACCTCATATGCCTCTAACCAGCATGTTGTTGAACTACATGACCTACCTTAATGTCCTCATTGGGGGGAATTTGAATCATTTCCCAGAAGTTTTTATTGTAGTAAAACTCTACAAGAGGGATATATTTCTCCCATGATCATCCAAAATCAAGGATACATGTGTGCAATATGTTCTCTAACACCCTTATCGTCTGATCAGACAACCCGTTAGTCTAAGGGTGATACGTTTTACTCAAGAGAACACATGAACATAGTTCTTTCTACAACCCCTTTTGGAACCATGATGTAAAATTGGTGTCTCCATCTAATATGATATAATGGGGAATGCCATGAAGGTGACAATTCTCCCAAATATAAATCCTCCCAATATCATCAATTCAGAGGGTCCCCAAGATTTCTAGGATGTGTGTAATGCTTTTTAACCTTTTTAGGATCACCCATACTACATAACTATTTAAAAGGGATCTCAACAAGACCATCATGAAATCCATAGTGACATCATTCCATTTTCACTGAGGAATGAATAATGGTTGTAGAAGTCCAGTAGGCAACTAGTGAACCACATTCACCTTCTAATATATGGAAAACTGGATGGTGAAAGTTTAAATATTAATCCTTATACCTATCCACAAATAACGATGACATTTTTCTTGGTACATCTTGGTAAGATGAGGGCCAACTTCACAAACATTGGCAAGAGATTTCCCCATCAAACGTTCTCTTATTTATGAAAGAACACAAATATAGTCACATATGAGTAGGATATCATTCTCATCAATGACCCAACCGCGTGGAAAGTTCTCACACAAGACACTATAATTCATGATGAGGCCATCATAATCTGATTACTATCTCATTTTAACCCATTCCATAAGAGAGGATGTAACTACTAGAGCTGCTAAAATAAACTACCCATGATATTCTTGAATCTACAACTACATATCAAAAAAAAAAAAAATCCGTCAACTACCACTCATTACTAGTCTCATGTATGATTTGTGTTAGAGTCTTCTAGTTCATGGCATCAGCTACTGCATTACCCTTTCCAGGTGTATAGTATTAAGATCAAAGTCAAACAAATACATGTGTTCTACACATATTCATTTCCTGATATTTGTGTCTCACTATGTTGAGATGTATTTGAGACTTTTATTATCATTATAAATAACTATCCACACACAAAATAGATAATTACACTAAGAACATAAAGTATGAACCACAAAAATTTTCTCAAGGTCATTCATAGGTTAATTCTGCTCATGAGGTCTTAGATGGAGGGACTCCTGCGCCACAACATGATCACCATACATCAGAACCAATTCTAGTCTGATCCAAGAAGCATCACAATAGACTATATGACTATTTATTGGATTTAGAAGAATCAGGTATTGCACTGAAGTCAGTCACTCCAAATCTAATAAGGCTATCTCATAATCTTCTGACCATTCGAATTTCACCACCACGACAGGTGCTTCAATCAATGGGAAATCATGAATTAATTTCCAGTAATAGACAACCGACATCAAGAAAATGCATACATCAAATACATTATTTTCATTCTCCTAGGAAATTATGGAGATATCCTTCTATGGGTCAACAGATAAGCCTTAATTTTAAATTATATGACCTAATAAGTGAACCATATTAATCCAAAAGTGGAAATTATTGAGCTTATTATGTAGCTGATTCTCTCTTAGGGTATTTAGCATGATCTTAATATGGGTGGAGTTGTTGTGTTTGGTATGAGAATACACCATGATGTCATCAACGAATACTACCACACATGAATGTAATTGTGTGTGGAAAACCAAATTCCTCAGAGCCATAAATACTTCCGACATATTTTTAATTTCTAATGGTGTAATCATATACTCATATAATATGTACATTATCTAAAGTACAATACATGGTATGTATGCTATCCTCACATGCATCTAATGGTAGCATGACCTCAAATAAATATTAGATAAAACTATCACTCCTCATAGATGGTCAAAGAGGGTCTTTATACAAGGAAGTGGATACTAGTTCTTTACTATAAGCTCGTTCAAAATTCTGTAATCCATTCAAAAACTGAGGGTACCATCAACCTTCTTAGAGAAAAGGATAGGTGAACCTCATGGAAGAGTTCTAGGTCAAATAAATCCCTTTTTATATAATTATTCAAAATTATTCTTAAATTTTGGGAGATATATAAGTGAAATCCTATAGGGATTAATGGAAACTAATGGGAAACCTGGAACTAGCTTGATGGTGAACTCTACCTATCTCATAGGAGGTAATCTATAGAAATTCTTAGCGAAGACATCCATAAAGTAATCCATAACATAATCTAATTCCACAAGCCACATTCCCAGATCACTCATAAAGAGACTATCTATCTGGACTCTCACTCTACCCAATCTTAGGATGATCAAGTCCAGATCAAATCTCCTAGATATACCATTCAACCTTATGAATACAAGTACCGCCCTTGGGGAATGTAAATGATACCTGCTTGTGGTAAAAATCAAAATGGGATTGATAATGCGCCAGATAGTCCACAACAAGAATGATTCCAAAACATATCATCTTGGGGATGATGAAATTCCATAGAAAGAGGTACCCACTTACCACAAGGGAGAAATCCTTTCCCTAGTATATGCTCTCTCACAGTACATCTAATAGTTTATCATGAGTCATAAAATTTTATAAGTATTCCATTACTTGGTGAAAACATTCCATAATTAAAGTAGATACGAAGGAGTTTCGTTAACTTGTATGAAACAAGGGGAAAAATAGAGGATAATATTATAGTACCCCATATATAGGAAGGAAATAGAATCTTCTCCTGAGGTGTAGGATGTACTGTATAGATATGGCCAAATTTGTGGCCCTGATATGCAACTTTACTAACCTAGGAATGTCTTATCTAATGGTACAAAACCTCATATGTCTGAATACCTCATCCATGACCACCTCATCATCCTAATCATCTGGTATTAAACCAACTCCTAGCTTGACATGGATCCACTAAACCTATACCTGATAGTAGGGTCATCACATATCCATTCTCAGTAGGAACTATAAGGAATGTTTGGCCGAAACACTGTAAGTGACCCATATTCCAGCAATATCGGAACTCGGTCAGGTTTCTCATACACTGGAGATTCATTTGACCTATCTCATCCCAATGGTGACACACCAAATAGCTATCAGTACATGTCATCTACTTGACACTTTCGCCACCTTCACCCTTAAACCGAGGCTTCCTACCACCAAATAAACCATCCCACTACTAGGAAGCTGAACCACCCTAGATCACATTTCCATGTTCCCTCAGGTTCCCTCTATGATGAGTAACTTGTTTACAATTTCTATAATAGTAGTTAGCTAAACATTGTTCACCTGGGATCAGATAGAATATGCAAGACTATCCTCTAAATTTCATGCATTTTCTATATCATCACCATCCAATTTAATTGTGAAACATTGGAACTCAGTGGAATGAGAATAATAATCCATCATAGACATCAAACCCTAATGTAGGTGAATAACCTATTTTTAATGGTATTATATTAGTGTCTAGGAAATAAAGTTATCATAAAGGGATACCTAGAAGCCAACCCATACCATTCCATGATATCTTTTGACCTGGGTGATGACATCTCACCAAAGTTTAGCAGAATCAAGTAATATGTATATAGTGATCATGAAATTCTACTCTGGAGGTGTCTCCAAATTATTAGGGATCGACAACATGATGTCTAGACAATATTTAGTATCCCAAGGTCTTCTATCCCCTAAGAAGGTGGGAGGGTGATGTTACTGGAATCCCTGTATCAGTTCTTCCATAGTATGGGTAGGTCTTGGAGAACCTTGTATAGACTGCATAAAACAAAAGAATCTATTTTGGAACTAATAATAAATACCCATTGGAATATCAACAAGGGTGACTCAGGTGAAACTATAGGATGCAAAACTAGTGGATTAGGGACCACCAAATCTAGAGAATGGTCATGTCCACCCTCTAGTAATATGAATCAAGGATGACATAGAGACATAATTCTATAATTTCCAAGGGTACACCACAAATGAGATTTATTAGAAAATATTGGAAAATAGTGAAATATAGAAAATGATAGGTACAAATACTTTATATAAAAAGTCACACCTCTCAAACTTCTCCTAAATATAGGTATTGGTGATGGGGAAGATTATGATAGACCATAAGATATATATCTTACTCCCCAATACTAAGGTTAGGTCAAGGTCAAGGTTTCGTACAACACAATATGGTTCTGGTATATGGAGTGTCAATTACAAGGCATAAAGGGAAACACTATTTACATTGCAATTAGAATCCCATTTAGCGGTAACCATTTAATTTTTAAAACTAATAATTATTGAAATTTATTGATATTTATTTATATATAAATATCTCAATCTAGTTAATTGAATCACCAATTCCAAATTTTTAATGGTCCATAATCTTTATAAATTGTAATTGGAACATCAAGTAATTGAGACTTGACATGTACTTTTTATATTAGGATGTAACCGACCATGTAAAGTGATTTGAACGAATAGAAACTATTCAAAATTTATAGAATCACTTTATTATTTAATTTCTATTAGAATTCATTAATCAAATCAACTAATATTTCATCCCATTGAATCTACGGTTCTTGGATAAAATGTTTCATAATTGGTTAATTAAGGTGACATCATCAATATATGTAGGAAAACACAGTTTATATTGATATAGAAACTATAATTAATCTAGTTATTTTATCCCTACAGGATATGTTAGCACACTTATATATATAACAAACATGGAACATGAAAAAATATCATTTTCCATGGACAATGAACATATAAATATAAATATGGTATGTCATAATTCATGTCATTTATGTCCTAATGGGACTAGTATGATGCATGAGATGTTACTCCATCAATTCATCCTTCAAAGGTAAAGAAACCTATAATAAGAATAATAATAACAATGTCACAAAATATTTTCATCACTCTATGGTGAAATCATAAAAACTATAACATGCATAATCCAATAATAGTAATAACACATCCTAGGTAATCTGGGTTTCCCCTATAACTAAGTTAGATACTCCCAGGAACAAGATCATTAAAAAATTCCATTACAACCTAATCTACTATCTAATAGTAAATTTATTATACAAAAGGAAGAAGAGGTTGTTATAGTAATTTATAGAATCCCTCCCCAGAAGCCACTTAGCGATGCCCCTATATGGTTAGCCAAATGATCTTAAGAGAGCCTCACCATACAGTAGAGGTTGTCGACTAATAGTGAGGGCCTAGGGTGTGTCAATGGGGAGAAAATACCCTCAAGATTAAAAGTTTAACATAATATTAAATAAAAATATAAGCCTAAGAATAGAATATTATAAAACCATTAGTGGAATATTAATCATAACTCATCCAATATAAATAAATAGGAAAAAGTTGAATAATAATTAGATACATGACGATGATATTGAAAATGTCCAAAAAATATACACAAAATGGTACTTGAGATATATTTTAAATATACATATTCCAAATGCTAAAGAAAATACCAAAAATACCAAGAGAAGCTAAAACTGGCATCACGAGCATAGTCTCGGTATTTTGCTCCCACACTCCATCCTAGAACCGAAAATCAAGCATCATATGCTAGATGCTTCCCTTTATCTACACCTTAAAACATGAAGTATTCTTGGGTACCAAGGGATCCCCAATAAAGGTGTGAGATATACTCAATAGGACACTACCAACAGGGTTTAGATCAATCATGTATGTGCATATAAAAAAAGAAGTGTGCCGATAATCATGTAATGAAAGAAGTAATAAATTAATACACCAGTCTGGGTTTTCCATTGGATACCCAACCAATTCCACCAACTTCTATCTAAGTTATATGTTTCTGACCCAAGGTGAACCTATAAAAGTGAGATAAAAAATATGATGGGTTTTTTATAATTAAACTATCAAAAGGTGGATAGTACCCAAACATGTGGTTTGGCTTGGTGCATGCATTATTGAAATTTCATCTACACATTATTATTTTTTAAATTAATTTCCATCCTAATAATTTAAGAAGAGGCACCCTAATTCCATCCATGGTGATCCAAAAGGAATACCTTGTATCACTATAGGGTAAATTCATATTCCCAATACCATAAGAGTCCATCAATCGATATCCATAAATGGAATCCCAAGTATCACTCTTGGAATGGTGTGTAATAAACCCTCAGAGTCTGTCCTTGGTATCTCACATAGGGGACCGAGTATCACTCGTGTCCTAGTATTACCATCTATACACTGATCTCATCTATAGTTTCTCCCCTAGGGTATCAGTATCCCTCACATGGAGGTTAGTTTAACATATAGTGAGATCACATAAGGAATATCACGTATCAATCTCATTATATATACAATCCATACACCAAATAAATATAAATCTCGACGATCCCATCCAAGGCATCCCATAAGAATCCAAGTATTTATATTTGATTGGGTATGAGGTAATGGATTAGATATCAGAACATAATCCATTTATCAAGTCATTGCACAACATTTAATTCAATCCATTCAACCATGGCATAAATCATAGGGCCTAACTCTTGGAAACAAATATTATTGATTCATTTCACATATAGATATATTTATTATAAATGAAACAAAATAAAATGTGTTTTAAAATATCTATGAAAAAAAGGAAAACAGACCTCTAAGGTAGTCACACCCATGGGGGTGTCTGAAGTTAATGTAATCAACCCATGGTTTTTATTTCTTGTTATCCAGGACTATCAAAATCATGAAGAACCATTTAATTTAATTTACTAAGAATTTTGGAGGCATATTCAGAGTATTCTGGAACGTTGCGTGATTAAACATAATATAAATACATCTAAACATAGTAAAATAAAGCTAGACCACATACCTTAGGTTCATAGATGTCCACTCATCCATATCTACCTTTGAATTGAGCTAGAATGGGTGAAAATGGAAAAGCAGAAAAAACCCTAAAAACATGGAAAGTCCACTAATAAAAAAATAGTGATAGAGAAGAGAATATAAACAAGTAATAGAAAGAGGTGTAATAGAGATATTATTGATAAGATTCCAACTCACCGAATGATGATGAAAACAGAGCTCAGATATAGGACGAAGAGGTATCCCAATATTTGTCATGGAGGAGGCCCTTGTGTGTCACTTATTCTATGTGAGAAGGGAGGAGGCCTCTATTAAATGACCCCTTACCCTATTTTCAAAAATCCCTCTTGGGTATTTACCCAAACACATAATATTTATACTCCATGTAATGTTAAATCTTCTTCCTCCCTAGAAAAACCCAAATCATTATGTATAGGGGGTCTGGCCAATCTATTACATGTCATTTTTCTAATACATGACATTTATTCTTATTACATATCATATATTTGCAACACACTATGTATTTTTCCTACATCATGAATCTATCCTATAATCTACCTTCTCTTCGGAAACAAAATTATTATCCAATGGTCCATTTCACCAGGGTTTAACCAAAACTAAAAGAGAGAATGTATATCGCTGAAAATCTAGTATGTTACAACATAGTAAATGGTACTCCCATCATTATAATAAAATAAAAACTATAATAATTAGTTAAATTAAGGGTGCATATGAATCAATATCTAAAAAAATAATCTCATACCATCCACCTAAAACAACCATGCTAATACTTCCCAATAACTCAACCAATATAGTTCTTCAAACCTATATGTAAAAGTTAGGGTGCATATATCTACATACATAGTATTCCATAGTGTAAGAATAAGAAAATAAGTTAATATCCACCATGAATAATAATCAAAGTTGTAAAACCATATTATAAAGTCATGTCTTCAAAATCCACAGTCACCCCGGGGTAATAAAGGTAGAACATGATCAAGTAAGCTATCCTTTCTTAAATTACCACCAGATAATATACACGAGCCTATTTCAGTCCATAATTATATTCATTACTATTAATAAATCATGTTTATTATCATGTTCCACTTCCAATATCACCATAAAAATACCTCACTATGTAAAAACGTGTGTATAATATAATACACATTGTAAAAATATAATATGTCCCCAGTAAATCAACTCTCACAAGCTAGTATCCAAATATCTAATGGTTAATGTCATTTCACCAACCCACTAACATAATTTTACCATATATGAATCCATTTAATATTAAAACCACAATATAAATAATCTTTTACACTTATTTAGGTGATAGTGGTATACTATTTGGGCCATCCAATTAGTCTTTTCATCGATCTAAATATTAGGTCGTAGAAAAGAAAACCTTCATCTGGGGGTGTTTACATAGTAAATGGTACTCAAATCGGTAAAATCACAAAAAAATACCATAAATAGTCACTCAATAAATAGCATACCAATAATCAATTCCTTATTATAATTAATGATCTTACTTTCTTATCATTATCTTATGACAACATATAGAAACCACTTCATTAAAATACACATTCTAGTAATAAAAACACTACCATCAACCTAAGAGGATACCAATAGGGATAACTTTATAAAAAACATCATCACGAGTCTTCCACGTCACCATAACAATGATGTATCAATGGGAAAAATAACTAGGTTAATCAGTTATAGTTAAAAAATTCAGTCAATGACATATCAATCCCAGGTGGATTAGAATACAATATTCTAATCATGGTTACACAATAATCCATTGGATAATCCCCTATTATAAAAGCACAAAACTTCATGTATAATAACCTCCTATAATATAAAGTGAGTGAGAAATATATATAATGAAACACCCCATATCACATCAAAACACCCAAAAAGAGGTAAACATACATTCCTAACTGTACTACACTCAAACCGTAATTCATCGATACAATAAAAACCAACTCATCAAAACATTACGCCCACGTCATATCAATGAGGATTCTATATCCTCATCATACAAATATATAAGAATTACACCATCAATTTACACATAAAATAATATTAGTTATCTTACCTTTTTGTACTAGAATACATTGAAAATAATATTTTCTAAAAGGTTTTTGTTGGTTTCCATTATTGAGAACATTACCAAAACTTCATATCCTGTTAATTTACTAAAAAAACGAGTCATTTTAATTATACTAATAATCTATAATCCCACTAAAACCTCCATATGAATTGATATCATTATGTAAGTTATTATATTATTTATGAACACACTCTCAACTTAATCCTTTTTTAGTAAATTCATTATCTTAGGAGAATAAAATCACTCAATGGTCCATGGGACTCTATGCACCACCCAAGATCACTAAAGTGATGCGATCTTACCAATTATCCATTGGTTAGTGACAAAAAATGGATATAAATTAAATTAATGTGATGCATTAACCTCTATAGAATATAGTGTAAGATTATAAAATAAAATACCAACCACCAAACCATGAAGAATAATTAATCTATGATCAAATAATATCATAATAATATACAAAAAATATATATCATAGAATTTAACAAATATAAAATATAGATATAACTATAGAAAACCAACCATTAATCATATTTTATAATAAAAAACAACAACCACTATGCGACAAGGATATATGAAACCATAATTTAAGCACTAAGATTCTATTATCAACCTAATTCATTAATCTAACACTTATTCAGGGTAATAAAATCCATATACTTAGTAGAAAATCACCTAAGTAAGAATAAACATGTATATATTATGATGCATAATATTCAAAATAGTTAAATCATAATACATACCCTTTTCCTCATCAACTAAACCCACCTAGGTAAACAAGGTTTAGCATCAATTTGTGAGATACCCAATCCCCGAGCTCTATAAGGTACATTGAATAAGTCTATTTCATTTCATAAGTATACAGATATTAATAAAAAATTATAGTTTTTTGGATTATTTTGTTTTTAAGGTCACCAAAAGAATTACTCACAAAATAAAAATATATGTATACATTAGAACATAATCAAATATAACAGAAACCTCTCAATATATCTTTGATAGACTTGTATCTATATATCTAACAATTAACTTCTTGTCACCCACCAAATACCATAAAAATGAAACATACACATGCATGATAGATTCCAAACAAAAAATACAAAATATATACCCCATTTTTATTTAGTATATACCACTTAGTAAGGATATAGAGGGGATACTAATCTACCCATCTAATCAGTCCAATCACTAATCTAAATGTTTAGTATCACTCTAGAAAAATGCCCTTGGGTGGTAGTTCTCGAGTAAATAACACTACCACCATTGAAATGATACCATAAATAAAATAAAATAATCTCAAATTGTCATGACCATCCTCTATCAGGAATACCTATAGTCCTCATAGTGAAGAGAAGAATAACCAATGAACCTCACCTACAATTTGACCTAGGTTGGAAAATAACACCGTGGGTATAACTATAGATAAATGGTAAAAATTACCCCCATGATTATAGGAGAATAAAAAACCACCAATCAACTCCATAAAATATAAAATAAATCGAATCCATAATTGATGTAAATATAAGACATCAAGGAGGTCTCTAAATTGAATACCAAAATGCAGTTCCTATTATTGTGAAACCAACATCGATTACAACTTCCATGAGTTTCTATGGTCTATATTGATAACTAAATCGCTCCTAGAAACCTAAAAAATAAATTTATATATATATGGATAGGTATAGAAGATTACATAGTAAAATATTCCCCAAAACCTCTCATATTATAGTGGAAGAATCATAATAATGCATCAATAAACAAATAGAAAAAATGACTCGAAACTAGACCAGGTCAAATATTACCTGACCTCACAAAGTATCACTCAAAAAATATCACATCAAAGTAAAATAAAATATTATCAAAAGAATATATACTAGAAGTTACTATGCCTCAACTTCCACACTGATCGGGTCACTCTCACACTCCAACAACATATGTCCTCTGCTATATTCTCTTCCACAACCTCAAATCCACATAACTACAAACCCCATCACAATAACCACCACATATCCACAATAACATACCACATCACCACATCACAACCTCACATCACACCCTTATCAGAATACGGTAACATGAATATGAAGAAAATCAACTTCATGCCCTCCACATACCATCATTCCCCCACCATGAATCTACATTTCAACCTCACAACTAAGAAAAGTATAATATACATACAAAGAACTAAAGATATTATAGCCTCTACATGTATATATACATATAACTACCATGATTTATCATAAATTTTACTATACTTGAAGAAAGATAAGGTAATAGGGAGTATTCTTCCATCTATTCCATCCCAAAACCATATGTGTGTCTGTACGGTAATATAAAAAAGGTAGTGGTCCAGAAGAAATAATAGGAAAATTAAATGATATAACAGATCCCACACAAGTCCAACCTAAAGGATCACATCAATATAAATACCACTAAAAATCATGTTAACTACCTCATATTCACCCCACTATTACTACCACTACTACAATAATAACACAACCACCCCCATATATTCTCACAAAATAACTTTTACAATGTTACTGATTTACCATTTCATTTATAATTAAAATATCCAAAATCTATTCCAAAATACAACATATTAATTTATATATATTTAATGTCAGACTATGAATTAATACACCTTCCTTTTCAAGCTATTAATTATTAATTATTTTCATTTATTCTAGAATTTATAATTTATTAGAACTAATCATTCTAGAAATTATCCATTATCAATTCTATCCAATTAACCATTATGAACATTCTATTATTCCAACCACATCCCATGACACCAAGAAACTATAACAAGACCCACTATGACTAAGCCCATAACCCTTAAAACTTTCACAGATACCATGAAAATAACAATAGTAACCACACCACTACGATGACATTATTTCCTCATCACCATCCTATTGTATATAAAACAACAATTCCACCACCACAGCAACCAAAAAATAGACCACAGTTCACAACTTCCATAATAACCAAAAATGATTTTCCAAAACAACCTCAATAAACAAAAAATTTACCAAATAATAATAATAAACACCCCATTTATTGTAGTAAATAAAGTAAAACACAAAAAGGTAGGTTACATGTGCAATAGAAGCATAATTTGAAGGAATGAACAACTTAGTTTTTGTCTTAAATAGCCTGTAATCACTGATTTACATGATCCAAGATCAGGTCCATTAAAAATTAGTATATTAATATACTACATTAATAAACTAGAACCATATATATAGGATCTTTACATGTAATTTATAATTAATTTATGAGAAGATATATAATTACCTAAAATTTTAATTCTAATTTCATTAATGATATGATTGAGTAAAAGTCATCACACCATCAATTCACACCAGAATTAAAGTATAGAATCCCTTTAATGGGGATCTAAATGTATACCAAAATCTTTGATCAATACTATAGAATTGTTGAGTTCTAGCAAGGATCATCCTGATCACCTGCATTATTCATAGATGATCACAATAGTATTCTTCATGAAGGATAAAGAATCCATGGTGTTCTCTAAAAGGCCTGAGAGAGGATAAAGAGAGAGAATACTCTAAGTCTTAATATAACATCTCATTTCCCATTTTGTACACCAAATGTGAAATAAAAAAGTGACATAATTATATATTTATTATATTTATTTTAGAGTTATTAAATTACAGACAATCCCTAAAACTATCTTTAATATTCATAAATGACCCCATGTATAATAATAGCAACAATAAAACAACAACAATAACAACAACAATAATAATAATTCATGACATGTCAAACCCTTTAAGAATATAAATTAATATCATTTATTTATTTAGTCCATTAAACTCAGTTCACTCTCCCTTTTTGACATTTAAAAATACTTGAATAAAGGCTATTTAATTAAATAAACATTACTATTTTATTCAATGAAAAATTAAATAAATATTATATTTTACAAATATAAAAACTAAATACTATTTAAGTCACTTATTATTTTGAATAACTTGTGATTAAAATGTGTATACCAAATAATCCTAAATAAATATTATTTGTTCCAAATTGATAAATTCAAAATTATAATTTATCTAAGATTATGGATACACATAGTGTGTGACCCTACAAGACTCTTTCTCAGTGGAATTAGAAATAATTACCTAAATTTCAAGGTTATTGTCTAGAAATAGGCTATAGATTCCCTAATGAAAGTAGTTAATTCCACAATGACATCCAATCTCATTAGAATTATTATCGTGCACTATAATTCATTTATCATGATATATCAAATCATGTTGGTTTCATTCCAGTGCCTTCAACTTATATACCTAATTTTTCTTTCATTGAATTTATGGAAATGAATGTGCCTGTTGAATAGTATTGTTGTAGATTTATTAAGTTGGTTCTATTCACATAAAAGGGCCTAATATATTTACTCTCATTAGGTGAAAAAAGGTATAAATCCTTCATCACATTATCCATTAATTATATATCATTCATTATGCACCCAACATATCCTACTTCATCGATAACATATTTTTTCATAGTTTTTTTCAATAAATTAGAGTATATAAGTCATGATATCCCTTATTAATAATCTTAATGTCTAAGGATCAATACACATGTCCACATATAGGAACATATAATGGCACATGGAAATTTATATTTTTGATTAATGATCTTGTTTTCATAACCCCATTATCTAGGGATTACTAAGGGAGAACACCATGATAAGGAACCTAAATGTATTATGAGCCTCCTACCCCTAATATCATGTATTTTCTATGTCCAATCAAATAATATCATCCATCCATAGGACAAATGTCATGACCCACCTTCACCGAAGAAAGGGAAGGGACAACAGATTTCCAAGACCTTCTTTATTTAAGTTAAAGGAGAGATAATGACCCCTGAGTCCCGCCTCTAGTAGGCTCCGGAGTGGAAACTAGAACCAAGGGTATAACATTTTCACAATATGGGAGGCATTATCCTTTTTAGTTAACCAAGATTGCGAGAAAGAATGAGTCAACACCAAACACCACCAAGTATATAAAACTCAAGGTAAAAACAAAACTACATGCATGTTTAAATAATAAAACTGAACAAAGTAAAAGAACTCCAAAGTATAAACTAACAGGAAAAGAAAAGGTGAAGCAGAAAACTATAGTGACCAACAACAACTCCAACGTCCAGACTAGTAAGGTCCCGCACGGCCTCTGAAGTCCTCCTGACAACCTGAAAGTAAACGTAGGGTGAGCATACAATGTATACTCAGTAGAAAAAACCTATAGCTCTCGTTCACAAGTGGGGAGACGTACTAAAGTCCCGTGAGAATAAGAAAAACCAACATCTAACAAGGAATATATCCATCCCACCTCACCGGCCATGCTCACCAAATAACACAAGCAGTAAAGTAATAGTAAAGAACAAAACATTTGGGTACCCCGCACCACCATTTCCCCCACTACATAGCTACTCATCTCTAATGAAAAACATCCCGACGCTACCACGCACTTCCTGCCCACACACACCTGGGCATCACAACCATCCACATCCCTACCCGCACACACCTGGGCCTCACAACCATCCATCCCTACCCACACACACCTCGGCCTCCCAACCATCCATCCCTGCCCGCAAACACCTGGGCCTCATCCCATAGATTCTTGGGAAAACAACCTTCCCGAAGAGTCCTGGGCTAACAACACGCCAAACAAACCTACCCGAAGAATCTTGGTTGTAAGGTTTCCTCCAGCCATCACAGCTGAGGGAAGAGGGAGCAGGAAGGAGAGTAACTAGGGGGAAACACCCTTCCCCATGAAATGGGGTGTCCGACACTAAGTGCCAAATGCGGGTGGGGTGAGACTAAACAAAAAAAATATAGTTACACATATATATACCAACACACAGCCCAACCTATGGCACCTAAAACAGATACAAGCAGGTTCACAAGCATTGCTGTCTCAGAAAATAGGCACGCAGCAAAAAGTTCCCGGTTCCCCTGTTCAAGTTATCATTCATAATGGTTCAGTATGAGTTAATCCCATCACTATTGGGAAACTAATAAGCACAACCACAGACTAAACAACAATAAGCAGGAAGGGAAGCCATCGAGTAATTTTTGCATTCACACCCGGTTCTCTTGTGAAGTCACATCAGCAATGGGATCAATGAGATCCCTCAAAGTACTGGAAACAAAACAAACCCCAAGACACAGCCCCATGTCCCCAAAATCTAGGAGACAACGGTTTCTCAACAACAGAGGATCCCACCTGAATTCCTGTCACAGTAGAGCAACCACACAGCCTCAGATTTACAACCAGCGAAAATTATGACAACAGGGGATCCCATCCCCACCCATATCACCCCAGAAATCTAAGCCCATGAAAGAAAACAACCGAACTACCACTAACGAAAGGCAGGACCTTGCAGGTATTTTCAGATTTAAAAGATTTAACACACTCCATGGTTTCAATTCCACTAGACTTTAACCGGAGTTATCATAGAAAAGGGTTGATCCTGGTGCTTTCAATTTATTTAACCGAGTATACATAATTAACCAATTCCACCCAGTCCATTATTAACTTCCCACTTTTATTCATGTTCACAACCCAACCTACAAACCTGCTTCCAATCACCACCACAGCCACACAGCAACTCCTGCCATTCCAACCACATCATTCATAGCCACACTGTTCACCTATCCATATCTGAACCATCCCAACATGCATAATTCATTATTTTATATTATTTAGTTCAACTGGGGTGATCACACAAGATTATGGTCTTTCAAATTCAACAATCGAGTTTAAGTGTTTAACCGATTCATACATGATTCCCATTCACTAGACAAAGCATAAAACCGAGCATAGCATAGGTCCACAAACAAAGACCCCCAAAGGCCGTGATTTTAAATAAGACTAATCCCATTAAATTCATAACAACATCATAGGGAAAGCATGGATAAAAACATGTAACAACAGTAACAAACTTCCTCATCCACGTTCTTTAACCATTTATTATCTTCATTACAGAATTGGTTAACTGCGTTGTGGGAACCATAGAACACTTACACCGCATGATACACAAGGAGGAGATACAAAGGTAAGATCCCTACCTTATTGATCAATGATCGACTTTAAGTCCTCATGTGGAAACTGTAAATCAGGAGTAGAAGGATCTCCACGGAATGCGATCGAGGAAAACTTCGCAACAGGGGTACGAATCGTCGAGAGGAAGCGTATTCCGAGCGCAGGGTGTGAAAAAGAGAAAAATAGCGAGAAGAGAAGCCTTTGGGTTATAAAGGCTGAGATACAGCATCCTCGGGACAGTTAAGATATGGAGAAAAAATCAAAACCACAGAAGAAGCGTGATTGTGGGTTGACCACAAGGCCGGGCCACCCCACACATCCAACTTAAAAGGTCCCCTCCCTTTAGGGCGGTTAAAACAGACACACCTCACCAATCATTTAATTAAATGATATTAATGGGCTTGGGGTCAAAACAAGGTTTAAAACCCAATTCGCGCAAATAGGAGGCGCTACTGGAAAACCCATGGAGAGGTTACTGGTAGGATAGGTCTACAGGTAGACCAAGCTACCTGTAGGCCGAGGCCACCGGTAGGCCGAGATACTGGTAGGCTGAGCAACCGGTAGGCCGAGGCCACCGGTAGGCCGAGCGACTGGTAAGCCAAGCAACCGGTAGGCCGATGCCACCGGTAGGCCGAGCCTACGAGGCCATCGGTAGGCTAAGCTACTGGTAGGCCGAGGCCACCAGTAGGCCGAGCCACTGGTAGGCTGAGGCTACCGTTAGGAATCTTCACCGAGAAGCTGGGATGACCTTCCAGACCATCCAGAACACCCCAAACATCAGATCTTCACCTAAGTAATGGACCCCCAAACCCCGGGCCATTACATCAGATACTTCTCAAACTATTCTCGTCCCCGAGAATATAAGAACAAACCAGAAAGGAGAAAAGTGGGGTCCAAAAACTACCCTTTAAAGATACTTCTCATGGGAAAACCCCTGAGTTGTTCGAAACCTGGAACAGAACCCCCCTATATCCAAGAATACTCCCCCAAGAGTTATCAACCAAAAACATTCACAACAAGCACAAGGTTCACACTGTCCAACACCTGAGTCAGGGAGTCCCTTCTTACATGTCAGGATATTATCCTCTTTGGGTGGCACTGACTCGCCCGCACGGGTTTAATCACATCCACATTAATGTGTCCTGATTAGAAGTCATATCTTCCCATCATCACACATTCATACACACAGATAACAGGGAATATATCATCTAATAGCTAAGAAAAACAAACATTTCATATATTAAAGCACAAGGTAAAATATCTCAACAAAACTTATAACAACAACAACAACAAGGATGTCAAAACAGCTCTGGGTACTGAACGCGTAACTGGGCCTCCCGCTCCTAAGTGCTCTCTTCGAGGACACCATGCCTCCATAACACATGAACCAAGGGGATGGTTTGTCCACAGAGCACTTTCTCTTTACGATCCTCAATCTTGATCGGTCTCTCTATGATGTTCGCATCATTTTCGACATCTAACTCTCCCCAATCAATGACATGGGAGTCATCGTGTAGATATCGACGAAGCTGGGAGACATGAAAGATGTTGTGAACTTTCTCCAACTGAGGTGGTAATGCTAGCTAACACACCACCTCACCAACTCATCCTAGCACCTTGAATGGTCCGATGAACCTAGGGGAGAGCTTCCTCCCCTTCCCAAAACTTCGCTGCCCACGTCGAGGGGAAAACTTAAAGAACACTAGATTTCCAACCTCGAACTTCAGGGGCCTCCTCCTACGATAGGAATAAGACTTATGCCAGTCCTGGGCTGCCTTCATCCTCTCACGCACATGCTGAACCTTCTCAGTGGTGCCCTGCACCACTTCTGGCCCAAGAACAGCTACTTCCCCAATCTCTGTCCAGAAAACGGGTGAATGAAATGTCCTTCTATTCAAGGCCTCAAACGGTGTCATTCCAATAGTGGAGTGGAATCTATTGTTATAAGAAAACTCCACCAGAGGCAAGTGTCATACCCATGATCCCCCAAAATCCAGAACACACGCCCGCATCATGTATTCCAATGTCTGGATCATTCGTTATGTTTTTCCATCTGTTTGAGGGTATAAAGTAGTGCTAAGGTGTAGTTGGGTGCCAAAGGCATGCTGTTATTCCCTCCATAATCGTCAAGTAAATTGGGTGTCTCGATCAGAGACAATAGATCTTAGAATCCCGTGCAACCAAACCACCTCATCAACGTACTTTTTGGATAAGGTGATCACCGGGCTTGACTCTTTAATCTCCAAGAAGTGTTTTAATTCTGTCAACTGATCCACCACTACCCAGATGGAATCATAGCCTCCGTGAGACCTGGGTAGCCCTATGATTATGTCCATCGAGATGTCATCCCACTTCCACTCGGGAACATCTAAAGGCTGTAACAGCCCTCGAGGAAAACGGTGTTCAACCTTCACTTGCTGACACACCAGGCACTTAGCCACAAACTCTGCCATGACCCGCTTTACCCCAGGCCTCCAAAACTGTCCCCTCAGGCCTTGGTACATATTTGAGACCCAAGGATGTACCGCTAAAGCTGATCCATGGAACTCACGAAGAACAACTTTACGCATTATCTATGGAGTGAAAAACCTTCCATGGAAAAGATTCCGATGCTGACCATCCTCCGACCATCCCTTAGGAGCATTTCCCTGATAAACACAACCCCACATCACTTCCACCTCTGAGTCCCCCCACTGAGACTCTTCCACCTACACCACTAAGGAAGAAACTACAGTCATCTGAAATAGACAACCTCTTCCACCTTCCACCCCTGCATCTAAATGCAAGGCTGCTAACTCTTCCATCACTCTCCAAGTATCTGTAGATTCCCGAACTATTTCCTTCTACGATTTCCTGCTTAGGGAATCAGCCAAAACATTACCCTTTCACTCAGTATAAGAGATCTCGAAGTCGTAGTCTTGGAAGAACTCAACCCATCTCCACTGCCGAAAGTTCAGATCCTGCTGGGAAAAGACATAACGCAAGCTCTTATGACCTGAAAAGACCACAAAGAACTCTACGATGAGATAATGCGACCAAAACATCAATGCAAACACCACGGCTGCAAGCTCTAGATCGTGGGTGGCATAGTTACGTTCATGAGGAAATAACTTCCTAGACCCATAAGAGATCACTCCTCGCTGCTGCATCTGCACACATCCCAACCCAAGGCCAGAAGCATCACAGAACACTTCAAACAACACCCCTTCCTCTGGTAATCTGAGTACTGGAGCACTAACCAGTTTATCCTTTAGGTAGCCAAAAGCTGTCTGGCACGGGTCGCTCCACATGAAGGCCTGGTCCTTCCTAGTCAAAGCTATCAATGGAGCTGCAAATCGAGAGAATTCAGGCACAAACCTTCGGCAATAGCTTGCCAAACCTAGGAAACTACGAACATCTGCCACATTCTTGGGTGATGCCCATGAAACGACTACCTCAACCTTTGAAAGGTCTACTGCTAATCCCTTCTGAGACACTACGTGTCCAAGGAAATGTACTTCTCGCATTAAGAACTTGCACTTGGACAGTTTCCCATAAATACGGTGGTGTTGAAGGACTCCCAAAACTTCCCTAAGATGCCCAACATGCTCTTCCTATGATATTGAGTAGATAAGGATGTTGTCAATGAACACCACAATGAACTGGTCCAGAAACTCTCGGAAGACATAGTTCATGAGGTTCATGAACATAGCTGGTGCATTTGTAACGCCAAAAGGCATGTCCACGAACTCAAAGTGACCATATCTGCACCTGAAAGCTATCTTCGCGATATCACTTTCCTTCACTCTCAACTGGTGGTATCCAGACCACATATCGATCTTAGAGAACCAACCTGCTCCCCTCAACTTGTCAAAAAGATCATCTATCCTCAGGAGGGGGTAACGATTCTTTACCGTCACATGATTAAACCTATGGTAGTCTATGCACAGTCTTAGACTACCATCTGCCTTCTTTACGAACAAAACTGGAGCACCCCACGGTGACACGTTGGGTTGAACAAATCCCTTCTCCATCAGATCGTCAATCTGAATCCACAACTCCTGCAACTCAGAAGGTGCCATCCGATAAGGATCCATCGAGATCGGGTGATCACCAGGCTGTAAGTCTATCCCAAACTCAACATTTCGTTGAGGGGGGTAGAGTCACAACCTCATCGGGAAAGACATTAGGGAATTGTCTTATGACCTCTGGGACATCCATCATTCCTGCATCCACCGACTCCACTGACACCCCGTCTAGCATAGAAATGAGTGGATCCATGTGTCGACTCCCCTTCTTATAACTCCTCTCTCCAAAAAAATCCACACACCGTCTATCCTCGTTGGAAAATCCAATCCTTCACCGATAGTAGTAGATGTTGGCATGCACAAAGAATAACCAGTCGAAGCCTAGAATGACATCGTATTACTGCATCTGCAATGAAATAAGGTCTCCACTGGACTGATGCGGTCCCAACATCAGTCTACATCCTCGAAAAAAGTAAGATACACTGGTATGACCCCCCAAATGATGTTCTCAACACTAGGGGCACAAAAAGCCTCTCGGCATCCAAACCCAGAGCATGGGATAATTCGGGCATAACGAAGGAGTTCGAAGCTCCTGAATCAAACCAGGAAAAAAATAAGAGTGCTGAATAAACTAATTGTACCTCGAACGACCACTAGTCTCGTCGGAGCTACTAACTCTGTGACATGCAACTGTCCACGCCCAAATCCTCTGCCTTGCTGCTATCGACCACCTCCCTAACAACGCCCTAGTTGAGGTCCCTAGGGAGCCCCTTGGTGTCAATATCCTCCCACAAGGTCATCCCTCGGAGGTCCAGGGGCCTGCTGCTGCAGCTGAAAAGGCCTCGTTGGCAACGGATGCTGCTAAGGTGGGTGCTGAAACTGCCCACCTCCACCATGTGGAGATCTAGTTGAACACCTGCTCTAGACGTGCCCAAAAACTCCACAAGAGAAACACTTTGGTCCCGACCCTGTGGAAAAGGGGCGAGGGACAGAAGCTTAGGACTGGAACTGATGATGCCTAAACCCTGCTTGTCGAAACCTGGAAGGCCCTATCGCTGAAGACCTACTGCTGACTGCCTTCCCCTTTGATGAACTCAGCTAGTTCCCTTCTCGTGGTGTGCCTCCCTTCGAGTGCATCCTATCTACTCTCTAGGCCTTCTTCTGTACTTCTAGGTATGTTAGAAGAGTGAAGGGAGTGACAACGTGATGAAGAGAAGGACTGAGTGACTCCTCTAACTGTCTTGCCTGAGACTCCTCATCTGGAAAGAGATCTGGGGAAAAGTGCAAGAGATCTTTAAACTTGATCCTCAGTTCCCTCACTGACATGCTTCTCTGCTGAAGGGAGAGAAACTCCTGTCTCTTCTCAGCCTTCGCCGTAGAGGAGAGGAACTCCTCACGAAATTCCTTCTTGAAACTGGCCCAAGAAACCTCTGCCGCTGTCTTCTCTCCCATGAAAAGCGTCCACCACTAACGCGCTGCTCCTCTCAGCTGACTGACAGCCAACGGAACCCAGTACTCCCTCGGAGCACGAATCAAAGAGAAGGTGATGACTAGCTCCTCAAGCCATCCCTCCGTTACTGAGTCAGAAACGCTGCCCTTGTACTTTTCGATGGTTTGTCACTGGAAGGAGCGCATAGTCCTCTACCACATATCATCCTCCTCATCTCGGTCAATACTCTACTGGTCAACTGCCTTGATCCGCTGGTCCTCAACCACCCGAGTCGCTCGTGGATAACGTCCGGGTGCCATAGCTGCAAGGTAAACAAAGAATGCCTAAGCCCGAGTAGCAAGGAAATTATTATTATTATTATTATTATTAAATGTTTCTCCCCAAGGTGCCCCAAATCAATTAAAACACAATTAGTATGATTCATGTACCTTTTCTAGGGTCTCTACCCTGCAAGAAATGTATTCTCACTTGGTCGTTTGATAGGATCATAGTCCTTGCATCAGATCATGGGGGGGGGGGGGGGGTAAAATCCCATGTCCTAGCCGGTCCTCCCTGGTCAATTTCATGAACCAAGATCACCTAACATTTTTACCCTACCATCCCATGCAATCCTCACTATGCCTAACTCCAGAATCCATCCTATCCCTCAACCTCCCTCTGATACCATTCTTTCACGACCCTCCTTCACCGAAGAGAGGGAAGAGATAGATGATTGACAAGCCCACACTTCTTTAAGTTAAATGAGAGATAATGATCCCCGAGTCCCGCCTCCAGTAGGCCCCGGAGTGGTGACTAGCACCAAGGGTATAACATTTTCACAATATGGGAGGCATTACCCTTTTTAGTTAACCAATATTGGGAGAAAGATTGAGTCAAAACCAATCACCACAAAGTATAGAAAACTCAATGTAAAAACCAAAATAGAAGCATGTTTAAATAATAAAACTAAACAAAGTACAAGAACTCCAAAGTAAAAACCAACAGGAAAATAAAAGGCGAAGTAGAAAACAACAACGACCAACCGAAACTCCAACGTCCAGACTAGTAAGGTCCCGAACGGCCTCTGGAGTCCTTTTGACAACATGAAAGTGAACGTAGGGTGAGCATACAAAGTATACTCAGTAGGAAAAAACTATAGCTCTCGTGAACAAGTGGGGAGACATACTAAAGTCCCATGAGAAGAAGAAAAACAAACATCTAACAAGGAATCTATCCATCCCACCTCACTAACCACGCTCACCAAATAACACAAGTAGTAAGGTAATGGTAAATAACAAAACATTTGGGTACCCCACACCACCATTTCCCCCACTAGCTAGCTGCTTGTCCCTAACAGAAAATGTCCTGACGCTACCATGCTCTTCCTGCCTGCACACACCTGGGCCTCACAACCATCCACATCCGTGCCCGCACACACCTGAGCCTCACAACCATCCATCCCTACCCGCACACACCTGGGCCTCACAACCATCCATCCCTACCCACAAACAACTAGGCCTCATCCTGAAGATTCTTGGAAAAACAACCTGCCCAAAGAGTACTGGGCTAACAACACACCAAATGAAACCTACCCAAAGAATCTTGGGTGTAAGGTCGCCTCCAGCCATCACAACCAAGGGAAGAGGGAGCACAAAAGAGAGTAACTAGGGGGAAACACCCTTCCCCATGAAATGGGGTGTCCGACACTAAGTGCCAAACGTGGGTGGGGTGTGACTAAACACAAAACATACAATTACACACATATATACCAACACACAACCCAACCTATGGCTCCTCAAATAGATACAAGCAGGTGCACAAGCACTGGTGTCTCAGAAAACAGGCACGCAAAAAACAGTTCCTAATTCCCCTATTCAAGTTATCATTCATAACGGTTCAGTATGAGTTAATCCCTTCACTACTGGGCAATTAACAGGCACAACAATAGATGAAAAAACAATAAGTAGGAAGGGAAGCTTTCGAGTAATTTAAGAATTCACACCTGGTTCTCTTATGAAGTCACATCAACAAAAGGATCAGTGAGATCCCACGAAGTACTGGAAACAAAACAAACCCGGAGACATAGCCCCATGTTCCCAAAGTCCAAGAGCCAATGGTTTCTCAACAACAGAGTATCCCACCCGAATTTGTGTCACAGTAGAGCAACCACAGAGTCTCAGATTTACAACCAGCAAAAATTATGACAATAGGGGATCCCATCCCCACCCATATCACCCCATCAATCTAATCCCGTGAAAGAATAAAACCAAACTACCACAAAAAATGCAGGCCCTTGTAGGTATTTTCAGATTTAAAATATTTAACACATTCCATGGTTTCAATTCCACTAGGCTTTAACCGGAGTTATAACATAAATGGGTTGATCCTGGTGCTTTCAATTTATTTTACCGAGTATATGTAATTAACGAATTCCACCCAGTCCATTATTAACTTTCCAATTTTATTCATGTTCACAACCCAACCAACAACCCTGCTACCAAACACCACCACAGCCACGCAACAACTCATGCCATTCCAACCACACCATTCACAGCCCCTCTGTTCAACCATCTATATCTGAACCATCCCAATGTGCATAATTCATTATTTTATATTATTTAGTTCAACTGGGGAGATCACACAAGATTATGGTCTTTCATATTCAATATCCGAGTTTAAGTGTTTAACCGATTCATACATGATTCCCATTCACAAGACAAAGCCTAAAACAGAGCATAGCATAGGTGCGCAAACAAAGACCCCCAAAAGACATGATTTTTAGTAAGCATAAGCCCATTAAATTCATAACAACATCATAGGTAAATCAAGAATAAAAACATGTAACAACATTAAAAAACTTCCTTATCCCCATTCTTTAATCGGTTATTATCTTCATTACAGAATTGGTTAACTGCATCGTGGGAACCATAGAACACCCACCCCACATGATACACAAGGAGGAGAGAAAAAGGTAAGATCCCTACCTGATCGATCAAGGATCGACGTTAAGTCCTCGCGTGGAAACTGGAAATCAGGAGTAACAGGATCTCCATAGAACGTGATCGAGGAAAACTTCACAACATGGGTACGACTCGTCGGGAGGAAGGGTATTCCGAGCATAGGGTGAGAAAAATAGAAAAGCAGCGAGAAGAGAATCCTTTAGGTTATAAAGGCCGAGATACAGCATCCCTGTGATGGTTAAGATATGGAGAAAAACTCAAAACCATGGAAGAAGCAGGATCGTGGGTTGACCACGCGGATGGGCCACCCCACACGTCCAACTTAAAAGGTCCCTGCCATTCGGGGCAGTTAAAACCGACACACACCTCACCAATAATTTAATTAAATGATATTAATGGGCTTGGGGTCAAAAC
Organism: Viscum album; assembly: GCA_963277665.1. Lineage (NCBI taxonomy): Eukaryota > Viridiplantae > Streptophyta > Magnoliopsida > Santalales > Viscaceae > Viscum > Viscum album. The sequence continues at coordinate 1,516,327,834 of OY728119.1, forward strand.
ACGGTTTAAAACCCAATTCGCGAAAACAGGAGGCACTACTGGAAAACCCGTGGAGAGGTTACTGGTAGGCTAGGTCTATCGGTAGACCAAGCTACCGGTAGGCTGAGGCCACTGGTAGGCCGAGCGACCGGTAGGCCGAGCGACTGGTAGGCCGAGGCCCCCGGTAGGACGAGCTACCGGTAGGCCGAGCCACCGGTAGGCCGAGCTACTAGTAGGCCAAGCTACTGGTAGGACGAGCTACCCGTAGGTCGAGGCCACCGGTAGGACGAGCTACCGGTAGGCCAAGCTACCGGTAGTCCGAGCTACCGGTAGGCTGAGGTACCGGTAGGCCAAACGACCGGTAGGCCGAGGCCACCGGTAGGCCGAGCCACCGGTAGGCTGAGGCTACCGTTAGGAGTCTTCACCGAGAAGCTAGGATGACCTTCCAGACCACTCAGAACACCCCAACCATCAGATCTTCACCTAAGTAATGGACCCCAAAACCCCAGTCCATTACAACAAGGTTTATTAATAATGTTTTGGAACCTCTAGTTTTTCATAATAGTGGGGAACTACTATGACCTTTCTGTATGGAATATTTTCAAAGGATATTATCACATACATATATTATGTAGAATAATAATAAATAAGTGATAAAAAATAAATTTAATAAGAAAATCATATAATCAACCACAAAACAAGTTGGTTCTTGGGAACCAACTCTAAAAAACTCCCAATTTAATTAGATCCAACTAAAAACTTCTTGACATCCTATAGGTACCATATGATAATCATGATTATACAGAAATAAATCCTCTATTAGGGGGTTGATAACATTTTCCATCATGTATACTCTGCTTACTACAACTCCACCTCATTAAGAATGATCCCTCAAGATATGAAACTTATGAAGTATGTACTTTCTCATTTGGTGTGACCCTGGATCTTTAGAGAGATCCATTACTGTATTGTTTTCCTAATAGACTCTGATAATTTATTTACATATAGTTACCATATCAAGATCTATAAAAAAGTTGAAAATCTAAATTTCTTCCTTGCCTACATCAGAAGAAAAAATACACCTAGAATTTACTATATAATTTTTGACAAATGGCTACTTTAAGCTCTTTTACCACACAACTCCTCCATTGTGACAAAATATATATCAATAATATGACATAAGATCATTCCAATCTATATGAAAACTAGCAGTGGAAAAATCTAGATGACCATTTCTTCCTCTCCATCATATAATAGAAATATATTCTTACTATTGCTTAGTTACTTAAGGATAGTTTTATTAGTAGTCCAATTCTATTCATTTGGATCTATTTGATATCTTGATACCATGACCGATTCATATGAAACATAAAGAATCATACATAACATGGAATACATGATAGATCCAATCATATAAGAACATGAGATATTACTCTTTCTCTAACTTTCCTATTATGTCCTAGGTAACATTTTATTGGAAATATGTATACCATGTGATAGTAGAACTAATCCTCTCTTGGTCTATTATATAATAATACTATTCTATATTGGGTAAATATGTATACCATGACTTAGTCTGAACAACCTCTTGGATCTATCACACATGATATTGATTCCTTAAATGTTGGTTAGTTCAAATAAGTACTTTATAGAGAAGAACATTATCATCCATGCCTTATCCTATTATAAGGATATCATATTGTTTCCAATTAGAAACATTTCATAAAAAATACACTACTATGAAATTTTTTTCCTACCACTAAAGTACTTGTAAAGATATGTCTCACATTCGTTCTTCATGAACCAAAATCCTTTATGGATCTATAAAATTGAATGTACCTTGATCGAGATGTTTTCATTTATCCATAAATGTATATCTACTACTTGAATACCTATTTAGAATTACCTAGTGTCAAAAACCCTTCTATTTGTGTCATATAATCATACTCATGAAGGTTCCCATTAAGGAAAAATGTTTTGACATCCATTTTGTAAAATCTCATAGTCCTTGTAAGATAATATGGAAAGTATTATTCTAATATATGTAAACAAGGGAATTGGAGAGAAGGCTTCATCGTAGTAAATTACTTTATGTTTTTTTGAGCTTTATCCACTATTCATGATTTATCAATATTCAGTTTAACTTGTATTACCAAATCTCTCTTGAATACTTATTTACACCCAACTAAATTTACATCAACTGGTGGATTGATCAAAACTCACACTTGGTTTTGATACATGGAATCTATCCTAAAATTAATGGATAATTTCCATCTTGAAGATTATGATCCCTCTAATTCCTCTATGTAGTAGAGAGGATCATCATTTTCAACCATTAATGAGTCACCTTCATTAGTGACTAGATTACCATATCTCTCTAGTTCTCTTACCTTTATAGTGCTTTTACGCAATACTTGTGTTTCAGGAACAACATCTTCCATGGGGACCTTTGGAATCAGTTACTGTATAAATTATTCTCTATCATGAGCATAAACTGCATGTAATTAATTCTTTCTAACATTATACTCCTTGAGGATGTGATCCATTTTAAGAAATGTGGCATGTCTTGCGAAAATTACTTTCTTAGATAAATAGTTGTATTGGTAGTGTACACTTTTTTACTTGCGATACCCTATAAATATACACTTCGTTCCTCAAAGTACTAGTTTATTTTTTGATAAAACCCTAATAAAACATCTCAAAACCCCTTGCATGAATTTGTGACAAAACATGTTTCTTTCCACTCCATAACTTTAAGGGAATACTATTTTTTTTAGTTGGTACTTGATTTAGTAATTATAATTCCATTTGTAATTCATATCCCCAAAGGGATAATATATGACTTGGAAAAATCATTATTAACCTTACCATGGCCAACAAGGTACGATTACTACTTTAACTAACACCATTCTTGTAACACCCTGATATTTTTGTGAAATATTATTTTCTAATTAATTTAACCTTTTCAACATTTGACATTTCAAATAATAATGAATATATATTTTTTATATAAAAAACTCTATGTTTGGATTCTATAATATGAAAAATCAAGCTGATATTGTGCTATAAGAAAAAAATTATATTATATTGTGGTATATGCAACACTATTCCTGGATTGTGTTACACAAGATAAAATGTTCTTTTGATATCTTGCAATACATGCATCACCATGTTTTACCTAACAATAATATATTATTAAAATATTATTATTTAATATAATAATATATAACCAAGCTATTAAATTAGAGGTTATGAATAGTATGAACTATCTTATGAAAATATAATTTTTATAAAATAAATTCACTGGTTACCAATTAATTATAAATGAAAATATATACCAATTGATTATAAAGGAAATAGTTTTATTTTTTTACTCCCAAAGTTGTTTTGTCTTAATAAATTATATTAATTAGAATCAGTTAATGATATTATTGAAATATATATGTTATATATTAAATAAAATATTTTTGATATTCATCCAATATAATTTATAGGCATAACATAAGAATAAACCAAACTTTATGCGTAAAATATTATATTTTTTAAACGGGTAATTTTACCGCCTATTAATGAAAAACCCATTTTAAATCTAATTTTCGACACTTTTATAATTTTTATATGAAAAGATAAACTTATTATGTGAAATAGGGATATCAAAATTTACATTTTTTTTGTTTTTTGGTAATTTTCTAATAAGTTTCATGTTTTTATGAATAATGAAATATACTAAATTTTAAGTGAAAAAAAATTTCTTATCGAAATAATTTATAGTATTAAATTCCATTTTTTATTTTTTTAAAGTATAAATATATTATTTATATAATTTAATACAATTTTTTTCATTTTAATCAATTTTATATATAATTTATCTATACAAAATTTTTAATCATTTTCATGTTTAAACTTTAATAACCTTTTTACTCACCCTATAAATGAGATTAATTTTAAATTAATTACCTAAAAATTTGTGTTATGAATTTTGATAAATGAATTCCATACTTTTAATCAGTGTATTTAAATTATGTAAATAGCTTTAATTTATTTTTGGGTGTATGAATAGTAAATGTTATAATATTCTAATTACCACAGTTAAGGGTAAATCAAGTAATTATGGGTAAAAATAATATTATAAAGACTATCAAATTACCATAACCCTTGTATTAAATTTATCGGATGGGTGTTTTTATACCAAAATAATTCTTTTGCAGAAATTATAAACTTTTTAAGCCACTTTGTTGAGAGCATGTCATTTATTAAATTTTATTTAAAGAAGAGTTAAAGATATCATACTCATATTTTAATAACTATAACATTTTTAATATAGGATTATACATAAGATAAATTCAACTATAAATAGTGATTTTTAGTCTAGAATATTTTTCTTTATAATCCAAATTTAGCTTTTAATTTTTAGAAAATAAATAATTAACATAAATTCTTATACAACGATGATGCAATAATTATTTAATTAATAAAAATATCAAATAAATGATATAATATATATAAAAATAAAAATAATTTGAGATAATTAATTTCCTAAAAAAAATTATTGAATACGTAGACATTATATGGATTTATTAATGGTTTTCTAAAAAGTTATATTGTGTATTGATATTTTTTAAAAAGTCATGAATTGAATAGTATCAAAATTGACATTAATGATTAATTAAAATAAATAATATTTTATTATATGATATAAAATTCATAAAAATATAAAATCAGGAAAAATGATTGGAATAGGTCTTAAAATTTTATAAATGACTAATTTATTGTGTTTTTATTATTTTATAGTAAATATATTAAACCACAAAGTGTAAATTACATGATATCACAGTAACAATTAAAAAGGTTAAATAAGGGTTAATGTTAATAAATAAGTATTTTAAAAATTGTAAAAAATTATCTAAATTTTATTATATGAAGTTATTTAGATTCAAAATAATTAAATATTACAAATTAATAAATTTGGGTCCATTTTCATTGAAAAATTAATTTATAATAATTTAATAATTTTAAGAATTCCAAGATTTCCCCTCCCCTCTCCTATAAAAGGTTACCCATTCTTCTAATTTTTTCACACGTAAATAATTTTTTATTCATAAAATATCTACCCAAATATCTACCTAGAATAACTAACCATATTCTAGATACATTATTTTAGGCATAAAACCCTCTTTTTAAGTGTTAAGGTGTTAATCAAAGGAGTCATTTCGAAGTTGTGGTAATCATTCTAACCGATCACTCTATTTTTTTAATCTTTTATAACTCCTATAAATCTATGATATATATATAAAAATAAAAACTAAATCATCATAAATATTATGAAATATTATTATTGTTATTAACAAACCCTTATAAAACCCCTTTCACATCGAACATGAAGTGAATGTATCACTCATGCTTACTCACGACTTACCATCTCTATGTAGCGGTACAATTCATTTTCCATCACTATATTTTAAGAGTAGGAATTATTGTGGGTTTAATGTTATTATTTTATATTTATTATATAATTATAATTTTTTAATGATAATATCATATCTACTTTATTACCATCCTATATTTTGGGAAATGATAATGTCACTCGTGTGTATGTATGGCTTACCATCTCCATGATGTAATCTGATTCATTTTTCATCTATATTTCACATGGATGGTAATTAGGATTAATTTTATGAATATATATTATATATATAACATAATAATTATTATTTAGTGATAATATATTATATATTATTCTTTCTCTTAAAATGAAAAGAACATAAAAACATCGTTTATGAGTACGTACGACCTACCGTCTCCATGAACAATATATTTTATTTTATACATTTAAATTTTATTAATCACTATAAACACATATATGATAAATATATATGATATTTATTTAATTTTTATAATTCCTGATATGATTAAATCATTATCTTTGTATGAGGACCAAGGATAACAAGTCAAAACACATGCAAAAAAACAAAGCGAATATTACCCGAATCGTAAAATTAACATAGAATTGTTAGAAAATGTTTATTATATATTCATAATTAGATAATATATGTTATTATATATAATAATTTGTTTCTTTAATATATTTATAATAAAATTAAATTTATTATACATGAGGTTTGAACGAGTATGAATAGAGTCATGATATAAAGTAAGGGAATTTCATCTCACTTTTTATTTCTGTCAGATATATGACATATTCACTACTTAATTTTTTGTGTGGTGTATATATGAACTAAGAAATTTTATATAATTAATTTACTTTATTTAATGATATTAAAATCTTTAATTTATTCTATTCTTTTATGGGTTTCATGATTCTAGAGTTACTCAAGTATTAAGGTATTCCATCTCACTTTTATTTTATGTGAGATACAAGCCATGTTCACTGAGTATTTCTTATATGTGGTGTATATAATTTCCATGAATGTATTCTATAATTATTACCATTAATTTTATTGGTGTTTACATATCCATTTGATGATCTCTCTTTCATAGGGTTTATAATTCAAAGTTACATAATTGGTAACTAATTTTGTCTCAATTTTTCTTCTTTGAGACACATGTTATGTTATGAAACTATATTATTTTATGAGATATATACACAACACTTTTACATATTTTATCTTGAATGTACTTATTTTTAGGATATTATATGTTTCATGTAATGTTATTATATATTTGGTCGGAAATTAGTGTTCCTTCAAAACAATGTTTTCTAATTTGTTTAAAAGTGATTTAAATAATATTTTATGGATTTTCTGGGGAATTTTTTTTCAAGGATGTCTAAAATAGTTTTTAAAGGTTAAATTATTTTTTTTCTAGGTTATTTTAAATTAAAAACCTTTTCTAAATGTTTATGGTTTAAAAATATATTTTCAAAGCAGAATGGATATTTTCCATAAGAATTATTTTCAAGTGATCTCTTAAAATTTTATTCCATCTAAGATAAGATTATTTGATGTTGCTTATGTTTTACAGGGGACATGATTAAATTCCACTATTATTATTCTTTATAAGTTTTTTTATTTTTATTATGGAATGATATTTATTAAACCCATTTCTTTTTCATGGGCTATGTTATGATTGATTGATGTTTATAAACCCTATTTCTTTCCATTGGTTTTAATATGATGGATGATTTATGTTCTTTTGAAACACATATGTATGCTTTAATTATGATATGTGTGGTACCTATGTATCCCTATAATGAATTGTGTAATAATTTATATCTCATGAGATAGACATGGATTGAATGGGGATTGAACTCTCTTCAAAAAAGGACCTTTTCTACTAAGATGGTTTTCAGAGTGAACCTTAACTACTAAAACGGTCACGAGAGAATAAAATAACTACCAATATGATATAGAGAGTGAACCCATAATACTATGATGGACTTTAAAGTAATTACTTTGATACTATGGAAATCATTATATATGTTTATGTGTCTGCCACAAATTCTGTGTCGTATTCCTATGTTATGAATTCATGGATGATATTTTTTATTTCATTATGATTCATGTATTATTAATTCCCAATATTTACTCCATGATTCCTATTTGTGATCATTGGTATAAAAGTTATTATCTCCTATTTTCATGATCATGTTCTTATACACTTATTATCATGTTTATGTTTACATATATTCTTTGATTACCTTAACTAATCATTTGAGCCCACCCTTTTTCTAATGTTTTATTTTTCAAAGGTTATAAATAATGGTTTTATGTAGGGTTACTAATGAGGAATATTTTTGTGGGAAATATTCAATATATTTCACCAGACTATAAGTTTGTGTTCCAATTTTACAAGGCACTAAACTAATATGGTATTTATATGTGTGTTTACTTAATGTATGAAATGTTCTAAAAAAATTAGGCAATGTTAATGTATGAAAATAAGGGGTCATTATAGTTGGAATCACAGAAAAGGTTTAGTTAACATTTGAAAAATAGGATGAAAAAAATTTAGTGAGATCTATAAGGATATTTATAAGGATATGTCTAGGGATCTCTCTAAGGATAATCCTATGATGTCATTGGAATGTTTCATAGTTTATAAATCCTATTATTTATCTTTTAGTATTATTTGGTTTTCCACTACAATATGTGTTTCTCACACTATTATTGATGGTTTTATTCAATGTACGGAACACAATGTAATTGGGTTTAAATTGAACCAGGTGAAAAATTTGTTGACTATGAGAAAGGAAATTAGGTAATGACCGGAGAGAAATATTTTGGGAATATACTGAATTAGTTATCATGATATTTGAATAAAAAATGTGAAAATTGGTGGTATTACCAAGACATAAAATTATAAGAACATTGACTTTTATGAATGTCCACATGGTGATGAACATATATGAAGGATGATTTTACTTCCTTCATGTCAAGAAAAAGAGAATAAGGACCTAGAGGAATACCTCAAATGAAGGGGGATATGTTATCGGTGCGAGGAAGGTGTTATAGATGGAGGAACCACCATGGTGTTCAATGTATTATCTTTGGATAACATGTTCATTACCCAAATCAATGTCCTAGCCTAACAACTTACTTATAAACCAAGGAAAGACCTATTCTATGCCAATAATTGAAGAGTATATATTCAAGTGTTTATATATTTGGATTCAAGAATTATTAAATATATAAGGATTTTTCATTTTATGTGTTTTTTACTAAGGATTTACAAGAATATATTTAATAGTTTAGATGGACTAAAAATGTGATTTAATGGAATGGGGAAATTTTGACTAAGGAGAGATAACCCTTAATATGTTTTTGATGTTGTGATAATGATATTTGAATAAAGATATATGGTATATGAATATGTAAATTGTATGGTAAATATTTATTTATAAATAATTAAGGATTTTTTGAAATGTGGTTTCTTTTACCATGGATTAATTTTATAACTGTTTGGACTTAAGGAATATATTCAATATACATTAGTATAAGGAAACATGAATGTTTTAAATAATGATTTATGGTAATTTAGGTTATTTACATATTTCAATAGAATACATGATTAAGGTATTCACATGATTATAATGTGACAACTAATATATACCATATGATATATATAATATTGATGTTCAAAAGATTTAGTTCATTTCTTTTTGAATTTTTTGATTTTTCTATTTTAGAAGTATTTTAGGGTTAACCATTTATGGAATGTTTAAGTTATCCTTTGGATAAGTTTATGATAATAATGTATTATCCCGTCATTGGTATATTTATTAATATTATATAAATTGTGGTAACCTTTTATTGTGATAAAGGTATATGTAATGACCTATCATTTAATTTATGAGGTCATGATCTAATAACATTTTAGGAATAACTATATCAAATTAATTTCTTAGAATAAGAGTTAAAGTAGAAATCAATCAAGGTATGATAATAGGCTATATTTTGTTGAAATAAAGTAATTAAATCATCTCTTGAAAATTTATTAATATTAGGAAAATAATCATGAAGTAAAATTTTGTCCTGTTATCATCATTTTTGCTGATATCAATGAAACTTTTCCAGCCTCATTGGGTTTTGGATTTGTGATTTTTAACTTTCTCCTGACCATGACCTCTATCATTTTCCATAAAAAATTGATTGTTATATTTATATTACATATTAATTTTTTCTCTTACCACATAGGTTCTCTTATGTGGAACCTCGGCAGTGAGTTACTCTGGGTAACTGTAAAGCTTTCAACTTTCCTATTTTAAAAGGAGGTTTTAGTATTCATTTTGACAATGTGGGTTTTTATGAAATGAAATTTCAAGTATTAAAACTTCAATAACCTAGATGAATTTTGATAGATAAATTAATTTTATGTGGGGTAGAATTTAACACCCTGATATTTTTTGAAATATATATTTTGAATTAATTTAATCTTTTTGATATTTTTCATTTTACATAATATTAAATATATATTTTGTTATATGAAAAACACTATATTTGTATTGTGTTTTAGGAAACAAAAAGTCTATATTACTCCACACACAACAATTATATTTTATTTTGATATATTCAACACTATTCTTGGTTTTTGTTACACACAATGCCGAGTTCTTTTAAAATCTTGCACTATATGAAACACCGAGTTTTACCAAAAAATAATATGTTATCAGAAATTTATAAATTAATATAATAAGATATAACCAAGCCATTAAATTATAGGTTAAGAACAATATTAAATAAACTATGAAACTATAATTTTTATAATTTAAATTAACTGGTTAACAATTAATTATAAATGAAAATATATTCAAATTGATTATAAAGGAGATAATATTATTTTTTGGCTCCCAAAGTCATTTTGTCTTAATAGATATAATTAATTAAAATTAGTGAATGATATTAACAAATTATATATTTTATATATTCAATAAAATATTTTTTATATTCATCCAATATAATTTATAGGCATAGGATAAGATCAAACCCAACTTTACGCATAAACTCTATATTTTTTAAAAGTCTAATTTTACAACCTTTTTAATGGTGAATCCATTGTAAATATAATTTTTGATACTTTTATAATTATTATATAAAAAAATAATCTTCTTATTCTAAATAGGGATATCAAAATTTAATTTGGTTGAATTTTTGGTATTTTTCTGACAAGTTTTAGGTTTTGATTAACAGTGAAAAATACTAATTTTTAATTGAAATCTAATTTTTTAATAGAAATAATTCATAGTGTTAAATTATATTTTTGATTAGTTTTAAAGTACAACGATATTTTTTTTATAAATTAATCCAATATAGTTTATATTCACGAATTTTTCATTTAATTTAGATATAAAAACATTTCAATATTTTTCATGTTTAAACATTAAAAACTCGTTTTCTCACCCCATCAATGGGATTGGTTTTAAATTAAGTACTGAATATTTTGTGTTCTAAATTTTTAAAAATGGATTCCATATTTATAATAATTGGGTAAAAATTATGTAAATAGTTTTCTTTTATTTTTGGGCATATGAATAGTAAAATTGTTAATATTTTAATTACTACAGTTAAGGATAAACCAGGTAATTATGGGTAAAAATAATATTATAAAGACTATAAAATTACTCTAACACATGTCTTAATTATATTCTATTGGTGGGTTTCAATCAAAATCATCATTGAGAAATAATTATAACTTTTTTGAAGCCACTTTCGTGAACATATGAAATTTATTATATATTATTTTAAGAAGTGTTAAAGATGTCATTCTCATAACTTAACAACTATACCATTTTTAATATAGGGTTACACAGAATATAAATTCAACAATAAATATTCATTTTAAATATTTTATTTATTTATCATGATAAATTTTCTTCAATTTTTATGAAATAAATAATTACCTTAAAGGATTATACAGAGATGATGAAATAACTGTTTAATTAATAGAAAAATAAAATAAATGATATTAAAAATATTAAAATAAACATAATTTGAGATAAATAATTTCCTCCAAGAATTTTATAGAAGGCCTATACATATTAGGTATTTATTAATTGTTCTTTTGAAGTTATCTTGTGTATTGAACTTTTTTAAAAAGGCATGAAGTGAATAGTATCAAAATTGACAGTAACGATTCATTAAAATAAGTAATATTTTATTAAATGATATAAAATTCATCAAAATATAAAATTCATCCAAATTATTGGGTAAATTATTAATATTTATTCAATGACTCATTTATTAGTATTTTATAATTTTATAGTAAATATATTAACACTAAAATAGTAAATTATATGATATCACAGTAATAATTAAAAATGATAAATATGTGATAAAGCTAAAAGATAAAGATTAAAAAAATAGTAAAAACTTATCTAAATTTAATTTTATGATTTTATTTTGACCCAAAATAATCCCATATTAGAAATTAAAAATTTGGATCTATTTGAATTAGAAAATTAATTAATATAAATTTAATAATTTGAAGAATACCTAGAGTTCCCTCCCCTATCATATAAAGGGAAACCAACTCATCTATTTTCATCACACTTAAAAAAACACAGGTCATGAATCTCTAGCCAAATTTATTCCTAGAATCCATGCCTACATTATAGAGTCATTTTTAGGAATAACACCCTCCTTAGAGGTGTAAAGGTTATAATAAAAGGATCCATTTTGAAGAATAGGTAATCGCTTTAACCAACCACTCTCTTTTTCTACTCTTATATACCACCTATAAATCTATGATATAAATAATAAAATAATAAAACAGTAATCCTAAATCTTCTGAAATTTTACTATGATTATGAACAAACCATTATACCACTCCTTTTCCACCGAACAAGAAGTGAATGTATCGTTCGTGTGTACATACAACTTATCATCTCCACGTAGCGAAAGAATTCATTTTCCATAACCATATTTTTTGAGTGGAAATTATGATGTGATTAGTGTTTATATATGATATTTATGTCATAATTATACTTTTTTAATGACAATATCATATCTAACTTTCAAAAATCTAATCTTTTGGGAAATGGGAACATCGCTCATGCGTACGTATGGATTACCATCTACACGATGTGATGAGATTCATTTTTTCATATATATTTCACATGGATGGTAATATGGATTATTTTTTTGAATATATATGATATATATAACATAATAATGTATCTTTAATGATAATATATCATATAATATTTTTTATTCTATTATGATGGCAAAATAAAATCATCGTTCATGCGTACATATGACCTAACGTCTCCATGAACATTGTATTTTATTTTCGACCTTTAAATTTTTTGAATCACCATAAATAAATATATGGTAAATATATATGATATTTATTTCATGGTTATAATTATGAATATTATTAAATCATGATCTATGTAAGAGGACCAAGGATAACATGTCAAAATACATGTGAAAAACAAAGCAGATATTACCCGAAGTGTAACATTAACATAGAATTGTTAAGAAAATGGAAATGTATATTCATAATAAAATAATAAATGAAAAAATATATAATAATAATAATAATAATAATATGGATATTTAATTAATTTATAATAAAATAATATCTATTATATTATATATTTAAATGAGTATTATGAGAGTCAAGATATAAGGTAACATAATTTATTCTCACTTTTTATTTCCATGAGATACATGCCATATTAACCACTCGCTTCTTTTGTGTGGTGTATATACTGACCTAATAAATTTTATATAATTAATTTCATTTATTTGGTTAAATTAAAATAACTAATTTATGTTATTATTTTACTGGGTTCCCGATTCTAAAGTTACTCAAGTAGCAAGGGATTTCCATCTCACTTTTATTTATCATTAGATACAAGCTATGTTACCAAATATTTCTTATATGTTGTCTATATACCACCCATGAATTTATTATATGATTATTATCTTTATTTTAGTGGGTATTTACCTATCCATTTTATGATCTCTCTTGCATGGGGTTTACAGTTCAAAAGTTACCGAATCAGTAAGCTAATTTGTCTCAATTTTATTTCTTTGAGACACATATTATGTTATAAACCTATGTTATTTTATGAGGTGTATATACATACTTTTCACATGATTTATTATGAATATAATTATTTTTCGAATTTTAAATGTTTAATGTAATGTTATTCTCTCTTTAGTTGGAAATCATTGTTTCATCAAAACAACATTTTCTAAAAATGTTCTAAAAGTGTTTTAAATAATATTTTTTATATTTTCAAGGGAAAATGATTTCAATTATGTTTAAAATAGTTTCAAAATATTAAATTATATTTTCTCAAGTTTATTTTTAATGAAAAATATTTTCTAAATGTTATGGCTTAAAAAGTTCTTTTCATAATAGATATGATATTTTCCTGTAGAGTTATTTTCAAGTGATATATCAAAAATTATTCTTCATCTAAGATAACATTATTTTATGTTACTTATGTTTTACTAGGGACATGATTTAATTATAATATTCTAATTCATTCTAAGAATATTATATGATTATGATGGAATTATATGTATGATACACATTTCTTTTCCATGGGTTATTTTATGATTTTTTGATGTTTATGGAACCTATTTAATTCTATGGGTTTTGATATGATGAATAATTTATATTGTTGTGGGACACATATTCATGATTTCTTTATAATATGGATGGGAAATATATCTCAATCTAATTCATTGGGTAATGTTTTACATCTAATGAGATAGAAATGGTTGGAACGAGGAGTGAACTCGATTCTGTAAAGGATGTTGTCTGCTAAGATGGTCTTGGGAGTGAACCTTGACTACTAATATGGTCATGGGAGTAAACCAAAACTAACAATATGGTATGGGGAGTGAACATACACTACTAATATGACCTTATAAGTGATGATTTTATTACTATGGAAATATTTTTATATGTTTATGTGTCTTCTAAAAATTCCATGTCTTATTACTATGTTATGCTTTCATGAATTATGGTCCTTATTTCATTATGATTCAAGTATTATGAACTTACAATATTTATGGAATGACTATTGTTTATTATCGCTGATACACATGGTATGGTATTCTATTTTCATGATCATGTTCATATACCCTTATCCTAATAATTATGTTTATATGTATCCCTTATTTACCCTTACTGAGCATATGAGATCACCATTTTTCTTATGTTTTCATTTCCATAGGTTATAAATAAAGGTTTAAGATAGAGGTACTAAATAAAAATACCTTTTTGGGAATCATTTAATATCTTTCACCAAACTGGACGTTTGTGTTCCAAGTATCCAAAGGTACTAAACTAATACGATTTGTAAGAGTGTGTTTTTTTAATTTGTTAAATATAAGTCAAAAAATGACTTGATGTTAATGTATGAAAATAATGGGTTATTATAATTTTAATATGGTGTTTAAGATGGAGTGATTTGGTCATCTTACCTTGTGAATAGTTGTGAAGTATTTCAGGTGTATTAATTATCCATCTTGATAGATATTTTTCAAATGATTATCATTTACATGAACAATATGGTGATTCCATAGATAGGTGTTATATGTTTCAAATGTATTTGTTTCCATATAAATTTTTATTTTTTTTATAATTTCATACATAAAGAACATTATTAAACTATGAAAAACCATAACATATGATATCTTTATAAAATTATAAAACTTTATTTACAGTGCTTAAAATAAATACACCCCTATCTAATAAAGAAACATAAATAATGTTCTTGGTAACACTAGTAACATGTTAAAATTTCTATAAAACCAAATTCAATCATGTATCTAATGTGATATGGTTTTACTCAATTTATAGATCATTCAAACTCACTCTATTGGGAGCCCTTAAATCCAATCATCTCTTGTAATCTTTCAAAGTGTATGTGGTTACTATATTTGGATACAAATGTGAGATCCAAAGGTAGTATATAATACCCAAATTTTAGATATAGACATATTACACTAATTAATAAATGCACCTAAATTCCACCTTTCTTCTTTATCAGGGTTTAATTCCACATTTAGAGGCCCTACTTTGAACATGAAAAACATATCGTATCTTGTTACTTTAATATCCTCTATATCTTCTTATTATTAGAAGGGAAGTGATCCGTAGTATTAGATATATAATAATTCATCAGAACCACTTTATTCTTATTAATCTTCTTATTTTTCACAAGGATAGTGGGTTTTTCATAACCCTTGAATTTTTTAACTTGGGAAATAAGTGTAATAATTTTTGATAATGTCTCCTCTCTCTTTCTAATATTTTGATTTACAATAAAACTAGATAAGTTTTTTAATGAGAATATAATGAGATATATGTGAACATCACTAGGGATCTTCAAACCCAAGATTTCTTGGAGCTCAATGTATCAAATCATCTTGAATACATGTGTTCCAAGTGTCATAGAATCTCCATTCTTTCATGTGAATAGTTTAATAGAGATATCAGATATCTCTAATCTTGTATTCTCTTGATAGAGATCGTTAAGGTTGGAATAAATGGTATATGTATCTGTATACTCAAATTTCATTACAACCTAATTGAAAATGGTAGATATCATGAAACATTGGACATCCATAAAATCTACCACATACTTAATATAGCAAGTTACTTCTTCCTCATTAACCTCTTTGGAAATGAAATCAGGAAGTGGTACTTCTTGTGTGTATAATTTCTATTCATGGTGTAGTATAACACACATAAACCTATATCATTCTTGGAATTTTTCACCGATGAGAAAGATATCATTATATAGTATGGATCACTGTAATATTTTTATTATCGTTTTATTTTCCATTTATATTAATTAAGACTAGATAATTAGTACTTTTTTTAATTACAAAAATTCGATTAATACATTTAAACTTAATCTACTTCTCATTATTATCCCACTATTTTTGGAAAGATAATATCCCTCAACATAATTTAATGAATATCTTGTTGCTTATATATTCTAGTGGCAAGGATTCAAATTCCCTTATCATAACCTAGACTTGGTATCGACAAGATAGTTGAAGGGTTTTAGGTATGTGTAACTTTCAATAAAAAATAAATTTTAGTTCTTTTATCTATTGAGTGGGTTCTCTTATCAAAAAATACATTTTTAAGATATCCAAAACCTTTCCCCCTTTGTTAAACCAATTATTTCTATGGTAGTCAACTATTGATGTATATAGAGTTAAGTCAACAAAAAATTTAAGTCTAAAATTTCCATGATAATTGAAAGTACCCAAACATAGGTTGGTCCTGTACTTGGAAAAATGATGTTAATTATAAGTTAATTAGTGAATGGTTTATCTGACTTAATATTTTATTTTAGGGATTTTATCCTCACGAGTAATGAAAATTATTTACTTTTAAAATTATTTTTTAATATTAAGTGGATTTTATATAAGTGATTAACCATGTACAATAAAACATTTAACCATAAGCCAATCATATTTTGTTCCATTCTGAATTCATGTTAATTCATTTGTTTAGTTGATCACCCAACATTCACAAAAAATAAAATCAACCATGAAACCAATAAAAATAAAATGTAAGTTCATTGATCATGAGATTATCTATTAGTTAGTTTATCTAGAGTATGATAAACTAACCCTCATACCTAGGGAAAACACCTTTAACTGTAGATTAGTTTGTGTTGTATTATTCTTGCTTGAATCCTATACATCACCTCAATATGTTTCACCTTGGATCCTTAACATGAACCATGTCCAGTTGTATGGGATTTCAATCCATACATATGATTTTGCTCACACAATGGAGAGGGGATCTAATTTATTGGATAAAGTGGGTTTACAAAAAATAAACTGCGAGCATACAAGACCTTTCATAATAAGGAATATGGGATGAATCACAGGTCATCAATAATAATTAAAAAAAAAAATTTAAACCAATAACATACAAGGGATTGTCTAATATCATGATCATCCATGCATCGAACAAAGGGAATGAATTCCCAATCTTGTTATGAATTAATTTAATTCCTTATTTTATTAAGTTAATATGAAAAAAATTAATCCAATTAATTAAATTTATCTTAATTATATACAACCATACTTAACTCAAAATCATCTATAATCTTAAAAATAATTAATTTCATTTAAATTTAATGCAGTACACAAGTTAACTTGGAGGAAACCTCACATATTTATTAAAATTTTAACATGTAAATTATCTTAATTTACTATTTTTAGTCATATAAAATGGTGTGTACTTTAAAATGAAATACACATGGAACAAATAATAAATAGGATTTTTCATACATTCAATTCTTTTTTTCTCATGAAAATTTGATAACACCATTGTAAGAAAACTACACCGCATGTAAAAAAGTATAGGATGTGTAATTTTTGTCTGCCTGTATCCACAACACACACCTTGGTCTAGCCACGTTTCTTGTCTTGTATGTGTTTGAGGCACATTTAGTGTAACCTTTTATTTCATGTATTGGAAGTCTTTGTGTAGTGTATCTAGTACATGGATCTCTTTGGACACCCCATGTACTTTTTTGCGAGACACGAGGTATTACACATCTTGTATAGTGGTTAAATGATGTTTATTTCTTCGCGTATTGTGTTATACTATACGGATCCACACATTAATCCATTTTTATCAAATCTTAGATGTTATTAGATCAAATCAATACAAAATTATCAAAATATCTACAAGTTTGAATAAAAACTACACGATGTGTACTCATGAAGTACATGACATGTACATAGTATTTCTACAGGAAGAACCTTTGGCATCTTCAGATAGAATTCTCTAGACGATTCTCCATTTTTAATCATTAAAAAGACACAAGTTATGTAATCAATAATGAAGAATAGAATATATGATAGTGTCATATTATTAAATTGATTCTTTTTAAGTAAAATAAAATTCAAACACATGCATTCAATCAAAGATTAATAAATAATTATAAATTAAACATGTGATATATATAATACCACCTTTAGGTTTTTGGTACAGTAGAAGCATCCTTTTTACATGAAAATGCCTCAGAATTTAGTCTTATATAAAATGTAATAATTTCCTTACATGATCATGACATTATTTCCAACAAAAACAATTATATTAATAGACTAAATTAATACATCATAACTATAGGGATATGATCATTACATTTAATTTATAATTAATTTATAAGAAGATATAGATTTAACTCAACTTGTAACTCTGCTTTTATTTATGATCTAATGAAATAGAATTCATCACACTATAATTGATTTGTAGAATTCTTGTGTATAAGTCCTCTAGTAATGATCCACACTTGAACCACCATCTTTAATGAATTTCGTAGACTAACCGAGTGCAGTATGACTGATCCTACTTGATTGGGTTGTTTGTGGTTGATCATAGAAGTATTATTCAGGAAGGATGAATAAAAGATTTTGTTCTATTGATTAATTGAGTGATGGGAGTAGGTGAACAATAAGGATTGAAACAACATATCCTTATCCGATACGCACACAAAAAGTATATAAGGAAAGTTATATAATAAGATATTTTTATATCCAATTTAGTTTGGAAAATCACAAAGAATACCCCAACCATAATTAATTTTATTAAATGACCCCATGTCAAACAACAACAACAACAAAAAAAAACAAAAAAACAACAACAACAACAACAACAATAATAACTGTTCAACATGTGTGACACCTTAAGAATATAAATAAATATAATTTATACTATTCAGTAAATTAAACTCTATTTTCTTTCCCTCATTGACATTTACCAATTCTTGAATAATGGTTATTTAATTAAATAAATTCCACTTTTTTATTTATGATAAATATAAAAACTATTATATTTTCCAAACTTGAAAACTAAATACTAGTCAACTCACTTATTCTTTTTATTAACATGTGATTAAATTATATAAATCTACCAAACCTAAATAAATATTATTTATTCCAGCTTATTAAATTCAATACATTATTTTAAATCATATTTTAGATATACTTACTATGTGAGCCTATAAACCTCTTTCTAACTATAATTAGGCATAACATACTAAACTAAAAGGTTAGAGTTTATCAATATTCCAAGGATTCCCTAGAGAAATTAGTTAATCTAACAATGAAATCCAACCTCTTATGAATATTTACAGTGTAATACAATCTCTTTCTTGTGATATCTCAAATAAAGAAGGTTACGTTTTAGTTCCATTAACCTATATACTCAATTTTTTTTCTACTTTCCATTTAGATAATAGAACAAACACATAAGACACCATTAACATTGATTTATTTAGGTGGTTATGTTCCCATCAATGAGCCTGATATTTTAACTTTCATCAAGTGACAAAAGGGTTAAATCATTTCCCACATTTCCATTAATTCTATATTATTTGTGATAAACCCAATTTATCCTACTTCAAAAAGAATATATGTTATCATGGTTTTCATAAATACATAAAATTAAATTATCCATGATATCCATTAATGATAATATTAATGTATAAGGAACAATACACACATTCAATGATAAAAAAATCCAATGACACATGGAAACGAGGACTTCCTATTAACAAGCATGTTTTCATAACCTCCTATATACGAGATTACTAAGGGAGAACACCATGAGAAGGTTTCTCAATTATTAATATCCTCATACCCATAATGGATTTTATTGTAAGGGTTTCATTATAAAATATCATCTTGTCATAGAATAAGGTTCAAGAATATTGTCATCAGACCTCTAGGTTTGCATCATAATGGGGAACTACTATGACCTTTAATTGAGACTTATATTCACAGAAAATTATTAAATAAAAATTATTGGTGTTAGTTTCCAAGAACCAATTTTATTTACTATTTTACATGTATATTAAATTTATTGAATATTAATAAAACATCTTATTAAATATTGATCTTTTTTATGCATGAATCTAATGTAATAATGTCTTCGAGTGTACATTGAATTGATAAGTTCATAGTTGTTCCACACTATAATGACAACCTTGATTTTGTATGATGATATTCTTCAATAATTCTCTATGGTTGGATAACGTACTATGATGGGACACATAGTACATAGAATTTTAGGTGCAAGAACTCGTAATTAGATGAGGCTTCTTCTCGTGAAGTTCTAAATTGGTAATATAAATGATACGATATTATAATAATAGAGTAGCTAGTAATAATTCAACATGTTTTTCTATCATTAGATATTCTTAAACACAAGCAACTGTGATGATCCTTAGAATTTATGATTATTATAAATGCTTGTTATAACTCATATTTTTAAATGTATTTCGTTATCCATGACGATAATATTTCTTGGAGAATTTATAAATGTTGAGTGCATCATGAGTAAAATGTCATCAATGGATAAGTTGAAAAAGATATTTCCCTTCCATATTTATGGAAGTTGATATCTCATCCCTTTGATTGGAATATAATCATCACATTAAATTCTATGGGCATGGTGTAATGACATGTTTTTTTAAGATATTAAAAGAAGGACACATCAATCATATTGTTTGGTGACATATATGTGTAACATGCTTGATGATATATTAAGATAAAGGGATTACATTACATAGTGAGAATTCAAATTTTGTTTTTATCATTGTGACATTAAGTCATTTCTCTTAGGTTCCTTGAACCATTACTAGAATGTAATCTTATAATTTATGCAATACCACCTAATGCCAACATGAAATAATCCTAGAGGGTCGGAAAACAAATTTTTCTGTTGATCTCAATTAAATTCTATTTAAATTTTAATTGTTTGAATAAATATTTTTCTCAAGATAGATGAATAATTTTATTCATGTTTTATTGATGTCCAATATTTACAAGGTAATACATAATGTTTTGTTTATTAATAAATAATATATTTTATTATATGAATATATATAATATTTATTCACTTAATTGTGAATAAAATTTTTATTTTATTAATCCAATATTTTAATGTGTATTTATTTGATAGATTTTGAATAAAATATTTCTTTATAAATAAAATATTTATTCGGTTGTTTAATATATTCTAGAGGAGTTTTAATGGACCAAGACTGAGTCCAGTGAAAAATAATAATTAAATGAACCATTACATAATATTTGTTATTGCATAAGTTGGATCATTCCGTAAAATAATAATAATGATATTATTATTATATGGAATGGGATTTATTGAAGGTTTTAAATGTTTTTTATTATATGGAATCCAATAAAAAAAATATTTTAACTGAAACCCTAAATCTATAAATATACAATCTTATCTATTGTATAATACATAAATTTTTTTGAATAGATAATTTTTTAACCTATTGAATTATCTATCAAATCCTCTATATCTCTTTGTCTCAAGAATGAGAAGCATAAGAGATATTTTTTCATGACCTAAGAATGAGTAATCAAGAATGAAAAACATAATACATTAGATTCACCATGAAAGCACCTGATGATGGAGTGGTTTTGGTCGAAGACCATTTGAGAATGTGTGAATCATTTCTATAGGGATTCAATCCGTGGATCCCCACAGCACAATAAAGGAAATCCAAAAGGGTGTTTTTGGATGATCAACAATCATCAATGAAATTTTTTCTTAAGACCAAGTATTTATATTTTTATATATTAAATAAGCTAATTATAAATTTTCTGTGAATGATCCTTTCTCATGGTTTTGGGGAACTATTATTAAAATATATTTTAATATATTACCCACCACCACATGAATTCAATGTAATCCAAAATAATTTTTTCTATTAGAGTGATTTCACCTTTAAAATTTTAATTATTTATTTGACTATTAATCAATATGAAATCATGGATGAATTTTCATTTCTTATTATTCATTCTTTAATATGATTTTCATTCAAAATATTAGACATATTAATCATATTTTCTTAGTGACTCATTTCCATAAATTCTGAAGAATAGAATAAGAACGACCTAAGATTACATTGGGAATTGAAAAATATTTTTCTGAAAAAACTATGCTTCATGACATGTAGCTAGAGTAAATAACATGTTCCCATGATTATGGTACTGAGATACACCATGTATTTAATTACACATAGGGAATTTATTGTACACCATGTCTTAACCAGGACAACACAATATATGGAAACATGATACATGATGTGTAGCTATCATGTATGCAACATGTAGTTCGAACGAGTTAACAAACTAAATCCCTATGCGTGTGACTCGTATACACATCAATTGAGGTGCACAACATGTAGCTAGATTGTACACTCCATTTAGTATCTAATTAAAGGGAATTTTTTTTTGAAATTACATGAAATTGAAAATTACAGTAATAAAACCATATTTTATTGACTATCACACCATTGAGTGTTTGAAAATATAATAATGGTTTTAAAGAATATTTAATTCTTAATTAACTTTTTTAATTGAAAATTAATTATTAGTTCTGTCTTTTATTTCCCCTGAATGTTATTAATGATGGTATCACCAATCATGTTCAAATTATAAATAAGATAAAAGAAAATTAGTTAATTAATTAATTAAAGAGATTTTATCTTAATAATAAATAAAGAATAATTAAATTATTTCCATATGGTTACTTTTTTATATTCGTTGCATGTATGACCGATCACGAGCTTGAAAAAGACCTATTTTTGTGTTGGAATTTACTTCATTTAATTTATTTCATGAGTTTCCAATTATTTAATATTGAATTAAATGATGGTTTCTGAGTCATCATTCCCTCCATTATTATGTTGAACATTCATTTCCAAGGATATTTATGTAATCCCCCTTAAATATCCCTTTGATTCCCCTCACATGCGTGTGAATAAAAAATACATGTAATTAATAGAGAAACCCAAGGGTGTTGAGGTAGTTCAAGATGAAACCATGCTGATTATAACTCAGTGATACAAATATATACATGTATAATACTATAAATAATTCCATGGATGAAAAATATAGTTATTCCCCTATTTAATAAGTTGATTTAATCCCTGTTCATTAAATCAACTATTATACAATCTCATAATCAAGTAATTCACTTTGTTTGTTTATTTATTTCTATTATTTTTTTTGTTTTTTATGCAAGACCACAATCACATAAATGATTTAATTAATATAAAGATATGGAAATTAAATAAATTATTATGAATAAGTTTTTTACCCAACATGGTTATTTAATTATGTAACATCTACATAATATTAACAATACATGTAAAGGATAAAAAATTTAAAATTTATGCATAAGTTAACTAAAATCCAGAAACCTAATATTATATTATACTATATATTCCATTACTAGATTGGGAATGAAACCATACAACTAAGTGTAGTACATGACCAGAGTCTGGACACTTACTTTTTTCAAGGATTTCTAATTTTTGTTTTTGGTTGAATTAACTGAACTTTTATTGAGTTTAATGACCAAATACTATTCAAGAAAATTTAGAGGAAAGTGTTGAGGATATACAAGATTGAATTTTAGGATAGGGAAATCCACTCATCGGATCAAGGATCTTCATGCCTACAGTTGGCCATATAGCCTGCCTTATTACATTCTTTTGGTCTTTATAGACAATGTTTGGATTATTTAGCAAATAAATCGGGAATCTTTCCACTATAATTTTATAAAAAACTCTATATTATATGTTCAATGGTGAGGTATATTTAGACTTTAATGTAATAGTGTTATATTTAATAAAATTAATTAATTTTTTATATCTCTAATCGCATTGTTGAGCATGTCAAATTAAATGTTTAGTTTTTCTAAAATTTATACAGTATAGAGGGAACCCTAGGTCATCCCTTGACGAAGCCTTAAATCATTAATTTAAAAATAAAGTTATAATTATTCAAAGAGGAACATGATTATATGATTTTTTTATTTAAGATGGCAAAATATAAACGAAAGTGATACAAGAAAGCAAAAATGGACAGATTCGATTAAGCGTGATCAACCCGGTGAATCTCATGAAACTCACCCTTCATCGCATCAAGAGATAGGGTTATTATGTTTTAATACATGGTTTTTAACACCTAGAACCAGACTATTAGTAAGTTTTAACTAGGAAACCTCCTTTTATTTAGTAAAAAACTCACAATTATTAACCAGATACCGCCGATGATTGGGTGATTTTTATTCAACTTCATAAACAAAACTTACTGAGGAAACACCCAAAGAACTCAATGAACTATATATGATTGTATGTTATTTAAATGTGTTACCATTTAATTAAATTACATGTCCATGGTAGTGTTTATGTGATTTAAATTGACCAATATGAACCACACAAACACCACAATTTAAAGGGGGAAGAAAAATGGATGAAAAATGTGTGAAATATCACATGAAAGGGTATCCTAAAACATGATAATTTGAGTTTGAGTATGTCGTACAAGTATATAACTCAATTAAATAATAATATAGGATGAAAGATGTAACATAAAACCATTAATTAAAATTATAATTCAAAATAATACAATCATGAATCTCGGGATTAAATCACGTTCCCCATTGAGTGATTACAATGAGTTTAGAAATCCATGGGAGGGGAGGAAGAAAAATATTTTTATGTAGCACTTGAAAAATAATCTAGAACTTTTAGGTATGGTAATAGGAATCCTTTATGACTCCAAAATATCAACACCTTTCTTCATGGTAAAAACTTCAAATGGGGTTCCCAAGGTGCTAATATATAGGCAAAGTGGGAGGTGGTTTTGGGAACCATAATTTCAATAATCAACTTACTCCATGGTTTTGGGAATCCATAAAATCTTAAATCACTTTTAACAGAACTAAACAATTTATTTTAGACACCTTTTATATCTCCATGTCATATTTGGAGACCCGATAATCTATATAATAAGATATATTTCCAAAATATAGAGGATCACTTTTGACTGAGTGAATATTCATTCTATATGAAATATCAATTCTTTTGGGCCTATTAATTGATGAATAGGGAATAATTTACTTCATGAATGTTATATCACATGCAGTTATGGATCTGATAATAATATTTCCCCCCTATTTGGATGTTCTTAGTTTACGGAACATGTTAAACAATGGACATCTGTTCATGGCCATCCATGCAATTTGACCCATTTTCCCTCTACATCATTGTGGGATCTCCGAATCACCCCCACCTTCAATAAATTAACAAACAAGTGAAATTTAACTTTTTAATAGTTAAAATAATAAAATTATTTATAGAATCATGAAGTTAAATTTGTTACTATTATTTTAATTTTTAATACAAAACCATACTAAAATAGTGGTGTAAGGGTGGAAATGAATAATGAATCATGGTGCGATCACACCTCCACACCTAAAAATTTTCACTTTGGGGGGAAGTCACATTTACAAAATGATGAATTTATATATTCCCAAATTCATGAATATTTAACATTAAATGAAAATTTGATTCATGAAAGAAATTTGATGAAATAAAAAATCACACCAAGGAGTTATTCTCAGTGATCATGGAAAATGGTGTCTCATAAATTGTATCAGAATGAAATTCAAAGAGATGCATGATACCAATATGAGAAAGGAATTCAAAAGTAAATCATGATACTTACTCTCCACATGTTTGTGTGAAAACCATTCCATGCTATTCTTTCCACTTTATATCTGGTAAATATTTTCTATTTTACCATTCTTCTTCTTAAATTATTTTGTCCCCCGAACCTTCCCTATATCCCTTGCAATCAAATTTCAAAACCCACCCACTCAAGAATTTGTAAAAGTCAAACATTAAGATACCAACCAAGATATCACCATATGTGGTACATTTCATCACTAAACTCATTTATTACTATTTTTTTTCAAAAGTTGAACATGGAACAAATCTTACACTCATCAATCAAACCATGTTTGATATTATCATGAGACTAACTATAATATTTATAACAAGATCAATGGTTGAGGAAGAGTGGTTTTTGACTTTACCAAGACAAAACTCATATTTTTTGTTGTTATATATATATATATATATTATTTTTAGTTATAGTTTTTTTTGATGGCTACAACAATTAGATAATAGGTACATACACATAGGTCAATCTGGTATAGTAATGAGGTAGATCAGATAAGGAATAAATGTATGGAAAATAATTTTTGAAAGCTGATAAGTATTAACCTAACTTATATTTACCTTATATTAGGTAATAAATATTCACACATCATGGTTCATTGAAAAAAATGTGTGTAGATATTAGGTGCAAAAAATTTCGTATAAACTACTCACACAAAGGGTACCACTATTCTCAACGGTTTAAATGAGATATAACCATTTATATCCTCAAAAAACAACCAATTTACTAGAAATCACACCCCAATTTAAAATTCATGAAAAAAATTTCATCATTACTTTTTTATAAGAAAAAATTTAAAACAACATGAAGTAGGTAAATTCCTTATGCATTTTCAATAACTTCAATGATTAAGCAGACATCGTTTTCCATGTTTCAGTGGGCACCAAAATATAAAATTCTTGTATAAAAGTGAGGGGGGAAATAGGGGAAAAGTGATAATACAATCCAATAAGTCCAAAAGAGAAAAATAACAAAGATGATGAAAATTTATTACTAACCTATAAATATACCTATCCACCACACCTAGAGCATGTAGTGTCCTCGCCATAATAAAAGAGAATATGGGAATGAAGGATAAAACATAGTGGTATTTACTAGTATCTTTCTTCGTGAAGGTGGATTTCCTCCACTGGATTCGTTAGAAAATCCTCATAAAAGTGTTTAATTATCTTCCCATTTATGTAAATACTTAGACCACTCTTCTCTTGAAAAACTATATTTCACCAAAAGGGTAAACATTAGTAACAATATAAGGACCAATCCGTCATGAATAAATCTTACCTTGGTAGAGATTTAGCTTGGAATTGTATATAAGAACCTTATAAATGATATGAAACTTTTTTGATAAATCTTCCCATATGGATAGCCATTGTATTATTTTTATTAATTTAGAAGTTTTCATATTCATCATGCTGAATTTCTTCCAACTCTTGATTCTGCAACATCTTATGCTCACTTGCATCTGATAAAATCATATTACATTATTTAATAGCCCAATATACATAGTGATCTTCCTATATTAGGTGGTTATATGAATTTATAGACACAATACCATATGTTGACATTCCAATTGTAGTTTTAAAATTTGTACGGTATACCCGAAGTGCATAATCCAATATCAAACTCCAAACTTTCCCATTGGATTGTACAATTTTTTCCAAGATTCTCTAAACTTACCCATTTGAGATTTCTTCTAGTTTGTTAGTTTGGGGGTGATATGTAGTGGAGACTTTATGAACAACCCTATACTTATCAAGTATTTTTTTTATGTTGTGATTGTAATAATCTGAATCTTGATCACTAATGACGAGTCTCGTCAAACCAAAACTTCTAAAAATATAAGACCTCACAAAATCAACAACGACTCAAGAGACATTGGTCTTGGTAGCCTTTTCATCCACCCATTTAGATACATATTCCATATCTGATAACATATACACAAAGATAAATTAATTATTAAAAGGCCCCAAGAATTCAATGCCCCATGCATCGAAGATCTCACAAAATAACATGGGTTGTTGTGGAATTTCATTCCACTTAGAGATATTCTCTATGAATTAACATTGAGTAAATGCCTTAAAAAAGCTATAGGAATCAAAATACAATGTTTTACAATAAAATCTATAGTCAATGACCTTATGATAAGTGTGTTGAGAGCTAATGTGGCCGCTACAAGGAAACGTGTGAAATAAGGTCAAAACAGAGGTGAAATCATAGTCAGGGACACACTGATGAACAACTCAGTCACTAAAAATTCTCCACAAATATGGGTTATCCAAAATGTACCATCGTGAATCATGATTAATTCCTTGGGACTATGAACTACTAAAATCATTAGGGACCCTATAATTTTCTAGAATTATCAAAATGTCTGCATACCAAGGGGTAAGGTCAACAAGATCACAAAGGTTCTCATGAGGGAAGAATTATTCAATAGGGAAGAATGAGTCATCATGGTGGTCTAATGGTGGATAAATCCTACTAATGTGGTCATATATAACATTTTTCACTCCTCCCTTATCATGAATCTCATGTTCAAACTCATGTAGGAGTAGGATCCACTGAATGAGGCGAGTCTTAGTGTCCAGTTTCTTTAAGAGAAATCGAAGGGAAACTTGATACGAAAACATACTTTTTTTTATCCTGATAAGATAAGAATAGAATTTTATAAGGGGAAAACAATATAAATATGTTCTTTTTCCGTTATGGTGTAGTTTTCTTGGGTAGGGTCACGAGTATGAAATTCATACATAATGAAATGAGGAGACTTATCAACCATTTTTTATAAAAATTTCCCAATTGAAAAGTTAGCTGCATCACACATATGTTCAAAGTGGATATCCCACCATGGTGGTTGGATGATGAGAGGTGAGGTGATAATTATCTTTAGTGAATTGAAAGAATCCTCATAATTTTTATCAGAAAAAAAATTCCACATCCTTTTTCAATAATCGAGACAAGGGAAGTATGGTCTTACTACAATCTTTAATGATTCAATGATAAAAACAATCATGAACCAAGAAAGATCACACATCACGACCACATTTTGGAAATGTAAGGGTTTAAATTAATCAAAATTTTGATTTATCTAGCTGAATTCACTCATTTGGGATAACATGTCCAAGAACTATCTCTTACAGAACTATGAAATGGAATTTCTCAAAATTTAATATGAGTTCATTTTCAATGCAATGATGGAGAAAAAAAACTACGTGTTTCAAAAATTCATCAAATGATGTTCCATAAACCATGAAATCATCCATTAAGTCATCCATACAATTATCAGGTTACTCAGAAAAAATAATCAACATACATCACTGAAAAGTACCAGGATAATTACATAGACCAAAAGGCATCCTTTGGTATTAAAATGTGCTGAATGGATAGGTAATTGTTGTATTTTTTTGATCCTTAGGGGATATATGGATTTTAAAATAATCTAAATATCCATGAAGAAAATAGTAATGGGAATTACTACCCACTATTTTGAAAATTTGTTCGTTGAAAGTTAAAGGAAATTGGTCCCTTCACGTGGCTTGATTTAGTTAATGGTAGTTAATACAGACTTGCCAACTATTTTCCACACGTGTTGGAACTAGTTCATTCTATTAATTTGACAAAACCTTTATTCTAGTTTTTTATAAAAAATTTCTACTAGGCTAACCCATTTAATATCTGATATAGGATAAATGATCCTAGTAGCATGTAATTTATTGACTACCAATTTTACCACATCACGAAGAGTGTGATTTAACTGGTATTGAGCTTGCCTTACGGGATTAGCTTCATCATATAAAAGTATATGGTGAATTCAAATAGATGGGATAATAATGGTAATATATTGTAATGTACATCTAATTTTTTTTACACTCTCAAAATTTTGATCAGTTTTGATTCCTACTGTAGAGAGAGGTTATTTATTAATAACTATGGGAAATTGGTTAATACCCTCAATATAGATGTATTTTATATTAGATGAAAGTGGTTTTAATTAAAACATAGATGTTTTTTGGACTGATATAGAAGATTTAGGGGGATCAAGGTCTATGAAACTGTCTATCAGCTCATGTTCATTCTCTAAGGAAAGAGAATATATGGAAATGAGATTTGCAGAACCAACGATGGTCATGGGTACCTCAGAATGAACATAATCATCAATTAAAGCACAAAATTTACACATTTCTAAACCCAGATTACATTTAATACATAAATTAAAACTTAAATAATCCATGGGTGAAGAAGAGGAAAATGAATAAAAGTATGGGTTAATGAGAGAATTGTGTGTGTGTGTCGTTTGAGAGAACTATTATCGAATAGACAGGAGGAGTGGAGTGATCTTCCACGAGGTGTTTCATAGCCTCAAAGATGTTAAATATTACCTTATCACCACAAAAATCCAAGAAAATCATACCATTTTGAATATTGATGATTGTCCGTGTTGTTTTAAGGAAACACCTCCCATGTATGAGGAACATGCCCTTAGGTTAGAGTATCTTCCATATCAAGAATGTAGAAATTGGTCGGTAAGATGAGATTATTCACTCTTATGAATACATCCCCGATCACTCCGGATGGGCATGTTTTTCTCTGATTGAAAAGTTTAATGATGGTGGTCATTGGTTGAATCTCTCAAACCTACAAATAAGTTCACACAGAGTAAGGAATTACATTAATTGAAGAACCTAAATCTGTCATAACATCTAAAAAGAATGTCTCCCATATGGTGCAAGGTATCAAGAATGTTCTTGGATCCCTAAATTCGGTTGGAATTGTAGTTTGAATAAAGGCTAAGACATTCCTTACCAATTTGACTCTCTCAGTCCCCTCGATCCACCATTTATGGGTGTAATTCTCTTTACGAAATTTTTTATATCGCGAGATTTGTTTAACTGCATCCAATAAAGTATTGTTAACTGGTAACTTTTTAAATGTATCTATTATATCTTTTTCAATCTCATTATGAAATTTTTTCTTATATTTAGAGATTATTTGGGGGAAATAAAGAGGAATTTATTGTTCAGTGGAATCCTCTATGACAATTTGTTTAGCATTTTTGTTTTCTTTTTTCATCATTAAAATCATTTGAGGGTAGGGAAAGAGAGTTTTCAATATGGGGAATACATTTTATAATAATTGGAAGAAGAAACCTCTTTACCAATAATAAGTGTGATTTATCATACATTACCTTTGTATTTTATATTAGTAACATGTTGGGATGGTAGTTTTCCAAAACCTTGTATCTTTGATCATGTTGTCGAGCGTGTAAAACTAAATGTTTAGTTTATACTAGAATTTCAGCAGTATAGTAGGAACCCTAAGTCACCTCTCAATGGAGCCATATATCATTAATTTAAAAATAATGTTTTGATTATGAAAAAGGGTAATTGGATTATATGACATTTGTTTTTTATTTAATATTTAATCATATAAAACAAAGCGATACACGAAAGTAGAAATTAATTGATTTAATTAAGCCTAATCAACCTAGGGAATATCATGATGCTCATTCTTCATTGCTTCAAGATATAAGGGTATGATAATTTAATACCAAGTTTTTCAAACAATGAACCATAATTTTACTGAGTTAAAACTTGGATACCTCATATGGTTTAGTCAAAAATACATAATGAATCACTAGATACCATCGATGATATGGTGATTTGTGTTTGAATTCATAACAAAAAATCACTGAGGAAACACATAAATAACTTTATGGACTATATAGTTTTGTATATTATTTAAATATGTTACCATGAAATTAAATTACATGTCCATGTTAGTGTTTATGTGAATTAAATTTACCAATATGAACCACAAAAACACCACAATTGAAATGGGGAAGAAAAAGGGATAAACGGTGTATGAAACATCACATGAAAGGGTACCCCCAAACACGATCATTTGAGTTTTATTATGATGTACTAGTACATAAATAAATTAAATAATAATAAAGGATGAATTAAAAAAACATAAAACCTGGAATAAAAAATATCATTCAAAATAATACAAACATGATGCTCAGATTACATCACATTCATCCCCGAGTGATCATAAGGTGTTTACAAATCTATGAGAGGGGATGAAGAAAGATATGTTGATTTAGAAATTATCATAGCCTCCAAAACTTATAAGTATTATTATAGGAATAATTTGAGACTAAAAAATTGTAGCACCTTTCCTCTTGGTCTAAGTTCTAATTGGGATCCCAAGGTTGCAATTTATAGTAAAATTGTGATGTTGTTTTGAGCACCATGATTTCTAGAATAAACTTTCTCTATGGTTTTGGGCATCCAAACGGTCTTTAATCACATTTGAAAAAACTATAATGTTATTGGAATAGACATTTTATATCTCCATGTCAATTTTTACATCCTGATAATGCATATAATAAGAGGTATATCAAAAATATAAAGGAAAATGTTTGACACAGTGAAAATTCATTCTATTGGGAATATAAGTTAGTTTTGCCCTCTTAATTGATGAATTGGGAATGTTTACATCATAAAAGTTGTATCTAATGGAGTTATGGATCCAAGAAAAAAATTTCATATCATTTGGATGCACAGAGTTTGCAAAATATGCAAAATAATGGACATGTATTCATGGGATTCCATGCAGTTTGGCCCATTCTCCTTCTGCATCATCGTGGGCTCTTTGAATCACATCCACTATTAATGAAATCATGAAAACAAGTGAAATTTACCTTTTTAAGATTTCAAATCACAATTTATTTAATCAATAATGAATTTAAAATTTTTATAATAATTTTAATTTCCAATACAAAACCATTTTAAAATAGTGGTGTAAGGGTGGAAATGAATAGTTCATCGTGGGGCGATCAATCTCACTCAATTTGTAATCAAGAAAAGTACTAATAATATTCTATTTTAATTGTAAAATAAAATGGAAATATATTAATCCACATTATCCCTATTATAAATATTGGATTAATACTACCTTCTAACTATAAGTAACTAACATGAATGGTACTGACCCCTTTGAGTTGTGCTACCCCATGAACAAAAATCTTATGTGCTAGAATCCTCATTTCTTAATCCTCCTACTAAGGAGGTGAGTGATTAATAGTTACTAGTCTATGAGAAACATATGAACTATTTGGTCGACATTCAATTTTTGATGCTTTTTTCTGTTTCTAGTAAAATCATGTCATCTCATGAAAACATGGATGCATATATAATTCTTGAGAACCTCCATTTTCGTTACTAGGAGAGAGCTAGACAAGAACATTTTTATATTTACAAGGATCACTTTTTGAGAAATATTTGAGAGGTTTCCCTAGTAGGTCCTCATGTAGTCAATCTCATTAGATAGATTGAGTGCCTAGAGGTTCTAGGGTTTAAACTCCCTAATGAACAGGGTATCGATCACATTATAGAAGAACTACCTCACAACCTCTCTAGGTTTGTTGTAAAATTTCATATACACTACACTGAGAATTTTATACAAAATATTCTGAATCTCCTTCATCAAGTAGATATGTTTATGAAGAGAAAAATAATTTTTTCTTATGGTGAACAAATGGAAAGGTAAAGTGAATAGATTTGTGTCAAAAAATTCTTCACTCTCTTCTATGAAGAAGTAGATCAATGGGAAAGAAAGTGAATATGATGCAGTTTGTTTCACATGTGATAAAAAGGTCCATTGGATAAAAAATTTCAAATATCCAAATAAATAAAGGGATTCTTCAATTACATTTTTTATCAAGTGAAGTTTATATATTTATACAAATTGGGTATTATATATAGCTTTTAGTGCTCATATATGTATTCAAATACCTGAATCATGTAGATTACTAATGATTGACTGAGTGGAGTTAGATTTATTATAATTCAATGGAGCTGAACCTGTTTTTTTGTAGATTTCGGGGAGTACCACCTCACATTGTTGACTGGAATGATCCTGGTTTTGAAAGATTGTTATCATGTTCCATCTATAACAAAAAAAAATATTTCTATGTCCGGACATGATACATATGGATTTATTTTAAAATTTTCAAATAAATATGGTATATTTTATAAAGATATTTTTTATAGTAACACACATTTAAATAACAGTCTTTATGTGTTATATTACATGAACTAAGTAATGGAAGTCGATAATGAAGTTACATCACATGACTCATACCACACCCAACTTTGGCATAACCAGTTAGGATACGTAAGAAAAAATAACTTGAATAAAATACATCAAGATGGATATTTATAATCTATTGAACTAAACCCACTTTGTGTTGGTTAGTCATGTTTATAAGGGTAAATGAACAAATCTACATTTAGTGGGAAATGTGAAAGGGTTATATAGATTCTTAAATTAGTTCATACCGATGTTTGTGGACCATTTCCTATTAAATAAACGGGGAAGTACTCATAATTCAAAACTTTTAATGATGGTTTTTTAGAAATGGAAATGTCTTTCTAATGAGTTATAAGTTTGATTATTTTGATAAAATCAAGGAATATAAGAATAAACTTGATAACTAGCTCAGTAAGAAGATTAACAAACTCCTCTCTTAACATGGTGGATAATATCATATCAATACATCACTGATTATTTATGGGGTTTCAGGATATTATCTCAAATCACTTCTCATTATACACCTCAGTGAAATGGTGTATGAAAAAGGGGGAACCACACCTTATTGGAAATGACGAGATCAAGGATAATTATTTATGTTCTTCCACTATCATTTTGGGGATACATGTTACAAATAGAAACATATGTACTAAAACAAGTACCAACTAAAGAAACAAATGGTATACCATACCCATTATGGAATTGGAATAAACTCATGTTGTATTACTTACATGTGTAGTGTTTAAAATAATTTGTTAAGGACTATTTAGGAAATAATATTACACCCCAAGACACAATGTGTATCTTTTTAAGATATCCCAAAGAAACAAAGGATTACTACCTATATAATTCTTTAAACAAAATATTTTTGGTTGACAGATGTATTTCATTTCTTGATGGGGATCTTATCTCTAAAAGAGATAGTAAGACAGAGATAAACTTCGATTAAGTTTAGGATCAAGATATATAAGAGTTAGCACATAAGAAAATTCCACAAAACCCTATAGAATAGGAAATTGTTCTAGAGACACAATTACTACATAGGATTACTAGAAAGGTTATAGAACTAGAATGATATGGTTTTCTAGTCACCAAGGACGGTTACTCATTATTAATTGATAATAACGATCCTCTAACATAAATGGAAGTAGTATGTGGAACAGATATTATCAAGTGGAAAGAGAACATGATTTCTAAAATGGATTCCATGTGCCAAAAAAAGTTTGTATTTTGTAAAAACTCAAGTAGATGTAGATACTATTGGTAGAAATTTGGTATTCAAGAAGAAACTGGACATGGAAGGAAAGTACAACACCTATAAGGTGTGACTGGTCACAAAAGTGTTAAAAAAGAATCAAGGAATTCAATATGATGAAACCTTTTCACTAGTTTCAATGATTAAATCTATCAAAGTTATAATTTCCATTATATATTTCCATGATTACGAGATCTAGGAAATGGATTTAAAAATATCATTTCTTAACTATAACCTTCATAAAGATGTCTATATGAAAAAACTGAAGGTTTTGTGACTCCAAAGGAAGCCAACATGGTATCAAACTTTAAAGAACACATTTATTGATTAAAGGAACCATCTAGTACATGGAACATTTGTTTTTCATGAGTATATAATGGAATTTGGATTTCAGAATAATGAATGTGATCCCTATGTCTATAAATGGTTTAGTGGGAGTGTATTTGGTTTCTTAGTAATACATGTTGATGAAATATTACTCATTGGAAGTGAAATAATAGACTTTAATTCTATCAAGTAGTGGTTGAATAAATGATTCTCTATGAATTACATGGGTGAGTAATCAAATATTCTTGGGATAAATATTCAACAAGATAGATCCAAGAGGTTTTTCAGCCTATGAAACATGATGAATAAAATAGAATGGAAATGATTATATATCATTAATTAATTAGACCAGTCATGTTTGATTTTCTATGTACAAGGTTAGATTGTAACCTATATAATATGTATGGTAGTAAGATATCAAGAGGATCTAGGTGACCACCATTGGATGGAAGTCAAGACTATCTTTATGTATCTGATGTTACTGGAAAAAAGTCCACATTAACCCAAAATGGCCATATTTGGGGAAAAAAATCCATTATCTGACTCAATATACCATTTTAAGAATATTAATGTTGGTGTGCACAAGTTTTGAGGCACACACATAAGGTTGAAATCAGAATGAAAGACTCTCGTGTTCTAAATAAAATGAATATATCATACCCTTTACATTAAGGAAAAAAAGGATACGACATGTACATGAAAGAGGTCTATAATGTGCGCAAGAATCATAAATTCATGAAAGAATATTTTGTGACATCTACAATGTCAAATGGCCCCCTTATGCGGGCATTATTTGTGGATAAGCATACAGTTGAATGAAATAAATATTCTGCGACCAAATCTTTGTACACCATTGCTGAAGGATTAAACTATATATTGAAGTCCACCCCTCTTTATTTACGGTGATCCTCTATAAGTCGAATTACCACTCTATTGCTCATAAGAATTATCTTATGTGACATCAAGAAATCATAGAACCCTCAAGGTAGAGATATTGTGCAACAAGTTCTCTACGGGTCCTCCCCTGAGTGGGAACACATTTATGTAATCATCAACCAACCTCTTTCATCCCACATTAGATGAGAAAAAGGGATCCCCCTATGTGTGATGTTGACCTTTCACGAATCACTTCAATGTTGTTCACAAGCCTAGCCTTGCGCACAGGAACCCTATCTTGCATGAAACCCCTTCTTTCAGGGTCCATTGTTTGAATTAATGAAAATCACCATGTTTGAGAGAACAATGTGTGAAAATTACATTCCATACAAAAAAATCTTGTACACAACCCTCCAATATTGAATTTAGTGATTTCCTGGCCCCTTTAGAGATGTCCCCTATGCCCCTAGTGCATGTGTTTCCCTACATTTTTCTTTTCAACATAGGTACACTACTACATTTTTCTTTTCAGAATATGCATGATGGTGTGGACCTTGTGATAGGACACTCATTCACACCATTCCAATATATAATTTCTGAACCAATTCCCCTCCCAAGTGTATATGTGATAGGGTTATGTAAGCCAAGTATTGAGTCCCTAACATCCTTACTTCATGAAATAAAACTTCAAAGAATCAATGTCCTCACCACATGATGTTAAACTATAGTCATAACCTAAAACATTTACACAGGTTTCCCCATGTAATCTCATCCTGGGATTCCAACTTCTCCCACCTTAGGACATAAATCTTCACTCTTGAGAATCTTTCATGCGTAATCACCACACACCATTCATAGGATTCCCCATGTATGAATCACGATTAATGAGATCCTCATCACACAGAACGAGATCTTTCTCACATGGAATGAAATCCTCTTTAGGAATCATAGATGCATAATTACCATTCACAGGGAATGAGAAGCTCCTCACATGGAATGAGTTCATACTTGGACATCTTCCATGAATAATACCCACACCATATATCATTGGAAAATATTTTGTGACATGAGCATCAGGTTTAATACTTCCTCTTTTTTCTCACACTGAGAATGAATCACATGGGCTTAGAGGTTTATAGAAACCATGACCACCATCAAATTCCATCTATGGGAATCCTTATGAGTGTAATCCTGAAAACCATCCACACTTCACTCATTGTATGATCCTATGCGTAATCCACGATGATGTCCCACTAGATGGGTATGGTCTTCATGTATAATCCCCAATTCACCTTCTCATACTACATTGTATTTTATTCCAAATCAATTGGGATATGTTGGAAGCATATTTTCGTTCCAAACCCAAAACACTAAACAATCCATCGAATCCATCCACTTTTTATACATCCACTCCATCCACATCCATCCAATTTTTCCCTAGGTCGCCACATCTCAGAATGATCATGCCACATACTTGGCCTGATCCTACATGTAAGCCCCATCCACATCATCTCTACTCCTTGTATAACCCTAGAAGCATACATGTGTATTCCCCACACCATCTAACCAATATAAATCCTCTTGAAATGGGAAGTTCCAATGTGTAATCCCCACATCAACTAAAACCATGAGCAGTCCTATTGTAATGGTAATTTTCATTGCATAAACCCCACAACATCCCTCACTTATTATCCTTTAATTTCAAGATAATAATTACCACATGATGTTAAAATGAAATAACCATTCATGTCACATGACCATAAACAGTAACATCAAACTATGTGGGTTTTGATCCTTTCCTTCAAGAAGGGTACATAAGATGCCTCCCAATAGTTCAATCTCGACCAATAGTAAACCTTGGTTCCACCTTCTAGGGATGAACCTCCTTGATACACCTTCAAGGGTGTTCCAATAAAACATTATGGTGTCACATATTCCCCTTATGGGACACACCTCCCCAGATATGACTCTATAGGGAATTATGATCAATCCATTGGTAACTTTATAGGTGTTACCTCCATGGGATGTACCTTCTTGATCCACCTTCGTGTTGTGTTCCAATTAACCTCCTTTAATATTTTCATGATGTTAATCTTGGGACCTAACTCATACTACTACCACATGAAAAACATGACATGCCTGAGGTTAACAACTTGTAAGGTTTTCACCTACGATGTTAGCTACCTCATTACAAACAAGGGATGTATGAGGTGGAAGCTTTGGAACATATTTCTTTAGAATTAGATACCCCATTAATGACACATGATTCCTTGGGTTCCCCAACAAAATATTCCTTCATGAGATTCCCTCCCATGAGGAAGAGTATAGGTGAAAAATTCTCTTAGTGTCTAGACATTCCAATGATTCCTAATGTGACTAGAATCTTAACCGAAGGTTTCTATCCTATCAAGAACCATTGGAATATCTAGACAGATGTAGTTTAATTATATAGTGTCCAAAAAGAGATGAAACTAGGAATGAGTTCGACGAACATAACTTCAATATATGAGGGAGACCCGGATGAGGCGACGAGTTCCAAGGATGAATCCATGGAAGGAGAAAACAATATCCCATAATCCATTTTCGATCAAGGATAATACTTCACCGATGAAGGGGATGAATGCTTCCTTCCTTTGTATAAGGGGAACTCAGGGTAACAAGATGTGACACAAAGTGCGCATTTAGACATGGGAGGTGGTCACGCCCTAGTGAAAACATTAGAAAAACAAATGGTGAACTCGACATGAAACTATTCGCCTCAATATGGGGACTAGTATCCTTCAATACATTAGTAAATTAGTATGTCACTAGATCTATCTATCTAGTGCTAGGTCTCACCAAGAAAATAGTGGGCCCAATATAGAACTCACTAGAAATTGGGGATGTTAAACGTTGGGAATTATGGTTTGTGACATCATCAGTGTGGATCTTTATTTCTAGAAAAGGAATATTAGTTGACATTGGGGAACTGAGAGTTTATTTCCCCATACCCATACCAATGGTTTAATATTCCTAATTTTTAGGAATCAGGATATAAGAAACCATACACCCAACATTATCCAATGCAGGGGAAGAATAAATGTCAATGAGGTAATCCTTCATGACTCTGTCTCCTCTGTGACTTCATCCATGACCATGGTTACCGAGTGCTCATGCCCTATATCACCCTTAGAGATCATTTAGGAGAGGGTGATGGATGAAATCATACATTAGTATAAGAATGAGGGAGTAATTATTATAATGTATATGGATCACTAGGACCATGAGGCTTCTGTGTATCACCAACACTGTCGCCCCCAAGGGCCATTCAGGGATCCACTACTCCCCACTCCAACCACAAATCATTTTGGGAGAATTTACCCATGAAGATCCAATGAATCTATCCCAAAAAATGAGGAGGTGGGATACTAGAGTTTCCCAAGCTATGAATACTACTTGGGAGACTCCAAGGAGTGCTCCCACTAGGCCACATCAACTCCAATAGGGACCAGTCTTCCAGGATGAAGTATAGGTGGACTATTCCCCTTCTCCCCCAGCCTCGGTCTAGACTGCCTGACATTAACATCGGGTGTAGGATCAGGAGGATGAACATCAAGGGGAATCATCTTCAATAGATTGAGTGGCTCCTTACACAATCAGAACCTTCCACCAGATCCCGACCATTGTAGAGTAAAGGCCCATCAATGCCCTGTTGGGATTGAGACCCCAACAACCCTATAGGCATGTTGGGTTGACTCTGTTATCTATTGGCATCATGTGACAAGAATATTCAATCAAAGTATCTCATAATTTTATCTCCAAAAAGTATGTAGGTCCTTCCCATTCCCACACTCAACATGGAGGCCCCCCCATGTTCTTGTATCAGTCTAAGAGAAGGTCCTCCCCACTTCATCAAAATCCAGTGCGGATTCCATCTTCATACATATGGTTTTGGATATAGAGGCACTACCAACACTTACCAAAGTAGATTCCATCCCTAATTCTTCGATGATATACAGGAATTTCCTCCTCATGCTATCACTACTTCTCAATACAGAGGTCCTTGTCATGTAGCAACTAACCAGGGAAGAGGTCCCCCCCACTCTATCAACAGTTCACATGTATTCCATCCCCAAGTTTCCATAATCTTAGTATGAGGTCCTCCTCAATTCAGCAATCACCACAACATAGGTCCTCCCAAAGTATCCATCAACCAGTATAGAGATATCCCTATTCATACCCAT
The DNA here is from genome assembly GCA_963277665.1 of Viscum album. Lineage (NCBI taxonomy): Eukaryota > Viridiplantae > Streptophyta > Magnoliopsida > Santalales > Viscaceae > Viscum > Viscum album. The sequence goes on from OY728119.1 coordinate 1,516,368,609, forward strand.
GTTTCTCAATATAGAGTTCCTCCAGATGTTTAGTTTGATCAGTGTGAAGTTTATACTTACACTTCATCCCACCAAATAAGAGGTTTTACATAGTCTCAAAACCAATGTGGTGGTCCTCCCCATGTTCTCAGAAGTCCAAGAAGTTGTCCTCACAACTCTGACAACATCCGATACAAAGGGCTTCCCTATATCATGACCAATTAATGTGGTGGACCTCCCTGCACTATCACCAAACAACACAAATGTCCTAATCATTCCCAAAATAAGTCTTTTCCAGGAAGAACTTTCCTAATAAATAAGGGATAACCTCCATACAGAAAGGAAATATTTCCAGTTGTGCCATCTCATTGTAAATCCTGTTCACCTCTTAGATTCAGAGAGGAAATGAAACTCGGCGATGGAACCATCAACCAAGTCGTCTACATGAGAGTATAGGAAAGTAGACTTAAAAGGTTAGGTTCATCATTCCTAAGGGTGATATCTAAAAAAAATACTCAAATCCCTTCATAGGTACATGCAGGTGGATGGAGATTTGGATCCCTTATAGGGTATCATAGTGATGTCAACTATGTCATCATTGGTTTCATTCTCTACCTATACTAGATATCACAAAGATTTATTCTGGATCATGATTGATTAATTGCATCTGGTAGACCCAAATATGAGAACATATGATCTCACACATGAGGAAGTGTTGAACACCTAGTCTTACAGGGACGTGATGATGCGGTTAGAACTGCCCATGAGAGAGAACCCAATGTGCAGTGAACAACCAACTCTTGCAGTGGATCTTCCACTAGCCAACGCACCACCATGTAGTCTATTATTAGTGAAACCACTAGTTTATAGTGAATTTAGAATAGAATATTGGGATAACCAAGAGTAGGGCCCTGATTTTGAACAAGAAGTCTTGTGAGATATGATGGCTGACGATCAGCTGTTTGTCATGTACAAGACAAATGAGTCTCTTAACTTCGACATCCTAGGGTACCTCACATAGGTTCAGGTCGAGTGCTTCTGTAGACCATATGGGAAACAAGTTTTTACCTCCTTGAACATCATTTGGTCTACCTATGATTCTATATAGGGTTTTAAGAAATTGATCATTAGTGCCACATGGTTGAGTTGGCAGTACTCCCAGTGGATCAACACCTGACATCATCCAGATATAATTAAACCCTCTAATGAAGATGAATATAGAGATTTAATGTTTCCTAAAAATCATTGAAGAGTAATATCTACACATACATACCCAAGGTTGTGGATAATACATTTATCTCCTTTCCAGTACCATCTTGTGATAACTAGACATACCTATTGAAATTGAGGATATCTCTATGGGTACTATCATAGTAAAGATGGTCATATCCACCAAGGAAGGGGAAAATGACAGAGGATTAAATAGAAAGAAACCTCCCCTAGGGTAGTGAAGTATTAGGTTTATCCTCATAGATGTGTCTACAATTACCTAAAAAGGTTGATACTCGGTCTTAGGGATCCATCCATATTGTTAACTTTTGGTTGTAATCTGAACTAGGATAAGGGAATTCTATCAAGAACTCTTATCCATCTGATTTTTCACATAAGATGGAATTATATCCCATTATATCCATCATACAATAGTATTTTAAAAATAAGAATAGTCTTATTGATGATATCATTGCTGAGAGACGCTTAGATTACGACACTCCTTGATAATATATAGTCCCTCATCCACTAGGGAAGCAGGGGAAACCACAAATTTTTCTCGTCTAGGTACTCCTAATTGAGCCCAAAAATCCCACGCATCATGACAGTTTATAGGATAGAGTTCATGGAATGATACCACAATTCACATCACCTAATTCACTCGAGGAGCGTAATTACATTCCTTGATTCATAGATTAGGCCACTCCACAACCCACTCCATAATCCACCCCACAAGCTGCGCCGCAGGACTCTAGGCATGACTACCATGTTAATCTTCATGTTAACGAATTGATGTTATGGGATCATTTTCAAGACAGGTTCCCCCACCAGGAAGATCTGATAACAACTCTTAATTCTTGCCTCAATTCATTAGAGATACGATGGGTGGAAATACCACCTGATGGAATGTTGTATCTGGCATTGTTGGATGACATGTGAGTGCCCCTATATTTTGGGAATCCTATCTTCTCCCCCATTAATGGGATAGGTGACCCACTGCAGCATCTATCCCACTTCTCCTCAAGGTGAGGGACCGTGTTGGGATCTCCAAAGCAGTAGGAATTAGCCAAGATTTCATGATTTTTATAGACATTGGAAGGTCCTGCATTTTTCTAGTAAATACAGTTACCCATATGGTCCATTACTAGTTGGGAAGAACTCATGTGGTAATTTCTCTACCAGTTCATCTCTAATACACATAATACAAGAATATACGAACGCTTATAGTATAATAAAATTCCAGATGAATGTGTTGCATACTTCATCACCCATTGGAAGGGACTCACAAATTAACTTTATATGCCACTGACCCAAGAGCATCTTCTTTCGATGTGCATGAGGAATGTCAATACAGATCTGGTACCTAATCTCATCACTTATAACTTCCCAATAAGATTTTGGGATTTCTCCGACAATGATCATCTCTTGGAGGATGCCTTGTAGAAATCCAAACAGGAAAATCCATTGCCTCTTCTATACCCTACAAGAAGAACCCCCAAGGTAGATTCTACCACCATCGTAAAGGTAGAGTATACATAACCACAATAGTTATTGTCAATTGAGCCTCACCTAGTGCAACCTCATCAAGAGTATCAGCCTCACCTGACCTAGACTCACCGTGTGTATAATCAATAGGCATGGCCTCATCATGCGCCACCACGTAGATGGGAAAAATTTAACTCTATTACCTCACCGGTCTCCGACCCCTCATTAGGTCCATGCTTTCTGAGCTCCCTTTTCAAAAAGGAGAAACTAGACCTACTCCTTTTTGGAAGCTAAGAATCCAGATTTTTTCCATTGTTCCTTAGAATAAGGGATTCTATATCTTCCAAAATGTTGGAAGCCCTATGAGGTTGAGCTCACAGTCATCCTCGAACACTTCCCTCACTATATAATCCTTAGACATAATATCAAGCAATACTATGTGTTCAAGGACTAACATCATGTCCAATTGGAAATTGGTGTGTTCATGTTGGGGGAAGTCCCAACATAAGTGGAACACATCTCTACCTATAACTATAGTGAAAATGATTATTCTAGTGAATGTATGTTGGTTTCCATTCATGAGAAAAAAAGTTTTAAGAATGGTTGGCTTGTTGAGAAGTTTATCATTCCCATGGTTTCATTTGCGACTGCTTAGGCTGACTCAAAACTCTTGAATTCTATGCGCATTATCTGGTGACTGATTCTGCATCCACATCAAAAACTTCTATATCCAAGACATATGTAGATACACTCTATGTCATGGAATTCGAGCAAGGATATTTTCAAGACATCATCTTATTCTATGGAGAATATGAGGGCTCCCTCATGTAATGGAACAACCACATGCTGTACTTCATCAGCTAGTTCAACGACATGGAGGCCCATCATTGTGTATTTGACACATGTTATTGAATAAATCTCATTCTGAATTGAACACTCCACATGTTGGGGTTGATGGATTCAGATTTGAGTCTTTCTGACATGAAGATCTAGGATTACGATAGGACCGATTAGAGGCTGTCTGGAAGGATCCTGTTGAAGAACCAGTCCAGTGGCTTGGTAGGAAACAAAAAATTCATGGTTGTCTCACATGATACCACCTATAACATCTCGATGGGTAGGCCTTGGATTCATCTGCACACATAATCTCGCACCTCATATCACCAGTGCCTCAAGTAATCCCTCAATGGTCGAGTAAGTATAATTCAAGGTGATACATCTCCCTTTGGCTATTGTGAAGCCCACTATATGGATGTCATATATTAAAATTTTAGGGATAATCCTATTCAAACCAACAAGATTGACCACACCACCACTGTATCCAGGCCATGGATGGACTTGAATAATTCTCTAATACTCTTAATTCACCAGTTATAGGAAATAACTCTATACTTGAAAAATTTATTTTTCATTTCTTGGAAGAAAGGGAATAATGTACCTTTGTACTAGGAATGTCAAAATATTACCCCATATTTCTACATCTGACAATCTTGAGTGATACTAAAAGCTCATAACCCAATAAGATATCAATATGTTCATCCCATGACTATTAATGTATGTCATAATCACCTATTCTACCAAGCCAGGTTGAACCCGCATAAGACGAACCACCTCTATTTCTTTGACATCCTGAATGAACCCTGTGATCGAATTCCTGATGTAATTGACATGAAAGACTTTTTTGACATGATTTCAGCATAAAAGGAGTCTCCTAGTGAAGATTCCACATTAATAAACCAAGTCGTAACCATCATTACCTCAAAATCAGTTGGCCTAGATGATCCATCTCTTTTTGATAATTCCCCCACCTCAGATGATGAAGATGGTTTGGAAGATGATCCTCCAGTATTTGAGTATGGAATCTACACCATTATCAATGATCTAGTTTATGTGAATCTTGGTACTAATGATGATCCAAGAAAAAAACTGATAATTGTAACCATTCCTCCAATAATATAATGATGGTACATGAATTTCTTAAAGAAACATCATGATTTATTCATGTAGAGTTATGAAAAGATGATGGGACTAGACCCTCTGTTATCCATCCAATGTCACAGTCTCCTAGTGAATAATAATGGATTTATATAGCCTTATAGTAATATGAATCATTCTCATGGATTAAAGGTCAAGGATGATGTTGATAAGATTATCAAAGCCTATGTCATGAGGGATGTTTAGTTCCCCAAGTGGCCATCCAACATCATTATCATCAGGAAGAAGAATAGGAGAATCATATTATATATCGACATCCAGGACCTCAAAAACCACTGTCCAAAGGATGATTTTCCTCTTATGGTGATATATCTATTGATCGATGCCAAAACTAGATTCCAGTATCCTCCCTTCATAGAAGGGTACTATAGATACAATATGATCTGGAAGGCTCTCAAAGAGGAAGATTCCACCACCTTCATATTGACGTAAGGGATATTATTCTATCAGTTAACCCCCCTTTGGTTTGAAGAAAATAGGATCCACTAATTTTCAATCCATGAAGAACATATTCAAACTAATCCTTATAATTCCTGTAGAATTCTACATTGATAACATGTTGGTTAAATCCCAATTTCATTAGGACTATCTCATAGATATTTAGAATTTGTTCGACTTCATTCACTCCTAAAATTCGAATATGAATCCCTTGAAGTGTGACTTTAGGGTCACCTTTGGGATGTTTCTTAGATTCTTTATCATAGAAAGATGCATTGAGATTAACTCAAAGAAGATCAAGGACATCATCCTGATACCTCCTTCGAGAATCCTATAATATCTTCGAGGTATCTATGTCCATATATCCTACATACAATGTTTTATTGAACATCTGAATGATAAGTGTAATCCATTATCTAGTATTTTAGAATATTTTATACTATATTAGTTCCATGCTCCTTGACATAGTTCCTAGATACTCTCCTATTAATAAGATCAACCTCACACTAGTTTTTTTAGTGTAGAAGTTGCAGCTTTACATGAAACGTCATGAGATATAGATGGTGTACCTTGTGGATTCACTGAATAATATATTGAACTTACCCATGTTGATAGGGAGGCTAATGTGATGGGTAGCGATCCTTTAGCAGTTTAATATAATATTTTTTCTGGATAAGGCTATCAAAGTTCAAGCGTTGGAAGACATTCTTAACACCGATCAGGATTCTAATGAATCACCTATGGATGTCGATTTCTCATACAAGGCCATAATTTCAGTAGACCGAGATATTCCATGATGGAAGATTCATTTCGATGGTGAATTTTGGATCCCTACTGGTATAAGTCTCAATGAACCCAATCTCAACAGAGTAGGTCTGGGGACTATCTTCATCACTCCGGAACATACTATTCTTCAATAATCATTTTTTATCAAAAGGATGCACCAACATAAATGCACAGTATCGAGATCTCATCACTGGTATCAAGTCGACCCTTGATATTGATTCCTATTATTTTATGTGAAGGGAGACTCTGAATTAGTCATCAATAAAATCAATGGTGATTAGGTCATTAGAAATCCAGAGATAATGTTGTTGCCAAAGTGTACTCACTAGTTGATATAAAAATTCCATTATCCGCCTAAGGTGACTCATGTTTCACAGTTGAATAATGATCAAGATGATTTCTTTCCCATCCTATACCCCTCTCTTGTAGTGCTTATCCAGGTTGACCTGTCTATTCATGTGGCACATTGGCGTGTCATCACTCTCGTCACCCCAGATGATGATGACAACTAATAAGTAAGCTAACTGACCACCAATGCTTCTACATAATTACCTATAGATCAACTATTATTAGAATAAATATCTTATTAGAGAACCCCTTTCATTGAGTATCTCCACCATGACATCCTCCCATCAAATCAAGACAAACGTTGGAAAATCTGTCAATGCGTGAAATAATTCACTCTTCAAAACATGCCCAAATTTGAGAAAAATCATTAAAGATGCAGGTTTAATGGAATTATACATTTTTTAATTAAAGGAGATGATATTTATTAGGTTCTATGGGATGTTCATGTTGGGTCCTTTGGTGCTCATCAGGCATGGTTGAAGCTCTATCAATATATTTGTAGAATGGGATTCTTCTGGACCACATGTCATATTCATTCCAATTTTATTCATTGATCATTGGATACCCTATATACTACCAAGTACTATTGGACCTTTTTAGTGTTGGGAATAAATTTCATTAGAACACATCCACCAATAATATCTTGATAGTATAGGTTCATTTTTAATGTGACGGTTTTATTCTCAAAGTGGGAAGAATAAATTCCTCTCGAGGAAGTCAAGGGCCAATCAGTGGTTAAATTCAAGAGTTACGACATCATTCAAAAATTTAGAGTCTTGAAATCCATTCTTAGGGACAAAAAACCCAAATTCTTGGTAACCGAGCTAAAGAAGTTCTATGTCATATACAACATCTAGTCCAACCATACTTCCTGCTACCATGGAAAAGTGAATGAAAAAATAAAGGCATTCAACAAAAATATATATATCATTATATAGAAAATGGTGTCCCCAAATAAGAAAAGGTGACCAGACAAGATCCCCAATGCTCTATGGGCATATCAGACAACAACTCTCAATTCCACCCAAGTTAATCCATATTAAATGATATATAAAAAATAGAAATTTCTACCCAATGAGGTCCAATTATTGTTACTAAAAATAGATATATATGATCAAAAGTCTATAGAAAGTATAGAATAAGTTCATCTAGCTAATCTAGAAACCCTCAAAGTAAATAGGCTCTAGGCCTTACATAATCTTGAGAGGCACCAGAACAAGATAGCCAGAGTGTTAAACAATAATGTTCACCTCTGGTCATTCCCCCAAGGTTACATAACATTAGTTCTAAAAAATACAATGGTATATGATAGCTAGAGACCAAAGTTTGAGCCCAAGGGGGAAGGACCTTACATCATTCACAACATCTATCCTAATGGTGTGTACTATTTAATCACTATGGTTGTAGTGTATATCACTTGTTCATCCAATTCCAAGTTCCTCAAGCAGTAATTTGCATAAGGAGTATGCATCCCCAACACCTGAAATTAAATGAAGTTCATGTTCCATGCTCTATGAACTCAAACTATAAATTGAAGTCCATTCATCATGACTTAAAACTACGTGAGGGTCTTCCTTGGGAAAATTTTCCATGATACAGGCCTCATTGGTCCACATTCACATCGGTTTATTGCTATCGCTCAATGAAAATTCCTTAAAGAAAACATTTCTTCCCAGTGTTCTAGTCACATGGCAATAAACTATGTTCCAACCATCGTTCTAGCTGCACAACGATAAAATGTGTAGCAACCAGCGTCCTTACTGCACAATGTTAAACTGGATGGATTGGTCATGTCACATGACTCTATACTATGGAAATGTCATCCTAGACACTCAATTATAAAATTCATAGAATCCAAGCCATAGATTCATGATCTTAAACAATGTAACAATTATCATATTGTCTGAATGATGAGAAACAACACAATACCATGATGTTCTTTCCAGAGGGGGCATCACTTCTAGTATCGGTCATCTACCATTCCATATTTATGAACTATGTATGACTTGATTCATGTATATGCAAGATATGTAGAGACACTTATATTTTCCATCATATTCCATCTACTAAAAACACAACAAATAATAAATGAAAAAATGCTCCCCCTAATGTACAGGTCAATCATACACCAAGAGATCTATTTCGAGAACTATGTGTGGATTGATTTCCATCCTTATGGGATATGTAGTGACACATATATGATTTATTCTTCAATAATATCTAAAAATTTATCAAATTGTCATCCCCATGGACTCAATTATGGTCCTGGTACAAGACCATAAATTGTACGCATCCTATTTAATGGTATTTAGGTGGTATAAGATCCTCTTTTTCTTCATTCACGTTAGGACATTCATAACCTGTGCCACACAAATTCCCTAGAAATTTACCCCTTCCCAGTCCATATGTCATGAATTTAAACTGATTACTCCTATAATACAGACTGTATGACTTTAAACTATGCACAATTGAAATCAAAATTTCTCTATCTAGTGTAGAGCCTCTTTGTATCATTCACATCATATGTTAACTCCCACACCGCTTGAAGATATATGAATTTCCCTTTTATCCATGGTACATACCATATGGCCTTAACTTATATGCACCCATTTCCAGAACTATATTTTTCTTGATTTTCCACCCTATAGGATGCATTGAAACACCAATACAAATTTTCTTTGGGACTAGATGCAAAATCTTCATACTTCGGCCTCGACCTTAATTTTGGTCCAATAATTATGACCTTAAAATATTTAAAGCCCCTATAGTCTGAGTTGTATGAAATTAAACAAAATAGATCAACATCCTCAATGAATGAAATAAAATTACAGTCTTACCCCATATAAAATTGGGATGCCTCATGTTATAGGTATGGGATGATTAACAAATTTCACCCTATTCCCCAAATGTGGTATAAACCATGATAATTTTGGGATGACTCATTTACCTAAAAAAAGGGGATCACCCTTACCAGTATAGTCTCTCACTAAACTATCTTCAAAAACTACACGTGGCTTGATTACCATCCTTATAGGATATATATTGATTCACATAAATTTTTTCTTTGGGCCTATATGAAAATCCATTAATTTCCCGGACCCTTATCCTCAATTATATTCTAAAAAACAATGACATTATAATTTTTTCATTTCATATTAAGATATGTGTCTGTGGTATGTGAGCCTCCTTGACCTCATAAACACTAGGTTTTAACTCCCACGTGACATGTATATACCCTAACACTGAACATTTCCCCTGATAGAATATGAAAAAACGACTTTAAAGTTCTTTCTATAGTCTAAGAAACCTGACATTAATCTGTTTTCATTATCCGGGGTTGGATCCCACATTCTGATAAACTCTTTTCCACACTTCGAGGCTTTCCCAATTTGGATTTCCATCACCTTTCAAATCTAGAAAGACCCCATAAATTCTTGGTCTTGTGCCATATTTACGTCACCTCCCATCCCAGGCCAACACCATAATGGATCTCGATAAACAAATTAAAGATCCTATATTTTCGATCATAGTCAACAGTCGATCTACCATTTTCTCACCCCGTCCCGGAAAAATACAGTCATGGAACCTATGTTTCAAACATGGTAAATAGTTGTTCCCTACCTATCATTCACCCCTAATATAGATCTTGGATTTCTTGTCTTACTTCTTAACCACTTATCTGAATCTTAGTTTAATTCTAGTACCATATCCATCACCCCTAATATGCACTGACACATGTTAGGAGACTCCATTTAACATTCCATGTTTCCCACACTGAGCACGAGTCACATGGTATTAGGAGTTCTACTAGGGCGTGTATTGATATGGCCAGTCCACACAAAAATATCCTGATGGTATGAACTATATGACCCTAAACTAAGAATCATATTTTATGAAACATGACTTTAAACAGTTTGCAGTGGTATAAGAAATATGACCTTAAACTGTGTGTAGTGTTCCAATAACATGACATTAAAATGCGAGATGCATCCTGATCACATGAATTTAAACTGTACCATGAATTAACCTCATCAAAAGATGTTAAAATGAACACCTATCATCAACATTTCATGATATAAAACTACAAGGAATTATGGTTCCTCATCAAAAGAGTACCTCTCCACCCTTGATGGTCATCTACTACATTGTTCTCATTTCCAATTTCCACTTGGAACCTGATATGAAACTCCCCTAGAAAGTGAGTTGAATTTTGGATAGAACAATACACATATGTTAATGTGATCTATGTCATGGTGGAATAATTCCATGAGTCTTGGAATACATTTGAACATTTCATCACTCCATTTCCATGCTTTTTGTTCCCCTTATTTAGATCCCCATCATATTATATGTCTGAATGAACACCTAACGGTATGGTCTCATGATACTTTGGCTCACGTACTATCCTGGTCCAAAATCTCGAAAGACTTCAGATGGAATCCTGAGACAAGTTATGTGTTTTGAATATGTTCCGAGGCCAACCCGCATTTTTTCCCCATTCTAGGCTAATGATACAGATACTATGTTTGGAACATGGTCAGCAGTTTTCCTTTGTCTCCATTCCACCCTCCTTGTGTTCCAGATTTTGGTCATTGTGATCCACACTCTTCACCCCATTTTTTTGGGTAGAATCTAACAATCTTGGTGTTATACAGTTCGTGCATTGAAGAACATAGGGAAAAAAGTTAGATTTTCTAAGTGCCTTGTCCTCAATGCAAAACCCCTCTTATCCAGAACACTCTTGATTGTCAATTAGTAGTAATAAACCCAAAGTGTTTTATGGTTATCTAACACTCTCATACAACATGAAAAAATCATTTGGTCATCCCTTTTTTCTCAGAATGGTCATTACCCACCTGATCTTAGGGACTGGTCATTGGTTTTCTCAAAAGTATGATTGATGTGTAATAATTAATTAAAGAAAATAAATATGTCCATTCATATAGAAAGTCTCAAAAGAATAAAACAATTCGATGCATAGAAAAAGTAATCCATATATTAGAGCCTCTCACAATTCTTGGAAAAATAGAACTTATGGATCTGCTTTGGTAATTGAGTGATTCAACTCTAAAAACCTCCAGTGAGCAGCCTCCAAGATTTGTTACCTCCTCCTGATTTCTGTTTCCTCATCTCTAGACACTGGAAGAATATCATCATCTATTTTTGTGCCTAACCCCACTTAACTTGGAGATCATTAATTTGAGAATTTACCCACTTAATTTGGTTTCTGACCTCCTCCATTTTGTACTCATTTTACTAATTAGAAATTATTAAGTCTTGAGGTAGACATCATGATCTCATGATTGATCCTCCAGTTGCTGAATCTTCTAGTTTTCTTCTCATAGTTTGTCTATGTTTTCATAATTTTCCTATAATAATGAAACTTGCAGATGATGGATACCATCATCCATATATTCAGTGTGATAATCAAGGACTAGTGCATGATTACATGAAGAATTAACCCATAAATTGATCATATTGCACATCCAATAGTGATGGGACCCCATCTGTCCCACTAGTTGTGACCTTGGAGTTTGGTTGATGAAGGGTTTTATGCATATCCATTCCCTACGCCAGATGATGCAATTATATTCAGCCGCATCAAGATCAGAGACTTCTAGGTCTCTAGGATCAAAGAGATTATACTCTAGAAAAGAAGAATGGAATTATGTAGCTAGGTATTAATCTAGTATCCTATCTGATGTAATGGTCTCCTAGTCATGGTGATTTCTATCCTCACTTGATTCTTCTATAGAATCCTCACCCCCACCATTCTCGAGTTATGCTCCACCTGTGACATCACCCACAACTAAAACCACAAACTCATATGGGACTAAGACCAGATCAACCGAGATGATTAACTCTTAATGAATAGGCATGACCATGAAAATAGATCTCATAGATGCCCCTACCTCATCCACTCCCTGGGATTGTAGTATCTCGAGGACTTTGTGGACCAAATTCAACTTAGTTAATTTGATTCGAAAATGATTAGTGTGACTATATTAAAGAAAGGACATATAAGAGATAATTGCAGCTAGGTTGAGGTCATGAGTTATAGTGGGGACTTCCACCATATGAGAACTTTTAGTACAAGGTATTTCAATGATCAAAACAATTTATACTTATATCTTTTGTGTTTAATTAGCATGGTAAAGAAAAACACATTGATGTAAAAAGACCCATGAAAACCTGATTATGACTTGATAGTTAAATATTTTATCTAAACATGATGTGGAGGAATTTAAATGATGATTCATATTAGGCATTCTTCCTTGCTAGTGGCGGGTTCCACCATGGAGATTCTAGGGTGTGGCCCCCAATAGAGGAAGGGGATGGCCTAGAGTTCTGAGGTTGCCACCTCAAATAGCATGGATAGCCCACCACTTTCCGCTTCATACCTGGGCATAGGACCCAGAGCATGGTCCTCCACACCCATTAGAATATATTAACCACCTATAGTGGGATTCCCTTTCTCACCATCAAGATTCTCCTATAATGTATAAGTTTCAGTTAGTGGATCTGTGTTATTAAATTGAAGGATCAAATAAAGATACGGGTAAGTTAAACTTACTATGAGATACTCATCCAACTCTTTTGTGGAGTACAAAATATCTCCAATTTTTAGGGGAGTCTCATGATAAGAAGAAATCCATCATGATTTCACCGCATCAAACTCATCCTCTCATTATTTTTCATCAGTTCCCTCCTCAAGAAGCATCTCCTCCTGATTTGAATCACAACCAATAATTACTTTTAATAGGGAGGGGTGATACATACTATCCCCAGTAGCATGCATAAACATACCTGGTTGTAATGAATGTATATATTCAATGGATGTTTACCCTATCCCCACACCAGATGTGCTCGAAATCTGACAGTTCAATTATTTCCTTCTTCACCTTCTGATATAGGTCCTCTGTTGATAGTGACATCCACAACGTCCTCTAGGAGGACCAAAGATATGGAAAGACAACATCAATGGATGATTGTATAAGGTATATCAACATTATACCAAGAGCCTCTATTTCTGGTCCTTGAGGTTGATTATGCGGCTAGATTCCACTAAGATGAGGGGGTGCAACCACAACTTGTGATGTCCCCACTTCCGATGTTCTAGAACGATTCACCCAAAAAACCTTATTTTTTTCTTAGGGGGTGGGGGGTTCTAGTCACATCCTCACTTTTCTTTATCTCCACTTGATTATTCAATTACCCTACTATGATTCTGAAAGATTACCTCTAGATATGCTTCCACCCACCAACTAGAATATTTTACTGACATGATAACATCAATGTTAGTTGGTGGATGCATGATGGTTTCTCTGAAGCTCGCTGTCGCCAACATTCACCACATTTGTAAAAGGATATAGGGGTGCCTCACTTTATGGACCCCCATGTAGTCTCTATTATCCCCTCATTGAAAACACCCGAACTTCCTTGTAAAACTGGACAGTGTGTATGGATCATATATTTCCATTCCATCGATCTGATCCACTAGCACTCCACCCATGATTCTTTGAAAATAAAACCATTACTCCTATGATCCTTGTAGTTTTTCCACCATTTGACGAAACATACTTCCAAAGGGGTGGAATTTTATGTTTTCATGGTTTCCAATATGAAGTACGATCTCATCCTCATTATGTGTCATCAACCTGAGCCCAAACATGGTCAGTATGGATGACCACAGACTGGGATTCAAAGTTATGATGTCATTCAAGAATTCATCATCCCATGAGATGTGCTAAAATCTAGCCATGAATGAACTGGAATGAACTATATATCCATATGGTTGTGTTTCCCCTTGCAACTTGACCCAATATACTGTAATGTATTTCTAGAATAGGTACCCCTAGGTTGACCGTATTACATGATTCTAGGATTTACACTATCAAAAACATCCCTGTATATATTCTCACCATCATCCCCCTAACTGGAAGTAGCCACCTACTAAAAAAAGTGTAAAATAATGCAACATAGTGAACTACTGGTTACCAACCTCCCACCATGTTGTACCTACATGTATAGTAGTTTCCTTACTCTAGGACAAATAAATATGATCCAGCCTCACCCTATGTGATGGGAGTTGACACTAATTTCCCCAACCTGGCATCCTCACTATATTATCCTTCATGAGGAACAAGTCGATCCATTCTTGGAATAGGAATATACCTTTTTAAATTGTTCATGAATTTATGCTTCTCCTTCACCACCTACAAAATATGTTGTGCTAGGATTGTGGTTCTCTCCCAATCTCCTAGGTGTTCTAAGGTGGAATAAAATCATCATATTAGAATCCCTCAAGTGGAATGATGATAATTAAATGAATATTCCATAGACTGATGTTGACTTCCCTATGGTGGAGATGAAATTTTTCATATCTGGGGACTATTGGCAGAGGAGCTCTATAAATAGCTCATGTTTATGGTAAAAATGGAATTATGGAATCCATACCACTACATACAACACTATTTTTCATAACTCCAATTTATATTCCTGGTAAGTGTAGTGAACCCGACGCACATTCCCATTATCTAGTGAAATTTTGTCCTTATCACAAATCCCAATCCTTATACCATCCTAACCTGTTGTCCCTCATGAAACTTTTTATGGTAGTGGTGTAGTGGGTGGGGAACTCTTTCGACTCCAGATCATCCCCTGTGACCATCATATTCAACCAATTATGTGTGTAGATGTGAAATTACTTATGATCATTGGAATCATGACTGTGAATAGTGACATTACAACATGGAGATTATCTTTGAATGTGAACCATGATCGTAGGGATTCATCCACGAAATCCGGAATGGTCACATCACCCAACAGTCCAATGATCCAAAATGGGAGGTAATATCTCAAAAGATAATCCTTCTATGACTATGTTATCATGCCCATAATCATCTCTTTATATGATAAAACTCTAATAGCCTGAATAATATGAGGTTTTCTAGTCATGATAGATTTCTGAGCCACATCATAAGCTTCAATCTCAACATCATTCTATCCATAAACCATCTAGAATGATTTTAAATGATCCTCAAATGATTTTTAATGATCCAAGGAAAAGTATGTAAGTATGTTGGGTTGAAATGGAAGATGTTTTTTTTTGTGAATGATCATGTAGAGGATGAACAAAATATCGATTATTTTGAAAATTCAAGTGCATAAAATAATTAGAAGATGCGCAAAAGAAGCATCCAAAACTCATTTTTTTCACACTGAAATTTCAGAATTATGCACATGAGAGAAATTAAGGCCTATCATGCAAAATATCAAGGTGTCGTACAAAGATTACCTCCTTATTTATTTTCATGTACATGGCCTTCTATACACACATAAGTGGTATTACACCCCCATGTTAGTTTTGTGTGAACCCATTTGAATAAACCATTATCTTTCGAATTTCCCTCAGAACTCGACCATCTAGTCCCCTTTCAAATAATATTCTGAGGGGGGAATTTGTTGGAACTGAATTTTTCATGAATCTAAAAATGGTTAGCTTTGGGAAAACTAAATCCATTATCCAACTCAATAAAGAATTATGAGAATGTGAATGATGGAACAAAAAAGTTTTTAGGTGTGAGAACGGTTAAAATACATTCAAAATACTCTTTTGATCCAAATACAATGTATGTCATATCATTACCATGATTTCTACAAAAACATGCTATGGTAGAATAATTCAATAGGTCTATACTTTGCATAGGAAACCCAAATTCATGAAGGGATCTTGCATTCCAAATACGATGTCATCAAATCCCTTTCATGAGAATTCACCATGGATAGGGATGTAGTTATATGGAAGACCTATTCCATGACCGAAACCATGCATAACATCACTGAAGTCTATTTCTATATATTGATGGAAACCCCCATTCTATAGTGTGATCCTTAAAAAGTCGAACCTCCACTCTACTATATGTAAGGATGATCTTACACAACATCATGAAATCATGGAACCATCCATGTACAGATCATTCATGAAATGTTTCTTATGGGTCCTCTGTTGAGTTGGCCCATGATTGTGTAATCCTCGGCCAACCTCTTTCAGCCTATGTGAGGTGTGTTCAAGGTATCTGCATATGTTCAACTTATACCTTGGGCGCAACCCTCCAAAGTTGTTCGCAAGCCCGGACTTGTGAGAAAGCACCCTATCTTGGATAAAACCAATTATTTCAATCTCCATGGGTTACCATAATGTTGAACCACCATGTACAAGAACCCCAAGAGTGTAAATTTCATGCTTTGCATACACCTCTTATGTTCAACCCTCAATGAATTCACACAGTGATTTGCTGGTCCCTTGAGAGACATCTTCTATTCCCTTAGTGCATGCATTTCCCTACCTTTTTATTCTCATCATAGGTATGATAATAAATTTTACTTTTCAGAACATGCACAATAACATGGAACTTATAACTTCCCACTCCTCTACACCATTCAAAACTGGTATTTCCAAAACCATTCCCCACCCAAGGGTGCATGTGTGACGGTTGTGTAAGCATAATGGGTAAAGATTTAGTCCCCAACGTCTTCGATTCATGACGTAAAAGTTCCTAACACCAATTTTCTCAGCACATGACATTATAATGTATTATTAACATGCACAATGTAAATGGGATTCCCTATGTATTCTCATCATGGGGTTCTACATCTTTCCATCTTGGGCCACAAAGCTTCACTCTCGGACAACATTCATGCGTAATCTCCACACATCCTTCATAGGATGCCCCATGTATGACTCATTGGGAACGAGATCCTTCCCACATAGAATGTGACCTTATTTACATGGAATGACATTCTTTTTAGGAATCTTCTATGAATAAGCCATAGTAATAGGGAATGAGATCCTCCTCGCAAAGAATAAGATCATCCTTGAGCAGCTTCCATTCGTAAGATCCACACCATCTCTCGTTAGAGTATATTTTGTGATATGAGAATCAGGTCTACAACTTCCTCTTGTTTATCACATCAAATATGAGCCAAATGAGATTATAGGTTATTAGTGAACATGACACCCATCTACTACATTTCTTGATACAATGCCTCCACCATTACAGTGCCGCCACTGCTACAGTACCAGAAATTTGTCTCTACCCAGATTTGATCCTGGGTCTTTTGGATGACAAGAAAGAGCTTGTACCACTTGGGTACCATCTCATTGAATATGTTTAAAAGGATTGTGTTTTAGTTTTATACCATTAAATAAATGTTTATTCTTATTTATGAAGTATTATATTTTTATTTTTTCCATTACTGATCATTTGATATCACCCCTTTCTTATGCATTAATTTCCTAGGATACCAAGAAGTGTCTTATGATTGATATTCTGGGATAAGTTGGGAGAATAATGGAATTATCAATGAATTATCTATGTTTTATATTACATTTTGAATTATAATATGAAGTTCATGTATGTAATCTATTTTCTAAGACTACTGAATTGATCAGCCCTTCAGGATTTTATTACTTGTAATCATGCCAATTTATTAAAATAATATACCAACTTCAGGATTCTGGGGTTTGGGTGTTATAATGGGTATCAGAGGAAGTTTAGAAACAACCTTGGAAACTAGATTTAGAAATCAAATATTAGAGAAAAAAACCTTGAGACATACTTTTAGGATAAGTCTAAGTATAAGATATCATCATTTAGATTTGGTAACAGATAAAAATGAGATGACAGAGGTATTAAAGAATAAGATGTTGAAGCATATTTATTGGTTTAAGAGTGAATTGGATAGATTAAGGTTATTCTGTATTTGGATTCAAGAATTATTTCATCAATGGTTCTATGGTTATAAGATTCATGAGATATGTAAGGATTATACTGCATTACATATTTTGTAATGATTTGGAAGAATAATATTTTTCATTAAGTATTTAAAGGTTATCAAATATTTGGTTTGTCACAATAAGATCTACATTACATTGTTTGAGTAATCTAATGATAATATTGAGTTTTAGAAATTTAGATACCATTTTGGACAGTAATTTTGGATGGAAGTATTATGGTAGAGTCTTAACGTTGAAATAGGTTATGTAGAACATTGGATGTTATTGTTTGATGTTTAAGTATGATTTATTAGATATCATGTGATAACCTTTTTATTTTTATTAAACATTTACATGATGAATAAAATACTTCGGAATTGTAAGATTCAGTAAAAGTGCTTAATGAATACGGAATCATCTTTTGATATCAATCTCCAGGTGAATTAGATTAAGTGAAAATATATTTAAGCACAACCAAAGGATAACATTGAGACATGTAATTAAACCAAGTATGTTTTCTCATGTTCATATCAGGATAGTAAAATAATCCCTCAACTCTAGGGAAATGTATAAAAAAAGAGTTGTTTTACTAATACCTTTACTTTTGTTGAATCGATGGTATTTTAAATCATCATGATTTATGGATTTGAGGCCTTAAAATTTCATTCATCATTCACTCATTTGTGATTGATGACCACAATCACTCTGTATAAATATTTACATTACTTACCAATGTACGTATCTCTAAATTAACTTTATTTTATCTTATTAAAAATCCTAAGTTGATGGTGACGATCACATTTCCCTTTCCCTCTTTTCAAGAGTATATTTTGTAAGCCCTATTTTTGATTAGGGTTTTGAAAAAAGATATTCTCTCATATTAACCTGTTATTTTTAAGCACAATTTAAAATTGCAAGGCTGTAATTTACAGAAGGAGGGGAGAATTTAACACCCCAATATTTCATAGTATGTTATATTTTAAGGAAATTCTATAGCTATTATTGCATGCAACACTGACTTGGCTTGTGTCTTACACAACATTGAGTTTCTGTGAAAGAACTCATTAATATTATAATTATTATAATTATATATTTATAAAATATCCATTAAATAAAGTAATATGAATTTTAATAAATAAATTTTAAATTTTATTTATAAAATTTTCAAATAAATAAAACAAATTTATAATGAAATTTATATGTTTCAATAAAATAGTTATATGATTAGAAATATTATTTTCTTAAAGGAAGAACTTTTTATTTAATTTTGTGAAAAATAATAAAATTAATTTTATACACTATTAGGAATTGAATATTTTAAAATATACAACATTTTTGAATATGGAATTTAAAAATTTGCTTAAGGTGTTTTTTTAATTTTTCTAAAAAGTATCAATTTTTGAAGAATTGTTAAAAATACTACATTGTTGTTAAATCCTGAATTTTTCATTTAAATAATTATTTTACATTAAATTCATTTTAGAGTCACTATAGATAAATAATACATATATTAAACAAATTTAGTTTATTGGAATCATTTTTATAATATAATTAGATATAAAAAATTATCGAACATTTGAACGTCTCTTTTACCTGCCTTCTAGCCACATTTAGGACAATAGCATTAAACATAATTGTACCAGGTATGTGAGTAGTTTTTAGAAAAATATAAATAAATGGTTATAATTAGTATGAAATTTTTTATCTAATTGGATAAACATAATTTTTTGGTGAATAGTTTATTTACTAATTTGTTTATTTAACACTGTTAAGTTTAAATTAAGAAATAAAAGGTAAAATTAATATTATAATATTTAAAATTTACCCTAATACTTTTAATAATTTCATTGGATAAGTGGTTTTGACCAAAATCTACTGGATGTCTAAATTATGATCTATTTAAGACACTTTTGTATGAATAAGACATTTATTAAATTTTACTTAAACATAAGTTAAAAATGCCGTACTCAATCTTTTAATAACTAAATAATTTTTAATGTAGGGTTACACATAATATATATTAGAAGATAAATATTAATTAAAATTTTTGAATTTTCATATAGATAATTATAAATTATTTATAATTTTTAGATATATAATAATTAAATTTAATTATGATACAATGATGATGTAATAATTGATTTATTAAAGGAAGAATCAAATAAATAGTATGAATAATATTAAAATAAATAATATTTGAAATATTTTATGAAATTGAATTTTTTAGGATAAAATTTTCATAATATGATTGGGTTAATGTAGTTTTTTCAAAGTAATCAATTTTTTACTATTTTATAAAAAGTCAAATAATAAATTGTTTCAAAATTGAAATAATGATATATTAAAATATGTAAAATTATATTAAATGAAAAAAATGATAAAAATTGATATATAGGCCAAATAATAGGTATAGTGTTAAATATATCATACATAATACAATTGGGGTTCATTTGGAATTTTAGAGTGACTATATGTACCCTATAGTGTAAAAAGACAAGTTGTCATAGTAAGAGTTAAATTGTTTAATTGATGGTTAAAGCCAAAAGATATGGTTAATTTTGTGACATAAACATGTATAAAATTAATTATATGAGATAATTAAGAACTATACTCATATTAGACTCTAAATAACTCACTTTTGAGCTATTTTAAATATAAAATCAATTTATAATAAATTAATAGTTTTGGAGTTTCCAAATGTACCCCTCCCCTATATTATAAAAGGGAACCTATCCTTCCATTTTATTCAAACATATAAATCCAGTTAGGTCGGCCAAAATATTCCCATTTATCTTCCCCACTTCCCCACTTCATCCTACAGGACATAATGTGGTCATAATTTCAACCTAAGGAGTCCTTTTGTGCAAATAAAAAGGAGACACTCAAAGAAGATGTAATTATTTTACCAACACTTTCAAGATTATTTTCTTCTTCTAGTTCCTTTTCCTAAGTTGTTCCCGTATTAAATTAATAAATCTAGAATATAATATATGATCAAATTTTTTTATGATTATGGGGTAACCATATTATTATATTTACCCATCCTATGAAAAAAATATCACCATTCATACGTACATACGACTTTCCTTCTCCACGATGCGATGCAAAATGTTTTTCATCTATAATTTGTTTTTATCGGTTTAATAATGAATATAAATAATGTAAATAATAAATATGAAATTATAATGACTCTTTATAATTAATATACCGTAAAATTCGAAACCATTTAACTATTAAGGGAATGATACTACTGCTCGTGCGTACATATGGCTTACCATCTCCACGACATGATGAGATTAATCCTCCACGTTAACAATTCAAGAATGACTATAAAAATATATATAATGAATAAATATGAAATATATGACATAGTAATGATACATGAATAACACAAACATATATATATATATATACATATAAATTCATTTACTTTCTTCCATTAAATACGATAAGAAAACAGGGATAACGCTCATGCGTGCATACGGTCTACAGTCTCCATGAACGGTGTATTACATTCCATATATTATATATATGTATATATTTATATACAGAATATATATGATATATAAATAATTTTTTACATTTTGAAAGTAATTAAATCATGATATATGTATGATTATCATGAATAATAAGTGAGAACAAAAATGATAAAAAGTGATTATTATATGAAATGTTTCTTTAACATGACCATTATTAATAAATGGGTAATATAAAGATATAAATGAATCATATATTATATGATAAAATTATTATGATTCTGGTATAATTTAATAATATTTTTAAAACCATTATACATGAGTTTTAGACATACACATAGAGTATCATACCCATGGTAAGGGAATTCTATCTCACTTTTAATTTTCATGGGATATAAGCCATGTTCCCCACATATTTCTTGTATGGGGTGTATGTATTTATCCTATTATATTTGATATCATGAATGAATTTTTCTTGATGGTAATTAAAGATTCATTTGATTATATTAGTATTATTATTTAAATTATCATAGTTACATGGGATGATATATATGTTTAAAGAATTACTCCTTTTTCCATTTAAATATTATTGATGTTATCATACATATATATTTATATGTATATAAAGGATAATAAGGAATATTTTATGTATATTTTGAATTTCACTAATTTTTTTTAAAAGGGATATTTCTAATTCTTTATGTAACGTTTAATTTTTAAACATCATTATTATCTGAGATTTTATATATGTATGTTCTTACTGAGACATATTTACCATCCGTGTACATGTTTCGTAATTTCATTTTCCAAAGGAGTCTTTTTAAGGTTTTATGTAAGGGTATATTTAACTGAATCATCAGTTCAAATATTTATAGGATTTATTCTTCTAAATCCTTATCATTCAATTCCATGGTTAAAAACGGGGTTTATGTATTCATTTATAAGGACATGAATATTTTAAAATGTTAATTTTCAAATTTCTCTCAATTGTTTCAAAGTATTATTGGAAAATTTGATTCAAAAATATGTTTTTCAAAATGTCTTATTTTATAAATGGGAAGCTTTTAAATAAGTAATTTCAATGAAAAGGGTATTTTTATCAATATATTTTAAATGGTTTTATTAGAGAATTTTCATCTATGTCAACATCCTTTGTTGAATTTCATGTTTTATTGATGTTGATCTCTTATGATATAATCTACTTTATTTTATTGAAGGTTTTATTATCATTTGAATCTAGATGTGATATTTTGACACCATTTATGGTTTATAGTTTAATTATCTAAATTTTGTATGTTATAATTTCAGTAAGAATGTTTATGTTGGTTATTTTTTATTATGAGGAATCCATTGGACTTAGTAAGTGATGGGTGGATCATTATATATCCCCTCGATGAATCAGTAGGTATCATGAGATGAAATAAATTAGTAAAAAACCCTTCACATTTGTTTCCAAGTAGTTTTAGATTTTGAGGAGGAAAAATCTTAACACAAATCAGATGAGTTTCTACCCAGAGACATAAATGTCACTAAGATAAATCTTGACGGTAACTATCTTGAGGATAGATCATGATAGTGTAGATGCATGACATTATGAATTCCCTCATTATGAGATTAGTTATTGATATTACATGTGATTATTTGACTAGTAGAATATCCATGTGAATATTTAAATGGAATTATTTAATTTATTCATTCCATATTATGATGAATATAATTTTTAAAAGGATTTTTTTTAGATTTATACATTTCCTTACAATTTCATGCATATTTATAAATTCATATTTTGTTTTGTTTACCCTAACTGAGCATCTGAGCGCACCCCTTTCATATTATTTATTTTCTTAGGATGCGAAAAAGTGTTTTATGATTGATATGAAGGGTTAATCTATAATAATAATGGAGTTCTCAAGGAGTTATATATGATGCATATTATGTTTTTAATTGTATTGTAATGTTCATTCATGTAATATTTTTACCAATAATGCTAAACTGATTGGTCCTTCAGGATTGAATTCCTTGTAATCATTACAATTTATTAAAATAATGCACTGACTCATGAGTTTATGGGGTTATGGCATTACTTGTATTCTTGGACAGGATATGTACTCATTCATGGTGTGTTTTCCACACAAGGTCTAGTGATTTACTCTACAAATCCATGTACCCCCACACTTGTTACCTTGGATAGATACTTGGCTATATGGCCAAGCATCAGTACATGACATGTACAACCCTGTACAAGGTGTGTAAATCCAAAAGTTCATCTTACACAAATGGGAAGAACACACAATGTGTCACCTTTGACTATACGTTGTGTTGTCAGTTTCTTCCAAATAGAAAACCCTCAGATCGCCCTGAAACCCCCAATGTCACACCCTAACCCATGATTATAGATTTATTTAATTATTTTTTTCCTTAAAATAATTTTTTCTATGGTTATGGTGTGTCCCGAATGAATTGTTTCTTTTGGTTATGTTAAAATGTGAACTCTTTGGTGTCTACGTCATCGGGCGCACGGGCGAAACATGAAGTTGAGCTGCACGACCTTGCACTAAAAATTGCGTATCCTGTTGTCTTTGAAGATTTGAAATAAAGAGTGTTTATATTTAAAACGTGCGTTAATTATTGTGTCGTTTAAATTTTATTTTGTTAAGAATTTTATTTTTATTGAAATAATATGACTACTTTTATTATTTTTAATTTTTATCTTCGTTTTATCATTGTTATTATTATTATTTTCATTCTAAATATTACAATTAAAATTAATGCTAATTAAAATTGTTATAAATTATTTTATTATTGTGTTAATTTTATTGTTATTATGAATATTATTATTATGATTATTTTTATCAGGAATTAATGTTTCATTTCATTTTATTGATTTTTTTGTTTAATATTTTTTTATTTAATTTTTATTTTATATATATTTTTCCCCTAACTCTACTTCTTGCATATTTTTTTTCCTTTCACGACCTTTCCTCTTCTCCACACATCGCCTCCCTCCTTCAGCGCAGGCAGGGCAGACACCCTCCCTTCCTGGTGTACGGTGCACCAACCCCAGCACCTCATCACCCCGACTCAGCCTTCCCTCTCTTCCTCCCTACTCAGCCGCCAGCTCCCCTTTGCACAAAGGAGACCCGATTATCCCCTGTAGTGCCCTCCCCATCCATCCGCCTCAACCCAGCGGCCCTGGTTCCCTCCTCCTCTCCTTGTCACGCCAACCCTACCCACCGTCGCTCGACCTACTCTCCTCTGTCCGCTGCCGCACAACCAGCCCGCGACTCCTACTCCCAACGACACAACCGCCTCCAGTAGCGCAGGCCCCTGCTCTCTCCTCCCTTACAACAACCCACACAGTATCCCAACGACGCACACATACTCCTTCATCCGCCTTTCCAACATCTACTCCATACGCCTCACAACCCTGTTTCCCTAACACCTCCCTTAACCAGCACCCTCTCCTGCTCCTCGCGCCAGCCTTCCTCCTCATCCCTATAGCTCCACCCCATCATCGACCAACTTCCCATCCATCCACCTCCCAACTCAGCCCAGCCTCCACCCTCCCTTACTGCACGTGAGCAGGCCAGCCACCCAAGCACAGTCCCATTCTCTCTCCCTTGTGCAAAACCCCTTAGTTTCTCCTGGTGTGATGCCCCTTTACTCTTAGCCCCGCCTTCTCCCATCCAGTGCGGCCAACCTCTATCTAACCAGCCCTCCCCTTTAGTATAATAAACTTCTATCATTTTGTTATTTTAGTTAGTTTATTGTTTTAATTATTAATGGTCATTTTGCTAGGTTTTTGATGTTTTAAAACCCTCGTGAAGCGGTCTTGGGTTTGCGTCATCATCACGCTTCAGTTTCAAGAGTGTTGGACTTTATCATGTGGTTTTGGACACGTGTTGTGTCATCGCACCTTGGTTCCGAAGTTTTTTTGTCGCCGCGCTTTGATCTTGAGGTACGTTCCCATTGCACTGCTTTTTTTCTAAATTAATGTTACATTATTTCCTACTGTTTTCACACACTAATTGTTCAAAATAAATATTTTATTAATTTTAATAAATGTGAGATAATATAAGATAATTAATTTTTAAATGATTATTTGGTGTAAAAAGAGCCGTTTATTTTATACATGACACTTGAAATATTTTCCTGACGAATGGAAACCCAGTAGTGAAAGAATTACATTTTTTATTTTAAACATAATTCACAGAATTTCAATTATTGTTCTGATTTTAATGATAAATGATTTCTTATGAAGCATGAACAAGAGTTTTGGTTCTTTTTTAAGTGGTGATTATGAAATGTGTTTAATGCCTATTTGGAACTTTATGGAAAATGATGAAAATGTTTTGATGAAAACCCTCTTAGGATAACTCTCCTTCCTTGGTTGCGATTGATTGTTTGGAAGGTCTCTCTTAGAGGCTCGCAGGTGATCAAGTAGTTTAAAGGCAAGAGGTTGTCCCCTAGAGTGGCCCGGGGAGATTCATGTTATGCATTATTATATATATATATATGATTGGATGCTCGGCTGGCATCGGTTGGCTCACCCCCTTTTTCTAAACACTTGAGACATGGGAATATGGCATATTGAGAGAATATTTTAAGAATGATTGATGTACTGGTAGGTTATGGTACTGACCAGTGGACTATAGTAGGTGGATATATTGGGTTTATTACTATGGGATTTTCCCTCAGCCTGCCTGAGAAAGGATGGTCGACCATATTGGGAATTTTGATTTCATCGCGTGTGACATGTCCACGAGGATGATATCTCATGTATTGGTTTCTTCTGGATTATTCTTGATCTCCTAGGTTCACCCATGTCTATTGAATTTTCAGTTACTTGTAGTGATGATTTGGTACTTGTATGTATTTCTACATTTCCCTTATTGTGTACTTACTCTTGTGCATTTTTGTATATTGTTATCCTTGAAAAGTGATAAATTGGTTTTGACTTGGTTTCTAGAAATGGTTTTCAAATGAAAGTGTTTAATCCTCTTTGTAAAAATTTGAAAATATAAACATCACTTTCCCTTTCTAAAAATACATTGACACTAATGAAATGAACCCAAATTTGGAAGTGGTTAAGGGCAATGGTTCGTACTTTTTTATTAAGTAAAATATTTATAAAAACATACTTTTATAAATTTTAGTTCAAAACTTGAGATGATGTCTCTTTTATTTTAAAGGTAGTGCATTGGGAATAGATATAGGGATAGCCTACCAAGTTTTAATACTCATGCCTATAGTTCTTTTTTGTTTTTAGTGTTTGTGCAAGCTACAGCTTGAGTGCGCTCACCTTGGGTGATGTTTGATCGTTGAGTCGGAGAGTGACCAACAAAGTCGCATGGAGTTAGTTCAGACATCATGTTTGGTTAGTTTTATTTTTCTTTTGTTCCTGTTTGTTTATTCTGTTTTGTTTACTTATTCTGTGTTGCTCTGTATTATTTTTGCTGCTTTATTGTTTTACATTGGGCAAAATTATTCCCACATCTTCTGTTGATGCCCTGGTACTTATCGCCAGCTCGAGAGGATCGAGAACGCCTCCCGAGCCATGTCGAAGACCGACTCGGGTGACCGGTTCGGGGTCGACCCAGGTTGGTTCATGACACCCAATTCACCCCAAATGAACAGATCTTTCCTCTATGAGAACAAATCATGCATAATAGGGTTTAAAACTTTAAACAATGAAACTAAGGTGGATTTTTAGTAAGAAACAAAAAAAATCATACCATTGGGAAGAATCCACCAATTCATTGGTCGCATTTATGGTCCATGATTTCTTCACGTCAACCCAATATGTCGAGAGATCTACAGTGGTACCCCCTTATCATTCTCTTTCCCTATCCCCTCTCTCTCCCCCTATATCTCCTTTTATCCATATACCTATCCTTGCGTAGTCAACCAATGACGGAGAATTCTTTCTTAGTCATATGCAAGAATCAATGGAGGAAAAAGAAAAAGAAAGTAAAGAAAAGGAAGAAAAAGAATGAAAATGAAAATGAAAAGAAAAAGGGGCTCAGGTCGGGCTTGATTCCCAACTCTTTGTAATGACTTGTATTCATGGATCTGAATACTTTAAACAGTACACATCGTGTATCTCTAGTACACGACGTAACATCTGTCAAAAATAGACTTTATGAACATGATATGTGAAAGATTCATATTGATGAGGAGGAAACGTGGATCTGAATTACACGACGTGTACCCCAGGTACATGTCGTGATGTTTGTGGCATGCAGAGAAAATGCAGGCGACGCGAGCTGCAGGGTTTGTATGAGAACACCTATAAAAGGACACCCCCAATGCACCATTTTGAGCATTATGGATAGAGAAAGACATTGAGAAGCCTACAGATGAAGTCACACCACCTGCTTTACCCCTTTCTTTAGGATTTTAATTTATTTATTTTATACACCCACTCGTGGTTATCATCATCATGTGATTTATTTGTGCTGGTTCAAGCATGATAAAGGGGGATTTACTGTAAGGTATTTTATAATTGAATTCAATTTATGTTTGGGATTTCATGTTTATTCTTATAATATATCATTTTACTCATTCTTCATGCATGACCATTGTGATCGGGGTTAGGTATTGGTTTAAATTATTTCTCTCTTTTAGAATGACCATTGCCGGGATGGATTGAATACATTTATTTAATGTGAGATCTAGGGTCTTGACTGCCACCATGATCATTGGCTTTTCCCTATCCCTATGTTTAAATAAGTTTTTGGGTTACCCATCCTTTACAATCTAAAGTACCTAACTATTTGAAAAGGTGTGTTTGGGATAGAGTGAACTTATCATAACCATTAAAACTGCTATGACCTGATTCTGGTGACTTCATGATTGTCAATTAATTATCTTATACATTATTATTCATAAACCTAGTTTCATTACTTCCTAACACCCTCTTTATATTGTATCCCCCACTTTCTAAAAAAATTCATGCTCGATAGTTTAGATTTTATTTTATCTAAATTAGTTTAGTTTTATCTTATTTAATTAATATTTTATCCAACCATATATCTATGGTTTTGAGATCGGAATTGGATTTCCTATACTACCTAGTAGTTTAGTGATTTTCTCGATTTGTATTTATAAATTTCAAAATTCAGTATCCTGGTGGGAATTAATGAAACTTGTAGGGCTATCAAAATTTTGGCGCTGTTTACAGGGATATGAGAGGAGAATTATTAGGTGAATAATTTAGGCAAAGGATTTTCTCATATTTTCTATTTATTGATTTTAGAATAATATTTTTATTATCATTTTTATTACTTTTTACTGTGCTTGGTATTTTTAGTTGTGATGGAAGGACTGCGGAGCAGAATGACTACCAAAGAGAGGATCACCGACATACTAGATGTCATGGAAAAAATACTCATTGATATTAATGAAATGAGATTCCAACCACAAGAGTTCCCACAACTATACCCTAGAATTGATATCACAATACGCTATATCCTAGAGAAATAATATTATAAGGAGTATCATAATCAAAGAAGCGTGGAAATTGTAGAATAGGTAAGTATCACTTCTGATGCTTATATTTATGAAAATCAAGGTTCCCTTGAATTTTAAGGCTCATAATATGATGAAGAGGGTGACCGTTCCACAAAAACCAAATAGTCTGAAGCACAGTAGGGAAGGTAGTAACAAGAAGATGAAATTTAATAAAAAGGAACCTCAACTACGAAGATTCTACAAAGAATCCTAAAGAAAAATAGAACCAAAACCTAGGGATGAACAAGATGAAGAAGATGAGGAGGAGATTACAGTCTCTAAATTTATGAAATTTTTTTCTAAAAATTCTATGTGCACTGCATAAAGAGGAAGAACAAGAACAATATGCAACCTATACAGAATACATAGATGAATAAGAAGAAGATATTTCGGTAGAAGAAGTTGAAGAGGTAAAGGCTACGGAACAAGAAGCAATCATTGAAGAAAGACAACACATGAATCTGTCCAAAGAAGAAGAATAAGTTTACTATTTCTAGATAGATGCCAAAATTCTAGTAGCGATATTCATACTGTTCAGACTCTGGTCACCACCTCTGATGACCACACTGGTTCTATTGAGGATGTTTCAAGATGGGTTTGGAGGATTCCAAAGTCAATTTTTGGTAGAAATGATATGGTTAGCTTTATACCACACTCCAATTAGTTAACCTAGGTTTGTTTGAACTAAATTACTAGTTAAAAAAGAGCTGCTTTCAGGAAGAAACTAGGGTTTTTATTTCTTTGTAGGATTTTAGATTTATTTACTTTATATAATTTGATTTTATATTAGTATTTACATTAAATTATCCTTATTATTTTT
Source organism: Viscum album (assembly GCA_963277665.1). Lineage (NCBI taxonomy): Eukaryota > Viridiplantae > Streptophyta > Magnoliopsida > Santalales > Viscaceae > Viscum > Viscum album. Next base: position 1,516,398,436 of record OY728119.1, read on the forward strand.
GAGTATATTTCAAATTCTTGTACATTCACCTGTTTCTAACTATTTTTCTAGTCCATCAAAGGAACATGCAGTAAGTGGAAAGTAGCAGTAGACAAAACCTACACACTTGACCTTGAAGAATCAATTTGAAAGGGAAGTAAGAGTTTCAATTTTGAATTTTCTATTTTATTCCCAATATTTTAATTGATTTAGAGATTTAACTGCAATTTAATGACCTCATTTTATTCACTCTTTACTCAACTGAACTAGGAGACATAAACTATCTAGGATATTTAGCATGCCACGTATTTAAATTTCACTTTCAATAAATATGAATGAGAAAAACTCGGAAAAGAATTTGTAGAGATAAGCATGTGGATTAGGATTTGGAAAATAATGATTTATAGGATCATGTTAATCATTTTAGACAAAAATATTCTTATATTTGACCCTATTTTGAATTTTTATGCTTTTATTAATTAATTTAATTGTTTTTTTACATTTCCATGAGTAATTTATCCAACCATTAATATCATTCCCAAGACATCCACTGATCCAATATTTTCAATTATTTCGATAATATATTTCTTGAGAAACTTGGGAATGTATTATTCTAAAACTTTATTTTCATATTATCGAAGCTATAACTACACAAAATTTACTTTTAAAATGATTGAGGTAGTTTTTGATAGCCCTTATATTGAGACCCACCATGCAGTAATCCATTTTTAAGACTATAGAAGCCAAGAATTTCTTTTTTTGGAATTGGGCTTTGTTACAAGCCTATTGTATCCATTCCTCCTTTCTTCAAAATGTTTTTCATGATATTTAAAAGAATAAGTGCGGGGGAGTAACATTTGGGTGTACCGAGATATAATTTATTGTGGATATTTTTTGGGGGTATTTCATTATTATATGAGGGAGGTCATGTATCATTCATTGTATTCTATTGTTCACCTCTCTTAATAGACAAAACATTAAAAAAAATATTTAAAATAAGAAAAAAAATTCAGTCTTCTTTTGGGAGGATAAAAAGTCATCAATTTCTAAACCGATGATTTTTGATCATATGTGGTTAGGTGATGTATGTGAGATTTATCCTGAGCATAACCTTATAAAAAGGAAAAAAAGGAATGAAAAAAGGAGAGAAATATATGTTGATTCTATCATTAAACATACATGTATCATGATCTCACTTTGAGATTTGGTGGGGGGAATGGATGAAATTTTTAAAGGGCGACAATTATTGAAATTATCTTTTTTTATCATGAAAAATACTTTAGAGTGAAACCTCCTTTTTGAGATTTACTTCGTAAATAATTTACCTAACAACCCTAAAGCCTCATAGTCATTTGATCTTTAATAGTGAAGACCTCATGATTAATTGTGATCTCTATCTTTACACAGTGGATATGTTAGATGCCTTGCAAGCCTATGGAATGTTACATGTTTTTTAGGTATGTGCTGAATACAATTTTTATTTGTACCCTGAAGATGAGAAGAAAATTCATACGTGGTATATTTCAAGTAGATTATATATTAATAATGGATTGAAAAATGAAAAATAATGAATGATGAAACTCTGTTCTTTCAAAGGGGGAAAATTAAAATACATAGTTTATTTATTTCATTGCAAAATGTGGCATTAATCAATTTTAATGCGTGATGCTTGAACATTAAATTTTAAATTTGATAAATTTATTTTCTTGAAATTAAATTTAAATCATGGTGAGGTTAATTTCTTTTTTTTATATTTATATTCCATCCTCGAGGAAAACACTAAATTCAAGTGTGGGAGATTTGATAAGTCTATTTCATGAAAATATTTTTGAGTACTTTAATATGTTGATTTATTAATTTAATCGATCAATATTTCCAATTCCTGAGTGATTTGAGTTGTTTTTAATTTGTTTGTAGGATGTGTTGAATACATGTAAACGGAATGAAAATAGATTGAAAATAGAGCTACGTGATGCGCCACCAGATTTCTGAAGATGAAGAGAAGCTGGAAAATAAGGAAACATATGTACATGTCGTATACCTTTAATACATGTCGTGACCTCATCAAAGAGGAATTATCCAGTTAAGACAAGTTGTGACATGAAAACATGCTGTCAATGATGAGTACGCATCATGTAACCCTAGTACATGATGGGACGTATTTTGGGACAAGATTTTAGAGAATATTTTTTTTGAGATCTGTCTGTCTGAAGATTTTATAGGGTAAATGTTGTGTATCCCTAGTACACGACGTGAAATCCGTCAAACTTAGAATTTATGAACGTGATAAGAACAAGATTCACGTGGAAACAGAGTAAATACAGATCCGATGTAACTTCCCAATATTTTTCATATAAATTTAATATTGAATGCATGAAACACTGAATCTCTAAAAATCACCACTTTGTTATAACCTAGAAAATAAACATAATGTTTCCACCTCTCTGATTTGAATTTTGTCAAACTGACATACATAGTTATATTCAGTAAGATATTTGGTGTCTGATAAGACAAACATAATTTTTGGTGAATAGTAACATGAACTTATGATTAGAAATATAAACTCATGAATAGTAAATCACATTTTTTATTTTATTCTCTTAAGGTTATAAGATAATGCTATCTTAATTAAATTTTCAAGGTGATGTAAAAAAAATTATTGTTTTATAATTGATATTTATTGAATAAATTATGATTTTATTTAAAAATTAAATTAATAATATTTATAAAATAATTTTCAAAAAATGTTGTTTGTTTTTTTAATTCTACGCATACAAAAAAATTTAGGGTGAATTTTTGGGATTATTCTGAAATACTTGAATTTTTGATAAATAGTAAAATACGGTAATTTACAGTATATATACATTATCTATAAAATTCACAATTCTTAGAATCATGGATGATGTAAGAATAATTGGTTTTAAATCAAACACACATAATTCTATTCTTGGTTACATAAATCAATACTATTGGTTTTCTTTTGAAAAATAATAAAATAATGAATAAGATTTTCACAAATCACCCCTCTTCCACTATAACCCCCCTCACTCCCTATTCTATTCACTCATATCAAGAATTTGGTCTTGTATAAATTCTACTAAAATATCATCCCAAGATCCTTCCCCACATCCAACAACCCTTGGTCTCATAAAAAGACCAAAACCACTTCCCTAAGGAGGATCTCATGGAATATTACTTCAAGAGGTAAGTTCCTCTTTTATTTCTTTTATTTCAAGTTCATTCGTTTTCCTTTTTTCCCTCACAAAATTTTATGCAAATGTTGTGATGACTATAGTAAATTTCGTGTACTAGAATTTTGATATTATAAAGGATGAATTCTTCATCATCTCTCCTTTCTCCTTCTTTTATAGTATAAATAAAAACACCATCCGAGATGTGTTAATTTATCACATTCAAGGATGACATGTTTTCAATTCCTATTACCATATTAAATTATAGTCATGAAGCAATTTTCATGGTTTAAGGAAACTATAATATATGTATTATAACTTATTTAATGTTTTGGAATCCTTTTTTACACATTATATTAATTTATAAATCAAAATGAGTTCGTTGTGATCAAGAACTAGTAATTAACCCAAACAATTGTCATTAACATTTTATATAATGATTAATATTTACTCCCAATAAACAAACTAATTTCATAGATATTTAATATTCTAGTTTTTCATAGAAAACATAAAACTTTTATCCTGTACAAACAATCTCATTATATATGTTTATCCATACTTGAATATAAGTAAACCGACCATGAAAAGCAAGGAATAAAATGTTCCCAAACAATGAAATTGAATCTATTAACCCATAAAAATTCCCTAAATGAACCTACCAAGTTTATAATAAATCAATTAAATGTATATAAGTTTCTATAATCATTAATATATGAAACTTAATTTGATTATTTAGGTGGTTAGGATCATGTGAGGAACACCTTCGGTCTTAAGGTAAGGGTTTTCCACCTGAACCTCCATTTTCATTTGGGTTACTTTTATTATTGACATACCTCAATGAAATTCTTATGTACTATTATTTAATCCTCATAAATTCTATTACAGTTCACTATATTTGTTTACCAACCATAATCCCTCTATATTTTATGGGGAGTTACACCTTTTAAAAGGAACTATCAAAATTAATTCCAAAATACAAGTCCGATTCAAGGGAATTTCTCGTATTCTTACCTATTTTTAAGGGAACTATATAATCTATTTTTAGACACCATTATCTTTATAAATTAACTCATTTTATTATGAAAATACCATCCACTTCACTTATTTTCTTAAACAAATAAGCTTCCAAAATAACTCTTCTTTTCAAAGTAAAAGAGTATTTATCAAAAGAACTACTCAATGATTTCATAAGAGTATCTTCATCTTTTTCAACACTCATGTTGATTACTATGTATTGTTGGAGTTAATATTTTATGATATTATATACTATATTTAATTGAATTATTAATATTTAGTTTGACTATGGTTATTCTATCTTAAAACCATTCACCATTTTACTCCAAATAGTTAGTGTTTATGCTTAATGTTCAGGGAATGTTATTGACATTAATATGTTAGTTTCAAAATGAATGTGTATGCTGTTTTTGTTTATACCCGTTCATATGAAGAAATAATTGGACTTATTAAGTGATGGGTGGGGCCTGCTATAGCCCCTCGATGCATCAGTGAGTCTCACGATACAAACTAAGGCCTTGACAGAAGTCCTTGAAAAAATAGTTATTTATGGTATTGGCACGAGGCCTTGATGGAATGGTTATGATTTTTGTAATTATGAATTACCTCTTTATGAAACTATTAATTAAAATTTCATGAGGTTATTTGACTAGTATAATACCCATTATATCCTTTATTATGTAATTATTTCTTTCTGGTCTTATTCATGACATAATTTGTTCAACTTCATTTTTAAAGGAATGTGTTTTTAGTTATTCACCATGTATAACGTTTATGTTTATGATATATCCCACTATATTTATTACCCTTACTAAGAATTTGAGGTCACCTCTTTCTTATGTCTCATTTTCCTAGGACATGAAGAGGTATATTATGAATGACATGTAGAAATAACCTAGTAGTTTTGGATGTTGTCAAAGGAGTTTCTATATTGTATTTAATTTTAAGTTTAATGTTGAACTTATGTATGTATCTTGTTTCCAAAGATACCAACATAATCATTCCTTAGGGATGCATATTCCTTATTTATATGAAAATATAATAAAATAAGGCACTGGATTTGGGAAACTGGGATTTGGTTATTACAGTTTTATTGAAGGAAGTTTAGTAGAAAACATGGAAACTATATTTAGAAAATGTATAGTAGGGTAAAAAATAATAAGATAGTATTTGAAAATAAGCATACATGACCATCTGAGAATTTTTGTTAAAGAATATATGAGGAACTTTCTAGAAAATATATCCATGTCTGGATACTAAAAGTGGATGTGGTTCTGGAACAAATGTACCTAGGAGTGAAAACTTCAACAAGGAGTTTTGGGCTTGACCCACGGTATCCTGGTACACAACAACGGGGATTAATGCGCACCTGGTTTGACACTCATGGGGGGATATTCTTAGTATAATTCATATTTTTTTAAAATCCATTACGAAGGATTTAAATGTAAATTTTTCCTCAAATAAACCATTTTTATGATTATGAGATTAACTATGTTTAGAATTTCAATTTATGCTAAGTAATTTCCTAATTTTAAATTATACATTATGATTCATAACCTAATATACTGTATTCCATTATTTAGAAATGGAACCTTGTGGAACGAATGGAAAACACATGAACACACATGTCCCATGTAGGAATTTCCCTATGATGCAAGATAATTTTGTTTTCTCTGGTGCTATGACTGATGCTAAGAAACTTACAACTATACAAGTATAGGTGACTCAAGTTATGAATAATAACCTTACTCGTATGGAGAATCCTAATCCACAACGTGGGGGTGCTATGTTAGATTGCTTTATGCGACAATAACGTGCAACATTTAATGGGACTACAAACCCATTTGTAGCAGAGCAGTGGATACGTTCATTATGGAATATATTTCTCTCTTAGGGATTTAACAAAATAGAAAAGGTTGTCATGGAAGTTTATCAACTATTTGGAGATGCAAATCAGCAGTGGTCTTTAATCCAAAACACAAAGGTGGAGGAAGAAATGGAATAATTGGAATGGAGGGATTTTAAGGAAATAATATAAGAAAAATAATTCCCTTGTGAGAAGCGAGTAGATATAGAAAACATTTTTCTGAATCTAAGGAAAAATAGGATGAAAATGTTGCAAATTATGAATCTAACTTCACAAGGATAACAATACATGATGTAGACTACATACGTAATCCAAGGAGAAATATTTATTGATTCATTGATTGTTTAAAACCATTAGTCTGAAGGTATCTAGTCACCCAAAGAATCTCATCATATGATTATATAGTCTCAAGTGTATCAATATGAAAAAGGAATTATCTATGACTTATGATTTTAATGGAAACCATGAGAAGAAGAGGGATTCTGAAAAATCTAGAAAATGGAATAAAAAAATGGTGAAGAAGGGAATAGTTTACCTTCCACCCTCTAATAATTGTGGGAAGGGACACCCAGGTACTTACCTAAACAGTATGGGTGTTTGTTACATGTATGGAGAAAAATGACACCTATATCAGGATTTTAAGGGGAAGAAAGAAGCTACCAATGTTCAATACCACAATTTCATGGAGAGGGGACATTATAAAAATTAATATCCTAGGAGTCATGGATACATTCTCCAAAGAAGTCCAAGCTTATACAATCACAACTTAGGAGGTTGATTTTCCTAATGATGTGGTGGTAGGTAAATTAATAATTTCTCATAACTTATCCAATCCATTATTTGATTCTTGATCATCAAATCCTTTCACATCTTCCTTGTTTTCCATGAAAATTAGACATTTCTAGTTTAATTTAATAAGGGAGTTGTGAGTCAAAATTTCTAAGGGAAGTATTTTTATAATAAATTTGTGTTAGGAAGTCCCCATTAGGGAATATAAATGTCTTTTTTTTTCTGTTGATTTTATTATCATACCCATAATTTACTTTAATATAATCCTTTGTATGGATTGGATTTAAAAAAATTATAAAAAAATATATTTCAAGAATAATGAGGTTATAATTATTGGGGATGACGTGGAATCCCTTATCTTTAGGGTAGAAACATCACCATATGATTCTCATCTAAATCCACACCCATTATATCTACTGAATTCAATTATTTGGGAGGAAGGGAATGCAATAACTATGGGTGAGGAAAAGAATCATCAAAAGGAGGATGTACCTATTTTGAATAAATATGTTCATGTATTTCTATAGTATTTACTTAAACATTCTATAAAGTGGGAAATTGAGCTTCCTACTGTCTTAATTCCTAATTCAAGGCCTATATCAAAGACCCATTATAGAATGTCCACTATAGAATTAGTGTAACTATAGAAAAAAAAACTAGAGGAATTGAGTGATAAATTATTTGTTCTCCATATTTTTTCTCCATGGGGAGCCCCTATTCTTTTTGTTAAAAAGAATGATGGATCTATGAGGTTTTATATTGACTATAGGGATATTAATTATATAACAATAACGAACAAGTATCCCATACCTCACATTGATTATTTATTTTATCAACTTTATGGAGAATAATATTTTTAGAAGATTGATCTTTGATATGGATATCATCGGTAGAATTTTAGGAAGGAAGATATTCCAAATACAACATTTCAAACCAAGTATGGGCATTACATGTTTATAATAATGCATTTTGGACTGACTAATGCACCCTCTATTTTCATTTATCTAATAAATAGTGTTTTCAAAGAATATATTATTGACTTTTTGGTGGTATTTATTAATGATATCTTGGTATAATGCAAAAGATATGAATATCATGAAAATCACTTGTGCACTATACTGAAGGCTCTTAGAAGAAATTAATTATATGGGATGTTTATCAAGTGTGAATTTTGACTTCAATTAGTTTCCTTTCTTATCCACATTGTATCTAAGGATGGAATATCTGTTGATTCTATGAATACAAAGGCTGTTCAAGAATAGACTACTCCAATGAACATAACTAAGTTACGCAGTTTAATTGGTTTCACTGTTTATTATTGGAATTTAATTTAGAACATCACCCTTAGAGCCAACCCAATGACCAAGCATACACATAAAGGGGTTAAGTTAGTATGAAAAAAATAATGTGAGGACTCTTTCAAAGAATTTTGGAGAAGATTAATGATTTATTTGATCCTAACACTACCATTTGGGAATGATGGGTTTGTGATCTATAGTTATGCATCAAATAAAGGAATTGGTTCTGTCCTTATGAAGGATGATATAGTTTCTTCTTACACATCAATGTAGTTAAAAATTAATGAACAAAACTATCATACTCATGATCTTGAGTTAAATGCTCTGATATTTTCTCTAAAAATATGGAGACACTATGTATATAGTAAAATATATGGGATATATACAGATCACAAGAGTATAAAATATATATTCTCATAGAAAGAACTCCACATGAGGCAATGGAGATGGCTTGAAATACTCAAGGATTATGAATTTTCCATACAATTCCACCCTAGAAAGATAAATAATGTAGTTGATGCATTGAGCAGTAAGGATCATGGTGTTCTAAAAAATTGAGGATTGACAAGGATCCATTGTGAATGGATCTAGTGAGGATGATATGGGAATTATAAAAGAAGGTGAAACACCACAACATTTTCATATATATTCCCAAAAATATTTATTGGAATGAATTAAAGCTTCACAGTATGATGACAAGAATATTAAACATAAAATTAATGCTTTGAAAGATGGCAAGTTGGTTGACTTCATGTTTGAATATGGAAGGCTAAAAATTGTAAAGAGGATATGTGTTCCCTCTATACCAAAGCTAAAAAGAGAGTTATTGGATGATTCCCATAGCTCTAATTTATCTATACACCCTGGCAGCACTAAAATGTATAGATATTTGAAGGAAGATTTTTGGTGGGACAACATAAAGTGGGAAATTGCCGATTATATACCAAGAGGTTTAGTGTGTCAACAAGTGAAGGCCCAACAACAAAATTCTGGAGGATTAATGAAACCTATACCTATTCCTACAAGGAAATGCGATTAAATCACCATGGATTGGGTCACTAGATTACCCAAAACTCCAATAAAGAATGATGAAATATGGGTAACTGTGGATTGACTTACAAAATCTTCACATTTCCTCGATATATGGTAGGATTTTTGACTAGATTGGCTTAAACGACTCTATATCAATGAAGTTGTAAGAATTCATGGAGCACCTATTTAAATATTTTCTAATAACGATACTCGATTTATATCAAAATTATGGAATGGTCTTTAGAAATCTTTTAATAATGAGCTTCATTTCCGTACTACTTATCATCCTTAAATAGATGGGAAATAAAAAAAGGATGATCAAAACTATAAAGGACATGTTGAGATCATGTTAAATTGACTTTCAAGTTATGTGGGATCAATATTTACCTTTATTAGATAATTTCTATAATAATAGTTTCCATTCATGTATTCAAATGACACCATATGAAGCATTGTATGAAAAGAGATTTCATACACCAACTTGTTGGGATGAGGTTGGAGAAAGGAAACTTGTGGGAATAGAGCTTATGGAGGAAACAACAACAAAGTCAAAGACTATTCAAGATCATATCAAAGTAGCTCAAAGTATGCAAAAAATATATTCTTATAATCAAAGGAAGGATTTGTAATTTCAAGTGGGTGATGATATTTTATTAAAATTATGTCCATGGAAGAGTGTTATAAGATTTGGGAAGAAAGGGAAAATGGTCCCTAGGTATATAGGGCCTTTTTAAATTCTAGAGATAATTGGAGCTATTGAATATCTTTTGGATATTCCACCTAGCCTATCTAAAGTACACAATGTTTTCCATGTCTCATTACTGAGAAAGTACATGCGAGACCCAACACATGTCCTCACATTTGGTAGTATAAAATTAAAACTTAACCTATCATACTGTGAAGAGCCTATCCAGATTCTGGACAATAAAGATTACGTTTATATGAATCAGATGCCTTTACTACTAAAGATAATTTATAAATACCATAAATTGAAGAGGAAACATGGGAGCCTGAGGAGCTTATAATGAAGAACCGCCCAAATCGTTTTGTGAGGTAACATTCTGGTAATTTCAAGGACGATTTTTTTATAAGGAGGGGAGAATGTGAAACCCCAATATTTTAAAAATAAATTTAATATTTAATACATGAACCACTACATCTCTAAAAATTACCACTTTTTTATAACCTATCCAATAAACTTAAATTTTCCACCTCTTTGATTTGAATTTCAAAAAACTAACTTACACAGTGGGGTTTAGTAAGATATTTAGAGTATGATAAGACAAACTTCATTTTTGGTGAATAGTAACATACCCTTATGAATAGAAATATGACCCTTATGAATAGTAAATCATATTATTATTTTATTATCTTAATGTTATATGATAATGAGACCTTGATAAATTATTCAAGGTAATATAAATCAAATTATAGTTTCAAATTTTTTATTTTTATAACAAATTATAATTTTATTTAAAAATTAAATTAATAATATATAAAAAAATATTTTCAAAAAATTCAGTTCCTCTTTTAATTCTACACATCGAAAAATTATTAGGGTTAATTTTTTGGATTTCTCTGAAATACTAGAATTTTTTATGAATAGTAAATACGACAATTTACCATATATATACATTATCAGTTAAATTCTCTATTAATAGCATCATGGATTATGTAAGAACAAATGGATCAAACTCAAAATCACATATTACTATTCTTGGTCACAAGAATAAATACTAGTTATTTTCTTTGGAAAAATAATAAAATAATAAATACGATATTCACAAATCACACCTCGCCTGAACTATAAAACACCCCTCACTCTCTCTTCTCTTTACTCATATCAAGCCTTGTTACTGGTATAAATTCTACTCAAATATCCTACCAAGATCCTCCCCCACTTCTAACAGACCATGGTCCCATGAAAAGGCCAAAACCTCTTCCCTAAAGAGTCTCTCAAATAAGATTACTTCAAGAGGTAAATTCTTCTTTTCATTTATTTTATTTTAAGTTCCTTTCTTTTATTTTTTCTTTCTTCACATCCTTCCATAAAAATGTTGTGATGAATCCAATACCTTACATTTACTATAATTTTTTTATGATTAAGTAATAATTCTTCATTATCTCTCTTTTCACCATCTTTTATAATAGAAATGAAAACACCATCCGAGATCTTTTAATTTATCATATTCAAGGACGATGAGTTTTCAATTTTTATTACCATATTTAATTACGGTCATGAAACTATTTTGATGGTTTAAACAAACTATTATATATGTATTATAACTTATTTAAGGTTCTATAATATTTTTTACAAATTATCTTAATTTATAAATCAAGATGAGTTTATTGTGGGAAGAACCACCAATTAACCAAAACAATTGTCATTAAAGATTTATATAAGGATTCATCTTCACTCCCAATAAAAATATTAATTGTTTAACCATTTAATCTTATATTTGTTCACGAATAACATAAAACCTTTTTCTGTAAAACCATGATCATTCTACATGTTTATCCATACACGAGTATAAGTAAACTGATCAAGAAAACCAAGGAAGAAAACACTTCCAAAAAAAAAATTGAATCTCTTAACCCATAAAAATTCCAAGAATGAACGTAAAAAGGTTATAATAAATCAATTAAATTTATAGGATGTTTTTGAATTGATAATTTTTGAACCTAAATTTAACTATTTAGGTTGTTAAGATCAGGTGAGGAACACCTTCCGACTGAAGGTAAGGGTTTTCCACCCGAACCTCCATTTTCCTTCGGGTTCATTTTATTGTCTAATTACCTAAATTAAATTTTTATTTATTATTTTTTACACATAATAAATTTTTTTTGAGTTAACTATATATTTTTACCAACCATAATCCTTCTTTATTATATGGGTAGTTATATGTTTTAAAAGTAACATTCAAAATTCTTTCCAAAATACGAGCCCAATTCACGGGGGTTTCTCAAATTCATACCTATTTTTAAGATCACTATATAATATATTTTTAGAAACAATTATTTTTATAAATTCAATAACTTTATTATAGAAATAATACCTACTTTATTTATGGTTTTATACAATTAATTTTACAAAATAAATATTCTTTTCATAGTAAAAGAGTATTTATCTCAAAAACTACTCAATGATTTTATAAGAGTATCTTCATATTTTGGAACACTCTGGTTGATTATCATTCATTTTTGGATTTAATATTTTATGATAACATCTACCATAGTTAATATAATGTTTTATGATTATTTTTACAATGAATGTTCTATCTAAAAATCATTCACCATTTTACTTCAAATGTTTTGTGTTTATACTTAATGTTTAGGGAATGTTATTGACATTCATATGTTAGATTCAATATGAATGCATATGTGGTTTATTTTTATACCCATTAATATAAGGAGTTCATTGGACTTAGTATGTGATGGGTGGGTCTCACTGTATCACCTCAATGCATCAATAGGTCTCATGAGACAAACTATTGGCTTGGCACAAGGCCTTGACAAAATGGTTATTTATAGTCTTTGCACGAGGCCTTGATGGTATGGTTATGATGTGAATAAATATGAATTCCCTAATTATGAAACTAATAATTGAAACTTAATGAGTTTATTCAACTATTATAATACCTATGATTACGCTTTATTATGGAATTATTTATTCTGGTCTTATTCCTGCCATAACATGTTCAAGTTCATTTTTAAAGGCATGTGTTTTTAGTTAATCACCATACCTAATGTTTATGTTTATGATATATTCCAATTTATTTCTCACCCTTACTGAGCATTTGAGATCACCCCTTTCTTATATCTCATTTCCCCAAGACATGAAGTGGTATATTATGAATGACATGCAAAAATAACCTTGGAGTTATGTATGTTGTTGAAGGAGTTTCTATGATTTATTTCATTTAAAGTGTAACATTGAGCTAATGTATGTATCTTGTTTCCAAAGATAATAAAATTCTTAGTCCTTCAGGATTCATATTCCATATTTATATGCCAATGTAATAAAATAAGATACCGGCGCTTGGAAACTGGGGTCTGGTCTTTATATCTAAAGTACACGACGTGTACCATAGGTACACGTCGTGATGACTGTGAGACACAGAGAAATTGTAGGTGACAAAAGCCATGGGGTTTGGATGGGAACACCTATAAAAGGAGACCCTCAGTGCACCATTTTGAGAATTATGAGTGGAGAAAGACACTGAGAATCCTACGAAAGAAGGTGCACCACCTGCTTCACCACATTCTTTTGGATTTGCATTTATTTATTTTCTTCACCCTCTCATGGTTGGCATGAGCAGGTGATTTATTTATGCCAACACAAGCATGATAAAGGGGTATTGAATTTAATGTATTTTATAAATTAATGCAATTTTTGTTGGGGTTTCATATTTTTTCTTCAACTCTATCCTTTTCCTGATTTATTATTGTATGTCCATTGTGTGTGGGATTAGGCATTGGGTTAATTTATTTATATCTTTGAGCATGGCCATTGCTGGTATTGATTGAATACATTTTTTTAATGTGAGATATAGGGTCTTGAATTTCACCCTGACCATTGTTTGTGTTCTATCACTATGTTTATATAAGGTTTCAGTTTACCCTTCATTTACGATTTGAATTACTTGACTATGAGAAAATGTGAGTTTGGGATGGAGTCTATTTATTAGGACCACTGAACTCGCTAAGACTCGATTACGAAAACTGCTTGATTATAAATTATTTATCTTATACCTTGTCATTCATGAACCTAAAGTCATTGATACTCAAAACCCATTTATGTTTTCTCCAATAACCTTCTAAACAAACCCATGGTCAATAGTTTAGATTTTGTTTTGTCAAAATTAAATAATGTTTATATTATTTAATTAATATTTTCTTTAACCCTGTCTTTATGGATTCGAACTTGGAACCAAATTTCCTATACTACCAAGTAGTATATTTATTTGTTCAATTTGTGTTTATATATTTCTAAATTTGATAACCATGCAGAAATTAATGATGCTCGTAGGGATATCAGTCATTCACCACAAGGATAGGTGACCTGTTATTCACATCATGTTAGTTTCATTAATCCAAAATCTCCCTTGTAATGCCTCTTAAAAATCTGGAACCTCACCTGTGCCATAATTTATTGCACCACTTCTCATTACTTGATGCCATTGCCTTAATGAGGGTATACACGATCTCTTACTACATTAAAAAATGGAAACACCAGTTGAACAAACCTAGAACCCGAATAATCCTTCCCATCGAAACCAATGTTGAAAAAAAGAACCGAAGGATATTTGTCAAATGATGAAGTCATCATATGCATTTAATGAAAAAATTGATCACCTACTCTGCCTCAATATCTAAATGAGTGTAACAAACCATATTACTAACTAAAAAGGAATTCTAAAACACGTACTGACCTCTCTCACATAGGATATCCTCGAAAAAAATGGACATCAACCTACAAGGGTGTGAGTCAAACTAAGGGAATCTAGATCTCTACCTTGTCCTATAAAAAATGTATCACAAATGGGTCACAAGTTACAACCACCTATACCGAAAAGAAAATATCTCTAAGGAAGTTAATGATCATAATAACCAACAAGGGTCAAAACTGAAAATAGGGCCTACGCAATCATGATCCCCACCGAGCATATTCAGAAGAAGATTCTCCCTAGAGGTCATGATACATTCATAGAAGAGAAACTGAACTAAAACTCACCGACCATCCATATACATCAACCCCCTAGAGGTTTATATCAAAAGAAAGGTTCTTGTACCCATCAGTATCATACTGACCGATCCGACTAGATAACCCTGACCTAAGAAAAAATAACCTATAAGGGGTACAATATAAAGTAATCATATGCAATATCAAACTATTAGGGTCACTTAAAATCTCATGCACAAGGACTAATTCACCTTCAATGAATAAAATACCTCAATATAGATCCATATAACCTTAAATTAGAACGAAATATAGATGTGTAAGTAGGTCTAATAGAATAGTCCTCAGTCATCAGTAAAATAACACACTAGAATGCATTTATGATGTGAATCCTATGTGCCATATATGATTCATTAGATGACACTTTACTTTGATTTCCAAGAGTCATATTCCATTCCTAGCCTTTCGCTAATGGCCAAGATCCAAGGATCCACAATAAATCACATCTGTCACACAACATGGGTGTAACCAAAGGTGAAAATGACTTACAACTGTGACATCACAAATAAAAATAGCAATCCCATACTTGGGAAACAATAAATTCCTAATAAAAAAACTATTCTAGAGACACTAGTATGATATCCCTAATAGGTTCCAACACATTATTAGTACTCTTTGATACCATATTCAAAATAGTAAAGACTAGGAAAATATCTCCTTTGATACCACTTTATAATGACCTAGAATGGATTCCAAAAAAATAGTGCCTTAAACCATTGGGTTACAAGGCCTCATGTGAACCTCCCCATATTCCAAATGTTGTTGAAAAATATCAAGGGGCTAGGTTATGTTAGCGGGGAGACTATTCCCTCATATGAGAGTAAGAAAATAGATTAAATAACTAAGTATCATACCCAAAATTAAATAAATTGTGTGAGGAAGTAGTAAATAACTAAAATAGAATATGATGTAATAATAAATGAAAAGATAAAAAATCCTGAACATCTATCCATAAAATACAACACTGGTCACCAACTGGTCTGATCATACAGATACCAAAGTACTAAAGAAACTAAAATAAAAGTACATGGCTCTACTACTAACTTCATTCCAGACCACTAACTTGATCTCTATAAATTGTCAAACTGCTCCAACCTGATCAGAAAAAATAGCATGAGTAGTCCTATACTCTATGAATCTTTGGGCATCAGCACTATCCATCATAAAACTCATACTCAACATAAAAAATATGACATAAGGTCTACACATACGCCGAGGAGCCCATGTAGGGGTGAGAAATAATCTCACTATAACACCCCCAATAAGAAACCAATAAATGTGCTGCAATAAGTGTAGGAAAAAAGAACTGTGTTCATACTTGATAAAACAAAACTAAATAAAAAGTATAAAAAAAAGTGAAACTAAAATTGAGCCATGTGTCCATCATCCAGACTAACTAGGCATGTTCCACTATGAATGTCCACATCTATATATGTATAAATGTATAGTATGATACCTATACCTATATATATATATATATTTATGAATATTCATTAGTAAGTGATTAAAATAACATAAACCAAATTCCAATCGATCTATGGATCTGTAATCCCAATCTCATGGATAGCCTATAACTCCTCCAAATTTTATGAATTATTTTATTGAATTTATTATCGTTTTTGATAATTTTCATTTCACACAACAATGAAGAATGTTTATTAAATATTAAAGAACCATGTTTAGAATATATTATATGAAACACCATGTTAATCATGAAATACATGAAACATAAACATTATATTTCTCTACATGAAACATCGAGGTTATCTTTCATTATAGGTAATAATGACATTCCATGATATCTTTCATATCATGCAAGACTGAGGATTACCGAACAAAAATATATTTTTAAAAATATATTATTTAATATAATAAGATATATCCTATAAGATAAATTAGTGGTTATTATTAACCAATTTATGGAAATATATGTTTTACAAAAATATAAAATGAATTCATTGGTTACAAATTAATTTGAAAAGAATATGAAAACATATTGAATAAAAATGAAAATATAAATAATTGTATGGTCCCAAAGATGTTTGACCCTAATAAATTATATTAATTAAAATTAGTGTGTGATATTAATTTAATATATATTTTATATGTTCAATCAAATATTTTTGGTACTCAACCAATAGATTCTATATACATAAGATAAGAAAAAACCCATTTTTATGCGTGAAAATATATATTTTTTGTAATGGTAGTTTTACAGATTTTTAATGGAGAACCCATTTTAAATCCAAATTTTGGAAATTTTATAGATTTAAACTGTAAAAATAAACTTTATATTTGTAAAGGAAATATAAAAATTAGGTTAGGGTAATTTTTTTTATTTTTCTGTAAGGTTTCTTTTTTTAATGAATTATTAAAAATAAAAGATTTTAGTTTAAGACTAATTTTTCTTCTAGTTTATTTATAAGGTTAAATTGTATCATAAATTGGTTTCAAAGTTTAATGAGAAAATATTTTTATCAATTAACCCAATTTTTGGTCATTCATATATATTTCACATTGAAATTGGATATAAAAAGATAGAAATATTCAGAATATTTTTACTTTTAAAACCCCTAGTGTCATCACTTCAATGAGATTAAATTTAAATTAATTTATGTCACATATATGATTGAAATTTGGAAAAACTGATTCCATATTTGGAATAAGAAATAATTCATAATGTCTAATAAGGTCAACTAACTTTTTGATACAAAATATTATTTTATGTAATCAAAATTAATTACAACGATTAAGGTAAAATTAAGCCTATCTAAGGACTAAATATTAACTTTAAGACCCAAAAGGACCTTGAAGCTTGTGCAACACCCATTGGATAGCCATTATTTGGCCATGAAACTTACATTATTTAGTTTATTGGTTTTTATGACCATTTTTATTCGGAAAAAACGTGGGTACACCTAAGTTGTTTTAAAAAATGCCCAGTGTGTCCTTGCCCTTCCCTATAAAGGCCACCACCTATCCCTCTTCTTCACATCTCTAATACCTCTTAGGTTCTACCCATATCTAAAAAATAAACTTTATAACGTCACTAACTTCATCTTTGAATCACTTCCTTTGGAATAAGGTAATCCATGGAATCCTTTTTTCTAAAATAAAAAGGACTTATCCTATTAAAACATAACATATTATCTTAATAATATTTCTTTTATTTTATTTATCCACCCACTGCACTATATTTAGTCCATGATTTTATAAAAAAAAAAGTCTAAAAAATTTACTAGTATATTTTTATGCCAAATGTTTGACCTACACTTACACACACCTCCATCTAATGGGTAACGAACATACTGTTTATGTGTACAGAGAACTTCGGCCTCACAAAATGATGATTGTTCAATTTTCCTTACCTCCTCTTATGGTGAACATTATAATGGAAATTATATATATATATACTATATTTATCATTTCTTCAATATTATTTTTTCTTTTTATATAATATATATTTTTTACATTCCCATTTGTGTTAATACGATAATTTCGTTTGATGAAGTGTGGACTACCACCCCCTCAATGTGATATGATTTGTTCATACACTATATGGAATGCATTAACGATGTGTTCAGTGAATATATATGATATATATGATATCATAAATCTACTATAATAGTGATATACATATATACACATATGTCATTTTTCTTTCTTTCAATACAATAATAAAAACAGAAATGACATTCATGCATACGTATGACATATCGTCTCTATAAACAGTGTATTCTATTTCATACATCTATATTATATAGATTATAATATTACAAATAAAATGATTATAAATTATTTTTATATAACATTTTACATTCTTAAATCATGATATAATTATAAGTACCAATGATATAACAAATTAAGACACTTGAGAAGAACAAAGAATATATTATCTAAAGTGAAACCTTAACATAGAATGGTTAACAAGTGAGAAATATATTGTTTTAATCAAACCATATATGGTATTATATATAAGAATATGGTTATATAAAATATTTATATCAAATTTATCTTTATTATATAGGTTGTTTGAATGAGTATGATGAGAGTCAAGACACAAGGTAAGGGGATTTTATCTCACTTTTTATTTCCATGATATATATTCAATGATCAACACTCTTTCCTTTTGGGTGGTGTATGTACTACTGATGATTTTATTATAATTATATTATAAATAAATTAATGGGTATTAAAATATCCATTCTATGTTCTTTCATTCAAGGGGTATATGTTTCAAAGTTTACTAATTCGGTGAAATAGTTTCATTTCAATTTTCATTCTTTGAGACTCATGTTTTTTATGCACCTTAATTCTCTTTAGAGGTGTATATATTTCCATTTTACATGTTATATCATAAATTTAATTATTTTCATAATATTTTAAGATTCATTTAATTTAATTTTTCTACATGGAGAGTGTGATCCCTTGTTACCAAGTTACTAGAGTTAATTGATATAATCTTATCGCTTTTAAATATTATTTATGTTTATGTTCTATTGACAAAATATTATGATCCAAATCAAAAGAAAATTAATTAATTTTCTTATCATTTGGTTATTAATGATTTATTCATATATTAGGACCATTTCTCACTCTCTTCTGTACATCTTATTGATAAGAAATTGTTTTTAAGAAATCCACACTTTTCCATCTCTTCGATCAGAAATCTGTGTTCCTTTAAACTCATGTTTTGAAAAAAGGGTTTCCAATAATATTATACTATTATCCTATGAACTTTAAAGTAAATTTTTCCCCTTTTTTAATTTTTCTAATTTTTTCACAGAAATATTCTTGTTTCTTTTCAAATGAGTAAAGCTTCTATCATTTTTACCATGTAAAATTATTTTTTTACCTCATATAATACGTATGGATTCATCCACCATTATCCCATTGAAGATTTAATTTTATTTTTAAAGGTTAATTTTAAGATTTTTTTGAAATATATTTTCAAAGAAATGGTTTTCGAAATACTTTCAAGATTATTTTATAATGTTTCAAGGAATTGTTTTTAAAAATGTTTTCAGGGTTATTTTATAAGTTTTCAAGGAAAATGCTTCTCATAATGATTTCAAGACTCATTTTTAGATTTTAAGAGTATTTTCAATGAAATGGTATTAAATTTTTTTTCAATCTCATTTTATCAGTTTCAAAGGGATTTTTTTTATTTTTATTTCAATCTTCTTTTATAAATTTGCATGGAAAATAAATTGCAGAATATTTTTAATCTTATTTTATATGTATTGAAGTAAAAATGTTTTCAAAACTTTATAAGTTTTCAATTTATTTCCAAAAGAAATGTTTTTTAAATTGTATTATGATTTAAAAAATATTTTTTCAAATAATAAATATTATTTTCCTCAAGAAACGTTTTTGAAATATATTTAAAAATTATTTTCCATATAATATGACAAATGTTGATGATAATAATTCCCTTCTAGAAAATGATATAATGGTACCATTAATATTATTTCTATGAAGGGGTTATGCTTATTATAATGATTTTTATGAAACTCATTTCACTCTCTTGGGTAATATGTTTATGAAAGACTTTTTTCTTTCACGTGTTATGTTTTTTGATGAAATTATTACGAAGACATCATATTTTTCTATTGGTAATGTTATGATTACATGTTTATGACACCCATTTCATTTCATGGGTCATGAATTTATTGTTATTATTTTTATAGAAAATGTATGTATGATTTCTCTATGATATGGGTGGGATCTATATCTACCTACAATTTATTAGGGAAATATTTATATCTCATGAGATAAACTAAGATGATCTTAGGAATGAATATTGACTACAAATATTGTCATGAGAGTGAACCATGAATTATAAGATGGTATGAGGAGTGAAATCATGCTACTGTGATGTCCATGGGACTGAACTATTAAAACTAAGATGGTATAGAGAGTGAACCTATACTACCAAGATGGTCTTGGCAGTGATGCCTTAGCTACTATGGAAATAATTTTTTATATGAGTATTTTTTTCCATAATTCCATGATTTATTCCTATGTTAAGATTTCATGGATTATGTTATTTATTTCATTATTATTTATGTCTTATGTACTTCCATTATTTATGTCATGATTCATGTTTATGATCTTTGATATGTAGGGTATGATTTTCTATTTTACTGATCCTATTATAAAACCCTTATGCTCATGATTATGATAACATATCTACCTTATTTACCTTTACTGAGAATTTTAGCTCACACCTTGTGATGTTTATATCCCCTAAGTTATGAAGATATGTATTATGTATTATGTGTATATGAAGTGTTCTTGTAAATATGAACCTATTGGTACATAATAGAGACCAATTACATAACAATGTTCTTGTTTCCACATTTCCAAAGGTACTAGACCAATTATAGTTATTGGGCATCTGTTTGTATGTTGTTTTAAGTAATTTTCAAATTTTATGTAATGTTAATGTATGAAAATCGAGGGTTACTATAATTGGTATCAGAGTAAAGGTTTAGTTAACATTTGGGAAATAGGATTAGGAAAATTTAGTGATATCCCTAGATTCATTTATAAGTATATTTTTAGGGATGTATCTAAGGATATATATATATATATATATAAATGAGATAATGTTTAGGAAAATGTCTTTGAATTTTGGTAAAGGATATATTTAGTGGTTTCCTAGAAACACATCCCAATATGGATAATACTAGTGAATGTGGCTCTGTTATAGATTTTCCTAGGTGTAATAACTCCAACAAGACCTTCTGGACCTAATTTGGGGTAATTTGGTACATGAAAATAGGCCTTGCTGCACACCAAGTTTGACAATCCAAGGGAATATTATTTGGGAATTTAAAACCACATTATGAACCATAAGGATGTATTTAAATATAATTTGTCTATGAATAACCTAGGATGAACCTAGGGTGTCATAGATTATGTAGGGTTTCATTATTTAGACATCCTACATGTAATTATTTCCAATAATATGTGGTTTTATTCCATGATAAGTAATACTCATAATATAATTTGGGTTTTAGAAAATAGATGGAACCAGATGAAACCAAATTAAAATATAATGTTATGTATGATTTAATGATGAGAAGTCAAGTGGAATGATCAATAGAGTGAGATATGTTGTGATCATGCCTAATCATTTTTCATAGAACATGATTAATAATGTGTACCTTAACCAACTCTCAGACTCCCCAAGGAAAATAAAGAAGGAGTTCATTGAGTGTTTGGGTATTGGAGACCATAAAGGAAATAATTCTCAGTTTCACTTGTGTAAATAATATGGAAATATTCTTCTAAATGGATTTCTAAGAGAAAGAAGATGATTTTTTGATTGTGTAAAGGAAGGACACAAAGCAAGTGACGGTAGGGAATAAATGAATATTTAAATTAACGAAATGAATGATAATATTGTCATCCCTAAGGAATAATTGAAGGAAAATTGTTCGAAATGTTGAATAAATTATTATTATGCAACTCAATGTCTTAAGAGTAATGCTTCTGAAGAAGATCAGAAAAGCGGTATGAGTAATGGTTATAATGATGATGATGAAGAGAATACAAATGAAATGTTAAAAGAAAGAGTTATTGTGTAATAGGATGAGGCATCCTTGATAATTTAATAAGGATGAAGTGGAATAATAAAAGCTTTTAATTATTTTTATTTACTAATTATGTTATATGAAAGGTGAAATATATATGGATTGTTCAGTTTATAATTTTTTATTCGGATTTACCAGAACACGTTGAATGGTTTTGATGGAATATAAAAGTCATATAATGGAAAGATTATGTCCATAGAAAACACATGATTAAGGTAAAGATAACCATTAATATGCTACTTATGATATGATAATGTGGTTTACCTAAAATTATGTGGGATGTGAATAAGCAAGTTGGAAGGTACTAACTACCTTGGATCTAATTAAGGACCTAATTATAAGTAGTTCACGATATCATGGAGGATTTTTAAAACTTATTGGATTTATGGAATATTTACATTAATCTACGGAATATTGAAACATGTTTTTATAATGATTTTATGGTAATTCAGGTTGTTACTAGGTTCCCAGATAATTCCCCATGAGGGAATTCACATGTTTGGAATGTGGCAACCCAGAGTAACTTTTTTAAATATGGGAAAATCAATATTGAGCTGATTTCATGAAACTATTTATAATTGTTTTGGATATTCATATTTTAGAAGTGGAATAATGTTAACAATTTATGAAAATATTGAGTTAAACTTTGGAGTAAATATTTATAAATCGAGTTTGTGTTGAAAACCGTGGTTAAAAGTCTATTTAGTGATTAACATTATTTCAAATATTTCCATCATATTTATTTTATAAATTATACAAGCTTGGTTTTAGAAAAGTACATCATAAATTTTGAGTAATAACCAATCATTCCTAGTAAATACATGAGTCTTGAAACCGTGACTGAATGATGATAAGGCTTTCACACATACCACTAGCCTATGCGATGTCCTGGTTAACGTATAATTATTTCTAATGAATAATTACTTATGATGAAAGAGTAGTGTTAATATTTATCATTATAGATTAATGTATTAACCATATTGATTTTTAGGAATAGTTATAGATAAATAGTTATTATTCTCATTATTTTATGGGTCTTAATATTTTCTAATGTTTTATTTTAGCACTTTCGGAATAAAATTAATTTCTGGACGTCCATTACATGATGTAATTGATGAATTATAAATTGATAAAATCAAAACAATAGAATAAAATTTTGTTTATAGAAATATATAAATTAAGTACCTTTACTAATATTATTGGTCAACAAAAAAATTAATAAAAATTAGTATAGTGATCAAAAGAAAATGTGTTGTCTTAATACCTTAATTTTTGTTAAACCGATGGTCTCATAAATCATAAAAAATTTATGACTTTGAGGTCCTCATATATTTTTTGATTATTCAATTATATGTGATTGATAAACTGAATCAATCCCTATAAATATTTATTCTTTTCATCCGAGTACAATATTCACTCCCAACCATTGTTATTTTATGTGAAAACGAGTAATATGTTACATTTGGTAACCATTATGGTTCCAAACTTCCATTTTATGGGAATTTTTAAAATTTATTTTTATGATGTGAGATTCTATGAATGAAACATCCAAGTATTAAAACCTTGACAACCCAGTTGAATTTTG
This sequence comes from Viscum album, assembly GCA_963277665.1. Taxonomy (NCBI): domain Eukaryota; kingdom Viridiplantae; phylum Streptophyta; class Magnoliopsida; order Santalales; family Viscaceae; genus Viscum; species Viscum album. Next base: position 1,516,422,532 of record OY728119.1, read on the forward strand.
AGGTATAAATTCATTTTAAGGGAGGTTGAATGTAACAAACCATGATTTTTTGAATTATTGTTATCAAACTAATTTAACCTTTTTGATATTATTCATTTCACGAAACAATGATGATAGATTAATTTATATTAAATCACTATGATTGTATTATGGTATACACAACACCATGTTAATAATGCACTATAAATAACATAATATTTAATTTTCTCCAGATATAAAAACGAGGTTAGCTTTTATTGTATGCAAGAATGGATTTCCTCTATGGATTGTGCAACACGCAAGACCAAGGTTTACAAAACAATAATATATTTTTAAAATATTATTATTTAATATAATAAGATATAACTTAGAAGTTAAATTACAGTTTATGATTAACTTATTTATGAAAATATATGGTTCACATAAATCTAATATGAATACTTAGTTTACTAATTAATTAAAAATGAATATGAAAACCAATTGAATATAGTGAAAAATATAAAATATTTTGTTCTTACAAAGCAATTTGACACTAACAAATTAAATTAATTAAAAAAAGTGATTAATATTAATTTAATATAAATTTTATATATAAAATCAAAATTTTTTGTATTCATCCAATATATTTGATAGACATAAGATAAGAACAAACCTGATTTTATGCATAAAAACATATTTCCTTATAAAGGTAGTTTTAACTGCCTTTTAATAGAGAAAAAATTTTAAATCCAATATTAGAACTTTTTATAGATTTAATATGTCAAAATTAAATTTATATTTTTAATAGAAATATAAAAATTTGATTAGTATAATTTTTTGATCTTTTTATGTGGGGTATAATTTTTTAATGAATAGTTAAACATACAATATTTTAATTCAAAACTTTCTTTTCATCATATTTACTTATAAGGATATATTATATTTTAAATTTTATGAAAAGTTTATTTTGATAATATGTTTATCAATTAATAAAATTTAGGCAATATAGATCAATTTCAAAAAATGTTAAGTGTGTTCTTTCCCATACCAATAAAAGGCAACCACCTCTCCCTCTTCTTTACAGATATCAAAACAATTAGGTTATGCAAAAATATTCCCAAAAAACTTCCAAAAATTATCCCTTACTTCTATACTCCTTATTTTGTTCATAAGTAAATCTAATGAATCCTTTTGGAACAAACCAAAAAGTGTAACCCAATTAAAAGGTAACTTATTCTTTCAATATAGTTTCATTTATTTTCTCTCTATGCCCCATACACTATATTAATTACATGATTTTTTTAAAAAAAATTATCCTAAATATACTAGTATTTTTTTAAACTAATGGGTATACCTACACTTACAGACACCTCTATTTAGTGGGTAATGAACATTCTGTTTATGTGTGTGGTGAACTTCCGCCTCACAAAATGATGAGTGTTCAATTTTACTTACCACCTCTCATGGTATAAATTATGAAGGAGAATATATATATATATATATAATATTTATTATGACTTTAATATTATTTATTCCTTTTACAACTCATATCTTTTTACTTTCCATTATGTGTTAATATGATACATTCATTTGAGGAAGTGTGGACTACAAACCCCTCAAAGCAACATGATTTGTTCATAAAATACCTGGAATGTATTAAGGATTAATTTAGTGAATATATATGATATATATGTTATCATAAATATACCTTAATAATGATATACATATATACATATATTTTATTTTTTTAATTCTTTCAATATGAAAATAAAGATGGAAACAACATTCTTGGGTACATACGACTTATCGTCTCCACGAACGGTGTATTCTGTTTCATACATCTATCTTATATAGATTATTATAATACATAGATAATAGATATAAATGATATTTATATCATTATTTACATTCTGGTATCATTATATAAGTATAAGGACAAATGATATAACAAATTTAGACAGATGTAAAGAACAAAGAAAATATTATGCAAAGTGAAAACTTAACAAGCGGGTAATATAAGGTAATAATAAATCCATATATGGTATTTGATATAATAATATAGTTCTATAAATCCTGTATAATAAATTTATATTTATTATGTAGGTGGTTTTAACATGTATGATGAGTGTCAAGACATAGGGTAAGAGTATTTCATCTCACTCATTATTCCCATGAGATACATGCTATATTACCCACTCTTTCCTTTTGTATGACATATCTAATACCCTTTATTTTATTCTATATGTATTATACTAAAATTTATGGGTATCAACATATACATTTTTTGATCATTCATTCATAGGGTATAAGATTCAAAAGTTACCAAATCGGTGAAATAGTTTTGTTTCAATTTTCCTTCTTTGAGACTCATGTTTTTTATGAACCTAAATTCTCTTTTTAGGTGTATATACTACTATTTTACAAGTTATATCATTAATTTATTTTATTTAATGATATTTTAAGATTCATTTAATTTTCTTTTTCTTACATGGAGAGTATGATTCCATGTTACTAAGTTATAAGATTTTTTTGAGACAATCTCATCCCTTTTCAAGATTGTTTATGTTTTTTCCTCTGATAAAATATTACAATCCATATATCAAAAATATTCATTAATTTTATTATGTAATGGTTATTAATTATTTATTGATATATTGATACCATTTATTCAACTATTTGGTACATAATGTTGTTATAATATTGATTTTATGAAATCCCAACTTTAACCTCTCTTTAGTCGGAAATATATGTTTCTTTAAATTCATTTTTTACAAAAAGGGTTTCCATTAATATTATATTATTATCCTATGATATTTAAAAGAAATATTTTCCCCTTTGGTATTTTTGAAATGTTTTCAATTGAATATTCATGTCTGTATCCAAATGAGTAATTTTTTTAACATTTTTACCGTGAAAAATGAATGTTATTATTACCTCATATGACATGTATGTATTTATCCACCATCAATACTTTGAAGCTATATTTTCAATTTTAATGATTAATTTTTAGGAAACAATTTTTGAAATATATTTTCAATTAAATTTTTTTCAAAATGTTTTCAAGCTAATTTTATATGTTTTCAAGAATATTTATTTTGAAAATGTTTTCGAGATTCTTTAAAAATATTTCAAAAAAAACTTTTCCAAATTATTTAAAGCCTCATTTATACGTTTTCAAGTTATTTTTAATTTTTTTAAAAACGTTTACATACTTTTTTTATAAGTATTAATGGAAAATTATTTTCAAAATTTTTTCAAGATTATTTTATATGTTTTGAAGGTAAATGATTTTCAAAATGTTTTCAAAATTATTTTGTAAGTTATAAAGGAAAAGTTTTTTTCAAAATGTTTTGAAGACTTAGTTATATGATTTCAATTTATTTTCATATGATTTTTTTAAAAATAATTTATATTAAAAAAAAACAAATTTCAAATATGAAAAGATATTTTTCTCATAAAACATTTTTGAATGATATTTCAATTTTTTTATATTTTATGAAATCAATTTATGTTACTAATTCACTTATAGGAAATGATCTAAGGGTTCCATTCAAATTCATTATATGAATGGGTTATTCTTCATGTCACAACATTTATGAAGCCCAAATCTCTCTCACAGGGTATATGTTTATGAAATAATTTCTATTTCATGGGTTAAGCTTATGATGAAATGATTTTGAAACATGTATCTTTTTATAGATGTTATGATATGATTACATGTTTATGATACCCATTTAATTTCATGGGTTATGATATAATTTTTTATGTTTTTTGTAACATGTATGTATTATTTCACTATGAGATGGGCGGGACCTATATCTCCCTCCAATTCATTGGGTAATGTTTTATATATAATGAGATCGACTATGATGGTCATGTGATTGATATTTGACTACAAATATGGACATGGGAGTGAACCATAACTACCAAGATGGCATGAGGAGTGAAATCATGCTACTAAGATGGCCATGGTACTAAACTATTACTAAAAAAATGGTATGAGGTGTGAAGCTATACTACTAATATATCCTTCGAAGCAATACCCACATTACTACAGAAATAAAATTTTATATTCTTATGTGGGCCACAATTCCCTATTTAATTCATTTGTTATGCTTCCATGGATTATGTTCTTTATTACCTTATGATTCATGTATTATGAACTTCCAATATTTATGTCATGATTCATCTATATGATATTTGATATGTATGGTATGATATTCTATATTCATGATCATGTTCTCATACACTTACACTCATGATTATGTTCACATATCTCCATTGTTTTCCCTTGATGAGAATTTGATCTTACCCAATTTTATGACTCCCTCCCCCATGTTATGAAAATATGTATAACGTTTGATGTGTCTAATAAAGGTGAATGTTAGGAAGAACCTAGTGGAAAATAATGTAGCTCAATTGTGTACCATTGTTCATGTATCCATGTTTCCAAAGGCACTAGACCAATTAAGGAATTAGGGATTATATTTGTATTATGTTTTATGTATTCCACTAATTTTATGTAATAATAATTTGTAAAAATAAAGGGTTTATATAAATAATGTACAAGGGAATTGAGACAGAATTCATGTAAGTCAATCCATTTATCATTAATTCGATCTCTAGGTCTATAATCCCAGTCAACATAAACTTTCTTTTTCCAAATATGAAATTAAATATCTGAGAAAGATACGTTGATATATGGGATAATCTTCATACACCTGGGTTCACCCACACATGCCTCCAATCACTAACAAGGATACCAAATATAGATGGCAAATCCATTAATGAAGGATACCGTATAATGATTCTCAATACTGTAAATAATAATTCCATGGAGTACATCATAACATCTGGTTAATGGTCACTGAGTCATAATCAATGATACCAAGGCCATGTAAATCTAGTTCAATGTCTAATCCCTAGGTCTCAGTCCATAGGCAGTCATGAAATTGTGACTGAGATAATCCCTAAGGGGATCACTCTTAAGTGATCTATAAAAGTAATTCCCTCTAAACACAACTACAAGGTTAGAACCCATTCATATGAAAATTGTCATGGGTGCATCCACACAACCTTAGGGGGAATCAAAGGCATCTCTCAAGGAGAGTGTTATCATCCATCTAGTACAACTCATGTCAATGGTAAGGAGCACCATGTCTACCACTGTGATCCAGGAACTGATCAGTGAGATCGTAATAATCCCAAACATAGGATGAGGAGACTATAGTCAACCCCAGCACTCAGGAGAGTGTAATATTCTACAAGTATTGGGTCTCCATGCTCGTATAAAGAAAAATAACTAATGAGAGTCCCTAAAACAACCCTTAAGTCTCATAACTGATTAGGGAGATCATAATCATCCCAATTATAGTCCAAGGAGACCATACTCATCCCCACCACTCAGGAGAGCACAATAGTCAAGGATTAATGGGTCTCTATGCACATATTGAGGTAAGTGTAATCATCCTCACCACAAATCATAACCCTAGGAACAATAAGGATTACTGAGAAACAACTCTAGATATCCCCAAAAAATACATATCACAATATATAAATATTTAGGGTTAAGAGGAAAGTCTCAGGTAGAACCTATGGGAATACAACACATATGAAATTACATGGTTTAAAAGACGGATCCTAGTGAAGAACGTCTGGGAATACCAACAAGCATGAAAGATCCTAGGGATAATGTTTGACATCCAAAAAAATGAATGTTTCCTCATTTCATGCTCAAAAACCACCAACCAGGAAGCACCTATGGTGAACATCGTTGCATCATCAATGAACATCGTTGCATCATCAATGAACATGTGAAAGAGATAAAAAAAGAGTGAGGGTGGCCTGAACGCACAACCCAAAACTACTATCACAGCCCCAAGGGCTTACAAGGTTGGTATATGGTTTAAGGTGACACTTTCCACCATATATTCCCAACCTAACATACTAGATTATGGTTGTTCGAACAACAGACACCCTCGGTTTCCCCCAAGTCAAAACACTGAAGATGCATACTGCTCAAGATCCTCAGAAGAAAAGGTAAAAGAGGAATCCGACATAGTATCATCAAGGTATGTACAAGAAAAGGCCTTAAACTTTGGATCCTTAGATGTAAGGGTTAAAGGAGAAATCCTACAAGGTATGCTTTAATATAAATTTAAGATAGGTATCCTATATGGGATCCTCCGAAAAATACATAGGTAAAGGGATCCTACAAGGGAATCCCTATATCGGCTCATAAAAAAAGGAATTATATGGGGATCCTTAGTGAACATATAGAAGGTGGATTAATACTACATGGTACCCCCTAGGTTTTAATGTAAAGAGAGTAATTCTACCAAGGGATCCCTAATAACAACTGTTCTAACAGACCCTTAAACCAGAAAGAAACATCTCATAAGGGGGATGTACTCAAAAGAAAATCTATATGGAACTAGTCACAAGAGATATACCATGGATAATATCTAATCAGGTCTGCCAAACTAGGTTTTTTCAAACACCCAACCTATCATTCTCATTCAAGTATCTCACATAAGATGACTGAATTTTATTATCATAGGAATAACAACTCTATTTAGATAGAATCCCCAAAACACACATTAGAATTCCTCATAACACTCCTTGAGTTTCATCATTGTGATATATATGGAGAACTACATAAAATGGACTACTATTATGAAAAAATACAACTCTAGGACATAAAATAGGAAATAAACCACAAGGTGTACAAAATGATGAGTAAATAGTGTGTAGAGACCATACATGATGTATACCCTAACATCCCACATTAGAATGTAGTACTGCTAACTTGGGAGTGTAAACACCCCGAGTACACGACATGTATGGAGGGAACACAATGTGTACCCTACATGAGGTAACTACTCGTGTCACTTATCTAGAATGGAAAGATACTTTTCTAGGCCATAAACTTGTACATGGCGTGTTCACCACACGGGGTCCGGCCATGTACTCCACACGACCATGTACCCCTACATGGTTACCCTGTACAGATACTCGGATGCATGGTCGAATATTAGTACATGTTGTGTACTTCTAAAACACCATCTTCACAAAACTAGAAGAATAAATAGAATATCCCCCTAGACTACATGCCGTGTTTTTGGGTTTTCTCGAACAGAGAAACCTCAGGTTTTCTCAAAACCCATGATTCACCCCCAAATCAATAGATCCAACCACTAAGGGCCACAAGAAAGTATAATAGGGATTTAAGAGTTGAGAAAATGAAACTAAGGGGGGATCTGAGGTAAGAAAATAAATGAGACTAGCTTTGGGAGGAAACCTATGAGGATTTAGTTGATTTTTCAGTTCACACTTTCCACACGTAGATCCAGCATGCCGAGAGGTCCGTGGTGGTACCCTATTATCTCCTCATATCCATATCTCTCCATTTCTACCTATACCATCCTATCTCGGTCGAGCAGCAAAAAAGGAACCCTTCTAGTCTTACATGATAATCAAAGAGGAAAAAAGGAAAATAAATGAAAGAAAAATAAGTAAAATAAAGAAAAATAAATAAAAGAGAAAAAGGGTCCCAGGGCATCCCTGATACCCAACATGAGTTTGTACCACAACTATAAAAAATTCTCCATTTTGGTATCAATGATAGAGAAAAAAATATGAAAATGATGTTCAGTTTAAAATCAATACCGACATGATTCTACATGAATAAATTAATATTTAATCTATTAAATATTATTTATTCTTATAAAATCATAAAAGCTTAGATTTATACCAAACTCCATTTCCTAGGGTAAAAAATGAGTTATGATACCAACATATTAGTCAAAAAAATATATGAGATCATATAATATGGTAAAAATATAATTTTACCCCTTATAAGTATCTAAAACACAAAACAAATCAAATATCTTCTCAAAATTGGAGTCTAAGAAAAGATGGGACTTTATAGTAAAAATAAAATTATAATTTCATTGAAAAAATTTCTAAAAATATTTTTCCATGAATAAAAACCCAAAAACCACTTTAAAATAATTATTTTTAAATCATGTATCCATGTTCACTTTCCACCAAAACAACCAACTTATATAATTACACAAACCATCAAAAAAGATGGTTCCAATAATATTTTCACAATAATTTCACAATCCCATTGTAGAAATTAAATCAATATAAAATAAATCCATCATATTTTAATAAGAGAAGTAAATAGTAAAGACACCTAGCTTGTAAACATATAATAATGTAAATAACAACTCAAATTCTTCAAGTAAACTAGATTGAAATTCCAATAACCACTTTAAATACAGATCCCTATCATCAACAAAACCATATCTCATCATGATTGAAAACAAGAATCATATATCAATCCCAAAATAATTATATTTATGAATAAAATAGAGGGAAGAATATGATATCTAAGGAAAATAATGAATAATGGTCCCTGCTAAGTAGAAGTCCATCAATGCACCAGGATTTTTGAAATGGATCGCTCTAAGATCCAAGGAAATAGTATCTATTTCCTTTTTGAAGAGAGGATTCCGAGTTTGGGTAGAACTAAGGAAAAATATGGTCAAGTATCTAATTTATATTAAATACACAATTTATGTAGGTCCACCTATACACCACATGGTTATCTCACATGGTTTGGAAGACCGTACGCCAACTGTGCGAGTCATACGACCTCAATCCACCCTTTCTCCCATTTGGCTCACACTGTTAACCAAACTGTGATACAACCATAATAAGCCCCTCTATTCCAAAAATAATGTTTTCACATGGGTGGATACATTATACTCATTATTTCTCTTTCCTTATTCATAAATTTAAAAACTACCATTTTCATGAATTAGTTTAAGACACTACTCGACCATCTTCTTTTCCCATTCCCTTGTTTCTTCCTAAAACAAAAAAATGATACCATAAAAACTATACTATATCTATGACTTTCCCATTCATGATTTTTTTTTCTTATCAAGAATCCATAAATGTACATAAACCAACTTTACATTTGGATATAGTTCAATATTATCCCATCGAATCACATGGTCAGGATCAAGGTGATAATTTTTCAACTAAGATACATGAACCACATTATGCACATAACTAAACCTCGGTGGAAATGAAAACTGATATTCCACCTCACAAACTAGTTAAAGTATCTTAAAATTGATTCTAGATCATGTAGATATATTCACACACTTCCCAAAATGATACTACCCAATCCTTGGGTAGATTATAAAGAACACATGATCCCTCACCTCAAATGACAATGACTATCAATGATGATCCACATAAAATTTATCATGAACTTATGCTAACTCCATAATTTTTTTGATAAAATTAATATTTTCTATTCTATATTACACAAGACATAGAACAATTATTTGATAATCACCTATTTACACCCAACAATGTGGATAACAATAAGGATTCCCAAAAAATGTTTCAAAAGGAACCATATATATCGAGTCCTGATAACTGTTTTTATATGAGAACTCCACTAATGGTATGTGATCCACCCATGTGCCACTAAAATAAAAAAAACCTAAGAATTTATTCTAATATTTGTACCATGATTTTAGATTGTACACCAATCTATGGATTATACATTGTACTCATAGTCAACTAAATCCCAAGGGAATACTTTAAGGATTTATAAAACAGAGACAAAAACCTTGGATCTCAATATGATACTATCAAACAAGGTATTCCATGCCTCTTTATGACTTCTCAGATGTATATTTTAGACATGTACTCCACTGTACCATATTAATGAATTGGAAATAAATGGGAATACTTTGTGAGCCTATCCACTATCACCCATATTTAATCACGTTTCAGAACCATCCATGGGAGACCTTTCAAAAAATCCATGGTTATCTACTTAATATTCTAGACATGAATTGGTAAATACTAATACATAAACCCTATCCATTGGTGAGTTTCCTTAAAAAAGTGATAGGGGAGACAACTTGAAACAAACTAAGTCACTTTTAATTTCATGCAATCCAAGAAAAAAATTAGTTTCATTTACTTATACATATTTTGTAATCCAGGATGAGAATTCGATCTCTAATGCTGGTAACCATGAAGAAGTTATTTATGAAAATCCAAAGGTATGACTACACGACCTAAAAAAATATTGAACTCCCATCCATCTTCTAACCCTCAATGTCCTCATAGAAAAAGATTTTGAATAAGGTATCTAAGACTCTTTAACAATATCAACTAAATAATGAAAAAATTGGAATGAAATTTATAGCACTACCTCGGTCTTTGAAATCCATGTGCATGAAAGCTATCACAGATAACAACTACCACTGATTTGATGCTTATTTTTCCAAATGAACATATGACTTCCTCCTTAATTAATCTCCCCTCGAACATACATTACCCTATGTATACATCATGTCAAATTAATTTTTTTAGATACTTCATCAATCTTCATTAACTTATATTCAAATCTCTTATTGAGAAAATTTGTTTCAAGATCTTGTGATCCATAAACACAATTATTTTTTCTCTAAAGAGGTAAGGTCACAATGTCTTCAATGAATGAAATACATTATATGAAACCAGATTATGTGTTGGGTAGTTATTCTCATGATATAACACCTACCATGATCCATAATAAAGAACATCATATCCTTGAATGAGAACACATCCTAACCTATATCCTGAAGCATGAATATACACCACATAACCTTGTCCTAATTCTAGGAAAAACATGATAGGTGATGATCTAAGATAAACATTATTCTCTTGGAAGTACTTATGAAATTCATCATTACATTGTAATGGAACACTGTTCCTTTCAAAATATGTCTTAGGTGATACAAGTAATGAAAATTCATGAAAAAACATCGATAATAACCATATAAGATAAGGAAACTATGTTTCTCAAAAACATTATTTGGCAGTTTCTAAGAGATAACATATTATATATTTTCTAGACCCATATAAAATCAACTTTTAGTGATAACGTGGCCTATTAAATGTACCTCTTTTATCAAAAAAATAAAACATAGATAATTTAGCATACATACGATGAGCCTGGAAGATACCTAACAGTGTCACCTATTGTTGATCGTACTCATCCCTTGTCCTTGAATACACTAATATGTCATCCAAACACACCAGCAAAAAGTATTCTAGATACCTTTTAAATATGTTAATAATTAGTGAAATAAATACCACTGGTGCATTCATAAGATGAAAAGGTATAACCACATACACATAGTGGCCATATCTACTCCTAAAATATTTCTTCGGAATATCCTCCTTCAAAACCTGCAATTAGTGAAATTATTAATTCATATAAATTTTCATTAACCTCTGATCTACATTAAAATAATCAATAAAATAATCATTTTGTGTAAGGAGATACCAATTATTTATAATAAGTTGGTTAATATTATGACTATTCACACACAACTAATGATTTTCATCCAGGTTTTTCACAAACAAAACTGGCCCTACACACAGAGACGTACTAGGCCAAATGACCCCTTTATTTTATAACTCTACCAACTAGAAATTTAATTAATGTAATTATATTAGTTTCATAAAATATTATATAGGTAAATAGGACATGTCACTGGTAATTGATCAATAATAAAATCTGCTTCTCTTGTGGGTGTAAACCCTGAGATATTATTTGGAAAACATTAGGAAACTTATCAAAAACTATTGTCAAAACAAAATTATCTTTCTCATCCATATATTATAAGGTAAAATATGCTAAATGGTATGATATAGTACAATCTTAGGGTTCTAACAAGATTTATTCACATGCCTTTATATTCTTGTCTCCTCTAAAGATATTCTCGACACTATCATCAGCCGTAAAACTAACTTTTTGGGTATTACAGTCAATGTGATTTTTAGACATCATCAACCAATACATACCCATGATTATTTTATATAAATTAATTTCAAGTGTAGATAAATCCCACAAAAAATATCTCTAAAAATTATTCTATAAAAATATTTTCCCATAAAGGCTCAATATCATCTTTGGCGAAGAAGAGTTTGAGGTTTCAAAAAAAAGGCATCATCTCAATGAGAAAACTCAGAAGATCAAAATAATTAGAAGTAATAAATTAATGAGATGCACCCATAAAAAAAATTTAATAAGGGATGATTTAAAATGACTCATACCTATAACCATCAATGGTACTAATTGATCATCCATAATCACTTTCTCATCTCCATATTGTTTCATACTTCTGCACTTTGTTATTTGTTCCCCTATTTTGATTTCCCTTGACGATGCGTCATGGTATTACTAGAATCACCATGAAATCCTCAACTCTACTGATGAGAACTATTCTACTAAACTCATCCCATTAAAGTATACATCATTTGAGAAACATGATATGTGACTCTAAAACCCAATCTTGGATCATTAAGGCAATAGCACTGAAGGTTCCCAATTTGGTTTCAATTATGGAATTTTCTAGTTTGGTCCTCACAATATTTTTTCCTTTGATAACAAAACACAGTAATATAATCCCGAATTACATTTTGGTTTTGGAGGAAGATTCCATGATCCATACATATGATTTTAAGTCATTATACAACCTTGGAAATATGCATATCTCTTCCTCTCATTACTATAAATAGATTTACCACCATTTACCATATGTATCAACATGCTTCTTCTACCCATATTTCATGAAAATTAACTTTTTTCCACCATCTCTCTATTGAATATATTGGTATAATCAATTATACAAAACATGAAAATATTCAAATTAATCACTTTCCTCATCCATGACTCAAAAATGGGTGACTTCATGGATGCAGTTTCAGAAAAATTGGGTGAATAAATTGAATAAATTCATAAATTTAGTGACATTATATTTATATAATAAATTATACTACTTTATGATGAAAAATTCTATCACTATTGAAATCCTAAACGTCTGAGTACAGAATTATGTTGAACAATTCATTAAAATATTTCCATGCAATATCTTGGTATAATTTATCAGGAACTAATAAATCCCACCATTGGAGTTATAGATCCTCTATCCTAAACGTCACCAACATTACATTATTATCTACTAATGTGCCAAGGAAATTGATAATTCGATTCATCCTATCCATCTATACATATGCTTTCTCTAGTTTTGAATCACCCTGAAATACGGGTGTATTATTCTTATATAAATAAACATAATGATCCACTTTTTTTGGATCATCCCTTCAGTTAACTCTATCCCAAACATATAATTTTTGGAAAATACTCTGAACCAGTTGTTGGTTCACATGTGGCTTGTGTACAACCACATTCTAATCATCCATTTCCAATTGGTTTCTTCAACCCCTAGCTCTTTCCAATTTCTTTAACCATAATAAAACACTATTTAATCTCACTCTTTTGAAAATTAAGGATTTAAAATTGAAAATTTACCATATCCCACATATCATAATAAGGATATCCAATTTCATAATTTTCCACTTTAAAATCATTTTGGGAAATTCCACCATTCTTTTTAAAATAAAATAATTTTCAAAATAAAACTATATTTTCTTTTCAATATATCACATTTTAAAAAAATATCAAAATATTTTAAAAAATTATATCTATTTCACCAAATGATAACTTATTACTCAAAATTAAACACTCAATCCTACTAGGATTTCATTTATGTCAATTTATGCCATAATCTTCTCATTAGCTAAATCCATGATGATGAGGTTACAACTCCTAGTAGTTTATCAAAACACTCATGTACCCAACTACCATATAACTTGAGTTTCAATATATATATATTTTCTACACATATTTATGATCTACATTTCATGTTTTTATATTCCTTATCATTATTACAAATCCCTGTCACAGATTAAACCTGAATGAACTTTCATCTCCATGACTAAGAAATAAAATTTTACCAAAGTGTAATATGGATGGGAAATTACTAATACAATTTTTAACAACTTCCCCTCCCCATTGACCTGAGAATGTGGTGTAATTTACTATGACTTAGGTGACATCCCCAAGACACTAATTATTGGTAATAAAAATGACAGATTCAATAACATTGGGGTATAATTTCTCTTTTAAAATAAAACAACCACAAACAAGTATTACATAAAAAAACCCACCATATGATACATGAGAATAATATAATTAAACATAATGTAATAGCAACTAAAAACAATACCAAACTAATACCAATCACCATATAAGAGTGAAATTCAGAAACAAAACGTATATTATACTATAAAGTAGAAGAAAAAACTAACAAAACTAAAAGGATACAAAGAAACCAACTCTATAGTTACCGACATCCTCCAAGATCCAAATATAAAATCCTTTCTCAAAGTATCATTATGATGAAATAAATATTTGAGGTATATTATATAAGGCCCCAGCCTTAAACCTTACTTAATCTTGAGTTATTACAAGATTACACATTGAGGATCTTTTCAGGTTTAGAGTTTTAGAGAATTAGATCATAAAACATGCATTACATTCCACATATAAACAATTTGGTTACATAAATATAGTAATCTTCTTTCCCATCAATGGAAACATATTTGAAAATAAAACATGTATTCTTTCTTGACACTTCCTTGACACTATCATCATATCATGTACCTTTCCCTTGACCTGTGAAAAACATTTAAAAAAAACTTGGGATGAGCATAAAAAGCTCAGTAAGGGATATAAAAATATTGAAAGGAAACATGGGTACATATATACATAAGAATGAAATCATAATTTACCCATAAAACATAAGCACTTTAACATACCTCATCAAATCATGAATAAATCATAGAAATGATAAGACATAAAGGTAACTTGAGGCATTCATAACATTCTTACATAGGGAGTAACCCTCTTCGTTATGTTTGGAATACCCATCACAGTATATTCCCTAAATCTATTCGGAGAAACCTTAACGTTTCACTCCTTCGCGTTACCCAATGCATTGGAGAGCTATATCGGGCTCACCCGCCCTTAGTCTATCACGGAACCACCCGTCTTCATAATAATTTCCAAGAACCTCAACATAATCGTATCACATAAAACATTCATAACATAAACATAAAATTTCCACCTTTCAATCACAAGATATCAATACAACACATTGATATAAAAACATTATGAAAACCATTTACAATACCAAAATAAAATAAAAGTAAAACATGGTATTTATTTTTCTTTTAAAAAAAAGGTATGGCTTTTAGAGGAAGCTGAAACTCAAATAATGGTCACGGCGGCAGAGAAGTCGTTGTCTCCGCATACGTACGACAAAAACATTCCCTTTTTTCATTTATTAAACGCTTCATATAAAAAAGATTTTTTTTGAATAAATGTAAAAGTCAAAGGGGTTTATACACCATATAAAAGAAGGTTGTGTATAAAACAAAATATGCCTCAATGAAAGGAGATTGAGACGAAGTCCCATACCTCGGGTATGACTTGACTCGATCGTTCTTTAATGTCCTGAATAATAAAATTGAGTTAATTTATACTTGTTTAAGAACCTTTTTCAAGTTCATTATTCCTTTTATATCACTTATTGCCATGTCATGAACACTATGTAATTATTTAAGTTAATAACGGTCGTTTTAACGATCATTGGTACTTGAGTCAAAAATAAACCCTTTATAATTACGAGTTGTTCATGTATCCATTATTTCCAGAATTACAATCATGATGTATATATCATATATATCCAGTATATACATGCATTTATAATATTACATAATCATTTAGAGGTAAGAAATGAAATGCACCGTTCATGGAGACGGTAAGCCGTACGTACGCATGAACGCTACTTTCATTTCTATTTCATATTTTATAGAATGGAATAATAATGATATAAAGGTATATTATAATTCCAGTATAATATAATATATAATATCATAGTTCCATCCTTTATACATCCCACATATGGTATTTAACGAATCAAATCACTTTGAGGGGGCGGTAGTCCGCACTTCCTTAAATGAAGATATCGCGTTTACCCATAATGGAAACCATAAAGGTATGCCCAAAATGAAAAATACAGAAGCTTAAGGAAAACATAAACATATTATATATCATATATAAATATAGTGACATATTAATGGACACCTTTGAAGGTGTTAAAAGAATGTTGAACAATCATCGTTTCAGGAGGCATAAATTCACCATCCACGGAAACAGTATATCCTTTAACCATTAGATGTAGGTGTGTGTAAGTGTAGATAGAATCCTTATTATAACAACATCCCAGTATATTGAAGATACTGTAGTTTTTACAAAAGAAATGAATAAAAAGAGTTTATGGGGTTGGAGAAGAAAAATAAAACAAAAGGACTCAAGTGAAGACGTTACCTTAAAATCGGGTTACTCCCTTTGGTTTGAGATAAAAGGCTTCCTTGGGAAGACTTCTGGCCAAAGTGAGGCTTCAAGGAGTAAGAGAGGGATGTGGAGAGACAAAATGGGCAGGGTTTGGCCGAGCCAAAGGCTTTGGGAGTGTGGGTAAGGAGGTAGAGGTGGGGGCCTTTTATAAGAGGAGAGGAGGGGCACTCTTGGAAGGTAAAGAAAAGTCACTTTATTTTAAAATGGTATTCGGATTTAAGAGGTCCCACATTGATGTGTTTCGAGGATAAGGTGATAAGGGTTCGAAATCCACCCATACAATAGGTTTTGTCCATGTGTAGGTCTTAGAGTTTACATTATCATTCCATTTTATTGAAATCGTTAAATAATGAGGTCATCGTTGCATCATCATGATGTCATAAATAATTTAATTTATTTAAAGACTAAAAATTATAAAAAAAATACTATGATGTAGGAAATATTTTTATATTTACAATTACTATTTATAATCAAAAATATGATCTTTATAACCCCATTTAAAAATTGTTTTAGTAAAACATTTCATGTTTGTGTCATTTTTACTTTTACATTAAATAAAAAGCTATTTATGTCATTTTCCAACCAAAGTGGCTCCATGGGGTCCCCAAGTTGACCCATGGATTGTCTTGGTCTGCCATGACACATCCAATGAGGGTAGGACATGTTTCTAGGTCATTTTATTTTATTAAAACATTATTCTTACCTTAAACTACACTAATTACCTCTAATCGCGATTAAGAACTTAAAAGTTACTATTTAGCAAAAAAAATTATTTTAATCACATTGAACCACATTTTACTTCTTAATTAAAACCATGTATGTCGGATTTTTGAAAATCAAATCACAGAAGTGGTAAAGTTTCATTTAAACTAAAAATCAGTTTCTTTAACTACCACTTAGTGGTTTCACTATTCATCAAAAATTGAAGTTTTTCAGAAAGATACCAAAACTTCACACTAAGCTATATTTGATATTCCGAATTCAAAAATGATGTCTATTTTACAAAATTCAAAAACATGTAAGTTGCATTAATTAATTTAATAACTAATTCCCGCTGTCATGACAAATAGCGTGTTTTTATGAAACAATAAGTATCAAAAGATTGACACTAGTTTAAGTCCAATTTCAAGGTGAAATTGATTCCCATGACCACCATTGGATAAAATGGTAAAAATATATTCTAATTTCACTTCAAAACCAATTCAAAAGATAATCTAATCATATAAATAAATTAGATTAAAAAGAGGTTTTGAATTAAAATACAACATTTTTCACTATTCATTAAAAAATGAACTTTATCGGAAAAATACCAAAAATTCACACAAAGTAAATTTTGATGTCACAATCATAAATAATAAGTTTATTTTGAAAAACATAGCTTATAAAATTGTCAAAAGATATATTTAAAAAGGTTTTGCCATCAAAAGGTAGTAAAACAATCTTTTAAGAATATTAGTGTATTCCATGCATAAGATTGTATTTATTTTCATTTTAAGCCTATAAAACACCATATTAATCATTAATAGACATAGATAAAAATATCAATTATTAATTACTTACTTGGGATGTTACATCCTTCCCCCCTTTAGAAAATTACGTCCCCGCAATTTATTTACTTATCGAATAAATGGGGGTACTTATCCCTCATTGCATTTTCAGATTCCCATGTTTCCTCTTCCATCATGTGGTTTTTACACAAAACATTTACCTGATTAATCACCTTATTCCATAACACTTGCTCCCTGTGGTCAAGAATCTGGATCGGTTGTTCCTCATAAGATAGGTTCTCTTCCAGCTGAACTACATCTGGACTCAAAACATGAGATGGATCTGCCATATACTTTCTCAACATTGAAACATGAAAAACATTGTGTACCTGAGATAAACTCAGAGGTAAAGCCACCCGATATGCAACTGATTCAACTCTCTCCATAATTTCATATGGTCCAATGAACCTTGGACTTAGCTTTCCTTTCTTTCCAAATTGCATCACACTTTTCCATGGTGATACTTTGAGAAAAATATGATCACCTACCTCAAAAGAGAGATCCTTCCTCATGTTGTCCGCATAACTCTTCTGCCTACTCTGAGCCGTTCTCATGTGTTTCTGTATCAGCTGAACTTTTTCTGCCAACTCTTCTACCAATTCCAGTCCCATCAACTTCCTTTCACCCACTTCATCCCAGAAAGCTGGAGTTCGACACCGCTTCCCATATAATGCCTGAAATGGTGCCATCTGTATACTGGAATGAAAACTGTTATTATATGAAAAATAAACCAAAGAAAGATGTTGGTCCCAACTTCCCTAATAATCCATAGAGCAAGAACGTAGAATATCCTCCAATGTCTGAATTGTTCTTTCTGACTGACCATCTGATTGAGGATGAAAAGCTGTACTAAAATTTAATTCAGTACCCAACGACTTCTAAAGGCCTTTCCAAAAGTTAGAAGTGAACCTGGGATCACGATCAGATACAATGGAGAGGGGAACTCCATGTAACATGACTATCTCTTTAAGATAAAAACGGGAAATTTGATCTAGGGAAAAAGTATCTCGTATAGAAAGGAAATGAGCAGATTTAGTCAAGCGATCAACAATAACCTAGATTGCATTATTACCTTGAGATGTCTTCGGTAATCCCACAACAAAGACCATGGATATATTCTCTCATTTCCACTCTGGAACTGGTAAAGGCTGAAGTATCCCTTTCAGTAACTGCCACTCTGCTTTAACCTGTTGATAAGTAAAACACTTCACAATAAAATCAGCAATATCTCTTTTCATTCCATCCCACCAGTAATACTCCCGCAGATCTCTGTACATCTTAGTACTGCTAGGATGAACTGAAAACGGAGAACTATGAGATTCACATAACAACTCTATCTTCAACTATGAATCACAAGGCACACACAATATCTTACCAAATCTCAAAACATAATCACTATCAATGTTGAATTCATGCAACTTACCTTTCTGAACCAGCTCTACCTTTTTCTGCAAATCACTATCTTGCTTCTGTGCTTGCTTGATTCTATCTGATAGAGATGATCTCACTGATACCTGAAACAAAACAGAAGCACTTCTTGCACCAACAACTTCTATTCCAAAGTTCATCAAATCCTTAACCAAAGGATCATGTTCCAAATGCAACATTGCTAATGAAGCATTACTTTTTCGACTCAAAGCATCGGCCACTTTATTTTCTTTTCCCGGATGGTAATGAATTGTACAATCATAATCCTTGATTAATTCCAGCCATCTCCTCTGTCTCATGTTTAACTCTTTCTGAGTGAATATATACTTTAAACTTTTGTGATTAGTATATATTTCACACTTTACTCCATGCAAATGATGTCTCCAAATTTTTAAAGCGAAAACAACAGCAGCTAATTCCAAATCATGTGTAGGGTAATTTACATCATGAGTTTTCAACTGTCGTGAAGCATAAGCAATTACCTGATCATTCTGCATTAGGACACAACCAAGTCCTTTCAATGAAGCATCACTGTAGATAAAAAACTCACAATTCCTGGAAGGTAGTTCCAAAACTGGAGCTTTCACCAATCTTCATTTCAATTCCTGAAAACAATCATCACATTCTTTTGTCTAGATAAACTTAACACCCTTCCGAGTAAGCTTAATCATTGGAATAGATAACTGTGAAAAATTTCTAAAAAACCTTCGTTAATAGCCTTCCAAACCAAGGAATCTACGAATCTCAGTTACATTTGTGGGTCTTGGCCATTCTTCAACAACCTTTGTTTTTGCAGGATCAATAGTTATCCCATCTTTAGAAACAATATGACCAAGGAAAGAAATTTGTTACAACCAAAACTCACACTTGCTGAATTTTCCATACAATTTATTTTCTTTTAAGGTTTTCAAAATAACCCTTAAATGTCTTTCATGCTCCTCTTTAATTTTAGAAAACACCAAAATATCATCAATAAAAACAACAAACATTTTTCACCTGAGTCAACTGAGCCATCACTGCAACAAACTGTTTAGTTCTGATTCTGACCATCTTAGGATACTGATTTGAAGGTCATTTCCTTCTGTATGCCTTCCCAAAAAAAGATTCTCTGTTTCCTCTATGAAAACCATTCTGAACAAACATGTCTTAGATGAAGCAACGTGGTAATCTTCAAATGCTATATCATTTCATTTTGACCATAAAAAAAATATTTTTGGATAATCATTTAATAGAATTCTAACTCCTAAATTTATCTAAACTGACCTCTGATACCAACTATAAGGCCCCAGCCTTAAACCTTACTTAATCTTGAGTTATTACAAGATTACACATTGAGGATCTTTTCGGGTTTGGAGTTTTAGAGAATTAGATCATAAAACTTGCATTACATTCCACATATAAACAAAGTGGTTACATAAAGATAGTATTATTCTTTCCCATCAATGGAAACATATTTAAAATAAAACATGGATTCTTTCTTGATACTTCATGACACTATCATCATATCATGTACCTTTCCCTTGACCTATGAAAAACATTTCAAAAAAACTTGGGATGAGCATAAAAAGCTCAGTAAGGGATATAAAAATATGGAAAGGAAACATGGGTACATATATACATAAGAATGAAATCATACTTTACCCATAAAACATAAGCACTTTAACATACCTCATCAAATCATGAATAAATCATAGAAATCATAAGACATAAAGGTAACTTGAGGCATTCATAACATTATTACGTAGGGAGTAACCCTCTTGGTTACGTTTGGAATATCCATCACAGTATATTCCCTAAATCTCTTCGGAGAAACCTTAACGTTTCACTCCTTTGCGTTACCCAATGCATTGGAGAGCTATATTGGGCTCACCCACCCTTAGTCTATCACGGAACCACCCATCTTCATAATAATGACCAAGAACCTCAACATAATCGCATCACATAAAACATGCATAAAGGAAACATAACATTTCCACCATTGAATCACAAGATATCAATACAACACATTGATATAAAAACATTATGAAAACAATTTCCAATACCAAAATAAAAGAAAAGAAAAACATGGTATTTATTTTTCTTTTAAAAAAAGGTATGTCTTGTAGAGGAAGCCGAAACTCAAATAATGGTCACGGCGGTGGAGAAGTCGTTGTCACCGCATACGTACGAAAAAAACATTCCCTTTTTTCGTTTAGTAAATGCTTCGTATAAAAAATATTTCTTTTGAATAAACGTAAAAGTCAAAGTGGTTTATACACCGTATAAAAGAAGGTTGTGTATAAAACAAAATATGCCTCAATGAAAGGAGATTGAGACGAAGTCCCATACCTCGGGTCCGACTTGACTCGATCGTTCTTTAATGTCTTGAATAATAAAATTGAGTTAATTTATACTTTTTTAAGAACCTTTTTCAAGTTCATTATTACTTTTATATCACTTATTGCCATGTCATGAACACTATGTAATTATTTAAGTTAATAACGGTCGTTTTAACGATCATTGGTACTTGAGTCAAAAATAAACCTTTTATAATTACGAGTTGTTCATGTATCCATTATATCCAGAATTATAATCATGATGTATATATCATATATATCCATTATATACATGCATTTATAATATTACATAATCATTTAGAGGTAAGAAATGAAATGCACCGTTCATGGAGACGGTAAGCCGTACGTACGCATGAACGCCACTTTCATTTATATTTCATATTTTATAGAATGGAATCATAATGATATAAAGGTATATTATAATTCTAGTATAATATAATATATAATATCAAATTTCCATCCTTTATACGTCCCACATATGGTATTTAACGAATCAAATCACTTTGAGGGGGCGGTAGTCCGCACTTCCTTAAATGAAGATATCGCGTTTACCCATAATGGAAACCATAAAGGTATGCCCAAAATGAAAAATACCGAAGCTTAAAGAAAACATTAACATATTATATATCATATATAAATATAGTTACATCTTAATGTCCACATTTGAAGGTGTTAAAATAATGTTGAACAATCATCGTTTCGGGAGGCATAAATTCACCATCCACGGAAACAGTATGTCCTTTAACCATTAGATGTAGGTGTGTGTAAGTGTAGCTCGAATAATTCTTATAAAACATCCTAGTATATTGAATATAATGTAGTTGTTACAAAAGAAATGAATAAAAAGAGTTTAGGGGGTTGGAGAAGCAAAATAAAACAAAAGGACTCAAGTGAAGGCATTACCTTAAAATCAGGTAACTCCCTTTGGTTTGAGCTCAAAGGCTTCCTTGGGAAGACTTCTGCCCAAAGTGAGTCTTCAAGGAGTAATATAGGGATGTGGAGAGACAAAATGGGAAGGGTTTGGTCGAGACAAAGGCTTTGAGAGTGTGGGTAAGGAGGTAGAGGTGGGGGCCTTTTATAAGAGGAGAGGAGGGGCACTCTTGGAAGGTAAATAAAAGTCACTTTATTTTAAAATGGTATTCGGATTTAAGAGGCCCCACATTGATGTGTTTCTAGGATAAGGTGATAAGGGTTCGAAATCCACCCATACAATAGGTTTTGGCCATGTTTAGGTCTTAGATTTTACATTATCATTCCATTTTATTGAAATCGTTAAATAATGAGGTCACCGCTGCATCATCATGATGTCATAAATAATTTAATTTATTTAAAGTATAAAAATTATAAAAAAATACTATGATGTAGGAAATCTTTTTATATTTCCAATGACTATTTATAATAAAAAATATGATCTTTATAACCCCATGTAAAAATTGTTTTAGTAAAACATCTCATGTTTGTGTCATTTTTACTTTTACATTAAATAAAAAGGTATTTATGTCATTTTCCAACCAAAGTGGCTCCATGGGGTTCCCAAGTTGACCCATGGATTTTCTTGGTCGACCATGAAACATCAAATGATGGTAGGACATGTGTCTAGGTCATTTCATTTTATTAAAACATTATTCTTACCTTAAACTACACTAATTACCTCTAATCGCGATTAAGAACTTAAAAGTTACTATTAACCCAAAAAAATTATTTTAATCTCATTGAACCACATTTTACTTCTTAATGACAACCATGTATGTCGGATTTTTGAAAATCAAATCCCAGAAGTGGCAATGTTTCATTTAAACGAAAAATCAGTTTCTTTAACTACCACTTAGTGGTTTCACTATTCATCAAAAATTAAAGTTTTTCAGAAAGATACCAAAACTTCACCCTAAGATATATTTGATATTCCAAATTAAAAAATTATGTCTATTTTACAAAATTCAAAACATGTAAGTTGCATTAATTAATTTAATAACTAATTCCCGCTGTCATGACAAATAGCGTGTTTTTATGAAACAATAAGTATCAAAATATTGACACTAGTTTTAGTCCAATTTCAAAGTGAAATTGATTCCAATGACCACCATTGGATAAAATGGTAAAAATATATTCTAATTTCACTTCAAAACCAATTCAAAAGATAATATAATCATATAAATAAATTATATTAAAAATAGGTTTTGAATTAAAATACAACATTTTTCACTATTCATTAAAAAATGAACTTTATCGGAAAAATACCAAAAGTTCACACAAAGTAAATTTTGATTTCCCAATAATAAATAATAAGTTTATTTTGACAAACATAGATTATAATTGTCAAAAGATAGATTTAAAAAGGGTTTTCCATTAAAAGGCAGTAAAACAATCTTTTAAGAATATTAGTGTATTCCATGCATAAGATTGTATTTATTTTCATTTTAAGCCTCTAAAACACTATCTTAATCATTAATAGACATAGATAAAAATATATATTATTCATTAATTACTTGGGATGTTACATATTACCTTTACCTGTGTCCCATTATATAATATCTGCAAAATAATTAATGTTCCCAAGAAGGAAGTGAGTAATAAAACGTAGTAGGTTATCCCTAATTGACTTGCCTACTCATGCCCCTAGGATAAAAAAAGTTATCAAATTTATATAAAACAATTTGTATAGAAAAATTTAAAATAATTTCAATAGTTAATATTAAATCCAAGGGAAACCCAAATTAAAAAAGTTTTCTACATGAAAATAGTTTTCAAGGAAAAAAACCTAACGATTATTTAAAACAATTTCTCAAATCCCATTTTATAATACTTCACTACATTATAATTATCCACACGTAAAAACATTTTTAAAAACATATAACATCTTATACTAATGATTAGTGAGTCATAATTTCACTAAGACGTCACTTGGTGAACCATTTTGACAAGGGAAATGTCACACCTTTATCTGTCCCATTATTTTGAGGGGGGTAACTTCACCCCCTTATTCTTCCCAAATAAACATGAATTCAAAACAAAAATTTATTCCCAAAAACCATAAAAAACATCTTTTTCCAAAAAATTTTAATAAATAAGTTATTTCATTGATAAAATATGGAATTTTTTTTTCTATGAATCAAAACAAAACAATAATTTTAAAATCACCATTTTAAAATCATGTATCCAATTTCACTTTCCAGAAAAAGAACTAAATTTCAAAATCCAAAAAACCATCAACAAAGAGAGATTCAAACAATATTTTCACACAAATTTCATAATATCATTCAAAAAATTCAATCCATTTGATATCAACCCTTCCATTTTTAATAATTGGAGTCAAGAGTGAAACCATCTACCCTGCAAATAATGGTGAAAATAAATAACCACAAAAGTTATTCAACAAAACTATATTGAAACATCCAAAAATTTCTTTAGATACTATTACATATCATCAAAATAGACATATGTCATCATTATTGGAATAAAAAATAATAGATATTTCAATAATGGATTTGATCTATGAATCCAATAGACGGAATATGATGGAATCTAATGAAAAAACTATGAAGGGAAACATAACAATGAATCCAACCTTCAATGAAAAAATATTTTCTAATGGATCACTCTCAGATATATGGGAAGAGTCTCCAGAACCATTGGGAGGTGTTTATTTAGATATAGGGTTAAACTAATGAAAAAAGCACGTGGTTACAGGTCGAATTCTTATTAGATTTACAATTTAAGTAGGGCCACCTATACACTTCATTGTTAGACCACACTGTTTTGAAAATTATGCTCCAAACATGTGGATGATACTACCTCAATACAACCCTCCTCATAATTTTCTCACAATGTTATAAAAACCCTGTTCAAACCATGCTTAGCCCCTCTATCCCAAAAAGAAAAATTTTACATAGGTGGCCACACAGTTTGGCCAAAATGTGCACCAACCGTACGCCTTTCAAATGAACACCATTTCATGTTACAAATTTTTATATAAGTGTTTCATGGATTCTATGAACCATGATGAAACTGTTTTCCTCTATAAAATCCTCAAAAATATTAAAAAACCCTTCCACAATTACCCAAACTTAATCCAATAACTTTATATACATAAAAATATATAAATAATGGGTTAATTACCTGAAAATGGAGGTGTTACAAATTAAGATAATAAATTGTAAATAAATATAAAAGATTTGTAAATTAATGAAAATTTATAAGAAAATAATAATTAATGATATTAAAATAATATTTAGGAAGAGAATGTATTTTTTCTAAATAGTTAAATAAATGATGTTTCTATACAATTTCATAATAATCCTTAATTAGATATTGGAATGAATAATAACCAAGAATAAATTTATATATTAATACACATAAATATTTTTGAACAAAAAAAAAACTGATGAGAAAGGCAGTTAGTGTGGATTCTGAATGTATTATCTTCATTATTTATTGTATGTTATTACAATTACTATATTACCAAAACTTGTTTATTACAACACTATTATAGAAATATGTTTCATTAATTTATATTATGTAATTATTTATTTAGTGATTCTATTTGTTGTTCTTATAGGATCCAATATCCTGGAGTGAGGTAGTAAAGTAGTCTGAGCATGAATGTACAACTCATACTATGTAATTTAAATGAAAATGGAGGTTACTTATATGGCTTGCAATAAAGGCCTGCTGTGGATAATCTATGATGATGGCTATAGTGGAGGGTGTTGATTACTGAATAGAAGAACTAATTATACTATTGTTTATGGAAATCAATTAGGTTTTATTAAATTTTATTATTTCCTTATTATGTTGGCATTTTAGATGTGTTAAGGAAGTCACCATTGATATGACTAATGGTAACGTGTTTTCTCTGTGGAACAAAAATGGATTCTATCTTATGTAATAATGTGTTGGAAGTAGATTTCAATCATGAAAATTATATATATTGAAACCTAAATAAATTTTAGTTGTTATTAGGGCCTTGATACAGTGATTATGATGATGAGATGTCTGTAGGTTTTAGTGTTAAGACTTATAAGATAAATGTTAACTATTTTTTGATGTACTTTTTAATCATCCTTTTACTTTTAGATGTGTTCATTTTTTATTAATAATATTTTTGGGACTATGGATTCGGCCTTCAAAATCCATGGTTTGTGTGGTTTCTTATTAATATATTTTATTTTTTATATCTTGATACAATTATAAATTATTATTAACCCTCTTCTAAATTTGTGAGTAATTATATGTTTGAATTATTCCATTTTCATTTCACCATTGATGTAATATACATTCTTATTTATCAAAGATTAATTTTACCTCTATAATATTAATATAAATAAAATTATATATATATATATATATATCTAGATATATATGACATATAATCTAAATTGACTAGCTATAATGCTGGAGATAAGTGAATAAATATAACATCATTTTAGGTGGTAGAACTGACCATGGAAAAAAATTTCAAATAAGGAAGAGAGAAAAGATATAACTATATTATTAATAGGTTATAATAAATTCTTCAAATAAAAATAACATTAATATCAGGATTATATACTATTTAATTAGATTATAGAAGATAAAATGGAAAATGATAATAGTATAATATAAAAAGGATAAATTAAATTAAGAAAAAGGGAAGTGACCACTTGTTTTATGATTACTACTCTTCTAAGGGACTAATTCCTTGAAGGCCTAGAGTGGTGTGATAATAGAATATATATAATAAAAATAAAATACTTAAAAGGAGTGATATGCGTAGTTCATGGGAAGTGAGTTGGTATTTTAGTAGAAATTTTCCATGAGGTGAGAGGGGTTATTTACACTTAAAGTTGATGGGTATTCTAAAAATAAATAGTGAATATGAAATTATATAATGATCAATAATTCTAATGGTTTATTTCCAAGAATACTTGAATAGTATTTATAGAGAAATATATATTTTCATGACTATTAATCAATTATAAATTTGAAATTCATTCTTTTATAAAACATTTCAAAAATATAAAAAAATAATCATAAATATTTTTTCGTTTAAGAAATTATGTTTTTAGTTTTTCGAAATAATTATTTAGGTTTATAAAATAAATTTTGTATATATGAAAATATTTTTTATCTTACGAATTTTTTTTAAAAACAATTTAAAATTCATTAAGACATTATTAAAAAAATTATGTTGAAAAAATAATATATTTGAAATACATATTTTTTAATATTCAAGTAGACATTCTAGTTTTTTTTTAAAAATTACATGAAAATATATTTTTGATAAGTCAAAATTCATGATTCCAAATTATTAATCTATTTCATTAAAATAATTTTCAAATAAGTCAATGTTTATATTTAAATTAAATTATTAAATAATTTATTTAAATTATATATGGTTGAAATGAATTAAAAAATAATTACTTTATCTGTATTTTATAAATTAAAGAATTATATTTTTTTAATTAAGATATTCTATTATTATATATTTAATTTTCTATATTGTAATTTACTCAATTATATAGTTATTTTAATAATTAATAATGTCCATCGATTTATTATATTAAAGGTCATGTTACAATTATTCAACAAAATATCAAATAAATATATTTTCTATCATTACCTATAAATACCCCTTAAATACAATATATTTCATTTATATAGTTTTTTAATTAATTTAGAAAATATCACTATTATTTTCAGTCATTTTATATTTTAATATAGTGGTTTTTTCGGTAGGGAATTTATGGGATTCCATGACCCTATGGATTTCCAAATTCACATCACATTGTTTACTAGTGTTTCTTTTCCCATTATTCTAGTATCAGTTTTATATGATTTATTTATCATTATTAAAAAATAATCCAAACAGAGGAAATGATATTATGTTTATTTTTTATGTGTTACATGTGATTTGTTTATACTACACCATGTACGTTTATTTATAAATAAATTATATCTATTTAAGATAATTTTTTTGTTTATAAAGAATTTTTCATATAATGTCGAGGTCATTACATTATTCCCAATTTATAAATATAATCCTTGAAATTTCAATTCATATAATTGGTTGGAATATATTGGTGTCATTTTATTTCATTACATACTTGGTTTCTCATATTACCTCTTCACACTTATAGATTTTCGAAAGTACCTAGGCAAGATGCGTAGTTTTATTATGTAGAATGTTGTCTCTATGATCTATAATCATCACCAGTTACTCCTAAAATGAGAGGTTATTTTATAGTTATACCACCTATGTATTTTATATATGTGATATATCGAGTATTTACCACATTAAGAGAGAAAAATGGAACACATTATGAAGTTGAGACTACTTTGGTTAAAGTGCTATTCATAAGAAAAAACTACTACA
The DNA here is from genome assembly GCA_963277665.1 of Viscum album. Classification (NCBI taxonomy): domain Eukaryota; kingdom Viridiplantae; phylum Streptophyta; class Magnoliopsida; order Santalales; family Viscaceae; genus Viscum; species Viscum album. The sequence continues at coordinate 1,516,451,500 of OY728119.1, forward strand.
TGACTATGAATCTTGAAGGTACCAATATAACTAGGACTGATCATTATCTTATTTCCAAAACACATGATCTCTTCCATGGATAAATTCTAAGGAACAAATTATCTCCAAAATAAAACTTAGGGATTCATCGATAATATTCTGAATTGACCATTTATCAACTTTACGATACATTAATTTGATGTTGAATTGATTGAATATTTACTATCATTTCTGATAAAATATTACATCAAAAAATATTTCATTGAGAAATGTTATCCCAATATATTAGAGTTTTACATATATTATCATACAAATCCTTATATACAAAATTCTATATAAGTTATTGGAAACTATTATTTTATTAGAACTCGACCAGTGGATAATATTGATCATATCATCCTTTGAAGTCCATCAATAAATATATTATAATTTCCTAAAATGTTTTGATATCCATTTACATTCAGAATCTATATAAGGATGATAGGTCTTAAAAAAGTTCAATTTTTTTAAATCCTATTTAAAAATCCTCTAGAACATTAAGTCATACCTTGGATATCAATTAGATATGATTAAAAGTTGATCCACATAAAAATTCACTATAGCTTTAAAATAATATTGGTGAGTTGATTGAGTAATAAATATTCATAAATGGTGATGAAGTGAGATATCTAAGTAACTTGATCCAACACAATAAATTTGAGGTTATTTCCCTTAGATGTTCTTTGAAGACATATAACAAAATCCATAGTGATATTATCCCATGTCTATATTGTTAAGGGTAATGGTTTTATCATCATCAAGTACTTATGATACATTACCTTAACTTAATGGAATACTGATAACTTCATGGAATACCTCACTATGTATTTTTTATTATTTTCATAATACAAGTACTCTAAAATGCCATGATACATCTAGTGGATTTATTTCTAGATGGATAAATATGAGAAAATAACACCAAATAAATTTTCATTCATTATATATGGTGTTCATGGAATACAAAATATAGTTCGAATCCTGATGAACTGATCTATATCGTTTTTTAAATCATTAAAAAAATTCCATAGTTTCCTTCAGTCTGTTTTTTAACTCTAAATTATTCCTTTTCACCTCATTGAATTTATATTTGATGGATGTATAGTAAATAATTTGGAAAAGGTAGGATATATTTTTTTTTACATTTATTACTTATAAAAATATCCTTTAAATATAAATTAATATTAGGTCATTCAAAATCCACATAATGGATAATGAAGTAGGTTACTTTCTACTTTGATCATTAACTACCATATTCACCTTACTTAAATTATAATGTATTGAGTAGTTATAATCATTTACTATCTCTAACTAACCCATTTATTTTTTTTAAACTCTTTCAATGTAAATGTATACTTTAATATATTTTCATCAGTAATTATGTCAAATAAATTCTCAACAGAGGTTCTCAATCGAAATTCTCAATGTAAAGATCATTATTGAAAAATCAAAATCTTGTTTTGGGTAATATTTCTCATGGGTATTAATGTTTTTACATGTATAGGCTATCAAATTATTATTATTTTAACATTCAAACCAAGAAATTATTTTTAGAAACATTATTTATCAAAAAACCCTTATCCAAATGATGGTAGTATAATTATATGTTTAGTGACTATACCCTTCATAAGATCCTTGAAAACTTATTCAATTTTTTTTTTCTAGATATACTTTTTTACCATTCATGTTAACATGGATTGTGGGTTATAAAATCATGAGAACGTTCTTAAAAAAATCAATAGAATACATCCAATCAAATATAATTAAGGATCTTTACAACACATTTTGAAATGGGTGAGTCATCAATAAAATTTACCTGTGAAACATTAAATAAAATACTATTTCTACTTATTATATTCCCCCTGAATGTGACTTTCTCCATCAAAGTGGAATTCTTACTAAATTTCAATAACACATTATCCTTTTATAATGTATTTATAATAGTTTATATTTTTTTTTTGATGTTATTATTTTTCTCATTTAGTATACGAGGATATAATCAATAAAATATCCCATAAATTTTAAAATTAATATATAAAGGATTTATTCTCCAATTACATGAATATATATTGGATACTCACTTAGTATAAATGTTGTCACTATGAAATCATAGTGTTCATGCCTTATTCAGATGAATATATTTTGGATATATTATCTCTTCACCTTTTATTTATGATATCCACAATAATGATTCACATTTTATAAATATCTAAGAATTTGAACTAATATGTTTTCAATTCATTGAAGTAGATCATCATTATTTATAGAGGTATCATTGATATTCTAGTTGTTTATGAAAATATTAATTACCTTATCCAACTTCTTGACAATGAGAACTTGTACACCCAAAGTTAATTCACTAGGGTATATAATCACTTCATCCCAATTCTATTGTAGTTGAATCATTAATTCATCTAGTTCTATTAGAGATATTCTATGTGTTTCTATTGATATAAATTTTCTCTTTATAAAAGATCATATTATGAATTCTACCACATGATCAGAAGAATTAATTGAAGACTCTGTTATCAATACGTCTGTATATTCTGTCATGAAATCCATTTTTTAATGATAGGAAATTCACATTATCTTATACATTTGAGAAATATATGATTTTTTATTGGGTATCAATACCCACACATGTGAAGGGGTTTCTCATATACATTCATAATTATCCATTCATTTACATATAATAATGGGATAGTCTAGAATACAGAATGAGATTTAGTGTTCCCAAAATCTGATATAAAGTCTTTATAAAGAGATCAAATACATTACCAATATAGAATAAAATTCCACTGAAGGGATAATTAATATATTTTCCAAAATAAACATCATAATAATATTTATTGTTAAGGGTCATACACGCTAGATAAAATAATTTCACCATTATGTGATTTAACTAATACCTCAACTCTAATTTAATATATAGGTGATTCAAAATTTATAAAAGAAATTTATGATAGAAATTAATTAATAGAAACAATAATAAATTATTTTCTTTTCATCACTAGGTAAATAGAAATTATATCTTTTAATACTTTATTTAATTACACCACCATTTACTACAATAGAAAAGGTTTTTAAGAAAAAAAATACATAAATATATAAAACATGGATGAACAAATTATGTATCAATACCTTCCAGTAATGAAACATAACATATAAACCCCATTAATCTATCCAATATTATATTTCACTCTCTAACATATTTCCAAAATTTATAAAACCATCTTATAATACAAAAAAATAGTGACCAATACATCGCATATAAAATCATCATGTCGTTTTTAGGAAATATATATATTAAACATCAAAAAATAGATAGGAATATTTTTTTGAATATAATAATTTCATTTGAAATGTATATTAAATATATAACAATAAAGGTTATCCAAATCCTTTATCCTATTTATCATATAAACCTTAATAATATCCTTATCATATATGATCCCCTAAGGATATAGATCAACAAAAAGGGTATGATGAAAGCATAATAAGAGAATGAATAATTATAATGACAAAGAATCATGAATCAATATGATCATAAGAGTGAATACAATAGTCCTTTATCACATAAAATTATTAGGATCATAACCAAATGAATATGTTAATGTTTAGTTATTGTGTTTTTCACAATGATGCTGACATCCCATCTTTGATGCATGTATGTTTTCTAATGTTTATCAGCATTTCCTCTTTCTATGATGATTTTTTCATAAACCAAGCCGAGTCATCATCTGACCCAGCGGACGACCCAGTCTGTGACATGGCCCGATGGGCGTTCCTGATCCCCATGGGCTGGCTACTAGTGCCGGGCACCATAATGAGGTAGTTGGGAATGATTTTTCCAAAAAATACATATAAACAATCAACATAAACTAAACAAGGTAGTTAAATACTTATAATTGAAAATAGAACAAGGATGGATAGTTAAACATACCTCCAAGTGACCCCATGGTTCACCACCAAACACAGAAACAAGCTTACTACAAGAGAGATCCAAAACTAGAACCTGAAACTAAAAAGATAAAGTAGGTATAAGCACCGCAATGCTTAGTAGGAAAACCAAAATGCAACCACTCCCTATGTCACTTCATTTAATAAGAAATCCAAATCACGCTAGTTTGAAAATAAGGCATAATGAAAATAATGTTTTTCACTCTTTTCAAATTCAAATAACAAGCCTTCATTTCCAAGAAAAACATTTCTTTCCAAACAGGTTTTAAGTATGCATTAACATTTATATATTTAAAGGAGACCAATTTAGATTAAAAATATGGTTTTCAAAAAATATGGAACAAGCATGAAACAACTGAATTGAAAACCTTATCACAAGCACCATGCGAAATCCCTAACCAACTAGTGCTAGTTGGGGACCTAGGATCTTTGTGACTCAGGGAAATGTGGCTTAGAAACCACGACCCTTGGAAAAAATTTCTTAGAAGACCAATAATCTTAGAAAACGTGGCTTAGAAGGCCAAAACCGTCCGAAAACGTGGCATAGAAGGCCAAAAACCTCATTTATTCATATATTTAGTTAGTGTTGAAATCATCAAACCTGCAGTGATATCGGGTCAAGTCATCTCTAGACCGCTAGCCCACGATTCCTAGTTCACCCACCTTGATACCCAGGTTTCCCATTGTGCACTGTTTCAAGTGGTGGTGAGTTTTTATCAAGAAAACATATATATACACAACAATTTCTGTATCCAAAACACATACAACCTCTCACCATTATTCTCCCTCCTTAAACGCATTCCCCCCCTTTCACACCACATAAAGCATAAGCATCAACACTAGGCACATATCAAAAATCACATTTTAACACTTGCATTACATTTCTCAAACTAGGGGGAATGCCTCAAGATGGGTTTTTTCCAATTTTGTAAACCTTTTTCAAAGTGCCAAATGGACCCCATTAATTTACAAAGAACATTAACAATTAACCCCAGATTTATTCCAAAAATCATGCATTCTTACAAACTAACACAAACATGAACTTCCCTCTTTTTAAAATCTCGCACTAATCTATCTTTATTAAAAAATCAACCTACAGAACACACATGGTAGCTACTTAGGAAAAACCACTTTATGGATTTAGCATTTCAAAACTAATTTAGATTAAAAGGGTATTACATTTTCCAAGCATGGTTAGGATCATATATCAACATGAAAAAGATATGTTGGAAACTTTATAAATTATGCATAGAGAATGAAGAACCATTTTTCAAAAACACTTCTAAGCAATCAGTGTGCCAAGCTAGAAAACATGTCTTAAAGAAGGATACACATTTTAAATCATAAAAGCGAACCATTAAATATAAAGGTATGTCCAACGCTAAGATTATCTAAAAATTTTCATAGCATGTATATACTATTTAATTTTGAAAACAAATTTTAAAGCACTAAAGAATTTATGGAATTCAAATTGAAGGCATATGCATAGGGGAACTAAAGCAAACATGAAACTATTTGTGGATGACCACTCGAACTGACACTTGGCACATACACACACATGCATTTATACAAATATATATATATATATATATATATATATACACCCCTAGCTGCATTACATTTATTCCCCATGCCATGAGGTAATATGCACAAATAGGGAATATATATATATATATATATGACTTACCCTATGCATGTACATGTAGTAAAACTCAACACCCACATACCAAAACCATCATAGAAAGGTCCAAGGCATGACACATATAATTTAATAAAATAGTTAAACACATAAATAATCTATAACACATTTCAAAAAAAACACAACAAGGATTTTCACCAATAACACACTCAATTTCATGTAGGAAAAGACACTTTAAAAATCAAACACACACTTAATCTTTTTGAAGACCACTTTCACACCACACTTGCAATTGAACAAATCAATAAAAAATTTATGAAACACCTCCAAATCAGGACCACAATATTCACTCTAAAAACTCACCAAATTTCATATCAAAGAAGCACTTTAGAACCATCCACACATCATAACCATGGAAAAACATGATTCGCATAATTTATACAAAGTAAACAAATGATTTACATAATTTATAAAACACGCTAAGAAGGAATAACAAGACTTAAAGCAACAACACAACCAAATTCATATTGAGAACCAATTTCATAGGAAACCTACACCAATTCCTTTCCAAAACTAGTTTCACACCTCTTGCAAAATCAAGTAGATCATTTGAATAATTTATAAATTTTTTGGAGATGCACAATAATGGTACACACTTGAAATAAACTAATTTTTCATTTAAAAAAACACTTTCAATCTATATGCATATCATAACTTTTCAAAAACATTTTTCACTGCACACAGAAATAAACCACAGATCACATATAAACACTTGAGAAACATGTTAAATTCATCAAAATAAATGTTCAATCATGGAACCAACTACCTCGGTCTAGATGACTTCGCAACTTGGTGCGCAATCTCCACAGCACGTGAAACACAACTCAAATAACACCAATAAATTTTAAAAACAAGATATTCAACCATTTACACAAAAATCAAACCAACTGAAACCTGAAACCCTAACTCAATAACCAGATAGAAGAAGAAGAAACCTGACGAAGAGAAATGCACCTGCAGCGAGCGTGCAAGAGGCTGACATAGTAAGAGCGAGAAATGTCGGAGGTGCGATGTGCGCTAGGGAGGTTGCCGAAGGGATCAACGGATAAGTAGGGGTGTGGACAAGGGTTAACCTAGGGGGGTCACGCGGCTGGAGTAAAATGCGGCCAAGAAGGGTCTCCGGCCGAGATGATGTCCGACCACTGGGTGGAAGGAGGGAGATCAGCCTCACCTAGGGTTATAGGGAAGAGGTGTTCCACGATATGGGGGATGCCTGGTCTGCCTTGCCCAGGGGAGAATAGGGGAGGCCGGGCCACACTGGATGAGAAGGAGATGGCCAGATAAGAGCCAGTCGGAGATCTGATGAGGGAGCAGAGACGCCACGTTGGATAACCCCATGGGGGGGGGGGATATGCCACGATCAGGAGAAGAGAGGGGGGGCATCCCCCCTAGGGTTTCAAAATTTGTTTTTTCTTATTAAAATTATACTATTATTAATAATAAAAATAAGAAGAATAATTATGTTAATACCAAAAAATATAATAAGAATAATAATTATAATAATGATATTAAACACTTTAATAATATTTATAACCAAATTTTTAATGAAAATATATATAATAATATGAGTAATTATATAATCATAAAATTAATAATTTTTCTTAATAATAATAATAATAACTCATTTTAAATAATCACAACATTAATAAAAATTTAACCATAAAATATTAATAAAAATTTTAAGAACTGTTTAATATTAACAATATTAATGATAATAATAACACGTCCACTAATAATATTTATAATAATATCTACACAATAATAATATCAGTATTTGGGTGAAAATTTTTATCTTATTTTATTTTTATAAAAGTTTATTTATTTCAAACATTATATAGTTTCATGGGAACCTGAGCCGACCGCGTGGTCACCACCAACCACGAGGTGCTCGCGCACCAGTCTGAAACATATCAAAATTATTAAACACCAAAAATTTAAAATCGGGACCCCAAACTCAACATGTCCAACAATGTGAGACACTGAGAAGAATAACATAAAAGAGAGTCTGAGGCCAGGTTGTGACAATTATCCCCACCACATACACTTTTTTCTCCCAGAAAGTTACCAATCCAATAGTTAACACAACACAAGTCCATGCCCAGACAAAACCAAATGAAATTGAGAACCTCGGGTGACCATTCCCAACATAGGTCACACCCTACCAATTCAAGTAGAAACGCATCAAAACAAAGAGGGGAGAACACGAGAGGGTTCTCACCACCACAAGAATTACACTAATATGGAAACCTTGAAACCCAAAGACACCACACTCGAGGGGGACAATGTAGGAACTCCCAAACCAAAATCATTCAATTTATCCATATGGACCTAACAACATGCTAGATATTTTAAATGGAAATATTTCTACAAAACAACCCAATAACCTAAGGATGAGAAACTAAATCAACACCTCCCGCACCGACCAAATATGAATACTCACCACAACCAAAGACTAGGGAATACCTAGCCCGAACTCAACCCACTTTCTCAATGCCAACAGAATAATTCCACCACTAGGGTTAATACCATTGTGGGGAAAAGCGACAAACTATAAAATTGGGATGAGGGAATTCTCTACAAAACTAAAACATACTAAAGGAAATCCCATGGAGAGGCTCCCGAACTAAGATAGGGCCCCGAAACACCACCAATTAATTTCACAAAACCAAAAATTCCCCTAACAAACACAATTGAGACCAAACTACCAATCATGACAGGTCCATTTATTCATGGGTCTGACACCCATCAAAAAATCCAAACGATTTAGAAACCACCCTAAGAGAAGATAATTCTGCTTGGATTGAGGTAGAACGAGCTCATCACAATACCACAACAAGAATGAGCTCATGATGATGATAGGAACAGAACAAGGAAAATTTGGATATTTCCATCCCAAAGTTGTGAACAAGATCAGGACCGAGGTTCCATACAACCTCAGCAACTCCTGACCATGGGCGAGCTTCACCTCGAAACCTATAGTTGGGGCCCTGATTTCTGAAGCATCTTCTTCCTCACAGTCAGGAATTTTCATCCTCCAGTTCCCAACTTCTTCCTCCTGATGATTCAAATGACCACATTGGTGGAACGTTTTCAAAGAGATGCAACGTGACATCTTAGAATTCTTGAACCTTCCATACCGATGGCACATAAAAATGCGGTATGAGGAACTAGATGACAGAGACTATTAGGATAGCTTCTTATAGGTGGGTTCCTCTGGCATGTGCTCCTCACCAGATGGAGGACCCTTACGAAAGCTGATCACCACCAACCGCACCCCAAACTCCAACAATGGTATAAAATTCTACCTCCACTAGAACAATACTGGACCTTCAAACTGAGACAACACAAACCTTAACAACCTCGGGAGTTACCAACAACCCAAAGACACTCTAATTCCACCAACCACACAACCATATCTAAAAAACCTAGACTAAATCAATAAACAATCAACACTCGATTCGAGCCAAAATTGAGAATAGATCATTAAATACTTTTGGAGACTTTCTGGGCAACACATCATGGAAAAAATGGGAAACACAAACTAAAAATGGAATCAAGACATAGAATAATCAAAAGAAACACCCCAAGATCCAAAAAACCACCTCAAAATCTAAATGAACTCAGGAACAACCAAAAACATCTTTTCAAAAGTCCAATTTCTTATAAATGTTCAAAATCACAGCATTTTCGAACAACATTCATTCTTAACACATACTCACATAAACCATGAACAGAACTGAAAACAACCAACAAAAAACCACCAGAATGAAGAACTAGTGCCTATGCCTAACCTGATGACATGGTGGTGATCCATGCCCCATGTAAGGCATGATGCTAAGTGGACCTTTAACTGGGAACTTGGACTCCACATAGGTCACCACCCCATGTGAGGCCACAACATAACCCAATTTGTCTCTATTATCATCCCTCATTCCAAAATAACCCAAGACAAAAGAATCCAATCCTAGACTACCCCTGGTAAGTCGAGGATCGATGCGAGAAAGAGTTCACGACACTCTTCCCATGCCTACCCCTAAGTCCCAAAAATCCTAATATTTTTCTACCAGATACCCCAAATAACAAGAACCTCCCTCTGATACCATTTTTTTCACGAACCAAGCTAGCTCATCATCTGACCCCGTGCCAGACCCAGTCCACGACATGGCCTGAAGGGTGTTCCCGATCCCCACAGGCTGGAAACTAGTGTCGGGCACCACAATGAGGCAATTGTGAATGTTTAAGCTGAGGAAAGACATATAAACAATCAATATAAACTAATGAAGGTAGTTAAATACTTTCAATTGAAAATAGAACAAGGATGAAAAATTAAACAAACCTCCAAGTGACTTCATGGGTAACCACCAAACACAAAAACAAGCTTGCTACAAGAGAGATCCAAAACTAGAACCTGAATCTGAAAAGATAAAGTAGGTTTCAGAACTGAGATGCTCAGTTGGAAAGCCAAAATACAACCATGCCCTATGTCATTTCCTTTAATAATAAATCCAAATAATGCTAGTTTGAAAATAAGGCATAATAAAAATAATTTTTTCACTCTTTTTAAATTAAATAACAATCTTGCATTTACAAGAAAAAAATTTATTTCAAAATAAGTTTTTAGCATTCATTAATATTTAAAAATTTAAGGGAGAGAAATTTATATTAAAAATATGGTTTTCACAAAATACGGAACAAGCATGAAACAACTAAATTGAAAACCGTATCACAATAACCATGGGGAACCCCGAAAAATATAGTGTTAGTTGGGGACCTAAGATCTTTGTGACTTAGTGAAACGTGGCTTAGAAACCATGACCCTCAGAAAATGTGGCTAAGAAGACCACAACCCTAAAAAAATGTGGCTTAGAAGGCCACAACCCTCGCAAAATGTGTCTTAGAAGGAAACGAACCTCAGTCATTCATATGTTTAGTTAGTGTTGTAATAGTAAAACTTGTAGTGATACTGGGTCAAGACATCTATGGACCATTACCCCATGAGTACTAGTTCACCCACCTAGATACCCAGGTTTCCCATTGTGATCTGTTTCAAGTGGTGGTGAGTTTTTATCAAGAAAACATATATATACACAATAATTTCTTTATCCAAAACACATACAACCTCTCACCACTATTCTCCCTCATTAAGAGAATTCCTCCCCTTTCATGCAACACAATGAATAAGCATCAACACTAGGAACAAATCACAAATCACATTTTAACACTTTCATTACATTTCTCAAACTAGGGGGAATTCTTCATGAAGATTTTTTTTCCAATTCTGTAAACCATTTTCAAAGTACCAAACATCCCCCATTAATTTATAAAGAACATTACCAATTAAACCCAGATTTATTCAAAAACTCATGCATTCTTAAAAACTATCCAAAACATGAACTTCCCTCTTTTTAAATTCTCACACTATTCTATCTTTATTCAAAAATCAACCTAGACAATACACATGCTAGACACTAAGGAAAAACCACTTTAAGGATTTATCATTTAAACCCAATTTAGCATAGAAAGCTTATTACATTTTCTAAGAATGTTTGGAATCCTATATTAACATGAAAATATATGTTGAAATGTTTATAAATTATGCCTAGGGAATGATGGACCATTTTTCAAAAACACTTCTAAGAATTCATTGTGCCAAGATAGAAAACATGTCTAAAATAAGGGTACACATTTTAAATCATAAAAGTGAACCATTAAATATAAAGGGCTGACCAATTATAAGATTCACTAACACTTTTAATATCACGTATATACTATTTAATTTTGAAAACACATTTTAAAGAACTAAAGAATTTATTGAATTCAAATTGAAGGCATAGGCACATGGGAACTACCTCAAGCATGACACTATTTGCGGACGAACACTCGAACTGACTCATTGCGCAAACACACACATGCATTTATACATACATATATATATACACCTCTAGATTAATTACACATATTCCCCGTGCCATGAGGGAATATGAACAAAGAGGTCATATATATATATATGCCTTACCCTATGCATGTACATGTAGGAAACCTCGACACCCGTAACCCAAAACCATAGCAGCAAGGTCCAACACACTACACATATAATTTAATAAAACAATTAAGCACATAAATAATCTATAAAACATTTCAAAATAACACAACAAGGATTTTCACCAATAACACACCCAATTTCAAGTAGGTAAAGCCACTTTGAAAACCAAAAACACACTCAATCTTTTTGAAGACCACTTTTACACCACACAAGCAATTGAACAAATCAATAAAAAATTTATGAAACACCTCCAAATCCGCACCACAAAATTTACTCTAAAAACTCACCAAATTACATATTAAAGAACAACTTTAAAACCATCCGCACGTCATAACCATGGAAAAACATGATTAACATCATTTATAAAAAGTAAACAAATGATTTACATAATTTATAAAACAGACTAAGAAGTTATAATAAGACTTAAAGCAACAACAAAACCAAATTCATATTGAGAACCAATTTCATACCCAACGTACACCAATTCGTTTCCAAAACTGGTTTCGCACCTCTTGAAAAATCAAGTAGATCATTGGAATAATTTATAAAACATTTCCAGATGCGCAATAACGGTACACACTTAAAATAAACTAATTTTTCATTAAATAAACACTTTCAAGATATACGCATATCAGAACTTTTCAAAAACATTCTTCACTACACACACACATAAACCATAGAGCACATACAAAAAGTCGAGCAACATGTTAAATTCATCAAAATAAATGTTCAAGCATGGAACCACCTACCTCAATCTAGGTGACTTTTCAACTTAGTGCGCAAACTCCACAACACGTCAAACACAGCTCAAATAACACGACTAAATCCTACAAACAAGATATTAAACCATTTACACCAAAATCAAACCAACCAAAACCTGAAACCATAACTTGATAACCCGCCAGAAGAAGAATAAACCTGACGATGAGAAATGCACATGTGGTGAGGGTGCAAGAGGCTGACGATGTAAGAGAGAGGGATTTCAGAGGTGTGCTCTGCACTAGGTAGGTCACTGGAGGGTTCGACTGTGAAGTAGGGACGCAACCAAGGGTTTTCCTGGGGGGGGGGGTGTCGCACGACTGGAGTAATATGCGTCCAAGTAGGCTCGCTGACTGAGTTGATGTCTGGCAACAACGATGAAGGAGGGAGCTCAGCCTCACCCAGGGTTGTAGGGAAGAGGTGTGCCGTGCTGTGGGGGCTTCTTGGTTCTCCTTGCGCATGGGAGAATAGGGGAGGCCAGGTTGCGCCGGACTAGAAAGAGATGGCCGAATGAGAGTCGGCTGGAGATCCGGTGAGGGTGCAGGGATGCCGCGCTAGAGAACCCCATGGGGGGGGGTGTGCCATGATCGGGAGAAGATGGGGGGGGGGAGACGCCCCCTAGGGTTTCAATTTTTTTCTTAATAAAATTATACTATTATTAATAATAAAAATATGTAGAATAATAATGTTAACAAAAAACTTATAATAAGAATAATAATTATAATAATGATATTAACCACATTAATAATACTAATAACCAAATTTTTAATGATAATATTTATAATAATATTAGTAATTATATAATCATAATATTAATAATTTTTCTTAATAATAATAATAATAACTCATTTTAAATAATCACAACGTTAATTATAATTTAACCATAAAATATTAAGGACACTTTTAAGAACCATTTAATATTAAAAATATTAATGATAATAATAACACGTCCAACAATAATAATAATGATATCTACACAATAATAATATCATTACTAGGGTGTAAATGTTTAACCCATTTATTTTAATAAAATTTTATTTATTTTAAACATGAGAAAGTTTCACGGGCACCTGAGCGAACTACATGGTCACTGCTAACCATGCGGTACCCGCGCACCAGTCTGAAACTTATCAAAATTATAAAACATCAAGAATTTCATATTTGGACCCCAAAATGAACATGTCCAAAGATGTGAGACCCTCAAAAGAATAAAATAAAAGGTAGTCCGAGGTCGGGGTGTGATAGATTTGATTTTCTTATCATTATTTTCCCTCTCTCTTTAATTTTTTACCATATTTTATTTCTTTTCATTCTATAGAACACAATTTAATTTATATTATCTTCTTGTGTGTTTATTTCGTCTCTCCATCCATTATTTTCAATCTTTCATTTCTTCATAGTGATTTTTGATTCTTGATCTCAAATTAACTTCTCTTAGTTCTCCTTTATCTATACTCTAATGCCTTGGTCATTAAATTTTATTGATGGACCTTCATGTTTGGTTTTAGAGTTCCTTCATGTCCTTAATTGGTAATGGTCATCCCTTTTTTTCATTGACGATGAAGTGGATTTTTTAGATTTGGTGATATGGATATCTCATATTTATTTTTCCCTTGATGGGTGGTTTGATAGTTGATGGTAATGGTTGAATTATAATTTCCTATACATATATCCTCTCTTCCATGATCTAGTTTCTTTCTTATATGGTATTATTTAATTTTTTTTTCTTTCAAATGTAGTATTACGTGATCATGAATTTGGTTTTCTTAAATGGTGTTGGTGTTCTATGTAAATTTCAGCCCCTATAAGAGTCCTAGTTTCTTAACTTGGATTTTCAAAAAGATTGTTTTCTATAGAATATCAATATATATTTGGTGGTATTATTAGTAAATTTTTTGAATTAATTATAATAATATATTCTATTTTATCCCTCTCTAGTGGTGGTGACAAAGAAAATTATGTAACTTCTTTTTATTTTGAATATATTTTTGTTTTTTTCCCATCAGATGTCGGTGTTTCAAACTTTTTTTATATAATGTCAATTTTATAAAAATTTTACTTTTATTTTATGGGAACATTCCCTTTAAATTTGACAAAGTAATTTCCCTTTGAAATTTTTCTGAGTTCCAGGTAAACCATTAAACTTTAAATGATAAAAATACAAAAAAGGTTATTGAAAAAAATATTGAAATCATATGAATGAAAGACGAAATGAATAACATGATTAATTAATAAACATCATTAAATTACATCAAGGAATACTTCCATGATATTATGACATAATTGGGATAAGATCATGGACCATAAATTATACCTTCTATCTCATGAGATAAAATTTGTATCTAATGAATTAGATAGTTATATAAATTTGTGCCCACTTGTTACATAATAATATGGTGAAAAACTTGAAATTAACAATGATATAAAGGATACAATCATCATACATAAATCCATAATCATGAAATTGATAACCCATTATAAAATAGAATATTGTTACATTATAAAATCATACATCATGTTACAGAATCAAATGTTAGAAAGTCATTTAAAAAATATATAAATAACCATAGGGGAAAATATAAAGTCTTTAAGGGATGTTCAAGATGGTGAAATATTCATTTAGTATTACAGAGAAGAGATATACCATCAACGATATAAATAAACCCAAATTAGAGTGGTAAATAAGACATAAGGGTAATTATAAAGAGTCCTTCCAATAATGTTCCTTATATATGAGCGATGAAGTAATCCATTGAATAAATAAGAAAATAAAATCATAGTACCTATAAAAAAATATTAAAATAAAATTTAAATAAATATAAAACATCACATTAATATTCTAAAATAATATTTTGAATGATAATTTGTTTTTTAAATATCATTTGTTATTGTAAAAATGGTTTAATCATCATGAATGGGATTTTGAAAATATATATCCCAAAAGACATGATAAATATATTAATACATATAAATATTTTCGAATATATAGTAGTAAAAAATAATTTGTCAAAAGAAATTATTCAAACCCAAGAGAGTGATAATAAATGTATAATACCCCTACTATACGTCTCATATTCTTTCATCACACTCACCCCTCCTATATAAAAAAATCATGATTATAAAAACCATATTCTAGATGTATATTACGTTCATTAATTAAAATTGGAAGTTATTTATCAAAATATCATCAATGGTGTGAGGATATATTATTTAAAATTTAAAAATTTCCTTTAATTATTTATGTATTGGTCTATTACTTATTAATGAATTACATTACATTATTTTTTTTAAAAAATAACAAATTTTCCTCTAGAGTGACAATTGGTAAGAAAAACTTATGAGTGGAAAATAATCTAAAGGGATTATCCTTTGAAGAAAAATTATACATATTTATATGTATACTGATGTGTTTGTGATATATATAATATACACTAAAAAATGTGAAGATGTTGATATGTAGATAATAAAAATATCCTTCTAATGGTAGAACCAACCATCTATGGATGTGTTAAAAGAGGAAGGGTGATAATATTTACATATATTATAAATAGTTGAAAAGAAAAATAAAATATAATAATTACATAGATATAATTTAAGTATAATGAGATATTATTTTTGGATGTATAAAACAGAAATGGGAAATGGAGAATAGAATAATAAAAAAATGAATATAAATAAGGGTTATACCTTCTTTGGGGTTTACTTATTTTCCCGGGGACTAATTACTTGAAGGATTAGAGTGAGGTAAGACCATAACATCTCCAATAATAATAGATGGATCAAGATTAGGTAATGAGTATACCTTGGGTTCTATAATGAAATTCTTTATGAGATTTTCTATAGGGGTTATAGGAGTATTTATACTAGGAGGGAAGTTGTATTTTGAGAGAAAATATGGAAAATAAAACTATTTGATGTCCAATAGTTGTAATAATGGTCTTCATTGGTACTATGAATCGTATTTGATAAAAAATATATATTTTCATAAAATTAAATCCATTCAAAACATAAAATTCATTATTTTTATGAATTATTAAAAATATAGAAATAAAAGAATCTAAATTTGTTATTATTCAAATAAATTGTGTTTTAGGATTTGAAAATTAATTTTTATGTTTGTAAATTAATTTTATTATTTGTAATTAAATTAGTAATAAATTAAAAAATTGGGTTATTTCATTCTTTATAAAATTAATTAACTCATTATTAAATAAAAATCATTTAATAAAAGGTACTATATTTTAAAATCATGATTTTTTACTATTCATTTCTAAATTCATTATTTTCAAAAATTACCCTAAAATCATTTTTGTGTAATATAGAACTGAGGATTAATTTTTTTTATCTATTTATTTGAAATAAATTAATAAATGAGGTAAATATTATATCTATATTTAATTGAAAATACTAAGGTTATAATAAACAATGTTAAAGTGCATTAATAAATTAATTAAATCATTTCATTAGAAGGTGGAGCTTTGGTCAAAAGACCAAAGAAATTTTATTTGAAAAATGATAGGAAAGGTTACATGAGTTGAAAAGACGGTATCCAATTACAATATTTAACATGCAAAGGAATCAGGTTTTTTGGGAGCTCCTCCAGCCAAGTTATGTCCTGATCAATTCATTTGTTGACGAGAGCATCCACAACCATATTTTCTTCTCGTTAAGTATGAGTTGCAATGTAGTTGAAGTCATAGAGAGATTGAAGACAATTCATCCGGCGCGTAGTGAGCATCCAAGTAAGATGAAAATCCCCCTTCCAAATGGCTTGCACAATAGTAGTAGAATCACTTTCAATACACAAGTTGTTCGACCCATGGCGAAAAGCAAAAGAAATGGAATGAATCAAACTCAGCATCTCAGCTTCCAGAGAGGTTACAGTACCACAACCTCCAAAAAAGCACCCAACGATGTGACCAAGATGATTTTTGAAGACGGTGCCACACCCCGCGGGTCCTGGATTTCTTTTAGAGGCTCCATCCACATTGATTTTAATCCAACCTGGAAGAGGAGGTCTCCAGAAAACCTCAAAAGTGCGTTTCAGTTGCATGAAAATGGAATCCACTCGAAGACGTCTAAGGATCATAAGGTCTGCCACAGAGTTGTTGTAGGTTCTATTCTGAATCGACGCAGCTTCCTGAATAGTGATGAGAATTATCATTTTACCAGAATTAATGTTGTGTGAGTAGTTATTGTGAAGAATTGTATTTCTATCATACCAAATCACATGAAACAGCTATGCAACCCTAGCAAGGAACACGTTTTTGATTTGTTGTGAGTTATTCATAGCAACACAACGATTAAGCTGCTCATAAATAGAGTTATGAACCGGCCATCTATAATAAAAAATGTCAAAAATATAGTTCCAAATAGAAGTGGAAGTAGCACAAGATAGAAATAAGTGATTAGTATCTTCTCTACATTGATTGCAAAAATGACATTTTGAACAAATTTGAATTCCAAAAATTTGAAGACAAGAGTCAGTGGGAACCCTATTTTAGGCGAGATGCCAAATAAGAGTGAGTCTGGAGGGTTTAATCCAAGGTTTGTCAACATATTTAATCCATTTTAAGTCATTTTCTGGGTTATGTAAAGAGTTATTATAGAACTTTTTGGAGTTTAGAATCCCATTATGAGAAGGTTCCCAAATCAAGAAATCACACGAGGTAGAAAAATGGAAAGAATCAATAATTTGAATAATATTTTCAGGAAGGTTATCATTGTGAGAATTAAGAACATTACTAACAGTGGAGTTGATGTCATCAGGGATATGGTCAGGGGGAGTAAAAGAAAAAAGAGGAGCTCCAGTCCAGTTGTCCAACCAGAATTTCATGGAAGAGTTTCTAGAAACCATCCATCTAGCGTTGTACAAAATATTGTCATATGTGTCTCTAACAGAGGGCCAAATTGAAGAAGTCATGAAACTCCGATTACCTCTTTTCAATCTATCAATGAACCTGTTTTTATTAATTCAATTATATAGTTTCATAAATATTTATTTATAAAGGAAAGTTTCATATGATCATGTTACTAATTTAATAGTAATATTTCCCATTATCATATTTCCATTCATTATGTATATAAACACATTAAATTCTATACATTTTATTCACTTAGTTTTATGTCACCTTTATATATATTTTATGTTAAAAAATACTACCATATTTCTAATAATTTCATTTATTATTATAATAGAGTCCATTTCTAAGAATTTTATAGGAGGCCAACACCCTATATATTTCTAAATTTATATCATGTTGTTTACTTGTGTTTATTTTCCCAATTTACAAGTATTATTTTTATGAAGTGTATTTATCCTTCATATGAAATTTTTTATAAAGAAGAATTAAAATTGTTTTTATTTTCTTTACATTATGCATATGTTTTATTTATAATATACCTATTACTATGATTTATAAAAAAATTATATCTAAGTATGGAATACATATATGAAATGAATGATAATTTTATATAGAAATGTAAAGTTTATTACATGCTTCCCCCTTTAAAAATTTATTTCTTGAAATTTATTTTTTATACTTATTAAATAATAGATGAGGAATTTATTTTTCAATACATCATCTGGTTACCATGTTATCACTTTATACTTTGGGATTCACCAAAGTATCCAAACAAGGCAGGCAATCATATTATATATAATAATTTCATTGTAATACAAGATATTAATTAGTTTCTACCTATAAAATATTTCATTCTTAATTTCTACGACCTCCATTTTCAATAAATGTGTGGAATATCATATGTACATCCTTAGAAGATATATATGGAACACATTATGAACATAGTATTGGTTTGTAAGGAGTACTAGTCAATAATCCACACCTCTGATGAGATAATGGATCTCATTGGGGATAATGTACCTAATAATTTTCTTTATCATCTTCCCAATCCTCATGAATCTCTTCCAAGGATAAATTTAAAGGAACACTTTATCTCCCACATCATCCTCCACGATTCTTTGATATATTTCTACATATATCTTATATAAAATCTACACCACTTTTAAGTGTTGATAAATCTATTAAACCTGAACTTTTATTTCATACTCAACATTAGGTCCCAATAGATTATATTAACAAACATCATCCTTGAACATTGTAGTTATGCATATATTCTAATATATATCTTTATATCTGACCATTTTATTCATGTGTTGAACCTATTTTTGTACTAGAACATGACTAGTATAATATATTCATCTTATTATCCATTTTATACTATAGAGGAATGTTTTAGAATTTATTCAGGTTTATATATGTATATTTAATTTTAACCATATGTTTGGGGATGATTGTCTATAAAAAATTTCAACTCCATTTTCTAAGAATGTTGAAGGCTCCTCCAGAGATTTCGGTTGAACCACTGATCTTGATAAGAAACGATCAAAAGTGGTTCCCTATACAATATAATCACTTAATTAGAATATATATTGGTGATTGGATTGAGTGATAAATATTCTTGTATGGTGATTAGGTGAGAAATCTTGGTTAGATGATCCACCCCATACCATGTGGGGTTGTTTCCTTCGGATGTTTTTGGAATTCCTATGGTAAAATCCATGACGATGATCTAAATTTTTTTCCTTAGTATGAGTAATGGTTAAATATTCCCACTTAACTTCTGATGATATAATTTAACTTGAAATATTACTAGTAACTTCATGGTTTACTGCAAAATCACTTTCTTTATTTGTTTTCACTTAAATCACTCATGAAGGTCTCAATATATCTTGAAACTTCTTCGGTGGATAGAGAAATATGGTATATGTGCATAATTTAATAGATCATTCCTTAACTATAGTATTTTCAACACCCATAACCCACATTAGAAATAAATTACTTTATATTTATAAATATTTAATTCATCAAAATTCTATTTTATAGTTTTTATTATCTTTTATTACTACAGATTATTCCATCATGTATCCCTGATTTTATATTATATAGAAGGTTATGTAATCATTTTGGGAAGGGAGTATATTATCCTTTCCATATTTTCAAATCCATCCATTTCATAACCATGATGATTGGAATTTATCAATCCTTATCTGGCATAGGATAATTGGTTTCTTTATGATAATAACATCTTCTACATTATTCACCATCATAGGATAGTAATTTATTAAGTGTTCAATGTCCTTTATTAATTTCAATAATCTTTATATTTGTATGTTCATCTCATTCAGTGTGAATATAAAAATTTGACTCTAATGACTAGTATATATGTTACAAATTTATCTATATAGATAGTGAATCAAAATCATTAATTCTAATATCACAAAATATAACTCCCAATCATGTGTTTCGAAATTTTTCTCTAGTGTCCTTAATTATCATGATGAATAAGACACCACTTAACCATTTTTAGGAGTATGTAACCCAATAACTTATTTGAAGAATCATTTTATATTTCAAAACAACATCCAATTTAGGTTAATGTGAGTATAGTGTAGTTGATACCCATTTTTATCACATTAAATCTTCAATAACATTATTGTATCCACAGACACATTACATCCTTTATTGTTAACTTAAATAGAGTTATAAATTACTAGAAATTTTACCTTTTACCACTATGATAAATCATTAGCTGATAGGACCATTTTCAAAGGTCATCTATATCCACAATAATATGTCTCCCATTAATATCGGTTCACTTTGGAGGGATTATAGAATCAATCCATTTTCATCGTGGAAGTAAGAATTTGTGAGAATAGACCACAGATTGGGGAAATAATTCCATTAGAAACTGCCCAAGGTGGGAAGGAGATATAGCATGATAAAATCAAGGGATTTTTATGGGAATAATGTGAAAAGGGAGTACTACAATGAGAATGGATGGTCGTGGTTATAGGCCTCAAGGAGGAAACATCCACTACCACTGGTTGTAAGGATCATAGATATAAATCCTCACCAAATGGACTACTTCCAAATGTGTTACTTTCTATGTATGTAGAACCACCATTTAGGGGCCTACTACTATAAGAGTTACTACCCATGGTTAGATCCCCACTCTATAGAGGCCTACTGCCATTGGTTTTACTACCTCTAGTAATTATTGTACATCACTGAGGCATAATGTTATGATATTTAAGGTGTATATCCATAGTTCCTCCATGAATAATCTCAATTCTATATATAGTAACACCTTTTGTCGTAGTTCCACTATGTATAAGACTACTACCATGGATAATAATGCCTTTGGATGCCTCATCTCTCTATAGAGGCATACAACCATAGGTAGTAAAGACTGTGGTCATAACGTCATACCATTGAGGATATGAGGCCTATAGAATTTAATATTTCAAATATTTTATAATTATAAATATATAATATTTATAATATTAAATATTTTTAAATATATATATTTATGTTTATATACAATCTTATGTAAAGAATATTGTGGGGAAGTGGTAAAAGTAATTGTTCAACACACATAAGTAACATTATTAAATTGTTTTTTGAAAATTTAATTTTTTTATATATCTATCGATGCCTATATATCCCATAGGGAAAACATAGTATAAGGTACTTGGATTATCTCATGAATATAGTGTAATGAACCATCTAAGTATTACCAAACACATCAATAGACTCATAATAACACTAGGCCTGAAGGGAATTCTCGATCCCTGTAGTCTGCTAACTAGTACCTAGGTATCAATAATATATTCTTGGGAATGATTTAACCATAATATAAAAATAAATCATAACTATAGATATTTTTTTGAGATTCTATAAAGGTAAATCCTTACACTGGACTTCCATTCAAATACAATAGATAGATTAATACAATGATCAATCCAAATAAGGAATAAATGTATTGAACCTCTAAACAAAACATTGTCGATAGAAGTGACTATTCCTATTCAAATCATAGACAATTAAAACAATTAAAAATCCAATTAACTAAAACATAAATAAATTAATGTATAATTGGCCTTCCTGGATGATACTCAAGAATCCAAAAAATTAAAAAGAAATTCAATGAACTACTATACCAACTCAATGTCACCCATGGTCACCAATGCATATTAAATCATCCATAAAAAACCAATATGAACATAAATGATTGGTATAAGTACCTAGGAAACTAAGAAAACATAAAATCTACAAAAACCCATACAATAGTGTATATTATGTGTGTGATAAAACTTTTCCTAGTATGATTTCACCAATGAGTCTATGATATTACATATATTAAATAGTTAATAAATACTAGATTGAAATATAATTAAAAATTGGTTTCCCGCATATAGATTTATAAATAAAATCAATCACATGATTTACCAATTTTAACAAAGCATCCACCATTTTTTCATAAAATATGCTTACTACCCACACATTAATTAATGTCCATTAAATCAGTGAATGAGGAATTTTGAATTCAAGAATAAAAAGATAAAAAGTTTATTTTCACACATTAAAAAACAATTTTCAAACCCGGACATGATTTAAATTTAACAAATTCCATTTAAATGACAATTTTCAAAACCACATGGTGAATCAATTTTATAGTAAACCAAAACCATAATGAAAACCTAGGTAATTATGATATATAACCAAATCCAGAGCAAGAATATACAAAAGACAAAAGAAAAATATCCCATAAATTATCCTCAATAGGTACAAGGAATCAAGAGAAACATACTTTGAACTAGCATGAAATGATAGTGGATTCAGAATAATTTACTAGATACATGATCCAAAAAATTATATGAGCTCTTTCAGTCTCACTAGGACACAAAATCAATTTTGGGATGTCTCTCAGTTTCACCTCGACATAACTCCTTATCCAACATGAGAACAAAACTAGGGTAAACAATATATATAACTTATACTTTTCAATATGGATTTCCCATTATATAACCCATGTGGTTTTAAGAAAACAAATAATAAAAAATATAATTCATGATAAATAATAAAAAAATAATATATATCAAATCTCCTTCAATACCCACACAAGAAATAAATCATTTTCTATAATTCAACCATCACATAATATTCCATCAAAAGGAAAGGGTTCACATATTTCATAAAAAAGGAAATTGGATCAATAATAAATGGTATCCCAATGTTAATTAACAACCATTTTCATAATGTTCTAAACAGTCCTTTGAAATCACCTCTAAATGAAATGTTATTTCCCTTTATGAAGGTAAATTATAAAATCATTCATTAACACCAAACATCAAGGTAACAATTTGTGAAATAAAATTATAAATAAACACTTTTATTGAAAAAATCTTGAATCCATTCATGAGAAATGTTCCAAAAAATTCCTTGAAAACAAAATTTTTTAATTTTGAAACTCAAACTAGTGTAAAACAGTACTTTGAAATCCCAAAATCTATTTTAATGAGACACTTTGGAATTTTAGAATACACATGGAATTCAAAAATGTAGATCTTATAAACCAAATAAAGAAAAAAATAAAAATACATTTATTCCATGCATGAAATATTTGAAACCATTTCATAAACCAATGATGGGTATCAAAAAAAGGTTTAAATTGAAAATAATATATTTTATAAATCTAAATCATTTGAAGACATGTATAATAAGTTAATTTCAACAAAAACCTATATCATATTAACAAGAAACCAACCAAATTAAATGATATTATCAATTCAAAGGTAGAATACAACCACCAGGATCCCTAGACATCCTGATTTCCAAATTAGTCCCAACCCAAAACCTAAATGTAAAAACATAACCATTAAGGTTCATGCTTTAAAATAGAATTGAGGAAAATGTGTGAAAGATAAGGGAATGATTGATAATGGAGGATATAACTTCCAAATCCACTTGTACTCAATTATTAATTAAGCCTGTATTTAATGGGGAATGAGGGGAGAATATCGCTTAGATATCCGATGATTGTATGATGTAAAATGAGTGTGGAGGAATCCAAAATTAAGATAATTAAGGTAGGGTTATACTATTCTAACCATAAAATTAAAACTGGGTAGTAGTGATCCACTACATGGCCAAGTGCACAATGGCTTGTTACACCACTAGGAATACCAACTCCCATACCTTATGAGGAACCTAAATGAAACAACCCACCTACTATAGTGTGGTATAAGTCATTCTGGATGATCTAAAATCCCGAGTCACATTACAACAAGGTGAATCAATTCC
Source organism: Viscum album (assembly GCA_963277665.1). Lineage (NCBI taxonomy): Eukaryota > Viridiplantae > Streptophyta > Magnoliopsida > Santalales > Viscaceae > Viscum > Viscum album. The sequence continues at coordinate 1,516,476,143 of OY728119.1, forward strand.
TTCGATGGAACAAGTCATCTCATCCATAGATCCTAATAGTCATTCCTTTCAACAACCATTTATAACATCATCTACACATTTTAATGTTCTACTTCCCCTATAAGAATCAACACTCTATATCCACACCATTATTAGTGTAGTAAGTCCACCTACACTAAAAAAATCACACCTAAATGGTTAAAAACTTTTAAAAACATAGGAATACTCATGGAAAACATAAAATAGCACATAATTATTTAATATATAAAACACAAATGACATTAGGGTGTTAAAAATATCCCCACCATGCCACTTTTTTCCCTTATAAACTAATTAACATAACCTCTAGTTTTTGAAAAATGAAAACCTCAACACCTAACATGTAATAATTGTAAGGATTATGAAAAAAAGATAATAATATGAATAAAATGATAACCTAAACCATGATATAATTCATCAAAACCCATAATACAAACCCCTAAACAACATTATGTAACCTAAAGTATAAATGATTTAACATCTATAAAACACATAGTTCTATGAAAATGGATACCTATAATAGGTCAACCAACTATTTTTAAATCATCTAAAATAATGAGATACTAGGTATACATACCTAATAGAGATGATATATCCCAAATGACTACACTTTCTTTAATATCCAAGGAAATAAAAATTTGTTTCCAACAATAAAAAACCTTCCCAATCAACAAGCTCAGAATATCAAAAACAATTTGAACCTAAAATAAAACTCGATAAAGGGAATAATCCATTATAAATCAAAAAATACTTCCCAAGGAATTGATATAGAGTCAATAAAGGTTTATCATCCTAATAACATCCAAAATACATTAATACAAGGTTAAAAAATACATCATATCTCATACTAATGAAGAAAACACACTAATTAGAAATATTCCTCGACATTAAAAAACACATCTCTTTGGTCACAAGAAGAGGGTAAGTTATCTTATGACATTACTGTTTGAATACTAGCCCATGGTGAATCCTAATAGAAGAAAATAACCTGGTAGAACCCCTGATATAATAAGAACCTATCCACTCATCCTAGTTACCCAAGATAATGACCAAGGATTAACCATATTCAATCTATCAAGACTAAAACCACATAACCTAAATGTTTCTCAATCACAACACACTTATGAAACATTAATAAGAATATTCATATCAATGATCCATTAGGATAACCAATGGTAAATAAACATCTTCTAAAATAAAAACTAATTGGAAATGAAAAACAATAAAGTAAACGTTAATTACATCAACTAATTAAATCAAATTTAAATAAGGAGTCTTTAGAAATACATATAAAAATATAACATCATTTTAGAGAAATATTAAATACATATCACAATAATACATATCCCAAAACCATAAAGGTTCAGTGTCTTTGAAGACTAGATACGTAATCAATATATTTATAACAAATCCTCAACATCTCCCATGATCGTTCTTTATATTTTGGAACCCGTATAGACATAAAAATAACCCTCCTTCAAATACCTAGGAAGGGAAACATAATAATGGGTGAGATAAGGTTCTTAGTAATGGTAAACCAGTGATATATCAGTCATAAGTGAGTATAATATGATTATAAGGGTATGTAAACAAAACCAATTACATGTTCATAATTTAATAAATTTATACATAGAAAAAATTATATAATAAATCAAAAATTATGTCAGATCCAGAAGAAATATTAATATGGGGTTTGAATACAAAATCCCTATTAATGATTCATAACATCAAAATGTGTCATCATAAGCATAAGAGATCATAATATTGTGAACATATCCATTTAAAATCACGTTTATTCATAATCTTGTGAGCATAGTTAGAACCAATTATACTCACACACATGATGTAAACAATGTTATTCTGAATCATGTCCACTCATATCATAATAATATAACGATATATATATATATATATATATATATATCAAAATACTCAATTAATTTTAGGGTTATGATGTTTCCAACTATCTCATAATGATAATATATAAATATTCTTTCTATAGAAAACATGGAAACATTATTGATTCTATCAAAAACTATTTAACCTGAGGGAAAGAAAAGAGTTTTATATCAATTTAATTAAAATATCATAATAATCCATACCAAGAAATAAATTCAGCGGCTTCATAATATTATATACCTATTGAAACATTACAAATTTTAAATGTTTTTTACATAAATGAAAATATCTTTTATTAGAAAAATACAATTTAATTTAGAAATCAAGAGAAAAAATAAATTTTATTTTGTTAAATTGAAGAGATAAAATTATAACAAAAATTGAAAAAATATATTTTTTAAAACCTTCGTAACTTCTAAAGGAAGACTCATGAAGATGGAGATACATTGTTTTAGGTATATTTGATATTATTGTATAAGTTAAAATAAAAAATTCCTTTAATGCTGTTATAAAATGACAAATAGTGAGTCATAAAGAAAACATTTAAAATTATTTATTTTAATCATTTTTAATTAAATTAAAATTTAATAAAAATAACATGTTACAAAAAATTATTTATAGATAAAAACATTAATAAAAAATTTTAAAAAACATGGACATGAAGGTGAAAGATTCCCAACCCAAGAAGAAGAAGTTCAGATTTGTTTAAATTATTTTTTGATCCTTTCTTGTGCCTAAGAGAGGAGAATTAATTATAAACATGGAAAATAAATATATAACCATATGTCAAAAATTATTTATTTTAAATGTTAAGGATCATATAATTTCCCTGAATGGAAATCTAACATATACAATTTGAAAAAATAGATTATAACATAAACCCTATCATAAAGCCCCATATTGCTTTATAAACATTAAAAAATGGGGTATAGTAAGTATATATTTATTATAAATATTTTATAAATCCATATTATATACATATCATACTATATATAATTCCCTTATAATATTCAATTACCCATCCATTAACAATTCTTTATTAAAATCATTATTCTAGTGAAATCTGGTCTATTTTTTCATGCATGTTTTGATTTATTTATCCCTATAATTATTAAATAGACATGATTTTATCATATAATGATTCATAATAATTTCATAATAATTATATTAATTTATTATATACCCTTTTATAATCATCAATATAATTTGGTGATGAAAAATTGATTACCCCACTTCATAAGGACGACAGTCTGTATGTATGCATGAGGGATGTTTCCACCTTTTGATGAATGAAATGAAATAATTGTAAATAATAACTCAATTTAAAAAAAATATAATTATATCATAAATATTAATTATATATATCCAAATTACCATACACAAAATGTGTAAATGAAAAACAAGTGATGTTTCTTTGGGGAGGTGGTAGTCTACACATACGCATGAGCAACATTATTATTTTCTAATGGATTGGAAGGTAAGAAGGTAGATAACATTATATAATTATAGGAGCATAATTATGTATTATATATCAAATATAAACCTTAAATACATCATAATAACCATACATGAAAATTTCTAATGGAAAATGAAATACGTTACATCATGGATATGGTAGTTTGTACGTGGGAATGAGCAATGCTTTAATTTATAATTGTGTGGAAAAAGAGATGAAAAATTGTCAATACATGAATATAATAAAATTTTAGTGTATTTTATATAGTTAAGATATTATAATAACATGTTTATATAAGATTTATAGGAGGAGGAAGAATAAATAAACATGGAAACACTTGGTTAAGTGTTATACATAATATTTGAAAAACCTCCTTTATATTCCACCATAATCTATAAAAGGATATCATTTTAGTGATTCCATGTATTATAGGACACGAGTATGGATTTTAGGAATGTATCTTGATAGGGATTTCCTAAACTAGATTTCTCAAAAGTTGTGATGATGTGAGGAGCAAAGGTGACCTTTTATAGATGAGGTGAGTGGAAAACTTGTAAATACATACAAAAATAAAATATAATAAGGTCATAATCAATAGAATGTGGAAAAAATGGGGAAATATTAGAATAAAAGATAATTTGATGTCTAAATTTATTTTACTGATAAAATTTAGGCAATTTTAGGTAACATTTTAATTGTTATCTCATAGTTTAACCCCCTCATTAAACACTTGTTGACCTTTACTAAGGTAATACATATTTACCATTATCACTCTTATTTATGAAAAAAATAAAAGTAGAATAATTAAAAAAATTATAAAATTTTATTAAAAATATGGAATTAACTTTTTTAAATTTAATTTACACAAGTGTCAAAAATTTATTTTTTAATAAGCAAGAAAATGTTAATAAAACCGTTTTAGAAGAAAATGTACTTTTAAGTATAAAACTAAATTTATTATCATTCCATTCATTGTAAAACCATTATATGAATGATAAAAAAAATTATTTAATATATAATATATAAATTTAATTAAATTCATTCATTAAGAGTGATTAATATAATTTATGAAGATAATAACACATTGCACGCGTAAAATTATTTTTTTTCTAAAAACAACTCTTTTTACCATAAATATTTTTATTTTCACTTCCATCCAATTGATATCAAGTGAATTAATTTTCTATATTTTTCAATAAAATATTTTGTTATTCTAATAATCTAAATTAATTTTTAACTAAAATTATATAACCATTAAATAAAATATACAGGATAAAAAGAATGCTTATAAAATCTTTCAATACACCTCCTTTATGGTCTATAGTTTTTTATGTAAATTGGAAAATATTTTCAATAATTATATTTGATTTAAAAAAAATATAATGTACATTATATTATAATGTATAATCATTATTGAAATAACATTATTTTTCTTTGGAAATAAACCTATTAAAAAAAATTAACTTTATTAAATAGAAATATATTATAAAATCTCATTGTGTTATAGAAAACCTAACAAAAATAAATATAAAAACATAAAATCACTCAAATAAAGAAGTCGTGGATAAAAGTACAAGAATATATAAATTAATAGATCCAACACTCTCTTCCAATCCTTGGAATATTTAATCACTAGAGGGACCATTATGCTGTAACCAAAACAGATTACACAAAAAATCATTCCTATAGATAGACTTTCCAATTTCCATTTAGATCATTCTGAGAGTAATATTCACAATAATAAAAAATATATACCCCATAAATTCATGATTTAAATAAAAATTATATAGTCCTAATATTATCCAAGAGATAATTCTAAAATTATGAATCACTAAAAGAAAATATATTTGAAACATCCTTTTTTAAACACATTCCCCTAACAAATAGTTAACAAAATATTTTTATAAGAACACACACTATAAAAAACCAATTGTTTTAAAGATTTCATATCATCTAGATAATTTATCTAAAATTCATTTTATAAATATCCATAAAATATTTAAATTAAAACTTCCATAATAGGTAATTCAAAAAATTTCCCACTGGTTTTGAAAACTATGAACATCCTATTTAATAAGAAACAAGAATCCAACTTTAAATTCATAAAAATATTATTTATTTAAATGAACTCCTAAAAAATAAACATTCATTTATAAAACTATTCATTGATCTTACAACAAAATAGGCCACATCCAACAATATTTCTTGAAAAACAAATTTACTTTATAAAAAACTATTAAATTTGGGTTAAAATCAAAATATTTAAAAAAATAATCCTTTTATACAAAAAAACAATATAAAAACCACCTAATAAATATATAAAAACATCTTAAAACAAAATATAACTCAGAAATATCATCACATTATGAACACTACATTAAATTCACCTCAAATTAATGAAAAATTCATTATAATCAATTTTAGGGTGAATGGAATGTGAAAAAAATCTGAGTGGGATTAAAAACTATTCATGAAATGGACACATGGTTTGATAAACTATGTACCGATCATGTAAAAACCTTTTATCAGTTCTAGAACCATGTGCCTAGTTTTGAAATTGTTTTTAATCCAATTGAACTAACCATGAGCCTCTAATTATTCTTCTATTTTCCTCTACAACTATAAGAAATGTCCCAAAAGGTATATGATCTAACTCAATAGAAATTAACCCCATGAATATTATCAAAAATAATACTCAAATTAAAGATTCAGATCCTAACTATGCATGGTAACTCAGGGATAAGGGAGATAAAGGTCTAATTAGACTATCCCCACACCTATATATTGAGTTTTGACACTCCAATATCTATACTAATAGACTTTACAAATAAAAAGAAGGATATCCAAGAATCTAGAGCCTTTGGAATCCTAGGATATGATACCATTTTAATAAACTGACCTAGAATGACATAACAAATCACTCTACCTATATAATTAGAAGTCCCAAAGGGAGTTCTAACTCCACATGGGTGGGAAACTAGTGACTAGGCATAATGATTACATGTGTGGGGATGTTTTACCCCTACTAAAATAATAAAACGAGATAGTGGAATATTTACTGAGAATATAGCATTGTGTTACCATACATTGGAAATCCACAAAACTGTTTTAAATATTTTTGAATAATGAATAATCCAAAAAAGTAGTAAATGATATGAACTTAAAAAAACATATAATTGATATAAGTTACTATATATATTCTGATTAATAAATAATTTATATAATTCAACAAGATATAAACTAACACTAAAATCATAACTAGTAGTACAATGAGATGACTTGAATGATACTAAATCATTCCATAAAAAAATCTCAAAAAATATCCATAATAACTCCATGTGACCCATGGTCACCACTACATCATAGTTAAACTATAAAAATTCATTTAATAAAATTAATGAATTGGATCAGTACATAGGTACCTAAGAGAAAAACATGAATGTTATACGTACACACAACAATAATGTATTTTTATTGGGTGAGATGAAAATCCATAGTATAATTTAAGTAAAGTTTTTTTTTCCAATTGTCGATATTAAAACTTTCATAAATACCAGTCTAAAATACAAAGGATTCTTAAAAAATTTATTCAATACACATTTTTTCCATTTTAAAACTCTAAATTATTTCTAATACAAAATTATAATACCATAATCCATTTGGATGATCCTTGCATTCATATAATCAAACACCAAAATTGTACAAATGTTGACCATAGAAACCAATGTTATAAAATGTTAAAATTAAAATGAACAGAATCACTCTAAAACATAGTCATGTAAATAAATATGTGGTGTACCTTATATAAGTCTTATTCACCTACATTTTGGGGGAACCAACATGGGAAAACCCACCTATTATGGCTGGGTGGATCTCATTCGTCTTGAACCAAAATTCTATGGAATTTTCCACCATGACATAGTCACAACCTCTATGGTATAATGAACCTACTCCATGAGGCCCTAATGGGAATGTAATTATAATACCCTCTATAGTGAAAACTATATGTTGTGACATGGTCCTTCCCCTGAAAGAACTACCATTTCACTACGATAATCTCCATGGTGTGGTGAGGCCACCTAAAACATAAACACCACTACTCAAATTTTAAAAGACCTGAAAATAAGGGGAAACCAAAAAAAAAATAATGCATCCCATAATTAATTAGTATATAAGAATAAAAAGACATGGGGGTGTCATAAATACCCATATGTATATATAAAAGGATTGAAACATATACCATATTTGTGGTCATATACTAGGGTATGTCCATGGGAACAAATCATGGAAATATGGGTATAGGAATAGAAAACACCCATGGAAATGACATAGGATATGACCATAATAGTTTTTTAATTCTTAGACTTGGGATATTCCCATGGAAATATATCCTAGGTAACATTTCAATAACTTATAGTTCCCAAAACCATAATTCCTTTGAACCTAAACTATGTCCACGAGAATTGGGGATACGACCATGGTTTTCTATCATGTCTTGATTCCTTTTTTTTTTCTAGTATTTCTAGAAAATAATGAGAAATATTTCACAAAGTATTAATAGTAACTAAAAAATCCAATAAAACTATGGATATATATGAAACTTATTAATCTTATATATTAATCAATTTCCTTTTCCTTAAAGGATCTAGTAAAATCCCATTTATTATGATCACATTGTCAAAGAATACGAGCTTCTACTTCCAAAATTAATACTTTATAAAGATTATAAACACCTTATCCTTAATTAATTTCTCTAATATAATCCTTTAATGTTCATGATGTTGTTATTTTCTAATTCATTATTTGATAATATTATTAATAGTTTCTAAAAAAATTTATCGATGTAATTTATAATGAATTTATTCATAAATTACATGAATGTAGTTAGTGAATTTGTGAGTCCATTATGCATCAATATAAACTCTTAGGGTTAAAATATTATTTAAAATAATTAATTTTTAATATACAATATCTTCATCATTAGTTAATAATATTAACGAAAATAATCTTTGTGGAAGTATTGAGCTACATGAATATGTTCTAATAAGTCACCAAGATAAATAATTGGACACTAGTTTTTTATAGTGATATTGTAAAACGATCATCAATATAAGAAAAGGTTCATTTAACATTAATTTCGATGGAAAAGTGTACTACCTTACCCCATGCTGATGCACTTGGTTGTATAAACCCATTTCCCATATTATCTTATAGTTTATATATTATTCTATAGTTTTTAGAAGGGCCATTAAGTTAAAGATCTTAGATATAGGTGGTTTTCAAGGTATTTTTTTGAATACATTACCTCACAATTAGGGGGAAGACCAAAATACTCTTATGTGAATAAATTTGTATATTACCTTACAATAGAATTTTTTTCATGGTTGAAATTTACTTTTGTATCAACCATTTAAGAAAAACATGCTTCTTAATTGGGCATCAAAACCTAAAATTTTGAAGGATTTTAAAAAGGAGAATCCTAATTATTCTTTCATTTATATAGATTCAAGGTTTGGTTCAGAAAATAGAAAGCGTTTTCTTATTCAGGGTATCTGATAGTAGATCTATATAAATAGTGTCAATCCATGTCTAACATAGAATGAAATTCTACCAAAGAATGAATTATGAGTTTTTCTAGAAGAGTCTTACTGTAATCATTGATTGGGAATAGTAAACAATTATGGTTGCAACAGTCACAATATTACATGTTTCCATATTTATCTTTTCATCAAGTTATTGTATAAGTGATTCAAATTATTTTTAAAATTTTCATGATATATAAAAACTAATATAAAATAAAACAAATACTATATTTTCCATTCATATGTGAACAGTAATTGTACCTTTTACTATTTCATGTTAAGTCTCCACAATTTAATATTACAAAAAACAGCAGAGAATAAAAAAACATTAATGAATAAATCTGCTATGGAAACATATGTATTAATAATATGGTATAATGTACCTCGAATTATGAAATTTCTTAATCAAACATAGGTTGTATTTTACTAATTAATTTAGTTTATAAATTAACTAATCATTTCTTTCATTCTAACTATAGTGACCCATACATCACGAAAAAAATATTACATCATTTGTAACACATATATAATATCACACATAAAAAATCAACATGTTTAATTTATTTGAAAAAAATGTCTATTTTATAAAATTATTATAAATAAAATTGAAAAAAGTTATTTAAACCCACCATAATAGTACTTTTAAAATCCATTATAATATCATTTCCATATATGATCATCTGGGAACATACATAAAACAAAAGTGTGACCTAAAAAATAATGTAAAGGTAGGAATAACAGAAGCGAAAAGATGATATGAATCAACTAGTGTACATGGGTGAAAATAATAAATTTTTCTCAAAACATAAGCATAAAATCATAATTATAATAAAATTTATATAAAATTAAGAAGTCAAAAAATTTGGAACATGAATAATGCTGATACATCATTGAAAACATAAAGGATTACTTAAAAGATTAAAAACATTATTGTGATAGGCCCTATTACCATGTCCCATACATGGTATTACATGAGATAAATTTTTTACCCAATGAAATTGAGGATTTTATAATTATGAGGACTTCCATCACATGATTATATAAATACAAAATTGCAATACATGGAAAATATAAAAAAGGATACAATAGCCATACGGAAATCCATAATCATAACCTGGATCACACAAGATGAAATAGAAATATATTTTTTTAATAAAATTATACATTATAATATATCATCAAATTTGATGTCATAATTGTGAATAAATGTAAGTAATGATTAGGTAAACATAAAGGTTTTACATGAAATTTAAGATAATGACATATTTATTTTTTATTTTATAGAGGATAGATACCATCAATGAGTTTTAGAATCCCAATGTAGAAATTGGAAGAAGTATAAGGGAGAATTGGGGAGTGACTTTCCCATAAAGTTCATCATTTGGGAAATTTGAAGAAATATATATAAATAATAGGAAAAAACATAAATCACTAAAAAATAAAAATAATAGAAAGTTAAATACAATATAAAAATTCATGAAAATATTTTTAAATAATATTTAGAAAGGGAATTTCTTATTTAAAGAGATTATGATATTATTATTATTTGCATAAAAACTCATAATCATTATAAATGGAAATTTAAAAATATTAATATATTAAAATAAAAGATAAATATATTAATATAAATAAATATGTAAGAAAACAATTCATTATATAATTAAGGATAGAAATAACAATTCAAACCCATGTGATCAATAATTAGCATGGAATCCATTTAACTTAGGTCTCATATTGAATTTTCATTCTTAAAAATCCTTTATATGAAAGAACCAACGTGATCACTAAGAGGTGGAGAGGGTGAATCAATGATCTTTTTAAATTTGCAATTTCATATTTCTTATGAAACCAAAATAACCTTCTATTAAAGATTTATATGTTTATAGAATAAAATGTATCCTATTAGAAACCCCAGAACACAAGTATTTATAAGGTACACTACTCAAAAAGAGTAGCTAGTCCTTGAAATGGTTTAAAAATAATATAATACTACACAATCCACTAGAGAACAATCCTTTTATGTGGTTAAAATAAGTAGGGAATATCCCTAAATTGATTTTTCACTATAATCATGCAAAAATTCATGTTCTACCTAATATAAAAGATATAAAAAATATTTTTTTATGAAAATGTAAAAACCAAAAAAACAGTGTTAGAATATTGTATATTTGATGATTATTCTTCATAACTTTTTAACTTATTGAAAAAAATACTTCAAAAATTTATTTTCTATCAATAGGTAATAATATATTTTGTAAAATCGATATTAGTCCAGAAGGTTCATCAAGAATTTTTTTGATCCCTTTGTCTAGAAGTTTTTCATAGTTCACAATGAAAACTTATACAACTTTCTTATGAATAGTTCACCTGATTCCAACTACATCATCAACAAAGATATCCCATATTTAGATAAATAACTAATCAAAATCTGGATTCTAGAAGGTTCTTATAATAAGTATGTTTGATTGGTTCAACCAGAATAATTTCATCTGTGCTTCAGATTTTACACATGTAATCTTTACACCTCATACAATGTATTAGAATCAAATTTCTAGATGCTTGTATTTGAGAAAAAGGAGAGATTCCAAATTTACATTCCTTATTAATGAAAACTTGAAATTAAAATATTCCACTTAGTATATATTGAAACTAAAACATTCATAACATTCAATAAAACTCATAAAGAATCACATATCTTCCTTATATGATATTTAAATTTTTTAGTGATAAAAAAATATCTTCACTTCAGATATATTTAATAATCTTTAAAAAACAACATCACTTTATAAAATTGATTTTGGAAAATGTTGTTCTATAAAGATCACTTGAATGTTTCATATTGGATGTTCTTCACAAATGTTCTTATGAAATTTTAATTGAAAATGTTCATCCAAAATGTTTTTATGAAAATGATTATCTGAATTTGTTTTCCTGAAAATGTCTATCTGATTCCACTTTTTTCATTTCATTCATATTTTTTTATTAGATTCCATTCATCAACAACATTACTCTATCTACTAGACCTAACAAATATAAATCATAATCTTTATACTACTAAAAAATCATAACATCGTAAAATTAATAAAATTTATAAACATCACATATTTCATAAACATTCTAAACATCATAAACATCATAATCTTTGTAAATATTATAAACTTCATAAACGTCATAAAATTAACAAACTTCATAAACATCATAAAAAACATTCTTAAAAAAAAATACTATTAGATTTTTTCCATCAATGAAATACAAAAAAAACAATAGAAGAAATATTTTATAATTAATTAGATTTATAACCCTTTTTTCCAACTTCATGGATCATGATATTTTGAAACTCATTATGTTGTGAAATTTTATAATAGAAAAGAATAACCATATTTTATTTCCAATAAAAAACCTTGTATGATGGTTTTTTAATTAAAAATATAGACATTAAACACATTTCCTAATCTATGAAACCTTTATTTGATTGGTATTCAATAGATTTTTATGGAAATCTTCAAAAGGAAAGTTTGTCTGATATTTTTCAATTTAATAAGAAAATTTTGTGTGATATTTTTATCCATACAATTTTATTTTTTAGAAAACAATTTAATGTGATATTATTTTTTTTAAGATCAAGAAATGAAACCATTTTGAGAAGGACCTATTTTTCAAAAAAACCAACAAAACTTTTAAAAAATAATTTTGAACTACCCAAAAAACTCCAACAGTCATCACGGTATCAACAATATTAACTAGATTTTTTTTCCACCAAGAAGGCTATATAAATAAAAATATTTAAGCATAAGATATGAATATATTATTAAACCAATTTCAATCCTATATTGTAAAAATAATTTTAGGAAAATCATTGAATAAAAAAACCATGTTTTCACTAGGTAGTGACTTAGGAAACTTATTCTTAAAAACTTCCTCAAACAGTTACCTTTAACACAATTGAATTTTTTTCTAAATGAATAAAATTTACCATATACACTTAGATAAATTGTTACAATAGTCAGTGCATTATAATATCACGCCTTAAACTTTTTAAAAAGTTTTATATATGCACATTCCTTAAAATGATTTGTGTACATTTTAATGGATAGAGTTCTGTTACATTAATTTTCTATACATTGACAATACTATTAAAATATAAGAGGAGATAGGTAATAGAAACACATACCATAACATTGAAGAAAGGGAGGTTATACACCCATGTTCAACTTTAACATATAAAATGTATCCTTCAATAATGATTTACTGAATATATCAGTAACTTTTTCCATTGTTGGATCATACTATAGATTTAGTTCATTTTTCTCCACATAGTCAATGATAAAGTAATATTTGATATAAATATTATTTGACAAATAATGTTGTACTATTTTTTTAGTTATATTTATATCATTTCGATTATCACAATTCAAGAGAATAGGTAAATTCACATTCAAAAATAAAGATTACAATTGGGTGTTCATCAATATAAGTTGTGTTTCATATTGAGTGGATATCACACACTCAGATTCATCCATACAATGAGTTACAACTTTTTTATTTATATTACAACTAACAAAACATCCCCCCCCCAATATAAAACTTCACAGTATATATATTTTCTATCAGCATCACTTCCTACCTAACAAATATCTGTAAAACCAAAAAAAGATTTTTTTTTGAGTTTTAATATTTAATAATAATATTTGGTATAGATTTCATATATATAATAATTCTTTTTTTCCTTCCTTGATATTTGTTTTTTGGACGAATTTCATACCAATAACATAAATCAAAATCTTCTACAGTGTTTGGTCTTGAAGAAATTAGATATATCAAAATTCCAAACAATTTTCTAAACTCTCTAGGATACACCTTATTTCTTTATCCATATTTAGAGATATTTGTTCCAAATGAAATTGGTGTAGAAAAAACCTTTGAATGTTCCATGTAAAAGGTATTTAAATATTCCATAGAATACATCTGTTATGATAAAAATATATATTTTGTATTTTGTGAGATTTGTAAACCTTGAAAATATTTCATTCTTTACAAAATGGAAGTTTCAAATAACATTTTCATCTATTTAGAAAAATTCATACTATTTTCATCATAATTAACGAAAATTTTATATCATCAACATAAATGATCATAATGATGTAAATATATTGATTTTATTTGATGTTGTGATTAATATAAACTCTTCTGTTTATGATGTTCATCTTCCTTAATAATGTAACAATTTGGAATGCAAGCTCTGAGAGCTTTCTATAACTCACATAAAGTCTTTCACAACTTACACCCATAAATTTCATCTTTTCCAATCACAAATCCACATGTTGGTTCAATATACACTTCTTTAATGATAATTTTATTAATAAATACTGACTTTATATCTATCAGAAATACTTTATAACCTCATTTTATAGCGATAATAATATTGATTATGATATTTTATAATATTTTTCACTTGAGAAAATGTTTCATAAAAATAAATGACAAAAACTTGAGAGTAACCTTTAAAAAAGAATATTTATTTATTTATTATCACTTTAATGAATTAATTTAACTTATTTCTAAACAACCACTTTCTAACAATCACATTTTATATATTTGGTTTGTGAATAAGATCTAATGTATCATTCTTCTCAATGTGATATAACTCTTAATTCAAAAAATCAATCCAATCCCAGTGCTTTGATGACTAATAAAAATATTTTGGATCAACCTATGAATATAAATAGATATATAAAATAGTCTTTGAAACTATTCTAATTTGAACCTATATTTGTTGACCTCAAATGATTTTATGAAATTTATCATATTTTCTCAGTCTAGGATGAGATGTGTGAAGTTTCTTCTCATCACATGAGATAGCTGAGTAAGACTCATAAAGTTGCGAGGTATCAATATTTTTACTATCGTTAATATATTTCTAGTTATTCACAACTGCAATCACCTAATCTCCCCTCTTCCTCATCTTAATGATTTTAAAAAAAATTAATTTTCATATTTTTCAAGGACTTTTAAATATATCGAATAAACTCTATTTCCTATTTATTTTTAAAAAAGTATGTATCTAGAACCATTATGAGTTTATCTATGAAATATTCTCTCAACATCTCTAGGATAAAATATTCCAAGAATTAGACCCTTGTCTATTATAATGCAAGGGATGTCAAATAATATTGGGTTCTCCAAACATGATGTTTTATTGATTAATCATTCATTAGATGTCATATCATAATTTAGTTCATGGAAAAATTGATTCTAAATATAAAATACTAAATTTATATACTTTTTCCAAAAAACAATGAGACATATGATGTTCGATTATCGTCCCATATATGTCATAGTGAATACGCTCCATGAGACGTGTTGAATATATCTCATCTTTATTATGAACTGAGTTTTTTATCATCCCAATATGGAAAATTGGAACAACACTAATATATTATTATTTTAATATCAATAATATCATGGATAATATATATCTTTATTATTTTTCTTATATACCCTTGATATATATTCCCCAGCCTCTTATTCCATAAATGATTTTCTTTCATCATGCTAAAATAACATGAACTTTCTAGACAACCATCCAAAAAAACATTTCCCTTAGTTCATTATCATTTCTCTACATATTTTCTATCTCAAAATCTCTTAAAAAACAATATATTATGAAAATAAATTTATTTCCATCATCAAATAGTTATGAAACACTTAACCAATTATTTTTTGGACCATAAAAAATATGAATATTTTAGATTTCATATTTGCTTCATCAATAATTACAGATCCAACACCTTGGATTCCGAGTGACTCATCATTTCCAAAAGTAACTGTCTATTATTTAAAATATTTCTAATTCTTTAATAACTTTATATATATAATAATATGTGAAGAGAACCTACTATTCAAAATCCAGTTATATTCTCTGTTTGTTTCATTGAAATGTGTTTCAAAAACTAGATTTTTTATCGATATTTTAGTTCTTCACATCAAGATTCTGAGATTTTATATGAATACATTTTTGGGAGAGAAACATGAAAATACATAATTTTAAAATATTTCAAGGATGTTACCATATTATACAAATAGTTTTTAAGTGTCAGAATATAATTTTAATCTTCACACTAACTTTATTATGATTCTTTATATGAGTAGGTTGTCTACCCTATAAAATCTACTTTTAGTTTCTCAAAGAATTATTGTAATATTGGTGACTGAACCAACACATATTAACTGTATAGAAAAATTTCCCATAATACAAGAAGAAATATTAGAAGTATTATTTTCCTTTGAAAAACCCATAATGTTTGGTGTTTTGTACCTAATCTCTATCCTATTTCTTATTTTACACTTTAGAAATTTATTTTTCTCCAACATTTTTTATACCTCCAATGTTATTATTATTTATATCAGTTTTATTCTGAGCCTCATCATAGTTATTAAAAGTATCTTTTTTAGTTTAATACTTCAAAAATCTAGAAACAACATATTTTTTATCTTTGTATGTTATGGAAACAGATATAGTTTTCATAAATTTATTATTCTTTTGAGAAGATTAATTTTATATATCAACCCTTGAGGATAATTTTTGTTGATACTTTTTATTTTTTCACATATCAAAACATTAACCATATTATTCAAATAATTTTTTATTGTTTGAAATTTAAATCATCTTTAGTATGTCTTTGACGAGTGATTTTTAATTCTTCATATTTAACTTTATTTTTTATTAGATTTTAAAATTATGTTTCTTCTTCTCATTAACCAATGTCTTAAAATTATCGATCTATATCATATACATGAATTGTTCTTCATGAATAGGTTCATGATTTTTTGCTAAAATATTTTATTTCATTAACATTCTGTTATCCCTTTCTAGTCTTAAAATCATTGATGGATACTCATTAGACACCTTTTTAGTATAAAATCCATATGAGTCTCTTCATATTTAGAATAAATAATTTTATTTTCATTTAACTGGTCAAAATTTACTTTTTACATAAATATATTTTTAGAAGCATTATCACTGAATTTTTGAGATTATTCTTCACTATTGTCATCACAATCATCTTTATATAAAAATTTTCACCTTTTCTATTTAGAAAACTTTTTATTATTTACCTTTAAATGGGATTTGGATTTGATTAAATTATTTTTAAAAGAAAATTATTGATTTTTTATTATCATCATCATCAATATCTTCACCTTCTTTTCTTCATGAGTAATTTTCAGTAAAGTTCCTAACAACACAATAGATGTAACATTTTAAAAGTAACTTTATTTTATAGTTTTTTATTTCCTTTTTCACACTTTTATAAAAACATTTCCTAAATTATTAAAAAAAATATAAACATTACCATCAGTTTAAAAGTCACCGACATCTTCATCTCTAAGAAAATTCATCTATTTTCATTTCTTGGAATATTTGAAGGCAATTTCTCAATAAAACTTTTCTTCAAAATTTTTAAATTTATCTATTAAAATTTCAAATGTGATAAGAGTTCTATGAAGATAATGCAAATTTATAATTTTAGTATATATAACCTCCAAGAATGAAAATTTTTTATCCATATTATTAGTAATGTTTTTTGAGATCTTTTAGACTATGTTTGAATCTTCTGACATCTCAACATGAAATATTATGGTGCATATAATTTCATTCAGACTTGTAAATAAGTCACCAATTGATTCATAATCACTCATTTTATGATACTCTTAATTCATCATTAGATTTTTATCTTTGACTTCAGGACATTTTTATAACCTATATATATATCATC
The DNA here is from genome assembly GCA_963277665.1 of Viscum album. Classification (NCBI taxonomy): domain Eukaryota; kingdom Viridiplantae; phylum Streptophyta; class Magnoliopsida; order Santalales; family Viscaceae; genus Viscum; species Viscum album. The sequence goes on from OY728119.1 coordinate 1,516,493,872, forward strand.
AAATTTATAAACAATTATTTTAGAACATAAAACCCTTTTATATCATATAAGATCACTTACAGAAAGTGAAAAAAGTTTATAATTTCTAGGTCACCTATTATTTTAAAAAATTTTATTATCAAAATATTTTAGAAGAATGTTCTCAGTATGAGGAGGAAAACCATATTTCATAGCTTCAATTTGTTCATAACTAAGAGATATAAGATATAAAAGAATTTTATCATTCCAGATATGATATCTATTTCCATCAAAAACAAGAATCCCCTTATTGTTCAGAAAATTACAATCCTCGATAAAAAGTTATCATTTATTCTAACTTAAAGTAGTAGTCAATGTGGGGAACCTGCCTACAATACCAATTTAAATGTCCAATGTGATCACTGAGAGGGGAACTGGTGAATCAGTGAATTTTTTATTATTGTAATTTCATATTTCTTATAATACAACCTTTCCAACTATTAAATTGTTGAAACCTTACTGAAATTAATAATACAAGAACAATAATAGGAATAAAATTATTTATATGTTTCAATACTCAAAAAGAGTATCTAGTATATGGCATGGTTTGGAAATAATCTAATTCTAAAAAATACACTAGAAAATAAATCTTTTTATGGGTTTAAAAAAGAAGATAATATCCTTAAACAATTATTTTATTATAATCAAACAATTTTTCATGTGATTTATAGCATAAATTTAACAAATATTTCATAAGAACTATTGGAAACCATTACTAACTAGCTTAAAATGTTCTTATTATTCTCTTTATACTTCTTCAATTTTTAAATTTTTGTAAAAACATCTTATTAACTTTACTAAATAGAAGAATGTAAGAATTTAGTCTTATATATGGATTTTTTATGGAAAGTTCATATGAAATGTTTTTTTGTTACCTTTCTCCATAATGTTCATCTGGTTCCCTTTGAAAAATTAAAAAACATTATTTTCAACCAGTTCATCAAATTCCAAATTCTTCATTAACTTATAAATTCCTTTTTGAGAAAAAAATCACTATTAAAGTTATAGTTCTTATAAAGTTAATTTACTATGTTTGTATAATTGGTTTTTCCAGAACTATTTCTCCAGCTCTACAATTTTTTCACACAGAAACAATACAATTTTTTTTTCTTTCCACTTATATATAGATACATTAATTTTTGAAAATTAGGGATTCCAAATTTACATTCCCACATAATGAGACCGTGATATTGAAATCTCTATCTTAGTAAATTTCAATCATTAAAACATTCATATAATCACTTTAAACTCAAGGGGAATCAAATATATTCTACACAAGATATTTGGATATTTGAATTATCAACAAAACATCATCACTTTTGATATCTTTAATAATAATTCACAACAAACATCAAATCCAAGAACCACATTTAGAAAAATGATGGTATGGAATGTTAACTAGAAATCTATTTATGAAATGTTTTTCTGAAATAATCATCTAAAATGATCTTTTGAAATGACTATTTGAAATTTTAAACAAAACATTTTCATTATATTCCACATTGTTTGTCTGATCCCACTATTTTCATCTAATTCCATTCACCATAAAATTTCCACTATCTTCTATAATTCACCAATTTTAATGATAAAATTCATACTAACAGAGATTCCAAAATTCATGAACATCATACAACTCATAAAATTCATAAAATTAATAAACTTCCTAAAAATTGTAAAATTCATAAACTAATAAACTTTAATACCATTATAATCATCAAAATTATCACAATATGTTTTTCTTTATAAGAAATTATTCTTAGAAAAAAATCTGTCAGATTTTTTCTATTCATTGTACTACATAGAGTTTAGTTTTGTGGAACTTCATACAACTAAAAAAAATTATACCATTTCTTAAAAAAACATAGACCATGATATTTTTTAACAAATGATGTTGAAAAATTTTATAATAGAATAGAATCTCTAAATTTTATTTTCACTAAAAAACATTGGAAGATAGTTGTTTAGAAAAAAAGAAAGACATTTAGAACATTTCATAGGCAATGAAATATTTATATGATTGGTATTCATATACTACATAAGGAAAACATCTAAATTAAGGGTTATCTAATATTTCCAAATTTCTTAATGAATTTTCATCCAAACATTTTATCAATCATATTTAATTTTCTAGAAAATTTTACAAAGTGATGTATTATTTGTTAAGATAAAAAATAACAATTTATAGAATTTTTATTGCTAAAACATGCCAACCAAACATCTTCAAAATAACATCTAAAAACCTAAAAATCACCTCTTACTGACTTGGTCCTAAGAGTATAAACGAAATAATTTTATTAAAAATTATTTTAGAATTATTTGAAATTAAATAAGGTAAATTTATATCATTTATTACCACTAAATGTTTTTAAAAACCTTTCATTAAAGGTTTGAGGATATGATTTTTTGGATTATTCCATTTTTTTGTCAATTTTAATATACTTGTTTTTGTTATATATCAATGGGATATAATATATATTAAATATTAAAATAGATAAAATTTTTCCAAATTTTACAAAAATTAATATATATATATATATATATATATATATCATATAAGACACAATAACCAATAATTCAGATGGTGACGAGGAAAGAAAAAAACATCCATATAGGAAATAGAGCTGACTATGTAACGATTTGTTAGAGGAGAAAGATATGTAATATGTACATAGATTTTATAATGTTTATAACAATTATACTATATCATAATAACATTGATATCATGTATATATACAAATTAATTTGTATAGGGTGGTTTAAATTGGAAATAAGAATACAATAATAGAGAAAGAAAAATTAAAAAAAGGGAATTAAGGGGTGGGGGGGGGTTACCTCTTTATTGAAGTTTATTATTTTTACAAGGGACTAATTCCTTGAAGTCATGGGATGGGGAGAGACAAGGATGTCTATAATAGTCATAGAAGGATTATGTGGATGGATATATTTATATATTATAAAATTGGATCAATTTTTTAAATTATCTTTCCATGGGGGTGAGAGGGGATATTTACACTTGAAGGGGATGGATAGTTTTGGGGAGAAAATATTGAACCAAAATCAATTTAATTTCCATGTCTTGTAATATTGGTCTTCCATGGGAATATGAAGAGTATTTATTTAAAAATTTATATTTTCATAAATTTGAAGAAAAAAAAAAATAATAATTCATTGTTTCATTAAATTATACAAATAATTGAAATAAAAGAAACAAAAATAGTATTAGTTATAAAAAATTATATTTTTGGACTATAGAAATCAATTTTTCGGTTTAAAAATCACATATATTTTATAAAATACATTATTTACCTTATTAAACATATTTCGAGTCATAAAAACCATTTTTAAATTCACTAAGTCAATATTAAATTAAAATTATGTCCTAAAAACCACATTTGTAAAACTACATAATTATTATTCACTAAAAAATTCATAATATTCAAAACGATTTAAAAATACCAATCTTGGATAATTTTGATGTGATGATTAAAAATATTTAATCCATTTTATTAGAAACAATTTCAAAATAATTTGAATTTAATATTTAAATTGAACATAATATATTTATGTTTAATAGTTATGGCAAATCACATTAAAAAATCATTTACATTGTGAATTTAATAATTACCCTATTAATTAAAATAGTTGTTATTGGAATTATAAAATTTGTATATTTGTATGTACTCAATTATATAGTCATTTAAATAAATTTCCATAATAATCAGTTTATTTTTTTAGTGGTTCTGTTACAATTATAATGATTATATTTCCAATGGCCATATTTCCTTTCAATACTTATATATACACTTTAAATCCCCTGCTTTAATTCACATAGTTTTCTGTCAAGGTTCAATATATTTAATTTATAAATTCACAAGCTTTTTTAAGGTAAATTTATTACATATTATAATAGAGTTTAGTATTTTGGTATTTATGGTAGACCACAACCCTGTATATTTCCACAATCCAATCAGGGTTTTCACTTATGTTTATTATCCCACTGTACTAGTACTAGTTTTATAGAATCTATTTATCCTTAATATATAATTTTTAATAATGAATAAACAATATATTGTTTATTTTTATTACAGGATGCAATGGAATTAATTATAAAATACATTTTTATATAATTTATAAATAAATTATATCTATGTGTGGTACACATATATGTCTTGAAATAAAAATTCATATAGAAAATTCTTGGACGTTACATCCACCACCTAACATCAGGGTTATTCAACCACCTGGTATCATTAGGAAATGAATCTCATATAAGTAATTTTCAACATGATTTTTCTCTATATCTACAGGGTACTAAATCCACTATAGTCTAGTTGGTGAAGATCCCATATACTTGGATCCCATGATTGAATAATTGTTATCTTCATGATCAATAATGGGTGTCACTTTGATAGGTGTATACCTGTTCATTAATAGATCATGAATTCATATAAAAGTATTCACACTATAAAATATAAAATGTTAATTTATTTCAAAACATAAATAAGCTAATAATAATTTAAATATCCTTATTCCATAAGATATCATTGAATTTTTTTATCTTCTATCCCAAGTATTTCCCATAATCAAAAAACCATGTGTAGAGATAGTATTTTTACCACTATATGATGCATGTACCAACCTATGTATACCATGTAATCAATACTCTAACTACCCAGATTGATTCTCAGGTAATATTATTCCTTATGTTTTAATTAATTATCTACCACACCATATGAAGAATTATTTATCCTATAGGATTAAAACCCAATACCTCGAACATTGTCTTCATATTTTTTTTCTAAAACTACAAAAAACTATGATGTGTCTATTCTCGTACTCCAAGCCAAATTTCAAAATTCTTAATATACAGAAATATCATTGTTCAATTCCATCAAAACCCCACCAAAGTCAGTGATAAAACATTGTGTTAACATTGATGTATACCTCTAATAATCCAGGGTTGGAGACAAGTTACAAGGGTAAAAATAACATAAATAGGAGGAATTACCATCTAAAAAAATAATGTATAGCTATAAAATAAAATGTAACGACCTAAATCGATGAATATAGAATCCAGGATCAACTAATATCATAAAAATATTTAACACATGAATGTTATAAAATATATAAACATAATAAAAATACAAGTGGTAGAACATATGGAAACCAGTTAGATGAAGAAATACATAAAGAACTTACACACCGTAGAGGTATATGAAACAATATACAAACACCAATATCCTACCATAATCCTTAACTACCATCTTAATTCTTCCAAACAACTCTATGTAAACAATTATATAGACTATCATATAAAAGAAAGATTAAAAATATACACATACTCAGTATTTCACCATCCAAGGATGAAAAAACAATTCAGTATCATGTATATATAATAATTAAAGTCAGAAAATAATAATATTCAATTTCATCCTCACCAAAAATGACTGAATGTGGGTAATTTATATCAAACATCAACTACTAAACTATCATACAATCAGGTATCATCATATATTTTGAATTAGTTTATTAAATTATAAAAGTATATATATATCAATAATAATAAATATAGTTTTTAGTGGATTATATTATTATAGGAATAATCCATCATGAAATAATAATGAATTTATAACATAAAACACCTTTTCAAAATATATCAAGGCCCCCATAAACCAACTCCCACAAGCTAGTATCCACATTACTTGTGGTTACAATCTTATCACCCACACAATGCCATAATCCCACCATATAATCAACCATTCTAGAGATAATCCCTAATATAACCAATCTACACCATAAATTGTGGTTAGAGTGTTATTACTATACTAGACATCCTATTGGTCCACTCACTGATCTGAATACAAGATCACACGAGTGAAAAATATATTTTGGTGGTGGTTCCAAAGTGAATGGTTCTCAAATAACTAAAATAACATTATAAAAAAAATAAGTTTCCAAATACCCTCATATCCAAAAATTAATATAATAACATAAGTTATTTTTGTACTCTAGTATCATCATCACATGAAAACTTACATCCATCACCAGTTCATAGTACTCTTTCCAATAATCATGACAGTACCCTCCACCTAGAAAGTGACATCCAAGGAGAACTGTACACAAATAGTAATCATAATTATTTTATATAGTCATTAAAATTATATATCAACGGTATATCTCTATATGTAAATACTGTATAGTATAAAAAGTTATTCAATTAGAATTCATAGAATTATTGATTAAAATACAATCATCTAGTAATTATTACATAGTAATCCAGTGGATAATCCCTTATATGTCAAAGAACTACACTCCATGTATACAACCCTATTATAATATAGTATTATAGATAAATATAGAAAATAAGACATTCATTTTCACCTTGTTCCCAAAAATTTTACTCAATTTTCATGCCCATTTTCATCATACTAGAATCACATGTTGTTGACATGATAAATCCCAACTCATCAAAACATCAATGCCAATTCATGTCAATCGATTTTTAGAATCCCAATTAAAAGAAGTTATGTGTATTACTTAATCAATCATCATGTATAATTATATAAATTATATCACTTTCACAAACAATAATTTATCAAATGATAATGTGTATCCAAGTTTCGTTTCTTCTTTATATTCAAAAAAACCGTCAAAAACTTATTTAATTATAATTAATTAATAAATATTACTCATTTAATCAATACTCATGATCATAGGTCCCACCAAAATCTCCTTATGAGTCAAAAGCATCATAGATTTAATCATATCATCAATACATATACTCATTCCCTAAAATCCTTTTATAATATTCACTATCTTATGAGCACTAAATCCATCATAAAAGGGAACCATTTTGATCAACTCATAAAAATGATTCAAGGGTGTACTTCCAAAATAAATTAAGTAATTTTATTAATAATGTCACTCTATGATATTTTTAAATGTAAAAAATACTCTCCAAATGGACTATATTGTTCTAAAAAATATCACATTCACAACTTATATATAAAAATGAGTACATTTGACTATTCATTCATCAAATTTGGAATTTGGATTAAAAAACTATTCTTTTTTATTTATAACTACATTCATATAATAATTATAGTCAATATTAGGTAGAGTGGTTATAAGTTATAAATTTAAACAAACACACCCAAAGGGTCCAATTAAACTAGATTACCCCCCTTGAGTGTAGATCCACCCTCAATTATCCCATTTATTATAATTTAAATGATCTGAAGTCTACAATATAGAATTTCATTGATCCCTTATAAATCTTGTCTATCAGGCCTAGTTTTTTCCCTTCCACCCTCTTCTGTATGCATTCCCACCTACCCCCAAATCCAATAAAATCATTCATGTGTGAATGTATTTGTATTTATACTTATATCTTGGCATATATTTAATTTTATAAACATATATTTATATATATTAACTGTCATAAATATTAGTTCCTCATCTCATGAGAAGAAAATTTTCCATCCATCCCATTGTATGTGTATACATTTATTTATTTTTATATTTATTAATGATATTTTTGACAATTATTCATTATCAAGGAATCTCTAATTGGTCTCCCCAATTTTGCACCGAAATTAGACCATGAAAAACATATGTATTGATATGTTATTCAACCTCATGATCATCAATGGGTAGTACTCTAATTGATTTTACACAGTAAAAATTAACAAAAAAAATCACAAAGTTCCCAAATTATTTGATATTAAAATTTAAATTATTATAAAAAAATTGTTGCATATCATGTACCCAAACAAATTGGTACATTAATTGAACTGAAAAGGCCCAATGATTTTAGTTGACTCAAAAATTAAGATTTTTTATATACAGAAAATAGATAGAACAAAAATAAACCTATGATATGGGATATATATATAGAAAGAAAAATGTCAACCAATCCCTTAATCTATCGAATGTGAACTATAATTTCATATTCAACATTCACTATAATCATGTATTTGATGTAATGATATAATTCCTGACGCCAAACCTACTAATGTACCTCATGTGAAGTATACTATTTCTTTAGGCATATTTAGTGAATGACTATGTATTTTAATATTAATAAAATGGTCCCCATAATCCAAAGTTGTTCTCCCTATTCCAACAATTTTATTAAGTTTATATGTACATACATCTAAAAAAATAAATAAAATCATCACATGTGTCCACTACCATGACCAATCTATATCTGAACCCTATTTATGATACTATACAATCAGGAATTGACTCCATAAAAACAATAATTAGATTCATGATGAATCCAAGATTAACACCCAAAACCCACATCAAATAGTCCATGAGTTTGAGACTAGTTTTCAAGGTATATATCTCACAAAATGGGAGACATAACACTCTGAATAACAAACTAGAAGACTATAATAAAAAAATTAAACTAAAAACATTGCATAATATGAATTCCATGATCAACTGATTTCATAAATAATTTATAATATATGAATATCATAAAATATTAACAAAATATAGGATTACTACAACTATGAAAAAATAGTTTATATACCCCTTCATCTAGATAAAACCCAAAAAACTTGTATAACTCATTGGTTCATAAAACAATATCCGAACACAAAGATCCAAATATCAACTACTTTGATCGATCTAAAACCATCTGATGACTCCATAAACACATATTATTATACTATATGTAAAATTTGGAGTAATTATACACACAAAATAAGTATTTTATACCTAATATTTCCAAGTGACCTTGGAAATTTTGAGAATGTATAAAAATGAAAATGTTGAAATTATAAATAAATTGTTTGATCTTACACAAAAATATTTTACAACTAATATTCAATAAACTCACCATAAATGTATTAAAATTAATATATATTTGTTACACTCATGAATCCACTATTATATTAGAAAAATGAATTCTCTTTAGAATACAAGATTTATATATATAAGGTCACAACACAATCAAACAGAAACAAAAATAAGGCCCCCACAAACCCCTTGTTTCATCCTAGTCACTATATTAAAAAACAATCACATAATAAAGAACATAAACTTAGTTACATCCTCCTAATGAATATATTAACCAAGAATACACATTTTAATGGACGTAAAATTCATACATTAGTAGTGATCCCACAATAAACACATGTGGTACTTCTACAACATGGAATGGAGTATGAAACTACCACATGATAAAATGGAGGACTAGGTCTATTTGTAGATAATAACTCATTCACACTCACTCAATTTGTGTTAGTTCAACCAAAAAATCTACCCTTGAATGGAACTTTCCTATTTACTGGTACTCACATTGCATCAAATAACAATAAATACATTTATCCACACACATATCCCATATTGTTGTCAAACTTGTACATTAGTGGTACTACCACTGGAATTAAATGTGGTACTCCCTCATCCTGTAATAATAATATGTTTTATATGATCAAGGTATGGTCAATATTTTTTATGGTACTCCCATGGAAATTTCATGCGGTCCTCCCATGTCCTTGAATGAATACCAATCAATGACACACAAAATTGAGTTTATATAAATACTGACATTAATTAATCCATATGAACTACCAAAAAGTCACATAAACCTACACCTTTGATGACCTAATAGGGTCACCATAATTTTTATCATCATTTACAATCCATTTTACTCATCATCTTATTCAATTCATTTCACTAATCATTAACTCATCATCATATTCACCATAAACTCATCATTGTATTCATTATCAAGTTAGGAAACATAAATTATAGAAAATTTCATTTCATTCTATAGGATCATCCTCTGATTGATGAAAAATGACACATTTCATCCTATTTATGATAATACAATCTCTATTATATATAAGTTATATAATTATTTTCACATTCATGGTACAATTCCAATTTCCACAAAACGTTATTTATAAAAATAGGTAAAACAGAATCATAGTGTCACATTACTTATATAAATCTAATACCATATCATTAATTGTAATCCCAAGTCATCCTAATAATTATTTCAATACCCTTTTGGTTAACAGGAAGATACTCATACATCATAATCATAAAAAACATCACTAAATTTCCCATATGATCATCTATATTAAAAAATAAAAATTTAGTGTTTTTGTAAATTTTAAAGATTTAAATCTATAAACAAAGTGAATCATCATCTTTTACTCTTAAGAAAATCCAAGTAATATTTCTTATAATTTTTTAGATTGGGTTATTATTAATATCAATAACTTTAGATGCCCAAAATTCTCTCGACAGGATCTCCATTACCTTCAAATTTATCACCATATTGACTTGTTTGAAAAAAGTGAGTGTTTTTGAATTTTTTTTGTTGAACTTAGACTATAGGGATAAATTTTATCAAGTTATACCTTTTACCAATTCTAAAAATGTGCAGATAAAGGGGTTACTTTAATCAGTTCATTTCTTAGAGCCGATAAAACTATATCTTTTATAAATTTCAAAACATATTTTTTCGCATTGAGAAAAGGTATATTTCATAAAAAGAAAAATATTATTGAAAATAATATACTAATATATTAATATATTTATATTGATATAAATATAATATATTTTATAAAATATACTTTACATAATATGAACTATGTAATCAAACTTAATATTTGAAATATTTAGTGGACAATATATTATAAAATAATTGTAAAATAATATTAATTAAAATATTTAAAATTATTATTGAGTAACACCCCTTAAATAAAAATTTGAATATAGTAAAAATAAATAAATTAACAAAAGATCTAAAATATGTTGAAAAAAGTACTCAAATATGAAATGGCCACAAATTTTGATACGATTATCGATTTGTGCTCTACCACATATAAATTGGAATCATGTGAAAGGATATATCCCTTATTGAATCTGGGAACCCCAATCATCATTTTTTGGGGGCCAAAAAACGATCTGAAGTCCTCTAGAAATGATTTTTTGGTCAAGGTACCCCAATTTCATAACATTTGATGGAATTTCATTTTTGTTTAAGGGAATATTCTTATCTTTTTTTAGTAGAGTCAATGTATTATCAATTATTACAATCATATGGATATTATTACATTCAAATTTTATTATGTTTGATATTGTAATTTTTTTATAATTAAATGTATACACATATATACATATTTGTATACATTTATACATAAAACTATAATTTTATAAATAAATATGTAAACATATTTATTCAAAAAATATCTTTCTAAATATTCAAATGATTTCTAAATAAAAAATATCATCTGTTTTATTTAAAATAAAAATGTATTAATATTTATATACCAATGCAATGCATATATACATTATATATATATATATATTTGTGTGTGTGACTGTAATAACAAACTTATATATGTATATCTATATATTATAAAATATTTATATATATTAACATATAACATATGTAAATAAATATAAATATGTATAATTATATTTACACACACACACATATAAATGTATGAATTTATGTATGTATGAATGTATATATGAATGTATGTATGCTTGCATTTATTAATGTATATATGTATGTATGTATGTATGTATTTATTTTTTTATAAACACAAACAAAAAACATATTTAATAAATATATTTAAAAATAATGCATATATATGTATAAGAAATGTAACAATATATATAAATAAATAGATATATAAAAATATATAGAAAAAATGATATAGTACAATTCTAAAAGCACAGATCCGTGACGGGGAGGCCTCAAGATTGAAACTAAGTAAAGGTAGGAGCATGCGAGCATGGGAAGGGGGTGTCCTAGAACAGATAAATGGGACTATAATTGATCAATGGTTTGGGGAGGTAAAAAAAATATCTAATAAAAGGGGTGGGAATATTCGACTACTGATATGGGGGTGTCCCCCCTCTGAATCTAAAAAAAGATACAGAAAAAAGTTATTTTTAATTTTTTTTTACTTTTATCAAATATCATTTTAATCCATGATAAAATAATTTTTTTATTAGTTCTGAAAAAGGAACTGATAAAAGTTCATTATTAGATCAGAATTTATTTTTTTTAGAACTGATAAATTTAATAAAAATAGATTTGGGGGCTTAGATCGCTTATAAAAAGAGAGGTGGGGATTCAAGGGACGATAAAAGGGGTTATCTCCCCCTCCAAATATATAGATATTTATATAATATTTTCTAAAAAAACATTTTTTACATCTATCATCTCTATTTTTTTAGTTCTGATAAAAGTTTTGATTTATCATCGTTTAAAAATTCATAGATAAAAGTTGGTTCATAGATCAATAATTCTTATTTTCCAATGATAATGTCAATTTATAGAGATTTTAAAAGTTCAACATGTTCTTGTGGTGTAAATATATAGAAAAAAATATTTATATTGAAACATTTAATTTTTTTCTCATCGGTGAGGGGGAATACATTAGGTTTAAAATCACCCTTCACTACTATTCCATCTACTCATATTAAATGGATTGACTTTATATCATCCATTTTCCCACCTGTTGCACCACTTTAAAAATATTTAACTACACTCCCTCCTAAAACTATATATCTTCAAAGAGTATCCATATGATAACTATAATTAGCATCATCAATAATGCCAACCACAACCTCTTTACCTCAATCTACCACTAAAAACCCCCTCCAGAACCTCTATTTTTTGTTTCCTACCATTATATTTTCTTCTTAGATTAATACCGGAACCCAAATTACAACATGAAACACTACTCACCATATCAACTCTTTAACTTGTCACAACCCATAATATCTCTCCAAATATAGGATTTTGTTTCCTCACACTCTCCACTACCTAGCTACGATCCATGATTTATTAGTGGTTCTTCATCGCAACACTTTTCAATGATGACTAACCTAATACCTACCAACATTGTATGATCAAGTGGAATTGAAATTTTCATGGGTATATAGGATCCACCCTAATTCAATGGTGGATAGGGTGTTGATGTTCAATCCAAACATGGAAATTGAAACAATTTTCTTCCATGATCATTTCATAATTATTAAATTAATTTCCACACAAATAGTTTTAGTAAATAATAAGCAGACTAATCCTTGATTTTAAATTATTAATATTTAATTATAAAAAAATTATTAGTGCATAGTGGGGATTATTTATTTATTATTATAGAGAGAATTATATTTTGATCATATTTATTTGTATGAAAAATGATTATCTAGGAAACTAAAATAACATTTAAACCCAAAAAATGGATTTGGGTTGCTCCTCATACATAAAAATAAACTAATATCATCAATGGATAATTTAAAATTTATAGATAGATAATATATTTATGGTTTCTCAGAATGAGTTATTTTTTGATAGATAATGAAATTAACACACTGTATATTAAATAATTAATAAATTTTAAAAATTTCTATAGATTCAATTTCCAATTGATCGCAGCAAACATACACATCGAGGTAAAAATAGATTTATGGGATCAATGGTGTGGTATATATATATATTTTTTCTATAAATGTATTCCTAGGTAAAATGAATTTTTTAAGTATAACCATGATTTGAATGGAATTTTATATAATTATTTATTAATTTATTAAATATTCTATAATTCAAAATTCTTTAGATTATAAAAAAATTAAATAACAAGGTAAAATGCCTATTTCTAGATCAACAATATCGTGGATTTTGTTAGGTTTTTAAGGCAAATTTACAATTTTTTTATTTGGGGTGTGAAAATAAGAAAATTACCTTGAAAATTCAGATATTCCAGATCATGTACCTAATGATTTTACATATGGATAGTTAAATGGAATGGGGATTGAATATTATAATTATTGTTAAATTTTACACCTAATTCAATCAAAAGATCCTTGTTTTTTAACATTTTAATTAAAATTAATTATTTCGCAAAGCTAGAATCTTAAATACAGAGAATAAAAAGCATTTATTCCAGTTGTTAAGTAGTAGATATTTTCACGCAAAAACTCTGAAAGAGGTAGGTGATCATCCCAGATCTTTTTTAAATATTTCATGAAACCCCCTAACACATCATTAAGAATATGAATGGTGCCCTATATATTTATTTATTTTTAGGGTGAAACATTGTACTAAACAATAACTAATTCCCAAAATCCTATTTAAATATCCTCCACAAAGGATATGTGAATATAGAATCTCAATCCATAATGATCATCAAGAGAACTCCATGAAATTTTATGATCACATTCATGTACAAACATCCCAAGCTTTCCACTGGACACTATTCCAAAATATAAATAAGGTGGTCCAACTTGGTTAGTAAGTCAATAATCACCAAGAAAAATCATAAAACTTTTAAAAATATGGATTTAATTTTCATGGAGTCAGTCAATATACCATCCCACTTCTATTATGAGACCTTAATGGGATAGGATAAACCTTCCAAATCACAACTAATTTCTTTCATCTATTCATATTTGTGGCATGAAGACACCAACAATATAGTTATCCTATTTATGATTGGAAACTAAAACTAAAACTTGATACTTTGATACACATTTATCACTATTGGATGTACCATTAAAGTAAAATTATGAATCTCCCTCAGTGACTCCTTATGCAGTGCAACTAGAACCACTATTCACCTTTTGAAGAAGTATACATGAACACCATTCATAAAATACATTAATGTTAATGTTTAATAATATTAGATCAAGTAAAATATCATAGTATATTTCTCATAGAAGGGCCTCCCTCACATGATAGTGAAATGAGGGGGCCACCACCATTGATCAGAGTTACAAAAGACACACTTCTTTGGCTAAAACCAACTAAATTTATGATTTCTACCTAGATTCCCCATCCACAAGCTTAACAATAAATTTATTTCTATTATAATTAAAAAACACATTTCCATTACATATAGGTAAGACTATATTGATGTCATAATACTATATGCAAGTCACTACCTTTATCTTAGGATAAGATGTTGTTATGAGAAACATTTTCATAGGAATATTCTAATCCATATAGAACATGAAAACCTCATCAAGAATATAATTCTAGTAGGTAATTAATGATGAATATGATGAATTTTTGATACATCATATTATATGATATAGGGTTTTAATATTGAATGAAATCCAATTAATAAAATAATTTTATTTATTTATTTGGGGAAATCACTATACCCGATATAGACATATCATATTGTTATTATCCATCCTATCATAGTTTAGGATTGGTCTTTCTGTATAGAACATTCATGACAATAATCATACTTTATGATTCTCACAACACCTTATGATTTCTCATTTTTAGTGAAACATTAAGATTTAATGTTTAAATATCATTATCATTGACTATAATTAATAAGAATTTATTAAGATGAAACCTATTGATTGATGGATACAACCATTGTAACCAAAGGGATTTACACATAAAATAAGAGTAAATGCATGTCCACTTGAGAAGTGACCATAAGGGATATAATGGAGGTTTCCACATGAGATTGTGGAATTTCAATCCTCCAAATTCTTTTATTATTTGTCTAATACCTAAATCCATCATCTATATTTATCCTTTCCCACTCCAAATACTATCATATTATGGGTGAAATTAAATCATGCATGAGATTCCACTGATTCATAGAAACCCATTGACACAACACATATAAGGGAGTATGACTACTACGTATCAATGTTCTTCATCTAGAATGTGAATAGAGACAAAAATAATGGATATATTTAGTTTACGGTAAACACTGTGTTCTTCATTTCTATTTATTCATGTTTTTGGGTTTCATATATGGTAATTTTGGGAATTTTTGGTTTCTAATTTCTTCCATAATGTTGAAAGTGTTTCAATATATCCTTCTAACCCCATAATATGTATTACGGATTCACCATGCTTCATGATTCATGGAATCATTTCTGAAAATAAATAAAACATTATATCTTATTTGAGTCATATTATATATTATTTTAAAAAATGAGAATTTTTTTAGATATACACATGATAAGTGTTATCATAATATTAAGTATGATTATGAAATATTATACAAGATATTATAGGATAGGAAATAACATAATCCACCTATTTTAATAATATAATTATGTATGATATAGGAAATCATATGAAAAAATAACATAGAAGACATGTTTTAATAATAGAGTATCACATCATAGGGATGATATCAATCTTATCATAAAATATGATTCACTTTCCATGAAAGGACATATAACAGACCATATAATAACTATGATAAAATATTATGGAAAACTGAAGAATTTAACAGGTAATGATATATATATATAAAACAAAATATGATATCATACAATTTTTAGTTTTCCAAATTTTAAATTATGAATTTAAATTTTTGTTGTATAAAATGTTTATAAATAATGAAATTTGGTATTTTGGGACATTCATTAAAATTATAAATTATTAATAATTAATTATTTAATAATTATGAACAATTAAGTGTTATATTTTCATGAAACATTTAATAAATATATATTCCGTAAATATTAATTTTTAATATTGAATAACCTATGAAATGATATGTTTCATATTTTCATTTAGATATAAATGGTTTATATAAAAATTATAATAGAAATTCATGAAACATTTTTAATTAAAAAATAATGAAACATATAAATGTGGTTATATAATATTATTAATTTTAATAATATATAGATTAAATTGTTGAAATCAAAGAGCCTTACATAAGAAATTATTCAAAACATATTAAGATGAGATTTAATAATTGATTTTAGTTGGATACAAATATTATTAAATATTTGATATTCTAAACATTTACATAATATATAAATAGTTCATATATAAAATTTATATACATAAATATAATGTATTAAAGTAAATTAACATATAAAGGAGAATATGATGGTGTAAATATTTTAAGTAAATATAAAGTGTATATATATATGATTATGAAATTCCAAAAATGAATGGGTAAATTATAAATTGTTTATAATCACATAATTTATTAATTTTTAATAAATTGTTTATGTCATGTATAAATATATTAATTAATTATTTATTAGTTTATTTTCTATTCTATAGATAGATATAATTATTTTATTATGAATTGAAGTATACATTATCTTGAAGAGTTAGATCATTTTTATAAATTTTCATATTGTGAAACCTAACGTATAATGGGGGAATAAGTTAATTAAATAATTTAATTAATTTTTATCCATTATGGATTCTTGATAATTTAGGGTGGATATTTTGAATTGTTTTAGAAGAGTGGAGTGGTGCATAATTTGGAGTAACTATGACCCTACCCTATATGATGGTACTATATTTTACAGATACTAATCACACTTTTTGAGAATGTTTAGCTCAATTGTGCAACAAACTTGGCTTCACCATATGGGTACACCTTTCTTTTTAGTATGTAAAACATGGTTGGAATATTGTTTTGTAAACGATATGCCTTTTCTAGGCTGTTAAATCTTTTTTCATTTATTATTTTACAATTATGGGTTATTAATCCCTTCTCCCCTCTCCCATTGAGTTAGGAGATATCCTCCTTAACTCCTCCATACACACCCCATGGCAAACCATCTTCTTGTTCTATCCTATATATATAGATTTCAACCTAATTTTGCGGGATTCTAGGTCGATCCTTCAATGTATAACCTGCTCTTCACTTATTTCTTCTGTATGTGGCGATTTTTCATCTCCCCTTCACCCCACCTATCTCAACGAAACCCTAGGTCATGGGTTTACCCAATTTTTTGTAATTTATTTTATTTATAATATATTCATTGGGTCTCTTAGGGTTGATTCTTTCATGTTTATATATCCTCTACTGTAAGAGAATAATTTCATTTCTTTTCAGCTTGCCCTCCACTGTTTGGATCATATAAACCCTAGTAATTATTTATACCAATAATTATTTTACTCTGATTATAAATGAATTTTCAATAGGATTTAAAAATTCACATAATGTGATTAATATATGGAATGCTAGGCTGGTAAATTTTATAGAGATATTGATTTGTTGATTTTTTACCATTTTTGAGACAACTTTTTGTGTTGATAATGGTTATGTGACTCCATGTGATGGATTTTTTATAAATCATGGAACTTTATAAGGGTAGCATGGGAGGTTGAATGTTGTGATTACAATTTTATCCTTTTTGATTTGTAATTTTTATTAGATAAAACATATTTTGATATTATCCCACATCCTTTTTAGTATTCCATTAGATTACCTAGGAAACTATTTGGGAGGTCAAGGGATGTGTCTAAGATAGTTGTGACTACACATTGATTATTTTCCCTGAGTTATATGTAATACCTGACTAGTGGTGTTCCGCCAACGAGACTAGGTGTGAACGATCCAGTTAATGAATTTATGACTATTAACCCACTAGTAGTAGGTTATTTTTTCATTTCACATTCTGATACAATTATTTATAATGGAATTTACTCATGATATGTATTGTATGTCAATCATTCCTTATTAGTTTTTGCATGTGATTTTATTACTTGTCATATTAAACATTTGTTGGAACATTTGTTATTTTATGATTAATGTTTAACATTTCATGGATTTCCTTATGATAATATTGTTAATTTAAAAAGGAATTCATTGATTATAAATGCCTTTTAAATGTTTTAGACCATGCGAGTGTTTGTTCTTAAAAAATATTCATCAATTAAAAATTGGTTCGATTTATTTAACAGTTTTAAAGAAATGACATTTCCTTGAGATTGATTATGAAAATGTAATTCTTATGCAATGTTTGGAAAAAAAGAGATAATATCTTTGGGTTTTCCCTTGGTATCATGGGTTGATTTAAAATTTTTAACTATCAATATTTTTTT
Organism: Viscum album; assembly: GCA_963277665.1. Taxonomy (NCBI): domain Eukaryota; kingdom Viridiplantae; phylum Streptophyta; class Magnoliopsida; order Santalales; family Viscaceae; genus Viscum; species Viscum album. The sequence continues at coordinate 1,516,512,713 of OY728119.1, forward strand.
TGTAAAATGGGTATTTATTTGAATGTACACATGTTATTTGGTTCATTAATCATGGAAAAAAGAGATTTTATACTTTATATTTAAATTATTACTTTATAAGAATATTTAATATTGTATTTCCATATATTTGGGTGGCAGTGGCGGACTACTATTTTAATTTTTTCCCTTGCATATATTTTCATTTTTCAGTTAAAGGTTTAGCCTATCCTTCATTCTCACCCATAGAGAATTGTGGTTATTTGTTTATTGGGGGTTACTTTTTCTAGTCATAATGAGATATGTGTGTTTGTATTTTATTTTTTATTTATGTTTTTTATCACACTAGATACATAATATTTTACCAATTTCTACAAATATAGGGTAGTCAAATTATATGGGGGGGGGAGGGAAGTTGTTAAGGCTATAATATTATTTGGAGGGGAGGGATATCAGGGTGGTAGATAGTTTAGATAATGTGTTTATTTTTTATGACCTATTTTTATATTTCTATTTATTTTTTATTTCGGCGTGGATGCATGACATACGAATGGGTCATGAAAATGTTTTAGTATACTCCATATACCTCTTTTACTATAATTAATGGGAGGAACCATATCTAAATGTGTTCCTATGATTCTTAGGAATTAGTTTCTATACCATGGGGATCGTAATTTATTTTGGGATTATAGAGGTCCGGTTCATGCATCTATCAGAGGGGTGAACTTGAAAATTTTATTACAAAATGGAATTAAAGATGTTGGGTCCTTATTTTTTAAAGGATCCTAATCCTTTAGGTTCCCAATTTTTATTTGGGGTGTCATGATATGATCCAGTTATAATTTTTTTGTACTTGAGAAGTGGGTGTAGGGAGTGTCGCAATATCTTTCTCTACCCCAACATTACGTTTCCTGGGGCATTTCGGGTTTTTACATAATTCAGGTTTTCTATTTGATGGAAAATTTGTATTATGGTTGTATAATTTTTATGTGTTGTTTTGGAAATCCATGTCATAGAATGAGTTTGTGGGGGATTCATGTGAAACATTTTTTTTGGGATAGTGTCATAGATGGTAGTCAAGATGTGAGGTTGGTTAATTGGGAATGGAAAACTATATCAAAATCAAACACTTGATTCCAAACAAAATTTATGATCTAATTCATGATTGGAATATAGTCGTAAACCATGTGGCCAAATTAGGCGTAGTTCCACATCATGATTATTTTTTTACATATGACTCTTTCCCCTTGTATTTCCATATGTGAGTTTGATAAATGAAAAATTTTCATGGTTGGTCTTATGATATGATGTAATATTTGTATGGATATTATATTAAGGCCTGATTTATGAAAATTTTTATGTTGTTGTGTATGTGAGGTGAGATTAATTTTTTTTGAGAGAAAAATATTGATTTGAAAAGAAAGAATATTTCAGTTTTAAACAAATGCCTTCTGGGACAATTGTAATTAGTGCCAAATTTCAGGAAATGTTTTGGCACAATTTATTTCATTTTAAAAATTGGAAAATATTTTTACATGTGGTTGATTTTTATAATCATGTTCACAATGGGTTATAAAATACAAGGTTTAAATTTTAATGGAAACAGATGTTATACAAATTGGATTTCCCCTTAGTGTTTGTATTTCAAAAAAGAATTTGATTTAAAAACTATTTAAAATGGTAAGTGTGTTTTCTCTTTTGAGACCAAAAAAATGCTCTGGTTTTCAAAAATAATTAGTCTGTTTTTTAACCCAAATTGGAAAAAAGTTTTAAATTATTATTTAACCTAAGGGCTTGAATATTGGATTTTAAAATGGTTTTCATTTTCCTCAAAAGAAATAATTCCCAACTTTATTTATAACCTTGTTTTCAAAACCATATTTTGGTAAAACCATAAATGATTTGGTGATACATGTGTTTTAACTTTCCAATTATGTGTATTGGAATATCATGGAATGGTTTTAGGGACATGAACATGTATGGGTCTATGTATCATGTTGTTTGGTATGCCCCCCACGAAATTCCTAGTGTAAAGTGGAGAGTATTATTTAGGGATCCTCTATAATTTTTTAACACTATATAGGGTCATAATGGAGTGCAATTTTTCATATACCTCTAAGAGTGTTATGCTTTGGGTTTATCTAAGGTAGTTTATCATAGAGGTGCCTGAGGCATTATGGGGCTATTTTTTCAGACCCCTGAATTCATATTTATGGATGGATCAATGATAATTAGTTATTCGTTGATTCTTCTATATGATCTCTCATTTTTTGGTTTTATGGGTGAGTGGCCATAGTTTAGTGTATGATTTGGGTGTTGGTTATTGTCACTTTAAGATGAAAATTTATTTCAGTATTTATTATTGTAGAGTTTAGATCGATATTGGATTTAGTAGGATTTGGAAATAATTTCCTAGTTTCTTCATTGGAATCCCATTATAGGTGGTGTTTCTTTTGGGGTTTTTTGTTCCTCATCTCTTGATATTGGATTTTGTTTCCCATGTGTGGTGTATACCATGGGAAGGATACCTTTCAAAATTTATGTGACTGTTTTATTGGATTGGGAGAGAACTAATTGTGAATATAAGTATATATGGGGTGTAGTTATATTTTTTGTTGGTATGTGGATTCCTTCAAGTTTTGTTTCCATCATAATTACCTAGGGTTATATTTTGGGGAGTTGGATCTAAACACACTCGTATTTCGGTTATGACCCTTATCTTAGAGACCTATTGTTTTTTATTTAAATGATCAATTTCACCTATTCATGTATTACTTTATTTTATATACATTTTTCTTGGTTATACCCTTTTATTTATCATATGGGTTGTTTTTCAGATTAGTACTGTCCTAGAGGTTTTGGATTCGTTAACCACAAATGGTAACATTTTGTGATTCCATTTAGAGATTTATATAATTTTTATAATATGTGATATTCATATATTTTTGTTAATTGGTTTTACATTAGTCAAATTACATAGTTCATTCAAAAATGGTGGGGAGACCGATTTATGGTATAAATGAGTTAAGTATTTCCTTTAATCAGGTCCTCATCAAGGTTTTTTTTAAGATTCTAATTTTTTTCACCTGTTGTATTGATATTCATTCACTATTGACCTGTACTTTGTACCCGATACTTTTAGGGGGAAGAAAGTGGTATGGTGGGGATTTTTTTATATCCACCATGTCACAGTTGTATAAATTAATTAAATAATATAATTAATTTTTAGATGTTATGGATTTTGGAGAATTTTAGGTGGAAATTTTATTTTTTTAACATAGTGGGGTTGCACATGGTTTGTGAATGGTTAAAAGTAACCGTGAATTGACTATGCATGAGGAATTAATCATTGAACGATATATATCTCACAAGTTAAGAATGTTTATCTCAACTATTCAACAACCTAGGGGTAACCTTATAGGTTCTCCATGCTTGGTTAATATGGACCACATGTATGGTGCATGATTCGATAAATCGTTCTCCATATCCAAGGTTTTATTTCTTTCCATTTTATATTTTACCCTCAAGTGTTTTAAATACCTTTGAGTCATGTGTAATCCCACTACCTCCACCCTCTATTATATAAACCTCTCACTCTCTTGAGATCCCTTATCCATGATAATTTCACCCATTTGTTTGCAGTTTCCTGGTTGATCCATCAATGTTTGACATCTTCTTCCATGATTTCTTCCATCCATGATGTTTTTACCTCTCCTCATCACCCCACCTAAGTCGTAAAAAATATAGGTCAAAATATGACTCTATTTATGGAAATTAATTCACTTTTAGGGTATCAGATGGGTATCTTCGATTGGCTTTGTGCATGTTTCAGCATCCTCCACTAAAGGCAAAGCATTTTAGTTCAATTCGGCTCACCCACAACCATTTTAGGTAGCTGTTTCTATAAATCCACCGTTTATCTCATATTATGAATTTTTTACATGATTTTAAATTTCTTTTTATAAATATTACGGATTATTATATATCGTTTTATGGTTTAAATGACTATGGTTTTGTTTTTAGAACTTATCATGGTCCATGGATGCATTCCAAGAATTTATGAAATTTATAGAATGAATTTTTATAATTTATTTAAAGGGTTTGAAATATTTTCTTGTGAAATTAATAATTTCCCATTTTCCTTGTCTGTTTTTGGTTGGCATTCACCTGGTTTAATGAATTTTCATGAACTTAGGTCACTTTCCTAGTTTTTTTGTAATTTATTTTAGTATTTACAAAGTGTGATCTAAATATTTTCAAAATCATACTTAACGATAAGTATATTTTTTATGTGGGGGTAATTTTGTAAAAAATATTGTTTTGATGAAAAAGGGTATTTTATACAATAATTATGTCTGATAAAATGGAAATGATGATTTTCTCTATGAAATACACTTATTCATTAGGCTTTAATATAAATTTTATTTTTAAAGTGGGGCTCCATTTTTAAGGGGTATTCATGATTAAAAAATGGATGTTTTTTTTCTAAAATAGAATAGATATTTAATTGAGCGGTGATTATGTTTTGGTTTGTTTGTGACTTCTATTTTTTTTATTTTTGGATTCCTAATAGTTTTCAAATGGGATTCACAAATTTTAATCTATGAGTAATGAAAAAAATTCTAGGTTGGAACTTTTTATTGAAATATTTATTGGTTGATTTGTATTACCATTATTATTCACCCTTGTTTTATTGATGATGGTTATGTGTATCCATTTGACGGAATTCTGATATGTGATCTATGTTGTGCATATGTAATGGTGATCTTTATCAAGGTAACATGGGAAGAAGGATGACATGATTGTGGTGTTAGAATTTGGGATTTGTTATTTTCCTGAGATGACACAATCATTTAAATAGGAAAACCTCTTTATTATTCCATGATAGACACTAGTATATTGAGCGGGAGTCCAAGAGATATTTCTATGATATTTGAGATCATACTATGTTGATTCACTGCTAGTTTAATGTGAAACCTAGATAGTGGGGTGTCACTGAGGAGACTATGTGAGAGTGAATCAATTTATGGATGAATTATTGTTAACCAATATACATTAGGTCCACTTTTAACATGTCTCACTTCTTTCATTAGTTAATGTGGTGTCTCATCATGATATGTATGCCATGTGATTACTTCTCTATTTTATTTTATCAAGCGACTATATTAATTTTTATATTACGAATTGGTGTGGATGTTGGTTTTTATTATTATTAAGCTTCAACATGTTATGATTTTCCATGTGACACTATTGTTGATTTCAAGGTGATAACATTTGTTTTAAATTATTTTGAAATGTTTTAAACCATGTGAGGGATTATTTTTAAAAATGATTTGAGAAAAATGGTTTTGACTTCTTTAAGAGTTTTAATGAAATGTTTTTTTCTTTATATTGATTATAAAAATTGGATTTTCATGCAATTTTCTAAAAAAAAGTGAAAATTGTTTGGGTTCCTTTATTTATTTTAGTGGTTTGATTTGAATTATTTAACTATCCATGTTTTATTTTGCAAAATGGTTTGTTTTTTCTAATAAAAAATGTGATTTTGTATAATTATTCATGAAAAATCTATTTTATATTTCATGTTTGAACTAGAATTTTAAAATCTACTTTACTAAGGGATCAAAATTGATTCGGTGTGTAGTAGAGACCTAATCAGTGCTTTTTTGGGAATTCTGATATTATTATTTTAGGTGCAGGTTCATCCGATCCCTTAGTCTCTCCCATGGGGAATTTTGGTTCTAGATTGTTTGGTGGTGACTCATTTAGTCACAAGGAGATAGGTATGGATATTGTTTAGTTTTTATTTTAGTTTATTTTATAACACTATAAACCTATGTTTTTACCACTTTCTAGGGACATATGGTAGTCATATATAGTGTGAAAGGGTGGGTGAATAAGGGAAATTGTGGTGGTTGAGGTTTTATTTATTAGGGGGGGGGGGAATAGGGAAGTGAAGTGTTTATCTAGTCCATTCATTTTTGATTTTTTAATTTTTTATTTCTATTTATTTGTCTTTTGGTATTTAAGTCTTTCATACAGTCATGTCATGATGGATTTTTTGTACTCACGTTTTCTCTTATACTCAAAATATTAGGAAAACTATTTCCCATGTGTGTTATTATGAACCCAAAAATATAGTTTCCAGACCATGTGAATTAGAAATACACTTTGAGAATATGGGGAGATGGTTCATGCATCTGTCAAAGGGACAACCCAAACTGGTTTGTTACACATACATACATATATATAGTAACAATCTTGGTTTGAAAATTGATTAAATTTTCTCATACCAAGATTTTAGATTATATTTGGTTATGAGATTGAAATTAATGGTCAATTATATTTTATACATGTTATCTTTTAAGATTATAATAAAATTTAGTTATATTTTGAGTATAGTATCCTCAGTGAGAAGAACATTTGGTCATAATTATCACTAGGCTAGAGTCTTTTTCCTTTCCTAGAAAAGTGGGGGTTGAAAATCTGTAACCCCAAGATTAATCTTACGGGGATTATTGATTTTATATGATTCTAATAATTTAAATGAAATTATATTAGGTACATTTTGTTTGAGTTGCATATTTATAAACAAATTTTGAATTTAATTTAGTTTAGTAACATAAACATTGATTTGTGTAAAGTGATACACATGAATATTTTTTAAAATATATTGATTTTTTGGATGGAAAAAGATTCCAAACTACATCAATAGGCGCATGCATAATTTTAAATGGAATACATGTGATAATATGGTGAGATTAAATCCACATTAAAATACTATTTATCATATTTCTTAAAAAGTAAATACTTCTCATGACCTTGATCATCCATTTGAGATGTAAATTCCAAATATGGGGGTTGTATGGATTATCTTGTGCATAGAATGAAACTAACAAGTAACGCTGATTGGACTAGGTTCTTATTTTTTGAGTCTTATTTGGGGTAAACATATTATGGAGACTATAATAGGAATATATTTCTAGAGGTATAATTTTGAGTGAATCCATTTCATGGATTAGGATAAATATTAATATAACAAAAAATCTAAGAGTCATATCTAATATAATTGATATGATACTATATAAAAAAAATTTATAGGATAAATGGTTAAGTGACCTAAGTATTAGTGAAATAATGATCTTGTACCAATAATGGATATAATGAAATCAAATGATTTATAAATTTAGTATGAGTAAATTTTAGAAATTCATATAAACATATATATCAAGATACTAATGTGATAAAATACTTTTTTTTTAATAAATTTCATTATCATCCTCATAAAGTTTTCTTTTAGATCAATTCTACAAAAAACATAATTTTAGTGTTAAAAAAATTAGTTTTGTACAAAAATTAATAATTTTTCCTAATTTAAGAGACAAATTCTATGTGTTAGAGGAATAAATTCCTGAGTAAAAAACTATTAAAGTTGTAAACAATTTATCTAAAATATATTCTTGTGAGAATCATAAATGGTTTTATATAATTTTTAAAGTACATGAAGAAATGAAATTTAGTCTCGACTATTTTCCATAATGTGATTGAGGGTGATAATGATATGGTAAGATTTGAGATAAACATTGAGGAATGTTCTAGTTATTGAAATAACTCTATAGTAATTGATAGAAATGTATGAAAATGTGAGTGTATTGAATATATTTTTACCATATTTTTTTTCAAAGTGTAGATGATAAATGAACTAAGGATAATTTATCCATGTTTTTGTATTGTATTGACAGTATGATCGGGTAAAAGATCAAACTGGAAGAGGAAATGCTAATTAGAATTTCATAAAATATTTTATAAAAATATAATGTGAAGGATATTGAAGAAAAACATATCAAGAAGGTAATAAAATTTTACATATTTAATAGGATTATTTCATTTAAATTAAGGAGTTTTAGAAACACCATAGAATATACATGTTAATTATCATGGTTATAAAAATAAATTGAGTTATTTTTAAGGGTATATGAATCCAAGTCCATGTTTCATAAATGTTAAAAATATTTAAATTATTAAAATAAATGTATGAATTTAAATAGAATGTAGTTTTTATTCAACTAATAATGAATATGGTTTATTAATCATATTGGTTAATGAAAAATAATATAATAAACTTAGATTGATATTTATAAGGATGTGTATTTTAATTTTATTAAAATTATATTATAAGTGAAGTTATTCATTAATAAGAAATTAATTATGAAAAAAATGAAATGACACAAATGGTTTTGGATTCAATTGAGTCTATAACATATTTAAAAGGGATATGTGGATAATAGTGTTTTTTCAGGGATAAAACAGTTTATGTACATGTTTAATAAAATATATCTGATATGATCCCATGAAATTTTAATGGATTATTTTAAATAATAAAATATTATTTTTAGCATACTTATCTAAACACATAAATACTATATAATATATTAAAATTTATAATTTATTTATTAAATATTCCCACTAATGGAAGTAAGTGTTATTTTCTAACACATAGGTGTTTATGTGTCTTAAAATAATAGTATGAAGAGAATATAGGGTCGTAGAAGTTAGTTGGGGAATATTTGGATGTATATAAGTTTCATTATAACAAATAAAATATTATCGGAGTAAAAAAAATGTTAACATCACTTGATTTCATAAATTGTTTAGGGTATGTGTCCCCCCCAGAACATGTGTTCTAGCTAGGAAAAACTACTTCCAGATGGTTACCATAGAATTTATTTATGGAACCCAAAACACCAAATGGTTCTATATCCAAAGGGTCCTTCTTCCCAAAGTTAGGTGATCATTAGGTTTTTTGACCTATGATACATGGGAACTCACATTGGTAAAAGGGATGGGAGGTCGGGCTCATCCCACCCTTTGGGGGGAATTATTGCATACTTTGGGACTCTCTTATAGAATTAATATATGATCATGTATCCTTATTAATTTACCAAGAATAATGTAGGTTTCTCACGATATTTTTAATCAATTATTTAGCATGTATGGATTTCAGAATCATTTGTATGTAGTTGAGGTTCTTTATCATTAGAGATTTATGTATGTATTCATGGTTCTCCATAGATAGTATCCTCTTATATACAAATTAGAGATTATTTAGTCATTGTTATGATAATTATTTTTTTAAGAAACTCATTGAGGAACTCTAAAATTTATGTCCAACTAGATTGGTTAATTTCACACTAGAATTTATCGTCATCCATGGAGGCAGAAATTTACATTGGAGTTTATTTCCATTTAGGTAGACTGTTGACACTCTTTTTTTAATAAAGGAAGAAAAAACAATTATGAAGAAGCACTTTGGACATCATAAATTATAAAAGAAACCTAATGGAAGTAAATAAATATAGTTAAAGGGATCTATGAAACACACCTATGAATAATAAGGCCTGTGTAGCTACTTCTGATTCAGTATAAAGGCATAATGACCTACGCTACACATCTACGCATCAAGCAGTGGTGAAGGTCCTACCTGTGCATCCCAATCTGCATACCCCAACACTAAGGATCTACACTAAGGACCTATGCCACAGATCTACGTAAAAAAAAACTCTATTTGAATAGGTCCCTTCCATGCATATAAATAGGACCCTTAGGATCCCCATTTTTCTAACTAAAATTTTTGGAAGAACTATCGAAGCTCCCATTGCACAACTAATTTTCCCAGTTCCCCCTAATTGTCTAAAGCATATCTATAAAACATGATAAGATAGATAATTGGATGGGATATGAAATATTATGGTCCTTAATAGTTTTAGAAAAAACATATGATCAAGGACCCTCCTTCCATAAGGATAAGTCATCTCTGTAGGGTCCTTTTCATAATAATGGACCTACACGGGGTGTTTACAATGACATAAAGGGACACACCAGGTGATCACATTAATATTTCTCCCAGGTTTTTCTTTACCTATGGTCCATTTCCCAAGTCATATCAAGATTTCAAAAGCTTTTTGTTCATGTGTTAATTTTTTTTAATTCCTCCTATGGCCTACGTGGCATACCTACGAAGAACACCAACGCCGAGTACCTATGTAGCACAGCTACGCGGTACACCTACTTGGCACACCTATTCCAGGTACCAATTCCAAGGAACTACATGAGCAAAATTCTAAGCCCTCTTCAAATTCAGTCATGGTAGGTATTCTCCTTCCATGGATATATAGTCTGAAAAAGAGCATGTTGAAACCTACAAAAAACCTTCTTCCTTACCAAAACATTGTGAATGACACATAAACATGTCTCCTAGTTGGGTTTTTATTTATATTCTTAGAGGTATCCCACATTTTTCTTATAAGGTTGTTGAGATCCTTGGAGTGTCTGTAGGTCTGTATATCTATAGTCACTTTGAACCTTACCGTAGGGAAATTATTGGGAATTTCCCAGTTTGGAGGATTAGGGTTCAGGCCATGGTCACCGCCTTCTCATCTCTAAGACTCAGAACCATTGGTCCTTGGTTGGGATGGTATGGTTCAAAAATTCATTTCCTTTTGAAACATGAAATTATATCCTCCTCCCACTATGGAAAAAATTCATCGGCGTCCCTCATAGATTAATCCCCTAGCCTTTTATGCCGGACCTAAAGACATTCACTTTAATTCCATATTGAGAGGTTCATTGCTCCATTCACTCATCCACCATCACCTAAAATTATTTCATCATAGGCCCTAACTATTCCCTCAACAGACGAGAAAGTGTGTGGTTTATTAAATATTTAACATCCCCTTGTTTATCACACTGATAATGAATCACATGAGAATATAGATTTGTAATAATGACAACATTATCAAAATTGACCCTTATTAAACTATAAGAACTGTGATTACCACCATAATTGGGATAAATAGGAAGCCTTCACCGAGGGCCCAAGCTCAATGATAATCCTCATTGTCTTTCCAAACCGCGTTCATTTGGTTAAGGAATTATTATTAGAAATAAGCCCTAAATTAAGTCCCCCTCGAATCTCCATGAGTAATGACATCACATGTGGGCCATGTTACAAGGTAATCCCCTTTAGGGGTAATCCCCTACCTATTTTTCTCAAAGGGCCTTACTCCCTTACTTGACTTACTAAACTATGTGGTCTTTGAATCCCATCCAAGTGGGATAAGTAAGAGACCTCCCTAAGGTTCAGACCCAATAATAGAAATAAACCATGTTCTATCTGGGCCACATTCCAATCATGGTATAATTCAACTTGGAAACTCATATCCTTTCCAGGTTCCTTGGGCAGCATAGGAATAAGTCCAACACCAAGATTTCAATACACAAAGTTTTCTTAGATTCCCTTACCGTATAAAATTATATTATATGGTATTGTCCATATCACATGAACTCAAAAGTTATTATGAGTCCCATTAAGGTATAATACACTACGAGGGTTCGGATTCCTATCACAAAAATACATAGGTAGTCCATTTATGGGTAAAATCCAAACATATAAACAATCTTCCATCTCCCTAGGTGATAATAAATTCCAGATTTCCCCACTTAGTTGATTAAAAACTACTACCATCGTAGTAGTGGATAAAGAATTACTATATAGTATATGAGAGTCTACCATTGATGAAGAACCTAGAATTCATAAAAATATCTCCATTGATGAATAAACTTGAATACATACATATTATTCTTAATTCCACACATGATAATAATTGATTTCAAATTTCATGGGAAACATATATTATTATTGGTAAATTAATAAGGATCCATGAACATATCTTACATCTATAATAGAGTACCGATGAAGGCAATAATTCCCCCCAAAATGGTGTGATGAGCTCGAACTCCTATCCTCTCGACCAATGTGAGTTCTTAAGTTTTGTAGGTCAACAAACCCAACAAATGATAACATTTGGAAATAGGTCCCATTGGATACAAAATCGTTTGGTGTTTCTTATTGTATAATTAAATCCGATGGAAACCATCTAGAACTATTGATTCATGAGAAGAACACAGATTCTGAAGGGAAATAAAAAATGGAGAACCTGACACAAATCCTTATCCAAGATTATAGTGTTACCCATTTGTTATTACCCATATCAATTGATCAAATATGGCCAAAATGGAATCAATCATGCATGTGTTCATCTATAAGATTCTACTTTATTGGATTTCATTGTCTGTATTTTCCATATATAAAGGAACATTCTTTCCAGTAACTCCTTTTATTCAAAAATGGATTCATTCAATTTTGAAACCGTGAATGCGCCGACTACTGGCCAAGATGGATCCTCATCCACTTGAAGGATGTCATCACCAACTCAACATCTTGAAAACTAGGTCTTCTGTGCATTGGTCTTAGTGTACCATCATAATGGTACTATACTGACCTTGGATGTTTCCCAACATGACCTAAAAATCCAGAATAACCCCCAATCATCTAGTTAACAGTGACCAGTGGTCTATAAGAATATGGTTCCAACCGCCGTCTTCATCCATTTCGGGAGTTTGTCCCCGTAATGAAATCATTAATCCATACCCTATTCTATGGAGGTATACCAAGTGGCCACCCATGGACTTGTACCAAAGACACAAAAGTCCTTACCAAAGGGTACTACCAACAATCAATTCCTCCAACATCACACAGTAGAAAACCCTCATCATGATGAGGGAGTTATCTTTGGTTTTCTGACTAAGGCCCCTCAGACCCAGGCACACAAGATGAACCTCTAGGAAAAATAGTCAACCAACATGGAGCTGGTTCCTACAATTTCCCCCTCTAGGGAAGGCCATTAACCCATATTGGTGGAAAATAATGAATAGGAAAAAACACCCATCCAACTTATCTAATCTATCCAGCAGACTCATCTAGATGGGACCAACCAATCCTACCATTAAAATCAATAGAAATATTGTGAGCAAGCACATTCACCTACTTAAAAATTGTAGTCTAGTTAGTATAATCATCTTACTGTATTCATGGAAACAATCCAACCAAATGTGGAAGCCATTATCTTATAGGCACATACACCTGCCATCATCCATCAAGTTTTCCAACAATATTGTTTGATAGAACCTGGAGAAGTCAATCGAAAAGATCCAATGACAAAACTAGGGCAGACTCGACTCTCTTCCTCTATTTGCACGAGTACAGTCAGTATCCACTTATTGGAAAGGGAGGATAATAGAAGGTTCATACACCTACACTTGATATAGAATGGAAATATATTCCTGTTCCTTACACTGAATTGACCAAACGTATTTTAAAAAATGGTGAATGGGAAAACACAAATTCTTACCCATATCCACAAAACCTTCCACAATATCATAATAGAAAAAATCAGAAGTACCAATGGGATGAACACATAATTCTTTCTCCATAACTCGGATGACTCACCAGCATTCCATCCTAGAGCAGATATACACTTATATTCATGTAGAAGATGGTTATAGGGCATACTACCACTACTAATAAAACGACCTATACCCACGGTTCAAAACCGTGGGTATGGCCCCCTAAATCATGGGTATAGCCTATGCCCACGGTTTTGGGAATCATGGCCATTGGTGGCATTGGTATAGGACCCCAGCCTATATAAAATGTTCTCCAAAATCGTGGGTATAATTGTTCTACCACAATGTCAAAGAATCATACACAATTTCCACGTTGTCAAAGTCTTTTACCCACGGTTTTAAAACCATGGGTATAAATCCTAGAAGAATGCAGGCAACGAGTTTCGATCCTGCACACTCTTCGCTGCAATCACTGAATCTTACCACTTCCCTGACATGACCTATGTGAATATATATATATAGTTAAATATAGGTATATAAACTATGGGTATAGAGGGAAGAACCATGCATATAAGACTCATGCCAAAAAAAATTTCCTTCCCGCAGGGAAAAAAATTTCTTGCACACACACGGGAAACCTATACCCACAGTTTTTCCTAACCATGGGTATACGTATTTTAGCCCAGACCTATACCCATAGTTTTGGGGAAACCATGGGGATTGGTACCCCTATACCCAAGGTTTTTGAAAACTGTGGGAAAATGAAACTTTTCATGACCTATACCCACGGTTTTGGAAAACTCTGGGTATAGGCCCCCCGTATCCTCACGGTTTTCCAAAATCATGGGTATAGGTCTTGAAATGTTTCCTATGCCCACAGTTTCCAAAAAACGTGGGTATAGGGGTACATATACCTATGGTTTTCCCAAAAACCATGGGGATAGGTCCATTTTCTAGTAGTATACCCCATATAATATAGACAACCAGATCGAGCACATACACTCATTATAATTGGAAATTATAGGTCTGTTTTGATATAATCTTCAAACTAGGCACATACACCATATCATGATAACTACATTTCCCAACATGTGACCCCAAATACATGTAAGAGAACTTCTAATAAGAAGTCTCACCAAGGATAGTTGGAGAATCAAGAGATGATATGTGAACTGGATCCACTTAATGCTAGAGTTCTTGATTCCATCAAGAATCTATCGATTTAAGATCAAGATCCTACCCTCCCATTTGAAAAATTATGAGAGTATTAGAAGTAATTTTAAAGTTCCTCATATAAAAATTCATCATGACGACTTTATTTGTGACAATTTGGTTAATCTTGAGAACCTATCTCATTATGTGAGCCATGAAAACCCTCCATGTGTCCAGAAGACCAAAGTGAAAAAATATATCCCTTACTATAATCCCCTAACGTGTTTCACTCCATGATCAAATTTTCTATGAATTTATATCTGCAGTATTGTTTCTCATTGTTAATACAATTCTCTAGCTGACTATGTCGTGATGATAAAGCCCTCATATATTGAGGCACTTGAAAACCTAAGTCCAATCATGTTTTATTATTTGTTACTAGAAGGTGGAATTATTTATTATCCCGAAGACAGACTAAGGAGATGGTCATTCTTTGAACATCCCTGGGGTCTTTTCCTTCTAATATATAAGTGGAAACAAAAACTGAATCATTTTCTTCAGATAAATCATTCAAGAAGAATCCACCCTTTTTGGACCATGTTGAGAAAACTCTAGAAAAATATGAAGAGGACATGTTGAATATGATTAGACAACTGGATAAGGGTGAAATAACAGTCAAATTTTGGACATTGACAACCTCTCAATACAACATCCCAAAGATGTTGGCGGAATATTGTATTCATGATATCCACCTCCATATATATGGAATAATTTTCTAAATCTGAAATCCAAAAATATTAACTTATGAATAATATAAAAGTCATGTTAAGGTAATAGAAGGGTTGAAATTCCAAATTGACTTGGAATTTCTCTAGGTTCCCTTAAATCCAAGGATCAAGAATAAACATGAGTCCCTTCAATATGTATGTTTCAATGCATTAAAGAGGTTTCTACAATTGATCATGGAAACCCCATTTTGATTACATATAAGAGGATGGAGTTCACATAGAGAATTTCATGTTATTGCATTCCAAAATAATCAAAGACCATCGAAAGTGGTCTAATTCAATGTTATTGCCTCAGAATAACTAAAAAACAAATCCTGGAGATGCTCTGCAATAACAGACTTCGATCGGGTTTCAGTAATGTCAGGCCCAAATAGAGTAATATATTGAGATTATTAAACATCAAGAATCTAAACACATTTTGCGGGATTATCTATTAGAGTATTTCATCCATTAGATATCACAAATATGTGAAATAGAACAATGGTCTATCAAAACAAGCAATTTAAGTGGGTTTCAGATAATGCACAAAACAAATGTTCAGACTATAATATGTAAAATCAGAAGTAAATATATGTTGATATATATAATTATAGTTCAAGAACCATCCCATCTTGTAGGTTTGGGTTACTTTTTAACCCAACCTTCTGATTCAAAAAATAGATCCCGAAGCACAATTGTTCAAGCGGTGAGGCTGGGAAAACTACATCATTCATGAAATCTCACTACTAAATGGAGTAGATGCATGACTTCGCTAGCTCCAATGACCTATATTATTATGCATATCTACCATGAGGAAAACCAACTTGCTTATTCTCTTTCTAATAAAGGAGCATTAGAAGGGACCTGCAAACACTACTCCAACATTCCAGGTGATCTGATGAACATTTTTCAACATGATAAATGTAAATTTCCCTCCTACCGACTTTTGTAGCTTTGTCTTTTCAATAATATTAATCCTTTTGGTTTGATTTAAAAAAACAATAATAGACCCTGTCTTCAGGGATGGAGTATTTTTCACATCCAAAATCTCCTTAGTGGAAGTAAATTTTCTCCCAATTAAGGAAGAAGGAAAAAAATGAATACCCAACTAAATTATCTGGGAATTCCCTTTAGATTACTGTCTATCAAATAGTTCACAGAAAACCAAAAAATAAGAGAACAAAGTCTCATGGAGAAAAAAGAATAATGTGATCTCACAAAGACACAGATACAATTCCATCAATTCATTATGCATCAGTTAATATCATTAATAACAATATGGAAGATCCTCTAGAAATGAGTCTAGATTTGGGGAATTAAAAGATTAAGTTCATATTCTTAATATAATCCATACTAATGCAAATGAATGAGGTGTGCATACCATAAATCATATGGATTCCTATAATCAATGCATCCCCCAAAATAATACACTTCCACATTTTCAAAAGGAATCTGACATAGATAAAGAAAAAGGTAAAATTATGTCTCACCTTCCCCAAGATAATCTCTATCTATTTTTCGTGAATAAATATTTTCCTATCAAGGGGAGGAAACAATATAGTTGAGAAGACTCACTGTAGAGTTACTCTGAAGCTATATTTTTGCAAGACCTGCTCTGCAAGAATATCCTTATAATGCATTTGCAGTAGGAGATCCTCAATAAAGATGGTATATTTAAACTACTAATGTGGATAATTAATTCCCCCCATTGGGTACACATATACAATAGGGTTAATCATATCATTACATGAATGTACCCATGTTTTATCCAAGACAAATACTAGCACCACCACTACCACCAGTGGTCATATGAGTTTCGACACCAGTTCAAGTTTCTACTGGTATACCTGTACAAGTCCCAGCTTAGCCAGATATTCCTCGAATGTTTATGAATACCATTGATTAATTAATAAATTGATTAGAAGCTATGGATAAATAGCACAAATAGATACAACCATAAAGGAAGGATTTCCCTGAATGGGTAGATATGAATCCTCCTCCACAAAACGTTGTGAATACCACATTTCGAATATTTAATGGTTTAGGAGATATGGAGTAGCACATGATGAATTTTTTTTTTCCATTGTGATCATATGATAGGGTTCACCCAACCAAATGAAGAAGTAAATATCAGATGTTTTGTGCAATGAATGTAGGAGACAACCTTTTCTTGGTACACATGATTGTAGTCTAGATCAATTATTGGATGGGAAGACCTCTGCTATAAATTTCCATTCCAATTAAGCTTAATGCTACAGAAGTCAATAGTCTTTGATCTTATGAATTGAAGACAAAGATAAAATTAAAGAGTTTCATATTTAATTTCTGAGTGGAAATGATTAACATACTTCATGAATATACCACTCCCTCTAGAAGAATTTCTGTACATTTTTGTGGAAAATATCTATGATGAGTTGTGTACACCATTAATCCTTTTGAAATACACATGAGGGTTTAAAGATCTGGCTTTAGTTTCTCAGTAGGTAGAAATATCCACAATAGAGACAAGATCCAAATCATAAGTAATCTCATTACATATAGGAATGTGAAAAAGAAAAGAATTGAATGATTCAATTACACTAAAGAAAGATACTATACCTACTTCTACATCAAATCCAACCTCATACCATAGTGATCCACCTCCCTAGTGTTAATAGAAAGGACCACCACATAAATATGATTAAGAAGATAACAAAAGGATACATTTTGAGGGGAAAAAACAAGTTCTATTATTTTTGAAATAACCATGTCCCTAGATTCGTTATATTCTATTTGGAAAACATCTTAGTTCAGTTTATAAGGCCGAATAAACCTAATAAAGAAGGAGGTGAAGACCTACCAAACTAGTGTCCCTTACAGCTACTGTTGGGGTATGCCATTCAAGAGTGTTTTGTTTTCAAATATCTCCAAAAAAATATGGTGGACTCTGCACAAGAAAAACTAAAAAAATTATCATCCCAGGTAGCATGTGTTATTGTTACCAATCTAGAGGAAGAAGGATAATGGAAGAAAATGAAATGAAAGAATGCGTATAATTTTTATGGTGGGATGGTCAGGAAAATAATTAATCAAACTCATGACCTTATATGAACACAATTGAAACAACCAAATGTTCCACCTTCAACTCATGATACAAATAATCCACTTTCAACAAAATATCTGTCCTCCAAAGGATAATCCTCGAGGAAAAGACATGTTAATAAGGATAAATAGAATTCAGAAGAAGATAAACACGTGTTATGGTAAATGGTTTCCTTAAATTTTTTGGATTTCATGCCATTTATCTCAAAAGTACATGTAGTACCTCTCCAAACTGAACAACAAGAAATGACCTATCTGGTAGAATCTTCATCAAATGAGGATTTGATCATCGGTTCTGTTAATGTTATACACTTAATGGACCCCTATGAAAATGTTGTTTATAAATATGAAAATGAATTCCCTATAATTGATTGGGGAACTAGAAGAAGAAGTCATCAAGGTCGAGGATAAAGTGGAAGACACAATAATGAAAAAAGCCAATATTTTAAGTCCAACCTTGATCCAACCATTTATGCGTCAAAAACATGTTGGAGATCTTTTTAGTGGTCTCAATAAGAACAATGGAATTATCATACAAATGATAGTACTAGCCTCGACATGATCATCTTAGAAGACCAACTAGAGGCTATACCACCACATTCCCGACAGGTGGGCATGCCTAGTAAGCATATTCAACCAAGATAAGAAGTATTTTCAACTTCTACCCTAACAAAAGGTACATCTACATCAGAAGAATCAAATTCCAAGGAATATGAAAAACAATATCTTCATATTGAAAAATTCAGACCTTTGGACCATAAGTATAATGTTTTGAAGAAACTATCCCATGTACCATCCATTTTATCAATCATGGATGCTCTGCATATGTCAGAGGATCTTCAACAAGCTCTTATTGGGGCTTTTAAAGTCATCAATAGTCCAAAACTGAGGTTGTTGCTGTTGTGGTCTACCGCATAGAGATTGATCTTGCAGTATGTCATGCAGATATATCTTTCATAGACCAAGATTATGATGATGTTGTATATGGATACATCATGCCCTTGTATTTACCTAGAAAGTTTAACGATATAAACATCTGATGATCCTTATTTTATAATGTATTATGATTTAACCTCATTCTCATCCATAGAATTTGTTGGTTGGGTCTCACTAAATCATACTTTTCTCTATCCACTCTGATTTTGCAAGGCTATCATGATAATGAACAAGAACCTCTAGGAGATATTACACACATAACTTAATTTTGTGATCTCGTATCTAATTCATATTTCTTCATTTTCTATAAGGATACAACATTCAACATTCTCTTTAGAAGTCATTGTATACATAAACATGATTCCATTCATTCATCATACCACCAATGTCTTAAGTATTTCATCAATAGTAAAATTGGGACATTTAACGGTGACAAGGCTATGTTAAAAACATGTGAATCTCAGTATAGTGAGGCAGATATCTGTTCTGCAAATGGAACACTGTCTTTGGAAAAAGATGTTTCAAGAATCCATGATCTTAATGGTATGGAAAAATCCCAGCTAACCCATTAAAGAATGTCAGTGTAGATTACATGCTGTGTATCAATCAAATTGAAAGGGGGACCCAAATATAAGAACTCGTTCAGTGGGTTACATAATTTCAGTTGTGGAAGTTGATCATGACAGCACATGTGAAATTATTAATTTATAAAAAAGTTGTGACATCCTATATAGATATGTCTTCACTCCATCTACCGAACTTCAACAAGTCTCTACATTATCATTCATGATAAAAGAACTTGTTTCATTAATAGATAAAGTTGTGGATTCTAATTCCCAACCCATCATTATTACTTAAACTCTCTATGGAGAACCTTCATCATAAGTAGGGTCAAGAAAGAGTTGCCTCTTCTTCATGACATCCAAATACTGACTCCCCTATCTTCAAAAGTCATAATTCATCACACAACCTTGAAGTAGAGATAGAATAATTGATGTGTGAGGAAGAAGAAGAAGAGGAATACCTTGGGGATGCCCCATCAGCATTTGAGGAAGGTGTCTCCACCAATATGGATGAACTCAGTCAAATAAATATGGCTATAGAAGAAGAACCACAACCTACTTTGATTAGTGCGGGCATGACTTCCAAAGAGAAAGAGGTGTATGAATAATTTCTAAAGAAACACTAAGATTTGTTTTCAAAGAACTATATAAATAATTCATGGCCTTGATCCTGACGTAGTCACCCATTGTTTGGATTTTATAGAAGAGCATATGGGATTCATGTAAGAAATAAGAAGAAAACACCCAACTCATGCCTCTAAAATTTAGGATGAAGTCGACATAATTTTCATATTTTTTTTTATCAGGGAGGTGAAATATCTTAAATGGATTCCCAATATTTTCCTTATGAAAAAGAAGAGTGAAATAATAAGAGTTTTCTTTTATTTCAGGGATATCAATCGACATTGTTCTATAGATGAATTTATGGTTAAAATAAAAAAACTTTGGATTGATGCAAAATATCAATAGAAAAATCTCTCCTTCATGGATGGATACTCTAGGTATAACCAAATCCAAATATCACCTAAAGATGAGGATTCAATAGCTTTCATATACCCTCAAGGAAAATTTTTCTATTGGGTAATGTTCTTTGGTTTGGAGAGTGTTTACATGACATATCATTGAGCAATGGACCACATTTATAAACCTTTATTTAGGTAATTCATTGAATGACATGTGGATGATATATTATTTAAGTGAAAAAAATGTTTGGATCACTTGGTTTATTTGGAGACCATATTTAGCATGCCCTGGTAACATAATTTGATGATGAATCCCTTGAAATTTTCTATTGGGGTAACCTTCAGAAAAATTATTGGTATTGTTTTACACCATCGCAGCATCGAAGTTGATCCCATGAAGAGTAAGTATATCCAACTCATGTCACCTCCTCAAAATATGAAATAATTGATAGTAAAATAAGAAAAACTGGACTATATCTGATGCCTCATAGAAATTTTTTCATTCAAGTGTTTTCCCTTCACGAAATTGATGAAGAAGGGGGTAACATATCAATGGACCAATGATTTCCAAGAATTATTTTAAACCCTCAAGAAATAACTCAATGTCCCACCAGTATTTATTCCACCTATTGAAGGAAATCCACTCATTATTTATGTGATAGCCTTGAAACGATCACTGGGTGTCTTCCTTTCACAAAAGTAAAGTCTTTAGAATGAAAACAACCTCTATTATCTCAGTCAAACCATGATCGACGTAGAGACTAGGTATTCAGATATTGAGAAAAGATGCACGAGATTAATTTTTGTAGTTGAAGAAATTGAGAAACTATTTTCATCATCATTAGGTCAACCTGGTATATCATAATAATCCACTGAAGTTTATCCTAATCCATCCCATTCTTATAAGATGTTTGGCACAGTGGGAAGTTATTATAGAATATTTTTATATGTAGTTTATACCTTATAAAGTAGTAAAATGAAAATATTTACTTTACTTCCTTACTGAGAACCCATATGTAGAAGAAACATCATTGAATAGTAAATTTCTTGATAAAGAAATATTTTATATTCAAGAAAACCCATTAATATGGGAAATGTACATTAATGGTTCTTCTAGAAGTCCAATGGGAAATAGAATGGAAAACCCAAAACTCAACAAATTTGGGGAATTTTTATTCTTATCTCCCTAGAAAAGAAAGTGTTTCCATATTCCTTTCTATTATAAAAAGGTAGTAAAAATAATGAGGTGGAATATCAATCTCTCATTACAATCCTAGAATTATCACTCAAAGTACCAGTGGATTACCTAAAATTGAATGGTGATTCAAAATTAGAAATAAATCAAATCAATGAGGATTACACTATTATAAAAGATGAAATAATTCCCCTATGTGATTATGACTAAGGATTAATAAGATAATTTAAATTAAATCCCTCATTGTCTTACGTCCCACAATCCTACAATTCCTAAGATAATATGTTGGAAAATGTAGCCACAACCTTGGAAGATCCAAATCGAGATGAAACAATCATTAAAATTTCTCATCATCGAGTGGTTTCACATTTTTTCCAAACTAGAATAGAGGAAATAAATGAAATCAGTCCCATTTTTAATCCATATAGTCATAATAGATGATGGATGCCACCCATGAAGGAATATCTCCAAAATACTGTGCTTCAACCAGATAGAGTTAAAGAGAAAACATCCTACAATGAGCAGTTAATTTCACTCATTATGATGTCCCAGATAACTAGAAGATCCTTTATAGGTGATGCTTCGATATAATTATTCTCATATGCATTTATATGGACTAAACTATGATTGTTTTGTATTAAATACATGCAGGATCCTATAGTGGTCACTAGTTTGGGCATATGATTTTTGATCAAATCTGAAGGCTTGGATATTGTTGGCCTTAAATGAAATAATATTTCAAAAATTTCACTAACAAGTGTCATATCATCCTGATGCATTCCAAATTCATTCATCAACCCCCAAAGTTTCTATATATAGCTAAATACTCCTATCCATTTTCTACATGGGGAATGGATATAGTAGGATCATATCCTTCACATATGGTTAAACAATTCAAGTATATTCTTACTACTAAAGATTTATTATCCAAATGGTTTGAAACAATACCTCTCAAGAAATTCAGGGAAAATAAAACTGTTAGATTTTTAAAAGCTGATATATTAACCAAATTTGGTGTTCCTTATACAATATTGATTGAAAACAATACACATTTGTATTCTGATGATTTAAAGAAGCTATATCAATAGAACAATATCAAATCCAACCATCCATATCTCTACCATACAATATACAATGGATAAATAGAGGCCTTCATTAAGAATTTATCAAATATACTCTAAAATATGGGTGATGAAGATAAAAATTCTTGGCCTGATAAGCTCTTTCATGCTTTTTGGGCTTATCGGACTACTACTCGTACTACAACATGGTCAACCACGTATTCATTGGTGTAAGAGAAAGAAGAAGTTATGCCTATAGATGTTTAATTTCCTTCACTCCAAGATGCCATCTTGGACCAATTATATAAATATTAAAAGTCTCAAAATCAATTTGATGAGCTAGAACGATTAGGAAAAAAGGGAATGTACACCTCTCATCACATGGAAGCCTATCAGAATAGAATACCATGAGATTTTTACAAGAAAGTTCACCTATGCTCATTTCTTCAAGTAGAATTGGTATTAATCCTCAGGACTCCGATGATACCAGGAAGGTGGCCTCCAAAGCATGAGCCAATGTAATAAGGAACTTATTTTATACATAAGGTCAACTATAATGGAGATTATTCCGTAATATCAATGGATAAAGATCTTATTAAAACTCCAACTAATGCGATATTATTGAAGAAGTACTTTGTTAAATCACACATATTTATGTCCTAGTTGCAAGATATTAATCTACATAGAAACCATATGTGGCCATGTTGCACAAAGTTAAAATGAGTAGAATATTATTCCTTGTCACATGATGTTAAATTACACGATGTCATTTTTCATCGCTACATGGCATTAAACTATAAAGTTAATGTCCTATTCATATAACGTTAATAAATACCACAATATACCAAAAATTGGCATTCCTTTTGGTTGTTTAAAAAAAATGAGTAGCTTCCATGGACAATAATTACTCACATCATTACTATTCGCTAGTGGCACATGAGCCCCATTTCTTTCAATGTTTGAATTAGATCTTTATAGGGACCCATCTTCAATAATTTTGTGTGTCTTGATTCTTTCCCCTAGCAAGATACATAGTGAAACCTTGGTATTATTCCCTAGCCCAACCCCAATGTTTCTTTCACATCATGTAACTAATGTCCTCACCACAGGGCATTAATCTTCACAGTTCTTCCATAAATACATAAGGCTTGATTCTCAATCCAATGGGATATGTAGAGATTTCCATATCTCCATCATGGGCCTAGACACCAAAAAAATAATACTTACCTATTCCTTGTGTCATTGAGTCAGATATTCACATAGAATACCATCTTTAAGAACTACATGTGGCTTGATTCTCATTCCAACTAGATATATAGTGATGCCCAGATCTCAAATATTTGGCCCAATTGTAACAATAAATAAATTTATTTCCCTTTTCTTATTTAATATGAACTAATCCTATATAGAGTAATATTGCATAATTCATTCTATGATTTTCATACAATCATGTGTCTTAATATTAACCATTATTCTATAATGTATTAAAATCTCTCGTCTCTCACATCAAACACTATTGATGAGGGGAACAATATTTTCAAGAACTATCTATGGATAGATTCTCATTCTAATGAGATATATAGAGATTCCCAAATCTCCAATTTTGGGCCTAGCTATGATAAAAAATCTCCACTACATTCCCTTCTTGAATGAATTGAACCTGAATAGGGAATGTTTCAAGAACTACATGTGGTTTTATTCTTACTTCAACAAAATGCGCAGTGACCCCCCAAATACCCTATCTTGTGTCCAATCACAATTAAAAAAAATATTCCACTCCCCGTGTATGGATTATAACATTATGGAAAATACTTTTAAGAACTACATATGGATTTATTCTAATCCATATGAGATACGTAATGACATCCAAATTTTCAATATTGGGCCCAGCTGCAACATCATGCAATTGATGCCTCTTTTTATATTATGTATTACTTTGATTGACATGTGGGGATCAAGATGAATTTTCATTGCTTGTATGAACACATATTCAGGAAACCCCCATTATTCCACACTTCTATATTCAATTAGGTGGAGGTAATATTTATTTAAGAACTTATTATGATTTTATTCTTATCCCAACAAGATACATAGTGACACATGGGTTCTATCCCCTAGTACAACCACAATATTCCTTCTTCATTTCAAAATCAATTCATGTCTGCACTGCATGATGATAAACTGGATGGAACAACAAGAATTACATGGGGATTGATTCTCTTTTATATGAGATACATAGTGACTTCTAGATTTTCAATCCTAGGCATAGCTGCAACATGATATGAAAAGCCTCTATTCTCCCATGTACGAGTTATATCTGCACGAGGAGATCCAATACAAGTACTCACCTTATAAACAAACTTATATCTGATAAGAACTATGTGTGGCTTGATTCATCATTTGAAAAGATACATAGTGAAACTTGGGCCCTATAACCTAGTACAACCGTAATATTTAATTTCTCCTCATATAGAAGTCTCTAATGTACTTGCTGGATGAGTTTAAACTGCACAACATAAAATCCTTACCACAAGATATTAAACTACACATTACCCATAGCTACGTAGGGATGAATTATCATCCTTATGAGATATGTAGTGACACACAAATATTATATCCTGGTTCCAACCACAATAATAAAGAATATTCTCCCTCTCCCACATACAATTAAAAATCTGTGTAGGATCCTTTCATTCAAGTTCTCTCTATAGAGAACCCCCAAAGGAAACAAGTGATGTATCTATGATAAATATGAGTCATATCTATATAAGGTTCTCCTAACTCCTTACCAATACTAGTCCATATACATCCATCATTCATTATACATTACTCATTTTACATTTCATAATCATAATCTTGGATACATTGAGATATTAATAATATTTCCTTAGTTTATGGTGGAAGAATATCTGATACTTCAGATCTCTTTTTCCAAAATATGATGTATTTTCCCCTAGGTGGCCTTGCATAAGTTTCCCATATAATGGGACTGTTAGGAAAAAGATTCCATTATTTTCCTATACAGCATATTCCCTAGCTTTCCCTAAATAATAAATCCCCCATAACGGGCTTTTCAAGCAATTGTAACTTCGTTCTTGAGAGAAGCCTCTTCTATCCCCATAATGATTTTATGATGGCATATAGGAACCTTTTTTTAATGCAGTCATGAATTTAATATTTTTCCCAAATTCTTCCTACCTACCTAAATGTCTCCAAGACCATGGTTTATGTTTTTTCCCTTCAATTGTTCAAAGAATACTAAAATAACCTTAGATAATTTGAACACATTTCATCCATTCTTTCTATAGTATATTGGTCCTAGTTGTATGAATTAAAAACTACACAAACCATATTTACTAGGTTTGGATCAAACCTTCGTAGAAAGTCTATTCCTCTAATTATTTGGAAACACGAATGGAAATACTCTTTCTATGTTAAGGTAATTTTCTCCATAAACAAAAATCGATGCTTTGAAAAATAAAAATCTCCATAAAAATTCTTCATATTTTAGAAATATAATGTCTGATACCTAATATCTCTTTATCTTGACTATGAAGTATGCTCCCCTAGCGGGACTTTTATATGATTCCAACATAACGGGCTATAACCAAAAGATACCATTGTTTTTCTATGTAGAACATGCCCTAGTTGGTCGTACATTTAATAGCCCCCTTAACAGTTTGTCAAATAGAGGTAACATTGTTCTAGAAAAATACATCCTTCAATGCCTTTACCCCTTTTTCCATTAAATTATTTGCATCCAAGAATTCCCAAATTACAGTTTACAATTCATTCTTCCCATACATAAAGATGGTAGTATGTTTCCAGAAAAATTACCAAGAAATGGGAGATTCCTAAATCTTCAGTCAAAGATAAATACCATAAGTAAAATCCATTAATGTCATTTCTATACAACTTGAAACTATACAACATAATATCCTTACTTCAACACTTGAAATGACAAAACATAATATCAAAAAGACCCTTATTAACAAATGTACCATCCTTTACAAATCAAATTCATGGAGCAGTGGTTTCTTATTCATGCACTATGTCGGCACAAATGGACCCTTTTTATTTTTAGTCATCATTCCTCAGTAAATACACCCACTGTTGTCTTTAGACATCCAAATATTAAACCCCTTTTATCTATTAGTAATAGAATGTTAGAATTCCTAATAACTCCATTACTAGACTATACAATACATGAACCTGTTATCCTTGCCTCAATTTCTCACATAGAAAACCTATCATCCAAAGTATGAAAATATTTTTCTATATAGCATATTTCCTAGCTGGCCTTGCATAATAAATCCCCCATAATGGGTTTGTCAAAATAGTGGTAACTTTATTCTTGTACGAGACCTCATCAATTCTCATACTTTATGTTTTAGATTTGGGTACCATATAAATTGTGACTAAAGATTTTACTTGGAAATATATGAGGAATATCATGACCATCTTATCCATCATGAATTGTTTGGGTTCTTATTTAAAAATTCATTGTCAAATATATTTGACCTTAAACATTAGCATTATGATTATGTTATGCAGGGCTTTAACTTGCCACTAAAAATATACATGATACTCACCAAATTGAATACCAAAAAAGGGGATTCTGGATAAAATTCATGACTCATCTCACTAGATCTATAATCTATGTGTTCTAGAAAATATAAAGAAATTAAAAGATAAAAGACACAAATATAGTTAGGCTGAGAAACTGAAATTTATAATGTAACAAAAATCCAAATCTTACTCACTATGACATCTCTATATGAAGCTTAGGAAAAATATCAGGGTAATTTCACAAATGATAAAAAGTTTCTAGTGTTTTCTATATTACCACAGTAAAAGTGAAACTGTACTCACTGGGACCTCTGTCTTCATAATAAGTTAATGTTCCCTCATCATTGTCAGTGTAATTAGGATTATCTGAAAAAAATATTTGCATGTTTTTAAAATAATCTTTGATATTGTAATTACACTAAGAAAGAAGGGATTAAGACATATATATGACTAGAGACAAAATATTTTTCATTTATATGGAAGAATTGGAGGAACATCCAAATGATATAATATTTATATCATATATTACAAAATATTTCATTTCAACTATTTAATTATTGAATACCCTCCTGGGACCTATCATATACTTTTTGAATCTCGGTGAGTTGAGAAGATTTATCCTCTTGGTAAGACAAAGTGCATCTTTGGTAGTTGAAATGGATGCCACCCCTTTTAATTGGGATTCTAAAAATGTTTAGTTTACTTGATCAATCCTATTTTGAACAACATATATATTTTTATATTAATGTGATATTTCCTTCATTGTCACCTTAATTTTATGATTGGATTCTGTCATCTTTGTTCTAGGATTGGATTCCACCTCAGATATTGATGCTCAAAATCCCTCAAAATTTGTGAGATGTTTATCCTTTAAAAAATCATTCCACAATATGTGTTCTTTCTCTCTAAAGAAAACAATATCTTTAATTTCATTGTAAACTGGGCAATAATCAAATCAATAACATCCCCGTATGGTAAATAGTGCTATATGTCGGCCAAAATATGAAGACATCTTATTCAAAGACTTTTTAGAGATTTTACCCCAAATGGTTCTCCGTGTTTTCTTCCACATAATTCTAAGAGAAAACTGCAGGTCCAAGTCAGAATTGGAATAAATACCATGAGGTGGAACATATTCTTGAGTCGTATCACTAAAGAAGGTTCTTGTATCTACTCGTTTAGAAGTAGCAGGTGCTTCATCTTCCATTTTTGGTTGAGCCGACATAGGGGATTCATCTTCATACCTAACCGTTGGAGCCGATGGCCCTAAATGGTAATTTATAATGATTGTTATCTAAAATATTGTATAAAAAACTAAATCGTTATCAATATAGTCAATTAAATTTAACAAGTAATAGTTAATATGCTTGATTAGATTCCTCCCCAGTATTATCATCTCGAGTAGTTTGAGTAAGTACTTCTTGGGGAAGGGCCTTCTCCTGATCTTTCCCAGTCACTATACCCATAGTATCTGGAGCATCTCCCATCATTGGATTTTTAGTTGGTATCTATTCAATGTCAATGAAATCATTATATAGTGGGATTCCCAATTCATGAAGGGTCTTCTCAACATTCTCTACCAAAAAAGTGGCATAAATTGGTATTGGATATGAATTGTTGCATAAAAGAACAATTATATAAGGAAAATTCAGGAATGAGAACATACATCATTTTAGTTCCACATTGAAATCCCCATTCTTTTTTATGGAACCTAGAATATCAATGTCTCTATTAAGAGAATACATCATTTCAGTGAACATGAAATTTTATTTTACAACATCCTGACCATTTAGGGAATCTAAAAAATATTAATCGATGCACAAATTGGCTCCATGGATATTTTATTTCATCACCTCTTAAACTGGCGCGATTTCATCAGGCCTTGATGAATCAGGATCGGTACTGGTACCTACCTCAGATATCCCAAGATCCTCACTCCTTCCTTCTGGAGTAGCAAGAATATCAATGTTGATTATTTCAGGATCTTTCGACACATGAAAAAGATCTGAAATATTATGGGAAAATGAATTATAGAATGAACATATGATACCCAATATAAATGAATCAGATATTACCATGATACATTTCTCTCTCTAAAGAAACATTAGCATCTTTATCGACATCCCTTGATACTTCATCTGTTAGGGTAACGAATTCATCTGCAAAAACTTGTATATCACCTAGTGTTTCCTTCTTAGTCTTTGAAAGACCATTTTTAATCCATTAAAAGAATAAAGGGATGAAGATCCTATGAAAATATGAACATGGTCACAAAGGTATATCAGGAAATTCATAATATTAGAGTGATGTGAAAATAACCATATTTTTTATGTTCACTTGAGATCAATCTGAATACTTTATTATGTTTA
Organism: Viscum album; assembly: GCA_963277665.1. Classification (NCBI taxonomy): domain Eukaryota; kingdom Viridiplantae; phylum Streptophyta; class Magnoliopsida; order Santalales; family Viscaceae; genus Viscum; species Viscum album. Next base: position 1,516,542,589 of record OY728119.1, read on the forward strand.
GTTTTATAATAGAATGGAGAGATTATACCACTTCTATTTACAATATAGATTTTAGATAATGGAAAAGTATTTTATGTCTCCATCACCTCCATCATGGTTTTCCCTCCAGGATAAAGTCATAGAGACTAGTGGGTTTAATTTAATGTGTCAATGGGGGTGCCCATAGATCCATATTTTGGTGACTTAAGTACCTTTCCTGATGTTACTTCTCTAAATTCAAGATTAAAAATGAGTTCCCATTGAGATTAATGACGGTCAACGATGGAGCAGAATTGAAAAAAAAGAAAAGTGAAATGCATTATCTGTATTAACATAAATGTCCCATTCCTTTTTAGAGTGAACAATTACCCCTTAACATATCCCTCAATACAGCATGTCAGATATTCATTTTGAGGATGGGAGATGGTCATAAGTTTCATATTTCAAGGTCCCCAGCTTTTTGATATGCTAATGTACTTCATATAGATTACTGTATCGATGAAAATAGGAAGGTTCTTTAATATCACCCACATATAGTATTCTAAGGTTATATTGGAGATAATCCCATGAATCATTGAGTTCATGAGTGAATATTTATTAGTAATGGATCACTAAATGCTGCACATAATTTGGTTTTGATATGATTGGTTGTTAAGAAAAAATCAACACTTTCTGATTGGAAGGCCTCATCAATCCTCCCTTATTCTTCAGATGAATCATCAGATGAAAAGGTAACATCTTTTTGATGACATCGACTAGATTGCCCCAGTGCTAGAGGTGTTTTCTCATTGGCCATGGTCTTCTTAGTGAATTATCTGTGAGAATGTTTTCATGGTTTTGAATATTCTAAAGACCTAGCAACTTCTTTGGCTTTAGAAATTTTACCACAATTTCTATGAACAATCGTTGTCATAGCCTCTACATGATGTATACCTTTTTAAAATCCCCTTAATGGTATCATGTCACCCAAGGTTTAGAATATCATGCCTGTAATCCAATTGATGCATTTGATGGAGGTAGTATAATAGATATTTTGGGTATCTATAAATCCATAAGAATATTTAATTGTCAGGATACCATTGGGTTCTTATCATTTCTAACATAAATAGGAGGAAAATTGTCTGATTGTTGAAGAAATTTCAACTAGAGAGAAAAACTATAAGGTACATAAGCCTTACAGATGATTTCTCTATCAATTATAGTTGATAGTACACTATCCCAAAATTCCATCATATAACCCCTTATCTCATAATATTCTTCAATACCATCATCAAGAAATGTTCCATTTGGTGGGTTACTAAAAAGAAAGAAGTTTAATTCTCTTGATTAATTTAGTTCCCTCAACATTACATCAGGATTCAGATTCAAAAGATGAATCCCAGAAACATATTGAAAAAATGGATTAAATTGACCAATAGGGACTCTAACTGAATTCATCACAAAATATGAACAAACGTTTGCTGTAATACTGGCCACAATACTTTAAATGGTCCTATAGGTCTAAATGGAGCCTTCCAAGTGTATAAATGAAATAGGAAGTGATAGATTCTTACTAATATTGGGGTATCCAGCCCAATATATTTCCCCTCTACCAACTTGGATGCAATTACAAAAGTCCCTAGTCTCACACCGCCAGCGGACTCATGTAATGTAAGAAAATAAATGCTTATCCACATAGAAAGGAAGGCAGATAAGAGTACCTTTTCATCAATCTTAGATTCAACCTTTTAACCCTAGTGCTTGTAGTCAACTTTCTCCAATGTGGTCCAGTATGTGCCTGAATCACCCCGATTATTCATAGTTGGGAAAAAGGTAGGACATCCGAAATTAGAACACTTATCTTTTATTGGTTCTAAAAAATAACCCATCCATAGTTTTGTATGAATATCAACCCTAGTTAAATGATATTTATTTTCTTTTAGAAATTTATTTTCTATTTTGAATAGTTCATGAGCCAATGGTGGCATCCTCTTAGAAGCACCCCATGTTTTTATTGGTGGAATGAATTCATCATACATCTCTCTGCGAATTTAAACCCTAGATATTTTTTAGATATCGCATAAAATGATGAAAACCTCATCATGCATCAAGTGTAATAATTTGTTTGCAGACTCCATCAGCTCAATAATTTAGGAATGAAGTCATTTTTTTAAACCTAAGTTTCTCTTATCCAGAAAACTTCAAAAAATGTGAAAATTTTATCATCTCTTTACTAAACTCTTCACAAGTCTGGGGACCTAAAATTTCCACATCCTTTCAGGTTTGAATCCTCCTCTAGAACGAAGGATCCAATCTTCCTTCTAGCCTTTAAATTGATCTTTTTCTAAAGCCTGAAAGGTTAAATCATAGGAATGTTCCCTAGGATCTACAACATGATTCTTTATATAACGATTAGAATATTTATGATATAGGATGTATCCAATTGGTAGCATTCCCTCATGAACATGAATACCCTTCACAGTAATATTCATATAATGATAGTTGAGTTTTTGAACCAACCAAATCTTTGGAAAATATTTATTATAAGTAGGAATGTTGGCATCTTGAAAAATCCCATGTCCTTAAAAAGGAAGATAGCGACTTCTTGGATATTCATGTTTCTATGAAATCAATCCATTAAAAAACTCAAGAACGATACTCCTAACAACCTCATAATAGCCTGGTCCAATGGTTTTCACCATTTATGTTTGGAGAACTCTAGTTTGCTGAGTTGAAGTCATCAAGAGATCCATTTTCTGCAAAAGAATTCCCAAATTTTCTTTATTAATCAAGAATATTGGATTATGAATATTCAAAATTTATCTTAAATGAATTAGATAATTTAGAAAAGGAAAAGTTCCACGTTGTTCCTTTAAAGAGGTCATCATCATAGGTCCTTTGAAAAAGTACCTAGTATAGGTCCTTCAACAAAGTACATCTATGCATATCCTTCGATAATGTTACTCTTCATGTCTCCATCACTCAAATAGGTATACCTCAAAAAAACTCAAATGACATACAAAAGAGCACGATAAGAGAGATATTAATAAACTATATACACAACAAGAGTAGAAATCCAAGAATGTAGGTGAAGAAAATGAAAAAAATAGGGGTATTTATTGCCACCGCTGACCTACACTACATAAATACATGATATAGATACGCATCAGACCTGTGCGGTCAAGAATTTATTATCCATATTATTTTACACATAATCGTTCCTTCAGAATCGATACACTTTCATGTCAGATACAATTCTATGAGGTGGATTTTGTTGACACTCATATTTTTAATAGAGGGAGGAAAAATTATTAAGAAGAAGAAATTTAGATATCTTATTGTATCAAAGATATTGAAATGAAGTAGTGAAATATAGTTCAATGGATATACGCAACATACCCTTGACTAAGAAGGCCAGAAGATATCTTTCCCATTCAATATAAGGTCATAGAGACCTACACGGCACATATGGACATCAAGTGGGTAGATCAGGTCATAGTCATGAAACCCAATGTTCAACCCCCTACGTCGAGGACCTATACTGAGGACCTACACCACAAACATATACAACATCATAATTTTTTTCACCCCAATGAAGATGAGATGTGATGTGGAGCTACACCAAATACCTACATAGAAAAACATCATTCGAATAGGTCTCCTCTATTACTATAAATAGAACTATTGGGCTCCCCAATTTTCTAACTAATTTTTTTGGATGAACTCCCAAAGCTCCCATTTCATATCTCCTTTTCCCAGGTCCAATAAATTTTCTTAGGTATCTATCTAAAACATAATAGAATATAGAATTAGATGGGATAATAATGAGTAAGATCCTTTTAATGTTTTTAATAGAAAAAATATGATCAAGGAACCACCTTCCATAAAGAGAATTCATATACGCATGATCCTTTCCATAAGCAAGGACCAATGCAGGATGCTTCCAAGGACATAAAGGGAGACCCAATGTGATTAATTTAAAACATCACCCAAGTATTTTTTTCCCTGTGGTACATTTCCCAAGGAATATCGAGCTTTCACAATATTATCCTTCTTATGTTAAACATTCTTCAGTTCCTCCTAGTACCTACATAACATACCTACGCGACACACAAACATTGGGTACCTACACAACACAGTTATGTGGTATAACCTTCGTAGGGTACCTACACACATGATCTAAGAGAGATACCTTTTAATCCATCATCAAAGCCAATCATGGAAGGGATTCTCCTTCCATGGATCCTTTTCTTAAAAGGACCAAGTTTAAACCCCAACCAAAATCTCTTGACATAACGAACCTTTGGGAAAGAGACATTACTATGTCTCATATTTTGGTTCGTATTTCAACAATTAGAGGTTTCCCATATTTTTATTATAAGTGTGTCAGGATCCTAGAAGTGTATGTAGGTATTTATGTCTACCATCACATGGAACCATACCCAAGATACAGTGTTGGGAAGTTTCCAGTTTAGAGGATTAGGGTTCGAGCCATGACCCCTTCTTGTATCTAAGAACCGGAACCTATGTTCTCTAGTATGGAAGGTAAGGTTAACATTTTCACTTCTTTTTGACATGGGTAATGATATCCTCCTTCCACTACGGGACCAATTCTTGGTAGTCTCTCATGGAGTAAGTCCCCAGCCCTCCAGACTAGACCTAACGACCTTAACATTCATTCCACATTGAAAGGTTCATTTCTATGTTCCCTCATCCAGTATTGCCCTGATTTCAATATTCATAGGCCCAAACTCTTCCAGCAGTGGAGGAAAAAGTGTGTGGCTTGCGGAATCATTCACATAGTCTTTTTTCTTACACCGAGAATAACTCACGTTGTCTTATATATTTGTGATAATCATAAAATTTGAATATTACACCCTTCTTAAACAACTATAAATCTGATTCATACCATAATTGGGATACGTAAGAAGCCTTCACCCATTAACTAAGCTCAATGGACATCCTCCCTAAGTATAAAACACTAATTCCCTTAGTTTGAGCATTATTCTTTGAATAAGTCCTAAATTAAGTTCCCCTTTAATCTCCCAGAGTTAAGACATATTTTGTGGACCCTATTATAAGGGAATCCTATTTTGGGGTAGTACATAACCTATTTCTCTCAAAGGGCCATACTCCACAACAAGAATTACCAAAATGCATGGTCTTTGATTCCCATCCAAGTGGGATATGTAAAAAACATCCATGAGGTTGAAACCCAACACTCCAAATCAACCCTGTTCTTTATGGTCCAAATTCCTAGTAGAATATAATCCAACATGGAAAATCATATCCTTTAGAGGTTCCATGTGCTTGTTATGATAAAGTCCCATACCCTGATTTGACTAGGAACCTTCCTCTTAGTTGTCCTTACAACATGGAATTAACCTATAAGGATAGGTTCTTATCACATGACCTTAAAAGGTAGGATGGATTCCATTAAGTGGCACTAAACTATGATGGATTTGATTCATTTCACGAGGATACGTAGGTATCCCATTTAGGGGTACAGTCCCAAAATCATAACAATCTCCCATCTCCCTAGGTGACCATAGATTCTAGAGTTCCCCACTGATTGGCTTAAAAACTAGCATCATCATAAAAATTGATAAAGAATGTCTAAATAGTATATGAGAGGATACCATTTATAGAGAACCATGAATAAAGAAGGATATATCTATTGATTAAGAACCTCAAATACAAACGAATGATTCTGAATTACACACATGCTAATAATTTATTAAAAATTTCATGGGAAACCAACAATATTTTTGGTAAATTAATAAAGATTCATAAACATATCTTAAATCTACAAGAGAGTCCTAAAGACAAAAATCATACCCCCCAAAAGGGTATGATGAGCCCAAACTCCCATCTTATCGACCAATGTGAGTTCTTAAGTATCTTATTTCAACAAACCTAAAGAATACACGAATTGGAAAAGAATGTCCATTTGGATATAGAACCATTGGTTGTTTCCTGTTCCATAAATAAATCCTACCAAAACCATCCAGAAGTAGTGATTCCTAAGAGGAAAAAACATTCCAAGGGGAAACAAAGATGAATGTTTTTTTGATTTTGGTATCATACCAATATATGATCTACCTATGTTTCCTCATGAAATTAATCAGAACCTTCATAGTTCAGTGCCTCTTAATGGGACACATCATACGTTTTATGGTCATGTGATAAGGATATAACCATACAGTATAATGTCATGTGGTAAGGAAATATATGTGAAAGGTTCCTATTTAAATCTTGGCATTGGACTTATGCCAAAGAAACCCATGAATCCTAGAAAGGATATGAGCTTCCATGTTAGATTAAACCTTGATGGTAATATGAACTACAAAGAACATGGTTCATTTGTAGTGTTGTGTTTAAACCTCAGGGAGGTATTCTACTTATCCCACTTTGATAGTAATAAATGCCCATGAAATTTTGTACGTCTCATAGGGGAGTTTGAATCATTGAGAAAAAATTGGTTGGGGCTTACTCCTAAATAGGATTCCCTTGTAACATGGTCCATGAGAGATTTCTTAACACATGGAGATTTAGGGGGTTTAATTTTAGGAATATTTATAAGGAGGATGCCCGAATAAAAGAATTAGTGTTGGACTCCTGAGGTGGATGTACATTGAGCTTGGGAGCTTGGTGAAGGCTTCATATGTATACCAATTATGGTGTGAATCATAGTTTTCATAGTTTATTCTTTCATGTATATTTTATGGTTTTTATGATCATGAAAAATCTCTAATCCCAAGTGAGTTATGCTCGATTTGAGAAACAAGATGATATGAAAGATTCAAAAAACCACACACCATTTATCCTCTAATAGTGGAAGAGGCTAGACCTACGATAAATGAATTTGGGTGTGATAGTAGACAATTGCACAAAGTTGTGATCCATTCAATGTGAAATGAAGATAATTTTATTTGTCCGAACCTAAAAATATGCAGGATTAGTCCATGAGAGATGCCCGTGATTGGGTCATGTAGCAGGAGGAGGATATCATTCTCTGTGGAAGGGGAAATTAATTTTGATCCTTACTCTTCCTACTGGGGACCACATGCTTCAGATCATAGAGATTAGAAGTGGAGAATAGATTCATATCCCCAGAATCCAATATTTGGATTCCTCAACACCATCTCTAGGTTAAGGGTATATGTGACCATAATTATCCAAATCCACAAACACCCTAAAGATCCTTACCCTATGGTAGGACAAGTGTGGAAAACCTCTAACCATAGATATTCAAATTCAAATAAGAGACACGTTGATGTTCCATTTCTAAGGGACAGATAAATTAGGTGGTAATGGGGGAGGTTTTACATGGTACCTTTCATACAAGGGAGACATAAAAGGAGAATCCCTACATTTAATGGATTAAAGAAGGGCTTTAAGGATACCATGAAAGTATTCCATGTAGGTATTCCATGTAGATATGCTGTGTAGGTCATAAGAGGAACTGAAAAATTCATAACATGAGAAGGAAAAGAATGTGAAAGCTTGTCCTGTCTATGTAAATGCACTATCTAGAAAACAAAAAATGGGTGCGGTTTTTAACTTAGGCACCCTAGGTGCCAGTTGATGTCCATGAAATAATCTTCTGCACATCTTTTCTTAAGGAACGGACCATGTGTACGTGACTTCTTCTTATGGAAGGAGGGTCCTCAAACATGTATATTGTATTTTAGACACTGAAGGGACTTGGATCTTATTTATCCCTTTCTATACTCTCTTATCTCATGTTTTAGAGTGATACATAAGAAAATTCAAGGGTCCTAGGTAAAAGAAATATGAAATGAGTGATTTAGAATTTCATTAATCTTTTTCATTTTTTGATATAGGGAGCCCAAGGGTACTCTTTATAAGAAAGGAGGGGGGCTGGTCAGAAGGAGGCTTCTGCTGTAAGTCATGAGCATAGGTCCACAACATAGATCTTCTGTGTAGGGGTGAAAATATTACACTCCAGCATAGGTCCTTAGAAGAGGTCCTTGATGTAGGTCCTCGTCATTGGGGCCACACATTGGGATGAATGGCTAGGACCTGTGCTGGATGCATGATGATTAGGGGGTATGCATAGGTGGTATGCGTATGTGTACCGTGGAGGGGGGGATGGTGAAAAAAATTGGTAAGAATAATTATTCATACCACAAGGGTTGTACCCCCAAACCCATGCTCGGTATCAGTGTCCCTCTTGTGTCCTTCCCCTTTGGGCTACATCCTTCACTACTATCACTGGACCCCATTAAAATGGAGAGTTGTACCATTAAATTTTGAGTCAATTCGATGCATTTTTGGTCCACAACACATGGAAATCTAATATACTCATTCTTCATCTAAAAAGATATATTTTACACAGATTTAGATTTTGTTGTCTAATTGAGGTTCAAATCATCATATCCATGGAAAAGTGCATTGAACACATTTTACGATGTCTACGACCCCATAGAATTTAATTTGTTTAGAATGAAAAGAATCATGTTCAAAGGTAAAAGTAGGGAACTTTGATTCATTTCCACATCATTTGGTGGACTTTGGAGATACGTTAATTATTGAAGGGTAAATTAATTTTTTCCCAAGCTATTGGGACTAGAAAACATAGTTTTAATTATACTCGGGTCATACGAAAAGCCCTAAAAATTTTGTATCTTTTGAATTTTTATTGCTCGATATTTCATAAACCATTCAATGTGTAGGTTTAGTGAGCTAGGAATTGACATTTTTACAAGTTCCCCTTTGCGGGGTTTCATCTTGGTGAGTACTATTTCTCTTTTTATGGTAGTTTAAAGTCATGTATGTTAGAATAAGATGGATATTGGTTTAGGTCGAAAAACTTTGAACAATTAATTTTGAGATTAAAATCACAAACAAGTCTATATGTCAAGGAAGGTCTTGATATTATTAAGATACAGTAAAGGGTAATCTTGAGTCATGATTTTATGGTCACCAAATCTAAAAAATGAAATATATTAACAGAGGAGGTCACTCAGCAAAAAGAAGTTACTGCCATTTGAAAAACCCGTTATGGGGGCTGTATTATTAAGGGACAACTAGGGAATGTGTTGTATGAACAAATAGTGGAATCTTTAGGATTATAGACTAACTATTTAGGAAATTTATGAAAGTCCAATTGGGTAATGTACTCCATTATTAGGTAATGTAGTTCTTTAGAATTATGACATTCTATTACTAATAAACAAAGGTGTTTTATGATTTATTTCTCTCAAGACCATAGTGGGTGGCTTTGCCAAGAAATGATGCCTAAGAATAAGGGGTCCATTTTTACTGACATATTACATGAACGGGGAACCAATCCTCTATGAATTCGGTGTATAAATGACTTTATATTTTCTAAAAAGGATTTAGATGATATTTTTCTATTTAGTTTCATATCATGTAGCAAGAAAACTATGTTGTGCAGTTTTATGTCATGTAGTAAGGAAATTAAGGCCATTTTGATAATATGATATTCAATTTAATTTCATTAAACAAGAACATTTTGTTTCACTATTTAAATTCATGAAATAAGGAAATTATGGTGTGTAGTTTAAAGTCATGAAACAAGATCAGTTAGGGGCTGTGTAGTATCCTGTCGTGCAGTAAGGACATTAAGGGATTTAATTTAAGGTATTTGTATTTGACCATAGATTTTATGGTTCTCCAATTCTTGGTAATTATTCAGGAAATGTGATACCATATTCAGGTAAAGAAAGGAATAATTTTAGGCTTTGATTTGGGGATTTCAAAATCTGAATAATGATGTTGAAAAAGGGATAATGGAATTTAGAGGGGTCTCTTCCACGAATAAAGTTAACAATATTCGAGAAACCCATTATGGGGGATTTATTATACAGGTCCAGCTTGGTAATGTGCTGCATAGACAAAAAATGGCATCTTTATGCAGACATTCCCATTATGTAGGTGAATTTTATACAAGGCCAACTAGGGAACCTACTTTATTGTTTGATAAAGGACCTCTCAACAATTTTTACATTCTATTTTCTAAAATCCAAGAAATGCTTATGGAGATTATGATCTATCCAAGTACATATTCTGGTTTATGGAGAAATGTACTTTAATATAGAATGAGTATTTTCAGTCATTATTTCAAAAGAATCAAAGGAATAAACTCACTATGATGGTCTTCCCTAAACGTAGGAAGTATGGAACCTTTATTTTTTATTCATACAACTAATACTACAACAACATGGATATAATGGATGATCTGTGGTCAAATTCCCTATAATTTTTCCAATATTTTTTGAAAAAGAGAAGGGGGGAAGTGTAGACCATGGTCATGGAGACTTTCAGGTTAGGAGAATGGATATGGGAAAATAGGAAAAGGATGGCCTCTTTATATTTTTTGGTTCTTATATACCTTTATCAAAGTTTAAAGGGAAGGATAAGGATTCTATCAATAATGGTGTTATCACTCTTTGAAAAACTCGTTATGGGGGCTATATTATATAAGGACAACTAGGGAATGTGCTGCATAGACAAGAAGTGGATTCTTTTGGCTGACATTCCTATTATGTGAAAAGTTAGGCAAGGCCACCTAGGGACATGTACTGTATTTTTAGAAAAATGAGTTCTCAAGTATCAAACATTATGTCACTAGAATCTAAGGAGATATTATTTAGATCTAAAATTATTCATGATTAGGAGTATAAAATGAAAAATGGTCAATTTTGAATGTATAAGGGAAGTATTCGAAATTATATTAGCCAGGATTTTAAGGTCTCTTACGTAGATTTGACTCATATGATTAATGAGACATTTTGTTTCATGGTGGGTTCTCTATGGGGAGGAACCAAAATAAAAGTTCCTGCATAGATTTTTGATTATATATAAGAGGGGTTAAATATTATTTCATCCCATGGTTGGTACTATGACCTAAGTCATAGTCATCAATACGTATCTTAATGGGATGAGAATAAAGCCATATGTTTTTCTCTGGGTAATGTGCATTTTAACGTTTTGCGATAAGGATATTATGATGTTTAGTTTAGAATCTTATAAAAAGGACATTTTGGACTTTGATATGTAGAGAAATTTTAATGTTGTGGCTATACTAGTGTATAAGGACCAAGTGTCACTAAATATCTTTTTAGAGAAAAAATCAAGACACACATTGTTTTTATCAGATACAAGTTAATGTATAGGTTGTAAAGTTTTATTGGATCTCCTCATGTAGATCTAACTCGTACATGGGAGAAAAGAGGGTTTTTATTATCAGGCTGTAGCTAGGCCATGGATTGATAATCTAGATGTCACTATGTATCTCATAGGGATTAGAATCAAGGCACACATAGTTCTTAAATAAAGGTTCCTCTGCCCAAGATGAATTCAAAAGTGTGGAACAATGGGTCTTTTGTGAATACAGATTCATACATAAGATGAGAAATCATATTAATCTTCCCACATTTAAATGAGTCATAAATGGAATAAAAGAGACATTAATTTCATGATGCTGTGTTTGGGTCCAAGAGTAAAAGTATGGACATCACTATATATCTCATATGGATGAGAATAAATCCATATTTAGTTCCTGAAATAGTTTACCATGTTAGAATAATTCATACACAGGTAAGGGGGGATTTTCTTAATTTTGGATAAACCTGAGATAAGAGATCCAGGTGTCACTAAGTATCTCAATAATTTGAGAATCAAGACACATGTAGTTCTTTGTACTTCAATTCAGTTTAACATCATGTGGTATGGATGGAGATGACCTGATGTGGAATGACTACATATCTCATGAAAATGATAATTGAATCACTCAATTTTTTTACTTTTGAATAGATTGTGAAGTTTATCATCATGAGATGATGAAATATATTTTTTACTTTAAGGTTTTACATCCAAGTCCATTGATAACCCTAAATATGAATTTAGATACCTTATTTATGTATAGAATCTATTTTCCCAATTCCGAATCCAACGTGACCTATGCTCGATGTGAGAAAGAGAGAGTGGTAAAATATTCTTTAGCCACAGAAAGGTATATAAAGTGAATGATAAAGGGTGTAGTGATTTAATGATGGATGACTAAGGATATAGGGCTTGGGCGTCACTATGTATCTTTCTATGGGAAATAATGAAGTCACATGTAGTTCTTGAAAATGTTCCCCATATCAATAATTTTTGACATGGGGAATAAGGATTTTTATAATTTCCAGGCTGTTGGTAGGGATTAAAGAAGAATATACAGGCATCACCATGTATCTTATTATAATAATAATCAATTCACATGTCTTGAAAGATATCATTACGTAGATATAACTCATGTATGGGGAGAAGAACGAGGGTTTTTACTTCAAAAATCATGGTTGGGCCAAGGTTTGGAGATCTATGTGTCACTTTGTATCTTGATGAAGAATGAATCAAGCCACACATTGGTCTTGAAATTGCTCCAGGTTCATGTTTAATTCATACATACATGGGTGAAGGTTTTTTTATTTTATTTTCACGTTTGGGCCAAGGAATGGAGATTTGGGCCTCTCTACATATCTTATTGGAATAAGAATCAAGCCATATGTAGTTTTGGAAAAGATCGTTCCCCACACAAACTAAATTTGATATGAGAGATGGGGGATTTTGGTACATTATAGAATAATAATTAATCTCACGACATAGGATGGTATGAGAATCAAATCATGTATTCTAGAAGAGTGCTCTGTATATGTTTGGTTCATATATAGTAAATGTGGAAATAAATTTATTTATAGTTTCTGCTGGGCCCATGATGGGAGATCTGGGCATCACTATGTGTCTCATTGAAATGAGAATCAAGAAACACGTATTTCTTGGAGAACCATGCAATTTAACATATCACAGAAAAGGCATGATTTCATGTGATGTGAATGAAACTTTGCTGTGGGACTTGAGAATAAGACCCAGGTGTCACTACGTATCTTGCTAGGGGAAAGGATTAAGCCATAAGTAGTTCTCAACAAGAGGTTCCCTATGCAGATCTGATTCAATCATAGGGAGAAATAGGGATCATGTTCTAATTAACAGTGGAAATGATGTGAGTAATCCTTGTGCATGGAAGCTACTAATATTTTAAAGGACCACATGAATTATAATTGGTGGAATATTTTTTTATTTATTAACATAAAATAAAGGAGACATTAATCGTATAGTTTAGTGTCATTTAGTGAGGACAAATGATGTCATGCTTTTTAATTTCATGAGACAAAGAGGAAGGCATTGCACAGTTTAACTCGTGCATCATGGACGTGTAAAGTGCTATGCAATTTTATGTCCTGTGGCTAAAGAGATGGTTTCTATGTAGTTTAATGGAATACTTATAGGGCATGCTCTGTAAGATTACACAAACTACTTCTTCATGAATATTTAATTGGTTGGAGTTGTAATGAATTCTCTACCCATTGAGATTATGTAATAAGCTTTATTAAGCTGAACCTTATGTATAGAATTAGGTTCTTCCCACTTTGTCTGAATAGCTGGAGGCTTTTTTCTTAGTATCATTAGATTCTTAAGGACTAATATGAATTCTCCTTGTATAAATTATTGGAGGAGTACTTTTTTGTTAATATCACATGCTATTCTATTTTAATAGACATCTAAGTGATTAAAAGTATGAAATCTATTTTATTATAATTTCTCTAGCTCATCTAGTCTATTTTTGGACTACACATCTTTAGATAAATAGTCATAGAAAGTAACTCAGAGTGAAGGAAATTTAACTTCAATGGGTACGACTGCTTATGTTCCATATACCAATGAGTATGGAGTTTCTTGTGTGGCATTACGTGTAGTAGTTATGTAATATCATAATGAATGTATGAATTTATAAGGCCAAGACTTTATCAACCATCTTATGGAGTATATTTTATAGGTTCCTATTGAAATCTTCTATCGATCCATTGGATGCTTCATTGTAGTGGGATGAATGATTAGACTTGATATTTTGATTTGGATATAATGTCCCAACCTTAGAAGAAAAGAAATTGGTGTCATTATCTATCAATAAAGTATGAGGGAAACAAAATATGGTGCTGATATTAGCATTTACATAGCTAATAATGTGTTTGGACCTGAATTCATTAAGAGGTACTCCCTCATCCCATTTGTAGAAGAAATCGGTAGCAGTAATAATGTACTTGATCTATTTATTCATAACTGCAGAATAAGGTCTGACTACATCCATTCCCCATTTAGTAAAGGGGGAGGAGTATTTACCTGTATATAGAAACTCCGAGGGTTGATGAATGAAGTTAGAATGCACCTGACATTGATGAAACATCTTTATAAAATCTATGCAATCCTACGTCATCGAAGGCCAAAAGTATCCAAGCCTTCAAATTAGATAAACAATCCTATGCCCAGATTGGTCGAAAAAACAGTCTCATTCATGTACTTTTTTCATGATAGCCATGGTTTTGTCTCCATCAATGCATCTGAGAAGAATATCATCGATGCCTCATCTATATAGGATCTTATGGTGATCTTGGAAATCATAAATTGAAATTAACTGCTTGGAACCATATCTTCTTTGTTTCCACTCTATCCTACGGAAGTTCCCCATTTTGAAGATATTCCATGATGGGTTTCATCCATCCCATGGTATAATCGAGTGATTCAAGAATGGGATTTATTTCACTGATTTTATCTATTACTATTTGGAAAAAGGTAAAACCACTTGATGATGAGAAATGTTAATGATAGTCTCATCCCAATATGGATCTTCCAAGGCTATGGCTACATTTTCCAATGCATCAACATGTTATTTTTTTAATCATAGGATATAATAAAATTTTGGATCTATGGAAAATTCAACCATTAACCCTCAAACAAACTCACATAGGGGAATTAGATATTGTTTTCTAATAGCATAATCCCTGTTGATATGTTTGATTACCAATTATGAATCACCCATAACCTCTATATGATACACTGGTACATGGAGTGCTAATTATTTTCCTGCAATTAGAGCCTGATAATCTACCTCATGGTTGGTATCACATTCTAATAATAATATCGAGTATGAAAATACTTCTTTATCTGGGGAGGTAAACACAATCTATAACCCATTTTTGTGGAGCTTAGGGTCTTCCATTCTCTTTCTCGTCAGACTTATGGATGCATCATCATAGTACATTTCCCATATTCGGATTCTGTCCTAAATAGTGATGATTTCATCATTAATAAACTCAGTATTCAATGATGTATCTTCCTAAGAGGGGTGTTTAGTAATGAAATATTCTAATTATTCTCATTTTACTACTTTTTGAGGCACAAAATGTATGTCAAACTACTGCAGAATAACTGCCCACTGTGCTAGACATCCTGTAATCATGGTATAAATAAGGATAAATTTGAGTAGGTTTTTCAAGATACTAAGTGGACCCTATGATGCTACAGATAGTGCCTCAATTTTTTAACTAAAAAGATTAATTATAGGTAGATTTTCTCTATATCTGAATATCCAGTCTCTACATCAAGAATGGTTTGACTAAGATAAAAAAGGATATATTCATTCCCAACACTGATATTTTGTGATAGGAAGGCACCTCGTGATTACTCCAAGACCATCACATAAAAAATTTGTACCTTACCTTCAAAAATTTTCATCAATACCAGTGGGATCAAGAGTTATTTCTTAAGGTTATCAATTTCTTCTTCGCAGTCATTAGTCCATTGATATGTGACCACCTACTTCATCAATTTTCTTAATGGAAAACACTTACCTTTCATATTGGGTATGAAGAACTGTATTTAGGACAAGTGTCCTTGAATTAATCTTAGATCATTCATGTTATGTGGGGGTGAGAGGCCAAGAATAACATTATTCTTATCAGTATCTACATCAATGTTGTGATGGAGTACAACAAACCCAACAAATATTCCCAAGGTTACCCTCGAAAGCACATTTCAAGGGTTTCATCTTCAAATTATGTTGTAGAAGATTATTGAATATGGTTCCCAAGTAATTCCAGTGATTAAAACATTATATTTATTTAACCACTAGATCATAAACATATAATTCAATTAATTTTCCCAACAAGGGTTTCAAGATGTGGTGTATTTCATATTGATAGGTTTCACTAGCATTCTTTTATCCAAAAGGCATTACCCAATAGAAAAAAATTCCTTCTGGGGATCTGAAGGCTCTAGATTCCACATCATCTAGGTGCATCCATATATTTTTATACCCATAGTAACCATCCATGAAGAAGATATCCTCATATAATTATTTTTCATCAATCAAGAGTTCTGTGATCAAAACAAGGAAGTAATTTTTATAAAAATACTGGTTTAGATATCTGAAATTGATAAAGAATATGATTTTACCAATGTTTTTTACTAGGAAAATATTATCCAGCCATTTGGGATATCTCACTTCCCTGACAATTTCTTATATGATAAGCTTGTTGACATTGGATTCAATTTTGGAAGCATGAGTAAGTTGTGTTCTTCTTGCCGGCTGTTTGTATCCACAATGATCCTCTAGTAATCCAAAATTCTAGGTGTCCACCTAGGGGTCAAGACCTATAATATACATGTATTTACAAGAAAACACATCCCAATATTACTTTAGAAATGATTTATACAACTCTTTCACTTCAGAAGTCGTGGAAGCACAAATCAGGGTGGGGTGTAGATCATCCTCTATACCCATATTTATTTTATTGAGCTCATCCATAGTGGTAGAGACGCCTTCCTCAAATGCTATAGGAGAATCCCTAAGACCCTCATCCTCTTCTTCATCCTCTTTACATTTTTATTTTTCTGCCTCTTCTTAAAGGGTAGATGTTGAAGCAAGACATTCAGATCTAGGGTAGGAGTCGGTATATGGACATCATGAAGTTAAGACAACCATATCTGACTCAACTAATGATAATAAGAATTTTTTCATGTTTTTAAGGGAATATGATGGTACATGATTCAACCCCCTGTCCTTTTCCAGGAGTGAAACAACTTCTTCAAGCATGGATGATGAAGCATATACTTTCTGATGTTTGGTCAACGGAGTGAAGACATATACATTTTATCTTTCATTATTGTTTGGTAAATAATTGATTTCTCCTATGATGATAAGCTTAATTTCCACAACTAAAATTATGAAAGACACTAAATGAGTTCTTGGATTTAGTCCCACAATTTCCATTAGACTAATTGGAAGTACCTAATCTTCATTGGGATTCTTGAATGGGTAAGTTGGGATCCTTTCCATACCATTTATAGCATTGATTTTTGTTACATACTTCTCCATGGATTTTTTTCCATTTGTGTGACAGAACGATGCATCATTATACTATGATTCACAAGTTTTGAACATGGACTTATCCCTGTGAAATGTCCCAATTAGACCATTGAAGTAATACTTGAGACATTAGAGGTGAAGAGAAGGAATTTGTACATGTTAATATAGCCAAGGATTCCCAGTAGTTTGTTGAAAGTTGGGTCCTACTAGACAACCACGAAATCAAAATCATATACAAGATCCCAAAACTGACTTTTATGTGAAATGTATCCCTATAGTTATTGCTCATTATTTTAATTTCCATAAAACATCAATGTGGACGGATACATGTTAGATTCAGTGAGAACCACCTGATTAAGTGTACAGATGGGAATCAGGTTGACTCCTAATCCATTGTCAATGAAGGATAATCAGATGATGGTATCGTTAACCATGGAAGATAAATACAAGGGCTTGATTTTTCCATATACAACATCATCCTCATCTTTTTCTACAAAACATATGACTTCATAAAAATTTTTAGGGTCATTTTCTATATTTAAAGACATCAATAGCAACAAAATCAATTTCAAACTTTCGAGGAGTTTCAAAAGACTCAATAAGTGCTCCTAAAGTTCTTTTGATAAATTTAGAGAATTAAATTTTGATAACATGGTCGATACTTTAGATATTTTCTTCAAAATTTCATACTTCTAGTTCAAAGGTCTGTATTTTATAGAATGGATATGTGGATTTTTCATATTCTGTGGAAGTTGATTCTATTGAGGTAGATGGATTATATCTTTGGTAAGAAGTAGGAAATACTTATTCTCTAGACAAATTATGTTGGTTAGGTCTAACTAAATACCATAAAAGTGGTGTTATAGCCTCTATTTGGTCTTCCAAGATGATCTTGTCTGGGCCGACCCTATCACGTGTTGGATAATTCCATTGTTCTTGCCGAGCTAGCTAAAGGGATCCCCCATGAGTTTATGCTGCATAAATGGTTTGAGAAGGGGTGTAATTTAAATAGTAGCTTATAGAATACCAATTTCTTCCCCTATATCCTCCAACTTGATGTCATATTCTCCAATTTCTCCCATCAATTATAGGTATTTCAGGTTCATAATCAGAATCATCATTTTCATAGGGATATATTAAGTGGGTAAATTTAACGGAATTGAAGATCAACTCCTCATCAGATGAAGATTCTGCATGACAGACCGATTCTTTCTGTTCCATTAGGTGGGGTGGTTCCTGTGATTTTGAGACAGTTGGAAGGATATCTGTCAATGTCTAGGAAAAATTCGGCCTTAACATGAGATCATCATCTTCTGATATTTCTATATCCTTCTGACCATGTTGCTTTTTTTAGGATTGTCTTTTGGAAGACTGATCTTTTGATGAATATGGATTTGTCTCAGTGGATGTGGTGGGAGGAATTTTTGGTTGTTTCAATTTTAATAATAGGTTTTCAGGAGTTTGATTGATCATTTTCCTAACCATCGAGTAATCAAAATTCTTCTCATTCCTTATTTTGACTTCTTTCCACTCACCTTGTCCCTCTGGATTGGTAACAATAACACATTCTACCTGGACCGATGATTTTTTTAGCATCACCTACCCTGGTTCCTCTATCTTTTGTATAAGTTCTTAAAAAACACTCCTAAATGGGGTGCCCCAACATTTTATTAAAGGGTCCATAATTTGAGAGATCCTCATCTCTTTATTTTTTTAACTTATTGTTCCTTGGTAACTAGACTAAATTGTTTTCCAATGTTGAGACCAATTAGTCGGGGACATGGTCATTTAGAAAAGAATACGCCTTGTTTTTCATCTCATCAAACTATATCCACATTTGAAATTTATGAACATCTTGTTGAGGTGGTCATTGCTGACGGTTCTCGGGAGGTGGATCCCTATAGTATGATGAGGTATTTAAAGTAGGAGAAAGTGAAGGTGGTTTCTTAAGGGTAACATTATAATCCTCTTCTTTTCATGGTCTACTTCCTGGATCTGATTGGATTACATAAGACTTATATTTGGTTTTGGTGATTGAATTCTCCACTTATTGGGTGATTGAAGAAAGGTATCAAAACACTCTTATGTATTTCACATAGATTAGTGGTGTGCACAACTCGTCTAAGAGATCTTCCACATAAATTAGTAATAACACTTCTTGAGGGAGTGGGAGGTTTAAGGAATATTTTAGTCCATTCAATCGCGAAATGAAATACGAAACTCTTTTATTTTTAAATTTTTTGTATTTTTTAAGATCAAATATTGTTTTCTTCTGCAGTATTGAGCTGAATTAGAAAAGAAAATTCTTGATAGAGGTATTCCCATATAGTAATTGATATATATATCAAACTTGTATACCAGAAAAATACCAACCCCTATAGTTATTTCACAAAAAAATCTATACTTTACTACTTCTTGGTGTTGAGGGATCTCCATCATAGGATCACAACCTGAAAGAAAATGCATCAAGTGATGCTCCAGATCTCTAGAAATATTAAATATTGGAAATGTGGTATTCAAAAAGTTTGACAGGGGAATAATTAGAACTACCAATTCTAGATAATCCTTCCATTGCAGTTTTACCAGTGCACTCAATCCATATATATCTTCCAATCATGTTATTATGTACTCAATTTTATTCATAAGAATTTGGTAAACATTATGTAGATATGGGACTTGAACAGGTACAAAAACTGGATCTTGAATTGGTGAAAAAACTAGTAGGACCATCAGTGGTGGTACTATTGGTATTTGTCTTGGATAACCCATGTGGATAGGCATGTAAGGATGTTCTTGAACCTATTATGGATATGTTCCTAGTGGAGGGAATTCATTATCCACATCAGTGATTGAAAAAACCATCACATCTATGTTGCTCCAACTAGAAGTGAAAGATGTGGATCTTATTTTTTAGTATGTATGGAAGGAATGCTGCTTCATAGTAACTTTGCATTGAGTATTATCAACCCCTTCATCTCTTAACCTTATTGAGAAAATAATTATTCATGAAAAAGGGATTGACCTTATTTAGGGGGAAGGTGAGATATATTTTTACATTTTCATTTCTACATGTTAGGTGCCTTGAGAAAAGATGGAAGTTTATTATTTGAAAGGATTCCTTGATTTCAGGAAAGCCTCTAATTTGTTTTTCTCACCTACATCATTTTCTTTGATGTGGACCATATGAAGAATAATAATTTCCTCTTCTAATTATCGTAAGCTTGACTAATTTTTTACAGGATATTCCTTGATGGAATTAATGACATTACCTGACACATAATGCATTGATGGAATTCTGCCAATATCTATATGATATTTCAATATTCTATTCCCTCTATAATACTGTGTTCTCTTTCATGATGGTTCCCCATGAACTATATGGTGGACTGTAATCTAAGTGGAATCCTTGGATATTTCATTTTTGCGTTCACTTTGAATCTTTTTTCCTAATTGGTTGAAAACTGGATTCCACTAATGAGGGGATTGTGAATGTGAAAAATCCCCCAACCATATGGGTGAGGGATATTCCTATTATTTTTTTCTCAACTATTTGGGATCTATTTTTTTTGACTTTGAGGGTTGGGATAACAAATACTATAACCCTATGTGATGGGGAGGCTCCTGAAGTTCTATGCCTGATATTAGGGAATCGTCTCTTATAATTTTACAAATTCTGGTCCGAACATTTATTGGGTGCATTATGCCTCACCCAAAAAAATCACCTGTTTCAGAAGACCATTGTTCTATATAATAAATTTTCCCAATATGATAGCTAACATCAACTAATCAGGAGGACTGGTAGATGTTCTTAGATGCTAGATGAAAAAGTGTCTCAATATGTTTCTCTATTTGGGCCTGACATAGGTGATAGTCATTCGAGGAATGTTCTTGTTGAACATATCTTCGGTCCTGAATTGATTTTTTTTGTAGCTGAATTGGGGAAATAAAATTCCCTGAGACCACTTTCCATGGGCTTTGCTATTTTTAGAGTGCAGTGAATTGAAACTCTCAATTTACACCCCATCCTCTAATATGAACACAATATGGGGTTTTTGTGATCAATTGGTGCCAGATCTTTAATACATCAGCGAATGCACGTTGAAGGGAATCCTAATGCTTCTCAGTATTTTGAGGTTGGGAAACCTGGAGATATTCCAAGTAAATTTCACATTTCAACCATTCTATTACCTTGACATGACTTTGATATTCATCATATGGTGACACTTTTGGTTTTTAGATGATGAATATTTTTCCTTATGTTGAGGCAGATATCATGAATACAATCTTCTTCGAACATCTCTTGAATGTTATATTGAGAGGTGGAAAAATTCTAGAACATGATTGGTATTTCACCCTCAAGTAGTTGTTTCCTCATGTTCAAAATATCCCCTATATCTTTTTGCAATATTTTCTCCACCTCGTCCAACCATAGTGGAAGGCTCCTAATTACATGGAAACAATTAATTGGATAATTTGGTGTTTGCTCTACAATATTAGAAGGAAAATGAAACAAGGGAGTTTTAAAGAAAGGCTGGTTCTTTGTGATATCTTATGGATGAGAAAGTATTTTACCTTACAGTTACAAGGCATTAGACATGACTAGCCTTATGTTTATAAGTGCCTTAAGATAAGATGGAATTATCATCACTGCATTGTGAGTTTCAAAATTATATTGACAGTGCGAAACACTAATACGGAGAGAATTTTTGCAGAAAATTTCATCACGGGGAGGAAAACTATTGTATATTATAGCAAAGGATGAATACTCTTGTTACTTGGTCTTCTGGCCACACGAAGGGTTCATGTGGCTCTCATCCAGAGATAGGTTCTTAAGATTGGATGAATTTTTATGAATCAAGACTTCATGGTGAATTTTCCAACAAGGAACATCATAACTACTTCTACTTCTCCAATTAGTTCGTATTGGGAGGGTATGATCTTGAGTTGAAACAAATAAATGGCTAAGGGATTCAAGAAATCCAACATTAAGAGGATCATGGTAAAAAATCAACACTTGATTCTTCAACATTTTTGGTGAAAATTATTCTAAGGCATCTTCATACATGTAGTTGGGGCCACTTGATGAGAGAATTGATTATTATGGGAAAGTGTATGTGCCTTCCTTGGAGTGTCTATCAGAATAGGATAATTATATCTAATTTGAATGAGTGTATGTTCCCTATCCGATTTTCTATATGATATGGGGGATTTTGACCAATAACCCTCCTAGAAAAAAACAAAGTTGTGTATATTATATGGGATCACATGATGATGATTCATCATAGGTATATAGAAATAATTATTTGTCAGTCCCTCTGGTACTGCTGAAGTTGTCCTTATGATATTCAGGTAGGCTTATGAGATATGGGTAAGAATTTGTGTCATCCCTTTAACCATTTACAAAATGTGTTTGGTGACATCAGTGGTAAGAATGTGAATATACATCCATTACATATTTAGATTAGGTGTATATACCTGATCATGTCCTACCTTTTCTATTAGTGAATACTAACAGTACCTCTGTGTGGGGGGTAGTGAGTTGAGTCTACCCTAGGTTAGTCATAAAATCTTTCTGAATGAATTCTCAGGGTGCTGATAAATAAAACAGTTTACAAGCTTGATGGATGCTGGAAAGTGTATGCGACTACTGGATGTTTTCCACCAATAATTTTTGGAGGAATTCTTTAAGTTCTTCTAGACTAAACTACTAGAAATCTTTGTGTGTGAAATAATGTGTTTGTTTCTGCTACAAGTTTTCGCCACATTTTTTTTGTGGGATTCCTTTAATGTTTCCAGATGCGTCTTCTAACTAACTAATATATTGTATGCTGGTGTATGTGCCTACTCATATTATTCCACCATATTTGAACAATGGTATTAGTTGGGAGCCTCCATATGAGTCTTCTGGCTGGCGAAATTAAGGTGGATGAGTGTATGTGCCTGTTCACTATTTTCCACCAAACCGGGTTGATAGACATCTCTGAAGGAGTAAAAAAAGTAACCTACTCCCTATTATCCAGTTTTTGTCCTTGAAGGATTTTATTGTGTGCCCATATTAGAGGGACCTAGGTCGAACAACTTAATATAACACCCTCATCATGTGGAGGGTTTTCTACTCTGTGATGTTGGTGGTGGTGATTGTTCGAAGGATCCTTCGGGAAGGACCAATTTGTCTTCTGTATGAGGATATGGGTGGAATCATGGTCAACCTATTTGAAAAGGGGAGGGAATGGTGATTGAGTTATGGGGATAAACCCTTGAAACAGTTGAATATGGTGGTTGGCACAATCTTCTAATGGACCACCAGTCATCATTGACCAGACGATCAGTGGTCATTCATGATTTGGAGGGAATATCGGGAAGCCTCCAAGGTTAGAATGGTACCATGTTGACAATAATCTTAGACCAGTGCATTGGAGACCTAGTTTTGAAGATGCTGATTCAATTAAGGCATCCTTTGGAAGGATAAGGATTCATCATGAGCAGCATCCGAGGAATTCCCAAGTGAAAACATGAAGGAAGCCATTGGGAATGAAGGGAGTTCCTAGATGAATCTTTCTGTATATATGAAAAATACAAAAAATGAACTCCAAAAATGTATAATATTTTTGGGTAAACACATTCATGATTTATTTCCTCGTTTGGAACTATTTTATCAATTTATTGGGGCCTAACAAATGGGTAACATTATCATATTGTATAAGGATTCACTTCAGGTTCACCATTTTTTGTTTCCCCTGGAACGTGTGTTCTAGTTAAGAATCACTACTTCCAGATGGTTTCCATCATATTTATTTATGGAACCATACACACCCAATATTTATATATCCAAAAGGGACCTGATTTCCAAAGGTATGTTTTCATTAGTCATTTTGACCTATGATATATAAGAACTCGCATTGACCAAGAGGATGGGAGCTCAATCTCATCACATCTTTTTTGGGGGGAATTATTACTGAATCTAGGAACCTCCTATATATTTATGATATGTTCATTAATCCTTTTTAATTTACCATGTATAATTTATGTTTACTTTTAAATTTTCATGAAATTATGTAGAATGTGTGGAATAAAAAATCATCCATATGTATTCGAGGTTCTTCATTAATGAAAATATCTGTATGTATTCGGGGTTCTCCATCAATAGTATCCTCTTATATACTACTTACAGAATCATTATCCATTGTTACGATGATGATGGTTTTTAAGACACTTAGTGGGAACTATGGAATTTATGGTTATCCATGTAGAAAAATTTCACTCTCGAACTTATTATTATCTATGGAGATGGAACTTTACATTGGAGTTTACTGTCATCTGGGGAGATGAAATTTGTTTTGATGTTTGGATCATACCCATAGATGTGCTACCTATGTATCCTCATGAATAGAATCATAACCCTCTAAATTTGGTTCTGCTTAATGGGACACATTTTACCTTTTTAGGTCATTTGGTAAGGACCTATCCATATAGTTTAATGTCATGTGGTAGGGAAATATAGGTGGAATGTGCCTAGTAAAATCTTGGTGTGGGAATTATGCTAAAGAAGCCCAAAGATCCTAGAAAGGATGTGAGTTTCAATGTTTGATTAGAACCTTCTATGAATGTTCCCTATAAATAACTGGGTTTATTCAGAGTGTTGGGTTTGAACCACAAGGAGGATTCGAACATATCCAACATGGATGGGAATCAAAGCCCACATAGTTTGGTATGTCTTGCAGGGGAGTATGAACCTTTGAGAGAAAATAGGATGGGGCTTAATACTAAAGAGAATTTCTTTGTAACACTATCCAAGAGAGATGTATTAAATCATGAAGGTTAATGGGGGTTTAATTCGTTTCCTATTAATAAATAGGATGCCCGAACTACGGAACATAATATTAGACTCTTAAAGAGGATGTCTATTGAGCTTGGGCCCATGGTGAAATATTCATGCTTATACAAATTATGGTGGGAGTCATATTTTTTTAGTACATTAATTCATGTGGATTGTATGGTTGTTATGATCATCAAAAATCTCTAAGACCACATGAGTTTTGATTGGTGTGAGAAATAAGAGGATGTTAATGATTCAATAAATCACACACTTTTCCTCCATTGGTGGAATAGGCTAGGCCTATGATAAAAGTAGCTGGGGAGACATTGGGCGAGGGAACATAATAATAAAACTTTTAATATAAAATTAATGTGAAGGTCATTAGGTCATACCGAAAAATCTAGGGGATTATTCCATGATGGATTCCCTTAAATGGGACCTATAGTGAGAGGAGGATATCATTCCCTAAGGTTGGGAAAAGGAAACGTGACCATCACTCTTCCTACTAGAGAATATATGCTTCAGATATTAGTGATTTGAAGGGGAAAATAGATTCCTCTCCCTAGAATACAAGACCAGGAACTCCTCAAAACTGTAATTGGGGTAAGGGACTATGTAACTATAGATATTCAAATCCATAAACATCCTAAAGATCCGTACCCTCTAGAAAGGAAATTGTCGAAAACATATGTCCATAGATATCCAAATCCAAACTGAAGACATGTTGATATTCCTTTCCTAGTGGTATGATAAATCAGGATGTAATGGTGGTTGTTTCAACTTGGTCCCTTTAATACAAGGGTGAAATATATGGAGAAGACCCACCCTAAATAACTTCAAATAGGGATTAATGGATGTAACTTCCCGGTTCCGAGTTCCGCCTATAGGTTCCCCATATGTAGTTGTTCACATGGTCTCATGTGAATTTCCCCAAATGCCCGAGGCCGCTGACTAGCAGTGAGGGACTTGGGAGTGATAGTGGGGAATCTATGCCCTCATTTGCAGAGTAATACAACAGAAATAACCAGATAACAATAGAGGAAGCAGTAATGATAGGTAATAAGTAAATAGAAAAATATTGAAAGTAATAAACTACTAGAGAACATATATAAATGATTCATAATACATGTGTCTAATAAAGCATCCAAACAAGTCACAATGATTGAATACAGTTCCAAAACAAATTACAAAGAAAACAAATAAACTCCAATAGCATCGCAAGCCTTAGCTGGGTCCCATGATCTCATTATCCATAACTATCATGTACTTGACATAGAAGGTGCTTCCCTTATCTATATCTAAAGCAACATAATTTGTTTGAGCCCAAAAGAATGACCCAAATTGGGTGTCAGATGAATCCTAGTAGGCAACCACCCAAATATCTGTGTCTAATAGTTAGTGAATATATATGGTAGGCAATAACCAAAATGAAGAAATAAACATGGATTTTCTCAAAACAAACAGTCCAACAGTTTCAATTTCTTTCATTTACATTTTTCAATTATTAAACCAAAAGAAAACAAGCAACCCTTTGGGAAGTTCTCATAGATTATCCCCTCTGGTTCAACCAATTAATCTCAAGTAACCCTCTAGGTATGTTCTCATAGCCTAACCCCTTTGGTTCAACTTATACAAGGATATAACGACCTACTAGGTAGCTCAAATGGTCTAACCCCTTTAGTCTCATGAAAACAAAGACTCTATGAGGAAGAAATCATTGTCAATTCCCCCTTATATCTTTTTAATGATAAACTAAAGACATTCTAAGGAATCACTAAACCTCAATTCCCCCTATGGTATTGTAACGATATTAATAGACACTCTGAGGGAGTACTCAACGTCAATCCCCCATATGATCTCGCATTGTGATAAAAAAATAATAAACACCCTAGGGAAGCCCTCAATG
Source organism: Viscum album (assembly GCA_963277665.1). Classification (NCBI taxonomy): domain Eukaryota; kingdom Viridiplantae; phylum Streptophyta; class Magnoliopsida; order Santalales; family Viscaceae; genus Viscum; species Viscum album. The sequence continues at coordinate 1,516,569,505 of OY728119.1, forward strand.
TCAATCCCCCTTATGGTATCACTACACCAGGTTCCCACAGCCCTGTGTAAAGAAACTATGCACAAATGATGTTCAGTGGACAAAATAATCCTAAAAGTACTACATGGATAAATAACTACAAGGAATACCACAAAATTGGATAAAATCACTCCATCATAAAAATACTAGGCTTGGAAAGTAAGAAGCCTAATAGGAAAAGAAAGACCAAACGGTCAATATCAAAAAAGGCATGGGAAAGACATCCATAGCATGGAAAATAACCCTATTCACAATTAAACAACCTCGAATCAGCCACACAAGGCATAAGAAGAATTAACAAGTCTAAAATCCCTAAACACGCAATACCCCATTCTAGGGTATTGGGAACTTTTGCACATAAAATTAAAATACTAAATACGGAAAGGAACAAACCACCAACATCGGTGTTTTTTGATGTATATACTCTGGCGTTGGCCCTTGAATTGACCAAGAATTGGGTAGATCTACAAAAACATCAAAAATGTTCAACCAAATATATCTCATGAGAGAGAAGAAATCAAGAGATGAGGTTGTAGAAGAAGAAAGAAATCACTGTGGAAATTCCAACGCAACCGACATAGTTCGATTTGGAGAATGGATGACGAGTCAGAGGCCCAAAGAAGATTCGTTAGTATCTGTCACTCCTAGATGAGACAGACTTAGAAGAAGTTTCTATGTGAACGAGACGTGACCTTGGTCTGATATAACAATTTAAATGAAAAGTACACGACATGGTATTTAAAAGTACACAGTGTGTACTTGTGTTAAACTGCCCCAACATTAGGTGGTCTCTAGGTCAACCCATATGTCAATGTACTTATCCGTTACACAGTCACCCGCACCAATCGGGTACACAGATTTACTCCAAAGTACATGGTGTGTACTCCTCAAATTCCCAGATTCTCCTCCATTCTTCAACAACACCATAAAAGAAAAACCCAAACCAAAAATAAAGATCCGAGTTCATACAAACATCCCTCATTAAATAAATTCATCCCCAAATTTACCTACCAAGGTGGCGTAGAAGAAGAATACTCGAACAGCTCCGACCACAGAGATTACACATTGACCTCCCTCTCCCAAGTCACATCCTATACTCACCCGTGCTGCTATAACACTCATACCCGAGGAACAGACCGACCATAGAGAACCATTTCACTGTGATCAACAATTCAGACAAGATGCTCCCCAAACGATGCATCCACCTCTATCTTAACCTCATTGGGTTGAAAGACATGAGACAGGTCTGAGAAGTAACACCGTAACTATGAAATGCGGAAGATGTTGTTCACAGCCCGGTACCTCTGAGGTAACTGGAACTGATAGGAAACCAACCTAACTCTATGAACAACCTCAAATGGATAGACGTATCTTGGTGAAAGATTGCTCTTTCTCCAAATGCTCTAGTGTCCCAAACTCGGTGTGACACATATAAAAACCTGATCCTCGACCTAAAACTCCAGAGGTCATCTTTATTGATCAATATAAGACTTTTTTCATGACTGTTCAGTAGTCGTCCTCTTTCGAATCAACCCCACCTGCTCTGTGGTCTCCAGGATAAGACGATGTCCCTACATAGCTTCCTCTCCTGCCTCCATCCTACGTAGGGGGGATCAACATTGCCTATCATACAAAGCCTCATAAGGTTCCATCTGAATAGTTTATTGAAAACTATCGCTGCAGGAAAACTCCATAAGAGGTATGTGATTCTCCCAAGAACCTCCAAAATCTAGGAAGCACACAAAAAGAATGTCCTCCAACATCTAAATAGTATGCTCGAACATGCCATATATTTGGGGGTGGTAAGTTGAACTCCGAAGTACCTATGTACCCAAATCCCTTTGTAGTCCCTGCTAGACCCGATAAGTAAAACGTGTGTCCCTGTCTGAAACAATGGAGTGTGGAACCCCATGTAGATGTACGATCTCCCAGATGTACAACCTTCCAAGATCATTTACACTGAAGGTCTCCTTTATTGGAAAAAGTAAGAAACCTTCATGAGTCTGTCAATGACAACCCAAACAACATCATTCTATCAAGGAGACCTCAGAAACCCTGTCACGAAGTCCATCACAATATCGTTACCCTTCCACTGAGAAATGGGTAGCTACTGTAAAATCCCTACTGGCCACTGATTCTCTACCTTCACATGTTGACAAGTGGAATGCCTCATCATAAAACCAGTATCATCTCTCTTCATTCCTAGCCACCAAATACTGATAGTGTAGATCTTGATACATTTGGGTGACACCATGATGAACTTCCCAAACTGAGGAATAAAAGTCCTTCATGAGCTCCTCATGTATGTCTGCTGGCACCCACATACACCCATAAAAATATAAGATCACATTCTTAACTACGATCCATCTAGGAATCGGGTCCTCTCTTGACACAGTCTCCCATAGGACTAGGCCTTCATAATATGATAGATACCTCATTCTCACTCGATCAAGTAGAGTATAGGTAACAGCTATAGAAGAAAAAAATATCTACCCCTGTCTGTCGTGCACCCCCAAATGAATCTCAGAGAATATAGAGATAAGATGGAACTCAATGCTGGACTCTTGAACCGCCTATATCTGAGTCCTCCTGCTCAACGCATCCGTTACTATGTTTCCTTTCCCAATCATGTAGCCAAGATCAATGTCAAAGGATTGAAGTTAATTAACCCACCTTCACTGCCTCAAATACAGATCACACTAAGTAAAGATATACTTGAGACTTCTGTGATCGGTGAAAACCACAAAATTCTCTCCCAGAAAATAATTTCTCCAATAGCACAGAGCATGAACAACTTCATCCAACTCAAGATCATTCGTCAGGTAATTACTCACATGTGGCCTCAACTGATGAGACCTGCATGCAATGACTCCTTCCCTCTGCATAAGCACTAATCCCATCCAAACACCTAATGAATCAGAGTAAACAATATAGATCTTTTTTGGCTCTAGAAATACTAGTATTGGTGCTGAATTCATACTCCTTTTCCGATCCTGAAATGCTGAATCAAAACAATCTTTCGCAGTTACTTCTCAACCATATTAGTCAAGATCGTCAGTGGCGCTGCTAAGCGTGAAAAGTCCTGTATAAAATTTCTGTAGTATCCAGCCATCCCTAGAAAAATTTGAACCTCAATGATGTTATTAGGCTTCTCCCAGGAAGCTACCACTCTCACTTTATCCAGGTCTATTGACTCCCCTATCATTGAGATTACATGACCCAAGAAGTAAATTTGGTCCATCCAAAAGTGGAATTCTGAGAGCATAGAATTTAACTGATGCTCTCTCAGTGTACTCAAAACAATATCAAGATGTGTGGCATGGTCACATCAACTGTGATAGTACTCCATGATATCATACACAAAGACTGCCATGAAAGAATATATGAATATATGGAACACTCTGTTCATCAGTGCCTTGAAAACTGTAGGTGCGTTCGTGACACCGAACAACATCACCACATACTCGTACATACCATACATGATCCAGAAGTCTTTAAGAGATATATCAGATGGTTTAACGTGAAACTGGTGATAACTAGATCTCAGGTCAGTCTTAGAGAAAACCTGGGCTCCAAAAAGCTGATCAAAGATATCATAAATCCTCAGCCAGGGATATCGGTTCTTGACCGTCAACTGGTTCAACATCCGATAATCCACCCAATGTATGAGGGTACCATCTTCCTTATTTTCAGAAAGTATAGGGGAACCCCAAGGAGAATTACTATTTCAGATTAAACCCATTTCCTTAAACTCTTCCAACTTCTTCTCCAGCTCCTGTAACTCTTGAGAATATATCCTCTAAGGAGTAATGGGCACCAGTGTTGCTCCTGGAATGAGCTCAATAGAAACATCTACCTATTTCTATAGAGAAAAACCTGAAAGGTACTCTGGAAAGACATCCCTAAAAGAATCTATAGATAGAGGAAATTAAAATAATAATGTCCCCTAGTCATATATATATAGACTAGAAATCTAGGTTATAACTCCTCCCAACCCATGATGCTCAGGTCCTACTATACTCTCTTAGACATCCCATTCACCCTTGTGTAAAAACAACCCACACTCTAGTGATGTGAAACTCACCCTACAATGATAATAGTCGACAAATGCTTTGAAATAAACTAACCATTCCATCCCGAGATTAAAGCCATAACCCGTCATTTCTAAGACATAAAGGTCCCATGAGAAGTGACACCCACCAACTTTAAGAGGGCACTCCCTGCACTGATGTACACTAGCCGTTCTTTTCCCCAACAGAGTTTCCAACATCAAGAAATCAAAATAAGTAAAGATACAGAGCCCAAGGATCTTCAAAAAAACAATAGATATGAAACATTGGGAATCCCATATATAAAAAAGTGAAGAAGCTAAAACTGAGGCAACTAAGATCGTACCTCGAATTGTAGAGGCTCTGAGATCCTACTCTTGGTGGGTTGTCTCCACTTCAAAAGTCCACCTTGGCCTATGGCCCTGTGACCCTGCCTGAAAACCCAGAGTTAATCTACTATGTTGTCACTGACAGCATGCCAACTGGATACCATGGATGTAAGCTCAACCTCCACCTGAACGATCCTAAGAACTCTAGTTCACAGACTGATGAGAAACTGGTGGTGCTTCTCCTGGATGAGGAGTCATAGAGGAACCCTTGTCACCATCTTCCGGTGAAAAAAACTGATAGAACTGATGAAGATGGCCCATCTTTCCATAAGATCGGCACTCCATTGGGTCTCTTGGGGAATGTGGCCTCGTATGCCCGCTCTTCCCACACTGGTAGCATACCACCTCTCTTTCTGGATGTGTATCTTTCCTACTTGGATCTCCACTTGTAGAGTCCCTATGATGCTTCCTACTATCTGCCTGAGAAGAACTAACTCTGTATGTTGAACCGCCCTAGCCCACAACTCCAGAATACCTCAGGTTGTGCTCTGTGAGAAGCGCCTAGTTGACTATAGAAGATATCACCGTCAACCTGAAGATGTTCACATGAGATCAGATGTCATGCCTAAGACCATCCTCAAACTTCTTTTCTAGGAAGATTTCATCACCCCCTAGAATAGGTGTGAGGATCTGTAGCTCCATGAAGTAATAAGAATACTCCATGACCGAGAGAGTACCCTGTTCCAAACTCATGAAATCTAGATCTCAATCAGCCCTCAAAGGATCTGGGTAGAAGTAGTCATAGATGGTAGTCTAGAACTCACCCCAAGCCATAACCTGCTAGAGTCCTGCCTGTGAGATCACATCCTACCATCTCATGGAGGAATCCCAAAGCATATAAGCAGTGAGCTTCACGCTATTCTATGGAGACGTCTCTAGATTCTCAAAGATAGATAGCATGGATTCTAACCATGACTCAGCAGCCTGAGGTCCTCCATCCTTTGATAAAGTGGGAGGATACAACTTCTGAAAGATGTGCATCAACTTTTCCATAGACGGGGAAAGATGCGGTTCACCCTGGAAGGTCTGCATAAACATCATGAAGCCTTCTTGGAATTGTGCATTGGCACCTGCATAAAAAATACTAGCTAGATCAAATATAGGCATGTCAGGAGGGTCTGTTGTTAGTTCCTGATCTACCATGTCTGGTGTCTTGTCACTGCCATGTAACAGGAGATCAAATAGAGGATATCTCAGTGGAATGAATCTACAAATTCAAGCGCACACCTTAGTTAAACATTGTCAAGGACATAAACATAAATGTTCAAGAAAGGATCATGAAGAAGGAAAGCATTCAAGTTCATCAAAACATGGATACACAACGTGTATATCCCCTACATAGTGTGTTCTTATAAGCCTTCACATGGGCATGTAGTACTACCACCTTGGTCGTGTAACACCCCATACACACAACGTATTGTTCTAACACACAGTGTGTACTTGAATCCCCTCCCCCTGCCTGAGTTATTCTACACGACTTAACCCACACAGATCTCTTAGATCAAGACTACACGATGTTTTTGTTCAAAACACGACGTGTACTATAAGAACATCACTGACCCATATTGTTAGTCACATGACCCGTTACATGGCTGACTCTACACTGTGCATTTACTCCATAAACTACATGTATTATCTAACCATAATCCACCCATTTTTTTGGTCACACGGCTGAAAATATGGTCTATACATATGGCTTGTACGTCCAGTACATGGTGTATTCCACCAATGATTTTCCCAAACCCACATCTCTTCCCTCCCCAGCAAATGACACGATTAGATATTACATGGAATGTACATGCAGTACACCGAGTGTACTTAAGAAAAATAGTTCCTTCTTGAAAAAAAGGATACATGGCATGCATTCATCAATAGACATAGTGTGTTTGAGGTTTTTCAGGACAGTATGACTTAGAAACTACTTTAGAACCAATAAAAACACTGAAATGAACATTAAAGTTATAAAATTCGATCCATGAGGGATCATACTCCCTACAAGTCAATCTTGGCCTCTTATTCATGTTATATAGAATCCTAACAGTTCAATGATCCCCCAAATTCCAGTCCATAAGGGCCCATAACACCTCAAGAACCAAATTTTGGCATTCATTCAAACAAAACCTTAAACAATTAAATACCCTATGAAATAGTAGGAATTATATCAAGACATATATCACAATAACATGAATATCTATCACACCATCTATCACAAAAATATGCAATCATTAATGATCCTCTAAATGACATGGAAAGAATGCATGACATGTGATCTCTAGAAAGTTCCTAGAATATGAATGAGATGGAATACCCTCATCTCATGGGGTTGAAACCGAAATATAACCTCAATAATATAAACGATAATAGAAAAAATCTTATGAATCACCCAATGGTGATGTCGAATCAACTGTAAAATTGAAAAACCACAAAAATTGCAATACTCGAGGTAAATTAGCTTTTCCTTGTACTTGAGTTAGATACTCCCAGTAGTAGCTTATTACCATGTACCCATTCTATCCTATCACTGACTACATGCCTCAAACGGTAATTCAAAAAATAAAATAATTATTCTGATACCACTTTATAACATCCTAGTTCCAGGTGCTGCCCAGAGGTTCCCCATACCAGGTTAGTCACTTGGCCTCAAGCACATTTTCCCAAATTCCAGAGGCTTCTGACTAGCGGTGAGGTCCTTGGGTGTGATAGTGGGGAATCTATTCCCTCATTTTCATAGTAATTCAAAGAATGTAAACAAATAACAATAGATGAAGAAGTAATGACATGTAATAAGAAAACAGTAAAATACAGAATGTAATACACAACTCGGAAAAATATATAAATTATGCATGATAAATGTGTTTAGGAAAGCATCCAAACAAGTCACAATGATGGAATACAATACCAAAACAAAGTACAATAAAAACAATTAAAATCTAACTACATCACAAGCCTTATCTTGGTCCCATTCCCTCCATCTCCACAGCAATCAAGTACCTAACGTAGATGAGAGCATAACCTCATCTATACCTAAAGCAACATAGTCTATTTGGGCCCAAAATCCAGACCCAAACAGGGTGTGAGACGAATCCTAGTAGGCAACCACCCAAATATCTATTCCTAATAGACAGTGAATATATATGGAAGTTAATAAGAAAAATGAAGAAATAAACAAGGAAGTTCTCAAAAGTAAATAGTCCAACAATTTTAATTTCATTCATTTAAATTAGTCAATTTTTAAACAAAAAGAAAACAAGCAACCCTCTGGGAAGTTCTCACAGCCTATCTCCTCTGGTTCAACAAATCAGTCTCAAGTAACCCTCGGGGTAAGTTGTCACAGCCTAACCCATTTGGTTCAACTTATACAAGGATATAACAACCTCCAAGGTAGCTCACATGGTCTAACCCCTTTTATCTCATGAAAAAAAGAATATATGAGGAAGAACTCCCCATAATTTCCCTTATATACTTTTAATGATAAACTACAGACACACTGAGGAAGCACCAAACGTCAATTCCCCCTGTGGTCTCATAAGGGTAACTATAGAAACTATGAGGTTGAACTTAATGTCAATAACTCCTATTTTATCTCATCATGATAAATAAATAATAGACACTCTGGGGAAGCACTCGACGTCATTCCCCACTACGGTCTCACGACACCAGGTTCCCATAGCCCTATGTAAATAATTCATGCACAAACTATGTTCAGCAGCCAAAGTAAACCTAAATGTACTACTTGGATAAATAGATTAAAGTAATAACAGAACAATAGATAAAATCAAACCATCCTAATAATACTAGGCATGGAAATCAAAGAGCCTAATAGTAAAGCTAGACTAAATAGTCAATATCAAAACAAGCATGGGAAACACATTTATAGCATGTAAAATAACTATATTCACAATAAAAAAACCTCTATTCCAGAACACAAGTCATAATAGGAATTAATGAGAAAAAATCCCAAATCAAGAGATACACCTTTCTAGGGTATTGGGAACTTTTTCACATAAAATTCAATGAAAAAATACAGAAAGGCACAAACCACCTACCACGAAATTTTACGATTGATATAATCCAGTGTCGGCCCTTAAATCGTATTAAAATGTGTTATATCAACAAAAAAGTCCAAAAAGATCTACCAATGATATCTAATGAGAGAGGAGAAATCAAGATATGATGTTCTCGAAGAATTAAGAACTCACCGTGGCGATTCCAATGCAACCGGCAGAGTTAGATTCAGAGAAAGGATGATGTGTCGATGGTCGGGAGAAGATTCGTCAGTATTCTTCGCTCTTGGATGAGAAAGTCCTAGAAGAATAGGTTTATATGATCGATACATGACCCTGGTATGATGTAACAATTAAAAGGAAAAGTAAATGGTTTTTTGTTTAAACATACACAATGTGTACTTGCCTTAACCGACCCCCACTTTAGGCAGTCTCTAGGTCACCCCACACGACCATGTACTCGGCCATTACATGGCCAATACATGGTCACCCATGACAACTAGATACACAGTGTGGACTCCAAATTACTTGGTGTGCACTCCTTAAATGTCCATATTCTCCTCTTTCCTCAAAAAACCATAAAAGAAAAACTCATACCTGAAATGAATATCTAGGTTCTTATAATGGATATCTTTTGTAGGTGGTATGAACAGGTATGTTATGCAGGTATGCCATGGTGGTATGTCATGTAGGCATGCAAAATAGGTCCTAGGAGGAACTGAATAATGCCTAACACATAAAGGATAATCCTATTAAGTATTAATATTCCTTGGACAATGGAATATCTTGACAACGACACATGGGTGTGGTTTTTAACATAAGCACCCAGGGTGCCCCTTGATGTCCTTGGATGAATCTCATGCAGGTATTTTCTTATGTAAAGGATCACATGTAGGTGAATTATTCATATTTACGGACAATAATCAAATAAATATATTTTATTGTATACTCTAAAGAGACTTTGATATTTTTTATCAATTTCAATTCTCTCTTTTTTCATGTTCTAGAGAGATACCTTAAAAAATTAGGGGGACCTGGGAAAATAGAAATGTGATGAGAGCTTCGAGAGTTCTTTTGATTTTTTTTTCAGTTATTGAAATAGGGATCCCAAGGGTCCTATTTATAGCGAAGGAGGGGGATGTTTAAAAGGAAGATTCTATCATAGGCCATGAGAATATGTCTGTGGCATAAGTTTTCCATATACGGGTGTGAAAATCATACTACCGTATAGGTCCTTTTTGAAGGTCATCTGCATACGGGGATGTGCATTCGGCTGCACAAATAGAACCTACACTGGCCTCTGGATGTGTAAGTGGTATGCGTTTATGTACCATGGAAGGGGGATAGTCGAACCACCTTGGTAAACATATATCTCTATACCACGGGGTCTGTGCCCCCGCACCCCTACTTGAGTTCAGTGTTGGGATTCGATCAGAGTCTTTGAAACCATTTCCTTTGCAATCATCACTTACCCCATGATAAGTAGAGAGTCATATTTTAAAATTTCAAGTTTGATCAATGAATTTTTGGGTTGCAAAAAATGGAAATCCAATACACTCTTTCTTCTTCTATAAAGACGAATTTTATTCATTCTTATCACATATTGTCTAAGTGAAGTTCACGTCTTCATATTTATGGAATGTTTCATGGAACACATTTCACAGTGTCTAAATTATATTAGTAAAATATTAATATATAGACATACATTAGTTACTAAAATATAGAAAGGGAAAATTTCCTAGAAAAATTTCTAAAAATTATTTTGATGATGAACTTTAAAATAATTATAAGTATTCAATAGAATTTATTAACATTTTAACATTTGAGGGAGTGAAGTTATGAAATTTAAATACTATATTCATGTAATTGAACATTAAGAATCCATTTATTTTGGCTTACCATTTTTAAGTGGTCTTTATTTATACATTTTTCATGGAAAAAGTGTTTAGTGGGAGGATCATAAAATATAGACACATAAAGTTGTGATAGAAATTACATGGAGATGAAATGAGATTAATGAATTATAAGAATTATCGAAAACTTAGGCTAATGTAAATTTCTATCATATATGATATGACGAGAGAAGTTCATATGTAGAGTTTTCTTAGGTATTCTTCATGGAGTTGAAAAATATATAATGTATGATGTTATATGAAAGGAAGTCTACCCATTTTCATTATTTTAAGCTAGTGGAATATATTAAATGAAGTGAAATGATAACTAAAATCTCAAAGTATTACATTTAATTATCACTAATCAATGATCATTATGAATTATTATTATGATGCCTCATACCCACACTTCCATATTTGGTTCTCATAAATTCATACATTACATATGTGCTTTGATACAAGCCATAAAATCCTGGTTATAACTATCCGTAATTAAAAAATCAATAATTATTATTTAATCTCTTATATATAAATGACCTTTTAGGTATAGAAAATTGATAAATTAGTAAAAAACATAAATAGAAAAATCCCCTATCTTATATCAAATTGTAAATTTTAAGATTATAAAAAACAACTTAATTTAGGATAAGACTTTAATGTATCCCAAAAATTCTTTTGCACGTGTTATCCTTCTAAACATTTCACATGTACTACTTTTTTTATAACCTAGTGAGTGGGTATCATAAAACATGGTGATCAAAAAAACTATGTAAGGGAAACATATAACGAAAGAAAATCGTGTTGTAAATATGGACTAAATATTATGACCTGAATAAGTTAATAACATTTTTGCATAATCACCATGATTATATTAGCATGTTATATACATGAAGATAAATAATAACAAGGATATAAATAATACCGATCTCATAGTGATGGAATTAAAAATTTCATACATAAAAAAATTCCATAACGGAATTGTGTTAGGCACTTTACTTATATATGAGACCAAAGTCAAGACATCCTGCTAAATTGGGAAGGGATACACAAAATACCCAAACCCATTTTTGTCTTATGAGCCTTATGGACGCATCGAGAGGATAAATAATGTTGGGAGTCACCCATCACTTATTTATGAAATATGAATTCACAAAATGAATCATTAAAATCTTTCATTCCATTCCCCATGGAACCTATTACTAAAAAAAACCATGGTTATCTATATAATGAAAAATATAAAATGTCAATACTTTTCCCTATATTAATAAAGGGATTAAATGTTCATAACTAATCTAGATAAAGAAGGTGTATGATCAAAAAATACATATTTAAATTTCCGATAATCACCCATATTCTAATTCCATCACATTTAACGATGTCAATAATAATCCTAACAAGATTAAAACCCATCTAGAAGAAGAAGGTGGATTCTTATATAATAAATATGAACCTTTTTAATAATCAATGGTATTGGAATGCCAATATGTTTTCCAATTAAAATAGAATAACATATTTTCTAGCTGAACATCATCAAATCATATTTATATAAATTGTAGAATTTACACCATAAAAATAATGTATATACAAGTAATACAATTAAAAAATAATATGTTCACAACCCATCTAAAAAAGAGAATGGATGGTTTCAACATATTCCAATAAGTGATAAATTGTCATCAAATGGTTTATTATATGGGAATATATATCCACAAAAAAAATGATAGACTAATACATAATAAAATCAAAGGTCATATTTTTACCAACTCATATTAAATATGTTCAAATAAATATCATAACACAATTAACAAAAAAATAGTTACGAAAAAAAATCACCACTAGGGAAACATTTAGATCAATAAACACTCTAATGATAGAACATATTTTTTCAAGAAAATTTTAATAACTAAAAGGATTATGAAAAATATATTTCCATATGTAGTGAAATAATCATTCAAATAAAACATTTTTAAAAAAATGTATTATTTCACAAAGAATCAAAATTGGGACTAAGAAAACCCTTATGGCTTTAGTTTATTTCATGTAAAATCCCCTTAAAAGAGAAGTATTTTGATTTAAATTTAAATACCATTATTAAATATTAATTCAGGATATTATATCTCAAATAATCAGTATATAAAACATATAAAATAAGTTAGGCTTATAATATAATTCACATCTAAAAGAATGAAAAATTGATATAAAACCCTTACCACTTGTCATAGGTTCGACAAATGTACTTTAATATCTTATTTTATAAACAAATATATCTTAATATATTAATTAATCAATGTAATAAAATACATTTTCTTTCATAATTTTCATAAATACTCATTTTCAACATTAATTCTTCTGATTTTTGACCTCACGTGTTTATTGGTTTGATCATTTGTACCGGTTTTATAATAACAGTGTGTACATGAAGATAACCTAATTAGTGGATGATTATGAGATGGTTTAGTTTCAATATAATTATAATAGAATTATATTAATTGAATTTAATGTTTATTAGTGAGATATATCATGATTATATGGAAGTATAATAATAAGTAAATTATTTTATGATACTATACAATTTGATTAAACAATTATCCTCTAGGTATTATTATTTTAAAAGATTAAATTCATGATGATCATTTTTTGATCATATAATTAATATGTTCTATATCATTTCCAACCAAATACATAATTATATCATAAAAAATCATTTTTCTTTTTTAATAACATCCTCACATCATCCTTGTAAGGTGGGGAAGGAAAACCAAACATGTTACGTCGGGGAGGTGGTAGTCCACAAAACACACGAACAACAAATTTCCCCAAAAATAGAAGGGGTAAATGAATGGATAAAAGTAATACCATTAATATATAAATACTAAAGTATATAAATTATAATATAATAAGTTTATTATTTTGTATACAATAAATTTTAAATAAGATAACAAAGATGAAAAAATAAGTAGTTAATAATACTTAGGTCGGAGAATTGAATTTTATTTGGAAGTCTTCATGAATTTAAAGAGAATGGGATAACTATTATAAACCAATGGATTATTTTCATTGGATACGGTTATAGGGAGATTATAATTTTATAATTTCATGTATAAGTTCTAATTAATTGTTTTTCATGAAGTGGTGAAGATGTCACCCATTTATAAGTTAAGGGAAGTTTAGTTTTGGGGGGAACACTTACATTTTCAATAATGTAAGGATAATATTCAACTGTCAAAGGACAAAAAATTGATAAAATTGAATGGTAAACATTTATATGTATATAAAAATATCCAAAATTAAATTCAACAAACTTTTTTACTTTTTAGGACTTTTACACAAAGATAAACTCAATTTACTACTTTTACTTTTTCTGTGATAATTAATTTTTAACCATAGAAATTAATTTCTATGGAAACGCATAAGGTTGAAATATTTACCTAATTTGAAAATTATAATTTAGAATTTAAATTAGATTTTATCAATTATAACTTCTAATAGTGTGAAATGTAAATTTTGAAATAAATTCACCTAATCATGACCAAACAACTTTTAGAGAAATTAATTTTTTAATATTTAGACTTATATTTAAGGTAATATTATCTTAGATACCAATTTAAAAAAAATTCAATTGATTTATTATAAAAAATTAAAGGTTATGATAATTTCAATTAATTCCAAAACAATTCTCCATTAAAAATACTTTATTTTTAGGAAAAATACCGAAAATAGTTTCTATATTAAAGTGATAATTTAATTAGTTATAAAAGATGTTTCCTATTGATTTCCTAAGTTCAAAAAATATTTCAAAATATAGAATGTTATTCCTAAAATTCATTTTTTATTTTATAATCAGTTTTATAAATTTATGGGTCATTCATATATAATTATAAACTCATAAAAATTACAAGTTTATTGCAATCCCTATTACTTGAATAAAAACCATACTTTTTGGAAAAAGATAAAATATTCATACTTAGTAAATTTTGTTTTTAAGAATTAAGAAACTAAGGTAATTTTTATTAATTTAATATTCTATAAATTAAAATTTTAGTTTTTGAATAAAAACATAAAATATAATTGAAAATATATTTTAATTAGAAAATAATATTTTCAATTATTAAAAATTATTATTATTGTTTCATATAATTTACAAAAGAAATTTGTGTTAAACAATTATTAATATAAAACATAATTTATCATTAATAATTTTTTAATTTAAATATAAATTCACATCACGTAAAACTAATTTTAATAAAAAATCTTTTATAAATAATAAGTGATCTAATTAGTAATTTTAGTTAAAATAACTGAATTTCAATGTTATTAAGAGCTTCGTTTATTAACGATGTAAGAACCCGATTCTTAGTTTTGAGGTACGGGCTTCTTCTTTTCTCTTTTCCTTTGGTGTTTTTGAGAGAATAAGGAATGTGGGGGAAAAATCCTAAATTTTGGAAGTACACTCCATGTACTTTTCCACACACCGTGTACTTTTGGCCATGTGGGATGAGTACACGGGGCGTGTGGCCTTGTCGGCGATGGAGGGTGTAGGAACTGACTACATGCCGTGTAGTGGTCCCTTACATGCCGTGTAGTCAGTTGACAGGAAAATAGTAAGGTTGTGGCCAATTGTGGGACAGAACATGCCGTGTACTCATGAAGACACGCCGTGTAGTCATGTCGGAAGATGAACAGTGCCACGCTAGTGGGAAGCCGCCAGAGGAACAGTTAAAAAATGGGAAGTACACGCCCTGTACTCAAAAATACATGCTGTGTACTTTGTTTTTTTCTATTAAAATGGGAAGTAGCCTCCCCTGTTCACAGGGAAGGCTTAGAACGGGAAGAGGGCTCAGGAGAGGAAGGATGGAGCTTTGGAGACCCACCGAGCGTTCGTCGGGAATCCGTTTCCGCCTTGGAAAATCTTGTTGGAACCACACGGGTAAGATCTTCCTCCTCCTGGTGTGTCCCTTGCCAATTCATCCTCTAAGGGAAGTTATTTATGTTTGAATAGGTTTTATTCTAACCCATATCTACGTCGTCTTTGGGAGTTTCTGGAATCAACGTTCGCATATATCGTTCGTTGGTGTTTAAGGTAGGTGGCTTGGTGTTTATTTCCAACTGTTGTGCGTTTTTTGTGTGTTTTGAGCTACAAACCCATATTTGGGTTTTCGTGTGGCTGAGGCCGTGGCTATTTTAAATAACTAGAATTGTATAGGTAATTTAATGTGATATAAAAATACTGTTTGGGATCGCTGCTTGGATCTAGGACCACCCCGAGGGTGCGTTTCACTATTCAGCCGGTTACCTGTTTAGCCTGAGGGAAGTGTTGTGAGTAGCCAGTGGGCATTGCACTACTTAGCCTGTGGGAAACTTCTTCCGTGCCTGTGGGCAGTTGTTTCTTTGCATGTGGGTGACACTTCTTACACCTGTGGGCAATATCCATATTCTTGTGGGAAGATTATTGTGGTTGGATTATCTTTACCTGAGGGTAGGAGTTTACGTGCCTGAGGACACCGGCTATTTACTTAGAATATTCACTGTGGTGATATTTTAAATAAAATGATTAAATGATATTAAAATGGAAATATAACTGGTTAAGTTAGTTACTTTTCAGTACTGCTTACTTTATTGCATTTTACTACTGCACACTGTTGTTTCATGCTTTCACACAGTTGGGCATGGGCCTTTGGTGGGTGCCTACTGGGAATTTATTTCTCACACCCTCTTTGGGTCATGCTTTGAGGCCCAAACAGATTATGTTTCTGTAGGTGTAGATAAGGGCAAGGGTCCCTATATAGGTACTTGACTACTTCTAGGGTGTAGGATAGCATGGGACCGAGCATTGGTTCACGATGCCACTGGCTGTTCTGTTTTGCTTTCCTGTACTTGTACTTCATTTGTTCTGTATTGTATTGTAGTGTAACATGTTCTGGATGTTTTCATAGAATGGAGGCTTTTTGCATCATTTTATATACTGATTGGTGATATCTACCGTAGTTGTTAATTTCAGTTGTGTATGGTTTACTACTTCCGCTATTGCTGTATGTCTATTTTACATTCCACTACGCTACACTTTGACAAATGAGGGCATAGTTTCCCCACTATCAGACCTGGGACCTCGCTTCTAGTCGATGACCTCTGAAGTTTGGGGAAATTTGCTTGAGGTTACATGGAGAACCAAGTTCGGGGCACCCATGGAGTGGTACCCGGAACCGAGGCGTTACAAAGTGGTATCATATGAGTTCTTTTATTTGAATTACTATTTTGAGCCATAGTCAGGGATAGTACTGGAACGATAGTTGGTAATGAGCTGTGCCCGGGCGTAGCTAACCAGTGTATATGGAAAGGCCAACTTACCTCGTATTGCAATTTTACTGATTTTGCAATTTTACAGTTGAATTTATTTTCACCGAAGGGTGATGCATTTGTGATTATGCTGTTGATATTTTATCTATGGGTTCTATTAAGTTGCAACCCAATGAGATTAGGGTATTCCATATCATGCACCATTGAGGCACATTCTATAAATCACATGACATGCATAGTTCCATTTCATGTAGGTTCATTAGAAATTGCATGTTGTTGTGATATGTGTTGTGCTAGAAAAGCATGCGGTTGTGATAGCTGCTTGATAAATACCTGCTATGTGATAGGGTATTATTGTGAGAGCATGTTTATTGAATGGACGCCAAACTTTGGTTTTTGAGGTGTATGGGCCCCCATTGACCGGAATTTGGCGGATCATTGAATGTTTATTTTGTTATAACACATATAAGATGTCAAACTTTGATTCGTGGGGAGTATGGGCCCTCACAGATCGGAATTTGACACTTAGGTGTTATTTTTCAATGTTTTCTGGGTTCCGGAGAAGTTTCTGAGACAAACTGTCTGGAAACCCAGTATACACGCCGTGTAGTACCTTTAGCACGCCGTGTATGGTCTTTTGTTTGGGCACGCCGTGTAGTATCTTCCCGTGTCAAAAATCGTGTGGGCAGCGACACGGGGAAAGGAAATGTTTGGGGTGAACACGCCGTGTACCTGATGTACGCTCCGTGTCATGTTGACCCAGAGACCCGGCCGTGTAACCAACAAACATGGGCCGGTGTAATCGTTCTTGAACACGCCGTGTCAATGAAGAACACCCCGTGTAGTGTGACCTAGGGACCCGGCCGTGTAACTAACAACACGGGTTGGGGAAATCCCTTCGTGTACTCACCATGTGGATATTGAACACGCCGTGTAGTTGGATCCGTGTATCCGACCATGTAACTAACAACAAGAGTCGGCAGATCTTGTCTAGTACACGCTGTGTACCTGTGGGACACACTATGTAGTCATGTCCGGGGACAGACTGTGTGGACCTGACCGTGTGAATGGGAAAATGGGGTGGTGTACATGCCGTGTACGGGTGTAACACGCCGTGTAGTGTTTAGCTAAGTAGTCGGCCATGTCACAAATGACACGGTCATTTGGAAAGTAACACCATACATGCCGTGTAGATGATATACACGCCGTGTAGTTTTTTCTCAATGGAATATGTGTGGCTTAGCCGTGTAGAAGGACCCGGGCAGGGGAAGAGAAGTCAAGTACACTTCATGTAGTCAGTATACACACCCTGTAGTCTTGTTTTTCAATTTATGAATGCCTTCTTCCTCCTGTTTCCTTTTTGGGTTTCTTTATTTTCGGTCTTTAATAATCTTGTTCTAAGGCGTGCATTTGACCTTGTAGTGTCATGCCACTGAGAAGACCACACACTTTTCATCAGGAGAGTGGTGATGACTATACTTCAGAGATGGTGGGCCATGGGCTACCGGTTGATCCTCCATCAGAGCCAGATGCAGCGCCATCTTTTATACCGGACACAGGCGCAGAGACGCAATTCCGTGAAGTCTTTATGCGGTTCATGCAGACCTTTTAGGGAGCACCGTAGGCTGCCACATCTATGGGTGAGATGAATCTCATCTTTCAGCAGCAGCTTCCGCCTACGTTTTCAGGGGATGGTGGACCACAGGCTGGAGAGACTTGGCTAGGATCGATGCAGACTATCTTTGAGCATATTGAGACGCCTCCAGGGTGGAGGGTCAAGCTCGCGACGTATATGCTCCGTGATTCCACATATAGGTGGTGGAATGTTACCACCCAGTCAGAGCATCACAGAGACATGGTGTGGGAAGATTTTTAGGCAGTCTTCTATGAATTCTTCTTTCCAGAGATGCTGAGGGCAGATCGATCTTGAGAGTTCATGAATCTACATCAGGGAACTTTGTCGGTGATGGATTATTCTGCTCGCTTTACCGAGATTCAGTGCTTTTTACCCGTGCTAGTGAGTGATGAGACGTTGGGAGCCAGAAATTTTGAGGATGGTATTCGTTATGATATCTGAGTGCTGGTGAATGTTTTTAGGTTTCCTACTGTACATGCTATTGTTAACTAGGCACTGATTATAGAGAAGAACCTGTGGGAAGTTAGTGGTGTGGGCCAGGGCGGTTCAGCACCATTTTCTGGTACTATTTTTGCTGGCAAGAGGAAGAGAAAGATTGAATTCTCATAGGGTGGTAGTACCAGTCAGAAGAATGATTTAGGTGGCTAGGTCATGTGCTACCAGTGTGGTAGAGAGGGGCACAAGAGGCCATAGTGTCCACAAGACCCAGTGGAGTGCTGAGCTTGTGACAGGATGGGTCATCTGAAGTGTTTTTTCAGAGTGTTTCCACCAGTGGCTGGTGAGTGGGGTTCTGTACAGACTTCGCATGTGGGAGCAGGGGAAGAGCTATACAGTTTACTGTGATGCATCAGGTATTGGGCTAGGAGCAGTGTTGATGCAGGTTGATCTAGTTGTTGCATACGAGTCACGGTAGTTGAGTCCACATGAGAGGAATTACCCGACGCATGATCTCGAGTTGGCTGTAGTGGTGCATGCGTTGCGCTGTTGGAGACATTATCTCTTTGGTGAACATTTTGTGGTTTTCACCAACCAAAAAAGTCTCAAGTATATCTTTACTCAGCATGACTTGAATCTGAGACATCGAAGGTGGGTTGAATACCTTCAGTACTTCCACTTCAAGCTTACCTATACACTTGGTAAAGGTAATTCAGTAGCTAATGCACTGAGCAGGAAGACTCAGATACATGTTGTGCAAGATGCTAGTGATGAGTGTCAACTCATAGCATTGTTCTCTGAGATGCATTTGGAGGTGCATGACAGTCAGAGGCAGACCTATCTTTTATCTTTAGCGGTGACTTCTACCCTCCTGGATAATGTGAGGACGAGAAATCTATCTGATTCAGAAGGCCTAATTCTATGGGAGTTAGTCGCATGTGAGGACCCTCCTCCTAGTTTGATGATAGACGATGATGAGGTTCGGCATTTCCAAGGACGAGTATGGGTTCCAGGGGATATACGCGAGGAGCTGATGAATGAGTTTCATGCTTCAGCTTGGGCTGTTCATCCCGGGGTTACCAAGATGTACCGTGACTTGAAACATCAGTACTTGTGGCTGGGTATGAAGAGAGAATTAGCTGGTTTTGTTACGAGGTGTTCCACCTATTAGTAGGTGAAGGAGGAGCATTAGAGGCCAGCCGAAATATTACAACAGTTACCCATTCCAGAGTGGAAATGGAATGATGTCGCGATGGAATTCGTGACTGGTTTTCTGAGGTCACCTCAAGGCAATGATTCCATGTGGGTTGTTGTGGACAGACTCACGAAGGTAGCTCACTTTTTTCCGATCAAGGAGACCTTCAGTGTTCACGTGATCGAAAGTTTGTATATCCGAGAGATCGTACGTCTTCATGGGGTCCCTCATTCTATCGTTTCAGATAGGGAAACCTATTTTACGTCTCTTTTCTAAAAGAGTTTTCAGAGGGAACTGGGTACACAGGTGCTTCTGAGCACAACTTACCACCCTCAGACCGATGTCCAATCAGAGCGTACGATACAGGTGCTTGAGGACATGCTGCATGCATGCATCCTAGACTTTTGGGGCTCTTGGGATAAGCATATAACCCTAGTTGAGTTTTCCTATAACAATAGTTTTCAGGAAACTATTGAGATCGCACCATACGAGGCTTTATACGGTAGGCCATGCCGATCACCTTTGTGATGGTTAGAGCCAAGTGAGGCAGCTTTGATGGGACCACGTCTCGTGCAGGAGACTTTTGAGCAGGTCCAGATGATTCAGAAGTGGATGGATACTGCGTAGTCTTGTCATAAATCTTATGCTGATCACGGCAGATGACCTTTAGAGTTCATGGTCGGGGATCAGTTTTTCTTGCGTGTTTCGCCGAGGTTGGGACACAGGCATATCAGAAGACAGGGTAAACTTTCACTGAGGTATGTGGGGCCATTTGAGATTCTGGAGAGAGTCGGGCTAGTTTCCTATCGATTAAAGTTACCACATAGGTACCTTTCCATGCACTACGTCTTCCATGTATCTTAGTTGTGCCGCTATCATTCAGACTCATCTCACGTTTTTCAGCCCGCGGAGGTTGAGCTTCATGTCGATGAGTCCTTTGAGAAACATCCGATTCATATTGTTGATAAGAGCACGAAGGTTCTCCGAGGCCGGTCAGTTCCTCTCGTACGGGTTCTATGGAAGCATGGCCGAGTGCTGGATGGAACCTAGGAGTGTGAGACCAATGTACGTGCTCAGTGGTTGGATTTCTTCACGAATTTATCTTCTCCACCCTTGGAAGGGAAATTCGGGGACAAATTGCTTTAAGGGAGAAGTTTGTAAGAACCCGATTCTTAGTTTTGAGGTATAGGCTTTTTTTTTCGTAAGTGTTTTTGAGAAAATAAGGAATGTGGTGGAGAAATCCTAAATTTTGGAAGTAGACATCGTGTACTTTTCCACACGCCGTGTACTTTTGGCCGTGTGGGATGAATACACGGGGCGTGTGGCCTTGTCGGCGATGAAGGGTGTAGGAACTGACTACACGCCGTGTAGTGGTCCCTTACACGACGTGTAGTTAGTCGGCAAGAAAATAGCAAGGTGGTGGCAAGATGGGTGACAGAACACTCCGTGTACTCAAGAAGACACGTTGTGTAGTCATGTCGGCAGATGAACAGTGCCACGCTGGCGGGAAGCCGCCAGAGGAACAGTTTAAAAATGGGAAGTACACACTATGTACTCAGAAATACAGGTCGTGTACTTTTTTTCGCTTAAAATGGGCAGTAGCCTCCCCTATTCACAGGGAAGGATTAGAATGGGAAGAGGGCTTGGGAGAGGAAGGTCAGAGCATTGGAGATCCGCCGAGCGTTCGTCGGGAATCCGTTTCCGCCTCGGACGATCTCGTTAGAACCGCACAGGTAAGACCTTCTCCTCCTGGTGTGTCCCTTGACAATTATTCCTCTAAGGATAGTTATTTACATTTTAATGGGTTTCCTTCTAACCAAGATCTATTTCGTCTTTGGGAGTTTCTGGAATCAACATTAGCATATATAGTTCATTGGTGTTTAAGGTAAGTGTCTTGGTGTTTATTTCCAACTGTCGTGCGTTTTTGTGTGTTTTGAGCTACAGACCCATATTTGGGGTGTCGTGTGGCTGAGGTCGTGGCTATTTTAAATACATAGAATTGTATAGGTAATTGAATGTGATATAAAAATTCTATTTGGGATCGCTGCTTGGATACAGGACAACCCCAGGGGTGCGTTCCTCTGTTTAGCCATTTGGCCAGGATACCAGAGGGTATGCCTTGTTTATATTATGCCTTTGAAGTAATGATTTTAGAATTCCTTTGAGAGGAATTGCTTGTATATTGCTGGTTACATGTTGGGAATGGCCCGGTTACCTGTTTAGCCTGAGGGAAGTGTTGTTATTAGCCTATGAGCATTGCACTACTTAGCCTGTGGGCAACTTCTTCCTTTCCTATGGGCAGTTGATTCTGTGCCTGTGGGCGACACTTCTTATGCCTGTGGGAAATATCCGTATACTTGTGGGAAGATTCTTGTGGTTGGATACTCTTTACCTGAGGGTTGGAGTTTACATTCCTGAGGACACCAGATATTTACTTAGAATATTCACTGTGGTGATATTTTAAATAAAATGATTAAATGATATTAAAATGGAAATATAACTGGTTAAGTTAGTTACTTTTCAGTACTGTTTACTTTATTTCATTTTACTACTGCACACTGTTGTTGCATGTTTTCACACAGTTGGGCACGGGCCTTTGGTGGGTGCCTACTGGGAATTTATTTCTCACACCCTGTTTGGGTCATGATTTTCGTCCCAAACAGATTACTTTTTTTAGGTGTAGATAAGAGAAAGGGTCCCTATACTAGTACTTGATTGCTACTGGGGTGTAGGAGAGCATGGGACCGAGCATTGGCTCGTGATGCCGCTGTCTATTCAGTTTTTCTTTCCTGTACTTATATTTCAGTTATACTGTATTGTATTGTAGTGTAACATGTTCTGGCTATTTTCATAGAATTGAGGCATGTTGCATCATTTTATATACTGGTTGGTTATATCTATTGTAGTAATTAATTTCAGTTATGTATGGTTTACTGCTTTCGCTGTTTCTGTATGTCTATTTTACATTATGATGCGCTACACTTTGAAAAATGAGGGCATAGTTTCCCCACTATCAGACCTGGGCCCTCGCTACTAGTTGGCAACCTCTGGGATTTGGGGAAATGCGCTTGAGGTAATGTGGCGAACCGGGTTCGGGGCACCCATGGACTGGTACCCGGAACCGGGACGTTACAATCGATATTCATATAATTCATAATGGTCACACTAAAATTAACTAAAATTATTTCAATGACTAGGTTTTAATGATCACACTTAACCAGTTATATTTTAACTAAATATATCATGGTTTTTATTTAAGTTAGATTTTGTGTGTAGAGAATAATATCAAACAAATTGACTTATTTTCAAGTAATCATATATTAGAATTTATGAGTATTACACATTACCGGATTAAATAAATTTCATCCTCATAAATTGACTCAGAGAAAACATAATTAATAATACAATTCTAGATGGTGATGGGTGTATTTTGGATGTTTAATGGGATTTAAATATATGAAAAATTATTATAAAGACTTTATAAAAAGTGTTGACCTATTCCTAAAATAGAATTATACTATGGGATGTAGATATATATCTCTAAGTAATAACATCCCATAATTCTAGAAAATGATTTATATGGTAATAAAACTCTTGGTATATTTATTTATAAATGAATTTATAGCATTGGGTGAAAACATAAATGTCATAGGACATAAGAAAACATAGAGTTACATCTCATAATATGGTTGTCTAGTAATAATTTCATAATATTTTCTTTGTTAGCATGGTTGTTGGTCCTGCCCAACCTTATCAGACATTATATGGGGAGACTAATTAACATAACAAACAAATCTGATTAAATTAAAGAAATTAATTTCTGTATCTTGTCTCTTTTCGTAACTATTGTAAGTATTAGAACATTCATCTCTACACATATAGTATTTACCTATCCCTATAATGAATTCTACGGCATGCTACATCCCAAAATTTTTACATATAAGAAATTGATTATCCTCTCTTTTATCATCTTAATCACTTTATATTTCATGGGGCTTTATAATTATCTTGATTTGTGATCTTAGGACATTTACTATGCTCACTTTGTTAATCATATTTCATGATATCTGGTTTGACATAGTCACAAGGCTCCCCATTCCATATCCCATTCGAATGGGTTTCTCATTGAGGAAATCATTTCATTATCCCTCAAATCCAAGGTTCTTTCTTGTTCCATACATTAGTAAAACCAAAAGTGTTAACATGGGTGATGATCGATATAATGTAATTATAAATAATCAATGTAAAATCTATCCTCAAGATATATCGATTAATAATAGTATAAAATTTTTGAATTGTTCTTATAATTCATTATATATCAGACTTGTTAAAACCTACACTACTATCTATTTAACATATATAACTATTAGTTAATATAGAGTTACATTGAGTCAGGACACCTCACATTATTAAAATAATCCTCCAAAAATAGATCCTCAACGACCTTTAATATTCTGAAAAATATTCCAAACCCAATAATCATTGAAATCAATTCTCTAAAAATATTAATTATGCAATAACAAAAAATATTATTCATTTCTATAATTATATAACACAATATTTACATACCATAATCTTATACTCTTAATAACTTTACTTTTTGAAAAACAATTTGAATCTACAAAACATTAAACCCGAAGGAAATTATATAATCCAATTTTTTTTCTATATTTAATCCTCAAATAGTATTAACTATTAGTTTATAAGGGTGCACAATAGTAACTATATATCATTATCCTCAAAATGATATGAACTTATATAAAAATATAATTAAACAATTATCAATCCCAATGTTACCAATTAAAATCATACAAAAATTATTTAAAATTAAACCACCCTTTTTTATCTCAACATCATGTGTATATTAAACATAAGAGTTATTCATACCTCAATCATGTGTTATCCAATAGTTATTCAAAAAATGTATTTCCATATAATTATTTTTTTGGTTATCAATACCATTTAATATATATTTCAATACCTTTAAAGTAAAACTAATATTGAAAAACTTGTATATGTTTCACATAATCATCATAAATTTTAGAAGATAATAGAATATCATAAAAAACATCACTCATAAATGATAATTACTATCAGATTAATTATTATTAAAATATTAATATCACTACCATATGAAAGTCTAGGAAAGTCACTTTTTTCATCGTAATAGGAAAATATTAAATTTTTTAACTATTTTTGTATATTCCCATATTCAATTATAACACATAGTGATTTTTAGATGCATACCATTCTTAACTTCATTTAATGATCATGTTTTAACCAAATACTAAAACCAATGTTTTTATGATAATATCTAAAATATGAATATGAAAAAATAAAAATGAAAATTTTTTCCATTATGAAACTGTTTAATTTAATTTATGAATATTTTGATTCAACATATTGTTCTCCTTGCTCAATCCTTTGTTATGTCTTATCATTATCTCTATTAGGTTATACAACATAATTAGTGAACTTTTTTTTATCAAATTCTTTATAATAGTTTATAAATATATTGTGATAACTGATAAAATATCCATAGTGATTATTAAGCTTGGTTTGGAATCTTAGGCCCATTCAATGTTCACCTTAGTGAAGATCACATCAATGGTCAAGAAGCTATTTTTAGAGTGATTTCCGATAGACACATATATCTAAAATCCATTTCAACTAGACAGTATCAAGACAAGGATATAATTTTTAGGAAATAAATATACTCAATAATTTACTACAATATTGAGATTTCATCCTATAACAAGACATAATATTATGGGTTTCACAAAATTTATCTCATCCTAATCTAAAAAAATGATTACTATTACCTATTAATTAAATCATATACTATTAAAAAGGTTAATATTTGGATAAAAATTAAATTAAAAATCCATAAATAATCATTAATAGATATAGTAACCTATAAATTTATCTAAAATTTTCCATTAATATCAACTATGATACCAATAGCCCTACCTCCCACATCTGATGCTCGTTGACATATAATTTACATAATTTCATTGACAAAATCCACAAAATTGTGGATATAACAATCTATTATTAAAAAATAAATAATAATTTTTTAATATCTTACATATGAAATATATTTATTGGTTTATTGGTTTAGAGAATTTGGAGAAAACATAAACTGATAAGTCCCATGTTCTTTGTGTGAAATGGAAATTTTTTAAGTTATATTCGAATATAATAAATTCAAGATTATTCTTCAAAGTCTCCCAAAAAGTCTTTCAAGTGTGTTACCCTTATAAACATTTCATGTGTAAAAATTTTCTCTATAACTTTGGGAAATGTAAACACAATAATTATTGAGGTCAAACACCCAGTAAAGAAAAAATATTACTGAATAAAATCAAGGAATAATAATTACATAAATATTATTCAAGGAATAGGTAAACAAGAATCTATTATAAATATAAAGCTAGGAGCATGATATATCCATAAATATAAATGAAAATGTAGATATCAATATTAATGAACTCATTATAATTAAATGAATAATTCTAAATATCAAAAACCTTTCATAAAGGCCTTGTTCTTAGACTCTTTACTTTTCATTAGGACCGTAATCAAGAAATCATAATAAATTTGGAATTCAAACAAAAAATACACAAACCTATTTTGTATCTAGAGACATATTAATGCATCGAGGGAATATATAATGTAACAACCCACCCATGAATTTTTTAATTCCAATTAATTCACAATTATGTTCAGTGAGACCTTTTATACCATTCCATGAGAAAACACTTAATAAATAATAATATGGAAATCCATATAATAAAAAATATGGAATGTCACCACTTTTCTTTATTTAAAAATAAGGAACAATACGATCACAACTTATCCAGATAAATAATGTAGATAATAAAACAAAAAATATTAAACTTTACAATAATCATATATTTTGAAATTCCAATACATTTCCATATTCCAATAAAATAGATAAGATGATAATGAACTAATCTGGTGGAAAAATATGTATGCTTAAAAAATACATAGTTAACTTTCCAATAATAATCCACAATAGAATGCCAATAAATTTCCTCATTTCAATAGAAAAAAATACGTTCTATGTGAACATAATCCAATATAGGATATATAAAATGTGATGTTCATTACATATAGAGAAATAGGTATATGACTATAATAATAATGAAATAACAAGATCATAAGCCATCCAGAGAAAGAAAGTTGATTATTTCAACATATCCCAAGAAGTGAGAAGTATTTGTTAAGTGGATTATGTGGTATGAATTTATATCCCTTAATTTTTTTAATACTATATAATACAATAAAAGATGTATAATTTACTTAATTTATATGAAATAAGTTCAAATATTGATCATAACTGAATGAATGAAAATTTAGTAAAAAACATCCTCAATACTAGGGTAATAATCAAATAAATAGAAACTTGAATAAGGGAACATTATTTGGTGTGTCAATACCATAAATTAAAATAATTATGATAGATATATATCCATGGGAATTTAATGAATCATTAATAGAATACAGGATGAATAAAATGTAACATGTATCAATGAATCAGAAATTTAGACAAAGAAAACCCTTATATATTAAGAAAAAATAGAATCAAATCCCTTTAAAAGAAAGGGATTATGATTGAAATTAAAATACCGTGATTAAAATACAATTATTTATATTATATCTCAAATAGGTAGTACATACAATATATAAAAGAAATTTCATGCATAATATAGAGTGTGTCTCAAAGATTGAAAATTTGAGATGAAACCCTAACCTCTTGTACAAAATTCTATGAGTATAATGTAACCTATTATATGATAATACTAGGTATCTAAATCAAATAATTCATTACCTTACTCAGAAAATTTTGCTTCATACTCTTAATAAATATTAATTCTCTTCATTACTTCTTCTGAGTTTTCACATTGTGTATTTACATATTTGATTTTATATATTAGTTTTATAAAAGTTGTTTCTATATTCAATATTATTAAAAATTATTAATTAAAATATCTTTAAGGTTTCTATAATTGTTTTTTATTATTTTTTATGTTTTTAAAATCCTTTCATGATTGTTTTAGTCTTCTTCTTTATTGATGAAAATTATATTAAACATGTTTCATGGATTCTTGTCAATCAAATGATGTTTTCTTCATTGATGAATTAAATATTGATATAATTGCTTCAAAATAAATTTTTTTATATATTTATATCTTATTATATTAATAATTTAGTTTTCATAGACTTCAATTACATAAATATATAGTATTGTTCAAGTAGGCTATTAAACTGGCCCAAATGTGACCTACCATGATTAATGGATTATTATGAGATAGTTAAGTTTAAATATCATTATAAATGGAGAATAATTATATTATTTTGTGTTTTCTAGTGTGATATATCAAAATTATAATTATGTATTATAATAATTAGTGGATATTAAAATTTTAAAAAATTTGGAAATATAATTATATTTGTAATATGGTTATTTATTAATGATTAAATTAACAATGATAATTTTTTGATACTAAAATATATAGTTTCAATACTTCATACAATAAATATAATTATATCATAAATAATATTTATCCTTTAATAAAATCATTAGATCCATCCTTTGAAAGGGGTTAATTATAATAAAACACATTATGTCATGGTTGATGTAGTCCATTTAATGAAAGCACAAAAACTTTATTATTATTAACAAATGGGGTATATGAATAAATAACATCAATAAACATAATAAAAAAACATTAAAAAATTTAAATGATAATAATACCATAATTATAGTGTGTCTAGAAATTTTTTAATCAATATAATTTAGAATATAACTATGAAGTTGATAAAATTCATGTCGGGGGTTTGGATTTTTCGTTTGAAGTTGAAACATACCCCATTAAGTGCTCTCCCATGTGGCCAAATCAAGTTTGTTACTATACATCAACACTACCTCCCCATATTCCCGAGGCTTATGACAAGTAGTTGGTGTGTACAAAATAGAGTGGTTAGAATATATCCCCTAGTTTAGTGTCTGGATACATATAATATAAAGAAATAATAGAGTAAGATAAATAACAGAAAAAATACATTATACAAATAGAAGATAAAGGATGAACCATGTTAAAAAAATAAATAACTACATAATTTTATGAAGAAATATAACTAAATGATATGATGGATGTTTTACACATTATATAAAAAGAATAAAAAATAAACTCCCCAATACCATGGTAGCGAATCCCTAGTCAATCCCATCATGAAGATCCAACCCACCTAGAAAGTGATAATCAACTACAAGGTACATTAAACTTATTTAAACATAAATCCATGTAATATGATTGGGGTACCAAATGCTGAACTAAATAGGATGTGAATAAAACATAGTATTTCGACACCATTTTGTCTAAAAAAACAAGTCTGATAGTAAGTGAATTAAATGAAGCAACAAACAAGTGTATTAGTTAATCATTTAATACATTAAAAAAATAAATTAGTTCTGCACCATGATGGAAAATATATGAGCTTATAAAAAAACCATGTAAACCATATCCACACATCCATGAAATAATCATATAAATGGGGGAATCCATTTATATATGAGTATTATCATAATTAGTCCAAGCACTACATATAATAATTTCAACATAACAGGGTCAAGAACTTTATATAATAATTTCATTATAATTGGGCCAAGCCCTTTATATAAAAATTTCAGCATAATTGGGCTCATATTTTTTTATAATAATTTCATCATAACAAGACCAATTTCAATAATAAATTATTTTAGCAGAATCGGTCCAAGCCCTTTATATAATC
Source organism: Viscum album (assembly GCA_963277665.1). Lineage (NCBI taxonomy): Eukaryota > Viridiplantae > Streptophyta > Magnoliopsida > Santalales > Viscaceae > Viscum > Viscum album. Next base: position 1,516,599,236 of record OY728119.1, read on the forward strand.
ATTTTCTCATGAATCACAATACAAACCATAATGATAAGAATTAACAAAACATCACCATAGGACACCAAGGTCAATATATCCAATTACCATTTTCCTTTCATTTTTTTTTCATTTTTAATGTTGGGCCTTAAACCATTAACATAACAATTCATAAAACCATGTCATATAAAAATATTTGTAGTGATTAATATAAGAAAAAATCCATTTTACAAAGCGATCTTATCACAACAATCACCAGAAGTATCATGTCATACTAAAACATATTTTAAGTCATTATATTGGTCATTATTAAGAAAATGTGGAATTGCCTTATGGGTAGCCACAAGCTAGGTCTAAACCCTATTGGATCTCTAAGGATATAATAAATAGTCTAATCTTAATATTATTATCACTAATTATTTTTTTAGTTAACATGCACATTGGGTCAATACAATCACACAATATTGTATACTCTTATGAAATTAGAATCATTCCAAAGGGTCTTGTTCAAGAAAACTTATCTTCAAATGATTATTAAAGAAACACTCGTAACTGAGAATGAAAAAGTATGGGTGATGTAGATGGAGATATAAAGGAAAAACAAAAATCATACAATATCAAAAACCCATCTTAGTATTAGTGAAGGAATTACATGATGATAACAGAGAATAAATAGATGAATGGGAGAAACCCAATAAAAAGAACTCACTAGAGATCAAATAGAAGACCAATACATTCATAAGGGAAATAATTTCTCCAAAAATCATTTGGAATCCCCCAATGGATTAAGAGAATAATCTTCATGGAGGATGAAAAAAATAAAACATACACAAAACATGGTTATAAATTGATGATCCTCATAGATTCACAATGTGGAAATGATTCACCATGTGAATTTATCAATTCATGAGACGCATTGATAAACAAATAACCTCAAGTTAAAATAACCCAAATTGATAGGTTCATGTCGTAATAGTTTATCATAGCATGTGACCCTTTAATGCTATGAATTATTTCATGATGTCTTCCTAGATGTAAGTTCAAATCGTGAATAATGTTGACGACATGAATGTCTCAAGTATATAGATCTCAACCTAAATTCAGTAGAAAGAACCTAAACCACATACAATTCTTTCCAAATAGATAGATAACCCTCAAAATCCATGAATAAATTTGTAATTGGACTAAAATAGTTCAAAAAAATACATCTATGAAATCTGAGCATTTTTTCCAATAAAATATCTCCGCCCCAAAAAGGTACTTAACAACCAATGTTTAAATAAGATGGAAACCCAACTAAAATTGGTTGAAACCAAACTATAATAAGGATGTATCTGGAAAGGGATGTGATCTTATAACCTCCACACCATATATAAAATCATCCCTAAGCTACTCTAATATACACTCTGGGTTCTCAAAAAATAAGTCTAGACATTATAATTGCATATCATATTTCATATCCCAAGCCTCCTCTTGAACACTCCCATGGTTCCACTGTAATCGAACCATATGTATAGTGTTTCCCCTAAGATACTTCTCATTATAGTCCAAAATCTATATTGGATGCTTATCAAATGAATCATCTACAGAAGGATTGAAATCGTCAATATGTACAACATGACAAGGTTTTGGATGATTTCTAATTTTTTTTGATATGTGAAACACAACATTCATGGAACTATAGAATATTAGAAGGGTCAATCATTACACCACAAGAATGACCCTTTCCACTATCTCAAATGACATGAAAAACCTAGTTTCTAACATCCCATGTTTTCTTGATATGGTGATTATCCAACTTTGGTGATGGCTAGAGGAATACATGATGACCCAACTCAAATGTTCGAGGTCATATCTAATGGTTAGTGAAAGACTTCTACCTGATCTACCTGACCACCAATTGACTCCAGATCAACTAAACATGCTCATATGTCTCTTCCAAAAGACTATGTGCAACATGTGTTGAGTCTCTTACCTCTAAAAATTAAAGAGGCAAACTAAATGTCCTACCATAAAATGTTTCAAAAGGTTCCATTTGGATTTTTCCCTAGAATATGTTTTTATATGAGAACATCATGAGTGTTAATGATGCTATGATGAACAAAAAAAATACAAAACAAAATCTCAGAGCATATCCCCATGCATTATAATAGTCTATTCTGATTGACCATCACTCTTTGCATGATAGGTTATGCTCAGAAGAACCTATGATCCTAGATCATTTTGAAAACCCATTCAGGAAGAATATGTGAAATGAGGAACTCTGTCAGAAATGGTACTCCTTAGAACACTATGAAACTGAACTATTTCATGCATGGAAATACTACCTAGATCATAATTCATGAAGGTCTCACCAATATGAAAAAAGTGGGATACCATAATCAGTCGATCTAATATCACCCATACTACATTATTCTTGTGTGTTTTTGTGAGTAATCCCATAAAAACATTCATAGTGTCATCATCACATTTCAACTTTATAATGGGTAGTGGCTGCAAGTTCAAAACATGCCTCAAATACATAGCTTTCACCTACTAAAAGGGGAAACATATTTCCACAAATTCTACTATATACTTCTTCATTCAAGGCCAAATGTTCTATCTAAAGATATCACAATACATCATTGTCACACCGAGATGTACCACCCATCTAGAAGAATGAAACTATCTCATAAGTTCTTCATTCATGCCCGTAAAAACCCATAATCATCCACAAATTTGAAGAACATTACTAATTTCAAGAGACCATCCTAACGCTATATCCCCACCATAAAATGTTTCCCATAGAGCTATGACCTTCATATCATATTATTTAATATCTTTATATGGTTATGATTCATGGGTATAAAATATTTCAATGTCATATTCACTGATCTAGGGAACTCTTGAATACTTATATGAATGTCTAGAAAGAGTTTCATAATCTTCCACTCATCACAAGACTGACACACTACCCATATATGTGTCTTCCATTTCATATTTTAAGAAACTATATTTCCCTTTCTCAGTGTTTAAATTTCTCAAAGTTGAAAGACTATAGATACTCAACCCACATCCTCTATTAAATGTTTAAGTCCCACTGAGAAAAGACATACCTTAGGATATTGTGGTCCATGTACACCAAAAACCAATTTCCTAAAAGATAGGTTCAATAGAATCTTATGGTATGTACCACCATTTTTAAATCATGATCTTGAGTAGAATAATTCCTCTCTTACAGTCTTAGCTATCTTGACTATAAGAAACGACTCGGTCCTCCACCATCATGACTGATCCAAGTCTAACTAAGAATATGCCACAGTACACAGTATATTTCTTACCTGGAACATGTAAGGTGGGGATCAACCCTTCAAATCATGAAAATATATATCTCAATCATCTAACAAAACAAACTACACACCATTATTGTTCAACAAATATATAAATGATTACATAAGGGGGAAGTCCTATATAAAAAATTGAAAATATGCTAATAAACCCATAAAACTCTAAACATAGAAGGAATCATTAGGCATCTCATGATATAACATGGTTTATAACTTCTCTAGGTTCACTAAAAATAATTCCATTGACATGAAATGTCTCAATAAGTTCACATTATTAATCCAGAGACATCATTTGTTTATCCTGGAGAAAAGACGATGATCTCTCAATGCACTCTGAATGATGTTAAGATGTTGGGAATGATTGTTTTCTGACTATGAGTACACTAATATATCTTAAAAAAATCACCACTATCAGGTCTAAGAAAGGATGAAAAATCTGATTCATTGAAGCCATGAATATCCTCGGTATGTTCATCAGACATAGAAGCATCACCATGAACTCATACAATCCATACCTTCTCCTAAAAGAAGTCTAATGTATGTTAGATGGTCTCACTCTAAAATTTTGATACCATGATCTCATGTCAATATTAAAAAAATCAAAGAAACTATAAGATAATCTAAGTTATCATTAAGGTGGTGAAGGGGTTGTATGTTCTTGACTTTCTTCTTGTTTAATTTTTTATAGTCTTTAACCTTGTGCAATCTACCATCTGACTTCTTAGTGAAAATTAAAAGAGAACACCAAGTTGATGTTTTTGGTCATATATAAACCCTAGCTTCTGAATTATCAAATCTAACATTCAACTCACGATGTTCTATTAGTTCCATTCTATAAGGAGGAATGTAAACTAGCTTTGCTTCTAGCAATAACAAGATCATGAAATCAATCACCTGTTCAGGTGGTAATCTATAGAACACATCTTCAAAGACATCATAAGACAATAAAACCTTGTAGGAAAATAATCCTAATACATTCCAACTTTTTCTAGAGAAATACCTTCTATCTGATCCATGATAGAATCTATAAATTCACTGAATTGGTTATGCATGACCTTCCTGAAGATCCCGCTAACCCTAGTGAGAACAGATTCCTCCCACTAGAGGTAAAATGGTAACTCTTATATATTAGAAGATTATGGGAGCATGGTATGGAAGTAACTAATCCATATCTATAATCAAATTGAAACCTATAATATCTAGTAAGAAACACTACCAAAGGAAAATATAATAATAAATGTCTAGATAACACACCTTGCAATGTTTGATTTTCAATGATCACACTCCCAAATGGTGTATCAATGGTTAAATTTCCATATAATATTTCTTCAACCCAGACCAAAAAATGTTTAAAATAAGAAGTTATAGTAAAATGTGAAGATCATTTATTAAAAAAAGATAAATTAAATGAAAAAAGAATCATACCTATGAAGGTAGAAGTTTGTGCATATAATCTAGTACTAGTTGACTACATAACATGTATCTCACTTGAGCCAATTCCCTAGGCTCTAGTGTGACTCCCTTGTAATTTTCTATCTTCTTGGTAATAATTATACTTCACTGGGGTCACCACATCCCCTTCCTCATCCTAAACATCTAGTGGAACACTAGCTACTAGTCCACTGAGGGGTAAATGAATCCTCCCCAGAATCCGGAACATTCCATATCCCCTAGAACTTATATACTACCACATTCCCCAAAAAAATGGCTGTATGTGGCCTAAACAACGAAAAGAAAAACACTCCAATGTTGGGTATGGAATGTTAGTCCAATTATGTCCAAACATGCCACACTGAAAGAAAGGAAAAAGAACATGATTATGAGATGAATTCAAACTACTCTAACTACTCTACCCACTATTTCCTTTGAAATAACTGTCAAAGTGGCATTTGATTCTATAAGAATAAGATCTCTCATATTAGCATACCGAAACATCCTAGATACTACTCAAGGCCTCTATCATATTACTCTATCTAAGGAGATCATAATTCATTACTTATGAAAAGATAATTAAGAGAAAAATATTCACTCGTGACCTGATCTCATTGTGAATCCCATCCTTGAAATGCCTCACCCTTGAAATTTTATAAGCTAGTAAATATGGATTAATGCTTGACATATCACTGAAAAATATTATATAGTCTATCACAAAAAATATTTCCTAATTCATGTGCCTAAACTTTTGATGATTATCATTTAGAAACATTTCAAGATAGAAGTGGATCATAAACCTTTCCTTGAAATTATTCCATGATAATTCCCCATGCTACCCATACTTCCATGGAATATCCCACCAATTCTTGGAGGGTCCATGAAGCATGTATGTATAAATAATAACCCTCATATATGCGGGTGTCTCAAGGATCTTTATGATCATATAGACTATCTCGATAAAAAACACTGCTGCCTAGGGGCCTCCTTCTCTAGTTAATGTAGGCAGATGATATAGCTGAATCTATCTCTTCAACATAGAAATAAAATGTAGTATACAAACAATATCATTTTTCATGCATAACATGACCCATATTAAACTATCTCAAGGATTATAATCTATAAAATAAACTATCTATATAGGAATATATTATTAATCTATGTTAGGAGAATTTTGATTTCCACTCTCCTAACGCTCAGTTCAAAGTTGATAGAGAGGCATTTTATCTACAAGGAAAACACACTCCCTTGAACATTGGATAACAACAACGCAAACCTTAATTGGTGAAAAAATAGAGAACTACTAGCTGTTGGTCACCCTATGAATAAATTAACAAGTTTTTTATCAATACATAATAGTTCCTTAATTTCATTTATCAAATATAATAGGTATCTCATTTAATTGTTTATACATGAAAATATATCACATGCATTAGATATTTTCCTATAAAAAATAGTGAATGTAAATAAATATCCCTATTTTTTTTATCCTGATGCATGCATACTCATATCATACCAAATAATTTCTTAGAGTAGAATTATCAAGAAGAAATAACATTTCATGATATGTGAATCAACCAAGGTTAAATAACATCAAAACCTAACAAGAAAATAGCATGAAAAGAAATCAAATCCCTTATTACTCTTATATTCCGCAATTTATGGGTTAGTAAATCCCATAAATATCTCATTACCACGTATCAAAAAATTCTTTTCTCCTTTCAACCATTACCAAATAGTAAATAAACATGAAAGAAAAACCATAATTGTTACCACTTTATATTGTCCCCCAATCTGACAGTCCCTCAGACGGCCAAATCAGGTTGGTTAGTGGATCTCAAGCATGCCTCCCCATACTCAAAAGGTTGAAAACTATAAATGGGGGTGTAGAGAAAATAGTGGTGGGACTATACCCTCTAGTTAATAGATGGAATATATAATAAATAAATAAAATTAGAGTAATAGAAATAGTGGAAACAATACATCATACAAAATGAATATAATGGATGAACAAAATAAACCAAATAATAATGAACCATGTAATGTTCTACTTAAATGTAAATAAATTAAATTATTTTAGTAATTCAAATAAAATAATAAGTTGAAACAAATATTGAATCCGAAAACACTTGTCCTAAACCCCTGGTTAGTCCCGTCTCTAAGATCCATCCCACCCCAAAAGAAACAATCAACAAAAAGGTCCCTATACCTTATCAAAACCTGCATCCATGTAATGTTCTTGGGTACCAAATGACATTCCAAATAGTATGTGATTAATAATCAGTAGTTCATCACCAACATATCAAAAAAAACTATTCTAATAATAAATTATTGAAATAAATTGGTAAATAGATGTATTAGTTAATCAATTAATTCAATAAAATAACCAATTTACTTTATCACCATGTTCAAATATCAATGATCCAGAAATTTAATCATTGCGTTTATAACCAAAAATCCATGGAATAATCACATAACCTAGAAAAAACATGTAAGTAATATTTTTATCATAATTAGGCTGAGCCCTTTATATAATCATTTCTGTATAACTAGGTCAAGACCTTTATAAATGTGTTTCAAAGAAAATAGGATAGTCCCTTTATATAATAATTTTAATACAATCAGACCAAGCCCTTTTTATAATAATTTCAACATATCCAGAAAAATACTATTATATAATAATTTCTACCTGAATCACTACACAAAAATAACTATAAGAAAAAAAACATCATAGAAAAAATGGTCAATCTAGGAAATTAACATTTGTATTTCAATACCATTTATTCATTTATCAAGTTAGGTCGTAAACCATTAAAATTCTAATTCCCACACCCATATCATATAAATGTATTTAAATTCATTTAAATAACATAAAATACATTTTCCAAATTGATCCTACAACAAGAATCCCTTGAAGTATCATGTAATATTAAATCATATTTTAATCCATTATCCATTTCGTTATTGTTCAATAGTAGGCTCATCCTACAGGTACCGACAAGACAGGTCTAAAACCTATTTCTTTTAAAGGGATCCAAGGAATATTATAATCACAAGATTATCATCAGCTATTATCCTGTTAGTTAACACACACATTCTTCCAGTACAATTGGAAAAAATTATATATACACAATCAATTAGAAATATACCATAGGGTTTTTTTCTAGGCCACCTACGTTTATATGGTAATTCAAGAACCACCCTCAATCGAGAAAACCATTCTTAGTCTAAGGTGAATGAGATAACTAGAAAAAACCTTGATCACATAATATGAAAATATTCTTTAGTAATAGTAAATATTTTACACCATGAAAATGGAGAACAAATGGAATAGTGGCGATGGAAAAATAAAGGAAACAAATCATATATCAAATGCTAGACTGGGATGTTGGGAAGGAAAATAATAACTATAAAATCACCTGGAGTCTCCATAGGGATCAAGAAAAGAATCTTTAAGGAGGACTAAAAAACATATGAAAATAAAGGTGTTAATCCTAAAATCCCAAGAGATTCACGATCTGAAAAAAATTCATGACGTGATTTTCTCGATTCAAGATATTTACTGAAAAATATTTTACCTTGGGTTCAAATAACTCTGATCGATAATTTAACATCATGAAAAAGTTTCACAACATGTAATAATTTCAGGATCTGAATAAGTTCAAAATTTTTAACAAAATTTAGTTTCACATCATGTAATATGTTTATAGCGTGAAAGTTTATAGAAGAAATATATGAGCCAAAATTTTGTAGAAAGACCCCAGAACACCTCCAAAAACTTCCAAACACATGCTGATCCCATTAAATCCCTTGAAAAATTAATACCTAGACTCTATTAATTCAAAAAATCATATATATATTTAAATAATAGTTCATTTTCCTTAAGAATGTTTTTCCCAAATCATTAATTTTGCATAATAAACTTTTCCCACTACCCAGAAGGGACTCATCCAAAAAGGATTAAAGGATAATTAAAACCCAAAATAAGAGGTTCAATAAAAACTTAAAGAGGGACATACCTAGAAAAGGACAAAATATTATAGAAGTCTACTTGAATTTTATGGTTATAGGATAACATTGAGTTACTAGGTTATTATTTTCATGGTAGAGGGTCATACAAAGGGTAAAATGGAAGAGTTTCATTATAACATATTAATAATATGCGAGTCTTGATGTTTTGAACATGTTACACTTTTATAAGTGCAAGGAAGGGTAGTTTTGAGGGAAACACATAAAAATTCAACAATTCAAGGTAACTATTGAAGTGTAAACGGGAAAAAATGAATAAAAGTTTATGGGACACAAGTACTTGAACACAAAAACTGAAACAATTCAGTTAAATTATTTATTTTAAATTTGTATATGACTTTAACATTTGGTTAAAATCAATTTACCTTCTATTTATATTACCATGATAATTATTTTTAATCTTTTTAATTAATTTAAATGGTAAAGTTTAATACTAATCCCTTTATTTTTTTGAATACTTATAATTTTAAATTTGAATATAATTTACCCAATAAAACATCTAAATGTTTGAAATGCTAATTTTAAAATAAATACACATAATCACATAAAAATAGTTTTTAGAGAAATACTTTTTTTACATTAAATATTTATTTAAGATACAATTATCATTTATTTTTTATTTTAATGAAATAAATTTATTTATTTTAAGACAAATAAATGGTATGAGACTTTAATGTAAATTAAAAAAGATATCCTCTTTTGAGAGTAAATTATTTAAAAAAAATGCCGAAGAAGGTTTCTTTATTAAAGTAACATTATAATTAGTTATAAATAAAATGTTTTTCATAGGTTTTCAATGTTAAAAATATTTTAACATGAATAATTTGATTAATAAAACTCATATTTTATTACTTAAAAACTTTATATTTTTTCATGTCATTAGTATATAATGGTAAATTCATTCTAATTAAAAGTTTCATGAAAATTGTAATTTTAACTAGACCATGAACTCTTTAGAAAAATCTCAAAAACTAAGTTTAAGTAAATTTTGATTTTATGAATTAATTTTTTTTTACATTTTTATTAATTTCAAAGTCAAATTTTTATAAATTTATTTTTTTAATAAATTCATAATATATAATTGAAAAATCGTTTTATTTGGTAATTGAAATTTTCAAATATTAACTATTATAATTCATATTCCACAACGTTTACCATCTAAATTAGTGTTAACTAATTATTAATATCAACCATAATTTATCATAAATCATATTTTTCTTAATGTAAAAATGTGTATTGCATAAAAGTCAATTTTTTAGAAAAATAATTGTATAAACAATAAATGACCTAATTAGTCATTTTAGGGAAACTAATTGAATTTAATTCACATTAAAGTTATCCTTTATTATATATATATATCACTCAATGATTACACATTTTAATTCCCACTAATTAAATATATAGTTTTAAATTATTTTCCTTAAATATTTACATTTTATATTTTTTTAGCATGGTTTCCATTTATGTTCGATGTTGCATGTAGAGAACTCTATTTATAAAATTGACTTATGTAATGAAAATTATACATTATAAATTAGGTTTTTCTTCAATTATTAGATGTGTTGAAATGTTATGGTCACTGTGAGTAAAATTCTTATATCATGATAATTAATATCCTCATAAGGTAAAAAATTGGTTTTATGCACTGGATGAACTGAAATGTATAAAAATATTCATGTCATTCACTAGGAATTTGGTATAATACAAATCCATAGATCATATTTGGATATCCCTATACCCAATTTTGGTGAGATACATGACATGAGAACCTTGATACATTGATACTTTTATTACTCAAGACTTGAGGATGAACTAATTTGGGGGTAGTTGGGTATATTATTGATTATTATATTTATTAGATCTTTAATAATATTTTATTTTTACCATTTTATTATGATTATTACTTCTAGATCCTTTATTGAGATAATATTAGGCAGTATATGATTAGACATTTATAAGATATATGATGTGCTTATTTATAGTAAAGGGGCCTGTGATGTGATGAATAGATTTTTTAATTTCTCAAAAAATCCATAATTATATAATAAACATAATATTTAACCATTAATACCATCCTTATATCAATACTTTTCAGGTGGTCATGGAAAATGAACCATGTTATATCATGGAGGTGGTAGTTCGCACAACGCATATACAACAAATTTGTTTCTAAATTGATGAGGTATATGAATAAATAATGGTAATAACCTTAACATAGAACCATTAATGTATTTTAATGGTAATATAATACAGTTTTATTTTAGATATAATAAACCTGAACCATTATAATTAATAAGAAAACTGTACAGCTGATAATACTCACCCTGGGAGTTGATTTTATTTAGTAATCTCCTCGAATTTAAAGGGATTAGGAAACATATGAGTGACCATGAGATTCCTTTCAGGAGTTAAGGTTATACAGATAGAAAAATAGTATATTTTAAAGTAGAAACTACAATGATATATGATTATTTATTTCATAAATATGTTACCATTTCATAAGTGAAGGGAATGGTAGTTTTGAGAGATAGCCTTACATTTTCAATAATATAAGTTTACTTTTCAACTTTGAAAGTCCATAAAATTGATAATAGTTTAATGGAGACATTTAAATTCTATAAAAATATCAACCATTCAATACATGGAACGTTTAATAAATGTTTTTGGACATTTATAGTATGTTAAACACAATTTACCCCTTACACTTTTATAGCATAAAATAATTTTTCGACTTAGTAATTAATTTTATGTAAAATATTTAGATTGATATTTTTAACTAATTTGATAATTCTAATTTAAATATTTAAATATCATTTTATAAAATAAATATTTTAATGTTTTGAAATGTTAATTGTAAAATAAATAAACATAAAAAATTAAAAATAGTTTGTAGAGAAATAATTATTTTATGAATTAAATTTATATATAAGATAAAATTGAATTGGATACTGGTTTAGATAAAATAAATTAATTTATTATAAAAAATAAGTGTATAATAATTTAAGTTCATAAAAAATTCTAAATAACTATAGAAAATACTTATATTTTAAATAAAAAAAGTGAAAACAGATTATATATTAATTAGATATAATCAATATTTTCCAATGATTTTATAAGTTAAAAAAATATTTTAAAATGAATAATTTTATTCTTAAAATTCATATTTTATTACATAAAATGTTTTATAAATTTATAGTTCATTTTTATATAATGATAAATACATATAAATTACATGCTTCATCAAAAGATTATTTTTTCACTAAAAAATTTCCTTTGTAGAAAACGTTAAATCATTCATACTTATTCAATTATGATATGAGGAATCAAAAAACAAATTTATTTATTTATTAATTTAAAATTCCAAAATTTAAAATTCTAGTTTTTTAATAAAATTATAAAATATAATTGAAAAACAATTGTAATGAGAAAGTAAATTTTTTAAATAGGAACTGTTACTAGTCTTACTTCAAAAAATTTACCAACGAAATTAGTGTTAAACAATTATTAATATAAAAAAATTCATTTATCATTTTTTATTGAAATATAAATTTATATTCTATAAAAGAAATGTTTAAAAAAATATATTTTCAAAAAATAAATGATCTTAGTAATCATTTTAGGTAAATTAATGAGTTCCATTCATATTTTAGTAGACATTATTTTATATAAACATATAATTCATAAAGATCTTACTCCTATTAATTTAAAATAATTCAATGAATAGGTTTCAACGATTTCACTTAAAAATTTCTATTTTATCTAAATATGTCATTGTTTCTATTTATGTTCGGTTTTGTTTAGAGAGAATAATATCTAAAAGGTTTAATTATTTATAGGTAACCATATATTAAAATTTGGTGGTTTAATATCCCCCCAAATAAATTACATCTTCCCAATGTGACTCATAAGATCAGATTAATTTCTGTAGGTCACAAATAATTAACTATACACTCCTAGATGATAATGGTTTTTTTGTATGTGGAATTATATTTATTTATACAAAAAATTATTTAAAACTCTTTATAAATATATCTAACCCATTCTTAATATCACCTAGAATTATATTAAGGGGTATATATTTATATCCCTATGTAATAACTTACCAAAAACACTATAAATAATATATATGATGATCATAACACAAGGGTTGATTATATATAACTGAATTTACAGTAGTTGGTGGAATCCTACATGATACATGATATAAGAAAACAAGGAGTGAAAACTCAAAATGTGATTCACTATTAATAGTTTCATAATTGTTTCCTTATTCTCATGGTTATTGGTGACTATCTCGCTTGATGGACCTTCTACTGGGACTTTGAGCCTCATAATGATGAATTGTCATGCAATTAGAGAAATGAATTTTTATATTTTCTCTATTTACCTGACACATGTTAGCATTATAACCTTCAACTTAATACTTATATGATTTGCCAATCCCTTTATAAAGAAATTTTACCCGTGCTTATTCGAACTTTTTTGACATATAAGAAATAGAATCTTTATTCTTTGGTCATCATCATCACTTGATCATTCATTATGTTTCATATTTATATTGCTTTGTGTGTTTAGGCCATCAGCTATCTTTACATTTTTAATCATATTTCCAGATATCCGGTTTGAAATATTTATATTTTTAATCACTACATTCACAATTCCGATGAGGTTTTCATTGATGTTATATTTTTATCATCTCTCACATAATTGGTTCCTTATTCTTCCAATAATTAATAAAAAAAAGATTTAACATGTGTGATGATCATTATGAGTGAATTATAACTAACAATTTAAAATTTAACATCATGATTTTTCAGTATATAATAGTAACATATTTTCTTATAGTTATTAAAATTCAACCTACATTAGACTTGGTACGACATATATCACCCTCTATTTAACATATATAATTCTTTGTTCATCCTCAGTTTCTTTGAGTTAGGTTCTCTCATATTTTTCACATAATCCTAAAAATGAGATGAAATTGTCCAAAAATTTGATGAATCAATTATCAATCCCAAGGATTCCAATTAAAATATAACTTATTATTTTAAATAAAACTACTATTTACTATATAAAAAACATGTGAATATTAGACTTCATAAATATCAACACCTATATCATGTTTTATTCCGTAGTTATCAAATAAAACATATATTGTTGTCATAAAGTTAATTTTTTTGGTTTTTAATAAAATTTAATATATGTTTCTACACCTTTAACATAAACTTATTGAAAGACCCCCTTTGATGTTTTACATAATCTTCATAACTATTAGAGTATTAGATAATATAATTGACACATATAAGTCACTAATAAGAATAACTATGAGCTTAATGATTTGTAAAATATCACTCTCACTTACTTATTAAAGACTAGTAAAATCATATTTTTCGTCTTAATAGGAATATAGTAAAATTATTAACAATATATGTATTGTCCCTTATTCGGTTATAGGACATAGTGTTTATTAGATACATAGCTTTCTTAGATTCATGTTCACGGTCTTGTCTTAACAAAATTTTAAAACTAAAATGGTTCTGATAATTTCTAAACTAATAATATGAAATCATCAAAATGAATATATATTTCCTTATAACACATTTTTTAATATATGGTACTTTCAAATCAACATAAGACTCTCCTTGTTCAATCATTATTTACCCACGATCATTTCTCTATTAGGTTCTATAACATATTTAATTAACCTCACTCTTGTGTACTTTATAATAGTTCATAAAGAAAAAATTATTTCCCATATCATATCCCCAGAGAATGTTTGGAAAGGTGATCAATCTTAGGCCCATTAAACATGCCCCATTGCAAAGACAAATTCAATACTCAATCATCATTTTTAAAGTTATTTCTTATAGATTTATATGTTTCATAGATATATCCACTTGATAATATCAAAAATGTTTGTAATTTATAGGAAAACCATATACTCAATACTCTATAAAAATATCACATTTTCATCCAATACATATACTTATTCTTAATATTTTCACTAAATTTATCTCATCCAAATCCCAATAATTGTGCATTATTTCATAACAGTTAAATCATATACAATTTTAAAGGTTTTTATATACCTTTAAAATCATGACCAACCTTAACATATCAATTCAAAAATTATATTCAACACACATACTAACCTATAAAGGTGTATGAACTATGCCTTTGAAAAAAAATATGATTCCCAAGACCCATGTTCCAAGACCAGATACAAATAGACATATAATTTATGTACTTTCAATAATATCATCTATAAAATAATGCATATAACCATCTATAATAAAAAAATAAATTTATCTTATTGAATATATTATATCTGAAGTATCTTTTTATATTTACAGGTGTAAAGAATTATGAAAAATCATAAACTAATAAATCTCATGTTCTTTGTATCAGATGAAAACTTTTTCCCATTATATATGAAGCTAGTCTATTAATGATATTTCTTAGAAAATTCTAAAAAAATCATTGACAGGTGTTATTCTTTTGAAAATTTCATGTCTACAACATTTTTGTATAACTAGTGGAAGTGGGAACATATGAATAGATGAGATTAAATTCCCATTAGGGGAAACATATAACTGATTGAGATCATGGAATAAATTTTATTTTAGGTATTATTAATAAACATGAATACATAACCAATTTGAATGTTAGATAATGATATCTCCATGTAGTTAAATCAAAACATGGATATGAATAATAATAATCTCATTAGGATGGAATACATAACTTTAAAAAAACCCTACATTTAGGTCCTTATTCGTTGAAAATTTTCCTATTTTCCAAACCATAGTTAAGAAATCCTAATAAATCTAAAAGGAATATAGAAAATACCAAAACATATTTAGTCTCATGGAACATATTGATTTATAATAGGGAAATATAATTGAGAATCCCACATATCACTTTTCTACGTCTAATTTATTCACCATAATAGTCATCATTACCTTTTATATCATTCCCTAATGAAACTCTAAATAGATAAAAGCATGGATATGCATATAATTTAAAATATGCAATGTTATAACATTTAATTTTGAAAATAAATGAGATAACATGACTATAACTCATCAAGAGAAAGAATAAGGATAACAAGAAAAATACATTGCCAGTTTTCTAATAATTACCCTTATTGAAATGAGAATACTTTTCCCCATACCAATAAATGGGATAAAATTGTCAAAACCCATACAGAGGAGGAAGGTGTATGACTAAACCATGCATAATCAATGTTTTAATAATCATCCGTATTGGAATGGAAATACTTTTCCCCATTACAATATAATAACACAATTTCTATGATGACATACTCCAATCCGAGTTATAAAAAATTTATTGTACACCCCATATATAGAAATGGGTATATGATTATAAACATCCTCAAATAACATCATGAAATTCCATTAAGAGAAATCAAGTGGATGATTTAAATACATCCCAATAAGTGAGAAATATTTTTAAAATGGATTATGTTATAGGAATTTTTATCCCTAGAGAAACATAATAAAATACTAAATAATAAAATAATGTGTAAAATGTAAGTAACTTATATAAAATAAGTTCAAATAATTATAAAAACTCAAATTATGAAAAATGAGTTAAAAAAACCCTCCCTATAGGGGAAAATGAATCAATAGTCACAATAGTAAAAACAATTATTTGGATATAAAATCATATAAAATAAAATTATGTTGATAAAAATATTTCCACAGGTATGGAATGAATCTTTCAAAGAATTTATGATTTTTAAAATGCATTATATCTCAACGAACCTGAATTGAGACTTAGAAAACCCTTTTGGCTTTATAAAATTTTAAATTGAAACCCCTTAAAAGATATTTCTTGTGATTGAACATAAACTATTATGATTAAATGATAATATATGATATGATATCTCAAATTGGTAGTGTATAAAACACATAAATGAAATTTCATTCATGAAAGAATGTGTATCTAAAAGAAGGAAAATTTGAGGTAAAACATTTACCTATTGTCCAAAATTCTAAAAATATACATTAAAATATTTTATAATAAGAATAAATATCATAATAACATAATTTATATCTCTGATAATATCCATTTTCATTCATGTAAAAAGAGTTTTAGAGAAATAACATTTTGAAGAATTAAATTTATATATAAGATAATATTATAATTAATAATGATTTAAATTAAATGAATTCAAATATTATAAAAAGGGTTTTATTATTTAAAGGAATTCAATAAAATAACATGCCTTGTGAAAGGCCGAACTAGGATCAATGTTATCACTGATAGGGGGAGGGGTGAATCAATGATATATTTTTATTGTATGTTATCTGTACTGTGTAATAACATTTTCCTCATGTAAAAGAGTTATCACTTTTTTAAAAACCATCCACTGAAACATCTATAGGAACACAAGTATTTACATGGTTCACTACTCAATAAGAATATGTAGTGTTTGGCATGGTTTAGAAATAATCTAATACCACATAATCCAATAGATTTTTTTTGTGGATAAAAAAAGTAATAAATATTATAAAATTATGTAGAAATATGATCAATACAAAATAAAATGTTCTTATTCTCTCATAAAAGATTCAAATAAGTGACTTTAAGAAGTTTATAAATCATTACTAGTTGGATATGAACATGTCATTATGTTTCATCAATGACTCCCACTTTTTTATTTCTTTATAAAATAAATCATTACATTCTTAACCTACAGTAAGTAAGAGAAACATCTCTACAAATCATTTGAAAAATCAGTCTAATCACACACTTCAACTCTTTGATCTGATTCATCAGTATAGAGAGAAGTTTGATTATCTTATAGATTAAAATTTCTGATTATGTTTCTTCTTTTCCATTATTATTTAGTCTTATTTCTTTGTTTTACCAGGTAAATCCTTACCACAACTTCCTATGAATTCATCTTCTATCTTGAAATGTTTTTGATAAAAAATATATCCAAAAATAAAAAATAAAAAACTCTCTTTATCTCTTACACATGAACCATTTTAGATATTATTTTACTTTGATCCATTTATATAGGTGCACCCAAAATAGATGAAGTAGTAAATCAAAATAGCTTTACCTCCCCTTAAAATTAAAAAATATAATTTATAATTAAAATTATAACATCATTGATCTATTTATAAATTTTTATCAACACTAATGTATTCTTCTATAATCTTATCACAATGTCAGTCTTCTTAAAATTTATGAATGATTCTTACATCCGATCATTAGTGCCCAATTTTTATTTGTTTGATGAATACAATTAATTTTTATGGCTTATATTTAGTCCAATAGAATTTCCTATGAAAATATCTTTTGATGAATCGACACATCAAAACATCAAATATTTAAACTCTACCTCCATTTATACTAAACCACCGAAGATAAAAAAAATTAGTGATTGATCTCACTAATAGTTTTAGTAAACAAAATATTATTGATTACATTTTTGAAAATTAATTAGACCTGAGTTTCTGGAAATTAATATTCTATTTATTATAAAATTATGACTATGATGGATTTAATTAATCAATTGGGAGTCTGATTTTATTCATTAGAACATTCAATTTGATCAAATATTTTGTCATAAAAATCAGTGCATCTTTTAAAGACATCCTAAACCTTTTTATCATCTTAATTTATTTGTTTAAAAAAATATTCATTTTGATGAAACTTTGCATCTGATGAAACAAAGAATTTTTTGAATCAAAGGTGTCAAGAATATCATCTGATCAATCATATCAACTTTTCACCTGAAAAATCATTATATGAAACTCTTCTTATTCATAGAAAAACTATGATCCATCTCTCATAATTTGACAGTCAGATTTTTTTCCTCCATTGTGACTCTATGTAATTCCCCAACCATAGTTACCCAAAGTCGGTGCATTATTACATAACATTGGCATGACAATAAGGGATCAAATCCCGAAAGACCGATTAGTTTAATACCCTTAGAAGCACTAGATATAAACATATGTTTTATATTACATTACAAAATTAAAAACAACAACAACATTTTCTCCTTTGACCAAATTAATTTCCCTTAGATTATCCCTCTAGCTCAGTTTTAATATACTTCTTTACATCATTGGAAAAATAATACATAGAAAGGGGTGAGCTCAGACGCTCAGTAAGGATAACAATATATCAAAAAATTTCATAAATAAGCATAAACATTCAAGGTAATGTGTAAGACTAAAACAAAGTCCTTTTAAACATAAAATTAATCATAATATGGAAAATATAAATCAAAATAATTTCATATACTTATTTATATGGATATTCTACTAGTCGAATAATCGCATGCAATATCAATAGCCAATTTTATAATGATGGAACACATAATTCCAGACTTCATAACCACACATTCAAGGCCTTGTGCCAAGAATACAAACAATATTATGTCAATCCCTTGTGCCAAGACACTATTTTGTCTTTTGAGACCTACCTATGCATTGAGGAGCTATAGCGGGCTCCACCAGTCACTTACTAAGTCAAATTCATTCATCATATGAAAGTTTTAAACATAACATAAACAGTCATATTAAAACTAGAATAAGAAATTTCAATAATTTATCCATAAACCATGAATGATATAAAAATAACACATCCATAGAAAAAAATATCACAAAACCTTCAATACAATATTGATGTTTTCTATAATAATAAATCAACTATAAATAAGTATAAAATTCATTAAAGGATGTTGACATAGATGGAATAAAAATTATTTGAGAGGAATATATATTTTTATTTTGAAATCATTTAAAAGTCATATAATTATAAAATTAAACATTTATTTTGAAAATATTCTTATATTCTGGTAAGGGAATCTTTGAAGGTGTTATAACATTAGAAAATAACCACACCCACCATATAAGTTAAAAAACATGCTTACCTTAATTTTTCGAAAAGGTCATAAAGTAACTTATTTGGAAAATTAAGGAAAGAATCCTTTCAAACAATTTTATAAAAAGTTAAACAAGGTTATAAATTAATTTAACCCATAGTAAAAATGTTTTGAAATATATTTTTAAAAAACATGGATGTGGATGATAGAGGGGTCCCAACAGATACTTACGTAAAAATAACCTCAGATAATAAAGAGATTGTGAAATTAACCATTACCTTGTACTTTTCCTAGATCGAGGGTAAGTTAACCTCTTGTATAATAGTTAAATCATTGTTATTAAATTATAAAATAACCACATACATAATTATGATATCATATATGATCTTCTAATATTTATTTGTCAATAATATTTCTATATTATCATTATTTCAGGTGTTAACAGATTCATTTTCCTTTATATAATTGGTTACATAAGTCATTTTTGTTATGAATAGGATGTATTTGATTCATATACAGAATGATATTAAGTTCTTTAAACATTATTGTTAATCATGAAATGAAAATTATTCTTGAATGGTTATGATGGGGAAATGAACCTCATCACGTCCGTGGAGAAGGTAATCCATACATACGCAAGAGTGAAAATATAATTATTTTGATATTAAAATTGTATGTAAATAGATGGTATATCATATATAAAGAATCACTAACATGTTATAATTTTTATTTACATCAATTATACATCATTCTTATACCCATCCAAATAATAATACATTGAATAACAACTACACCACAACATGGAGATGGTAAGCCGTACGTACGCACATATGGTGACTTGTCATTCATAGGATGAACAGAATAATGAATATGGTTTTACCATTTTTATTATAACATCACTATATGTATAAGATACTGGAGTTATTATTTTAGAATGGATACAACAAATAAATAGGAAGTGTAAGAAGAAAATATCTTGTAAGAGGTGATGAAATATTTTTTCTCTTCTTCGGGTGATTTATTTTGATTTGATCAAAAGGGATCCTTAGGATGGATTTATTATCAAAATCAAGGCTGTAGGTTGATGTAAGGGAATTTAGGAGGATATTTGGGTAGTGGATATTGGAGAAAAATGGCTTTGGAGGAGTCAATTTGTGATAAGGGGAAGTTCTCTTTTATAAGAGAGGTCAAGGACACCTTAGGGAATGATTGAAATATTATTTCATAATAAAATAATTTTAGGTTTATAGTGGATCCAAAACGATTTATTTAGAGGCTATATTGGGTATGGGTTGAAAACCTCTCAAAAAATAGGTTTCAGACAGGTCTGGGTCACTATATTAACCATATCTTTTAGATTTAACTCTTAATTAAATAGTTTAACTTTTACCATGCTTTCTTATATTATTATAATATTTGGTTAATAAACATACTATAAAATTCCAATATAACCTCAAGTGGTTCATTAATGATATAAATATAATTATATAGGTTATATAGCCAAACCTAAAAATTTTATAAATACTATATCAATTAATAATATAATATTTGTTTTAAAAAATATTTTATGTCAATTTTGACAATATTTGGTATTTTGGTTTTTAAGTCATAAAAACATGATTACTTCGAAACAATTCACCCAATCAATCCTAACATGTCATATTAACATATAAAATCAGTGTAATTCATAAAAAGTCTTAAATTACATTTATTTGGATATTTATAATATAAATTATTTTAATCTTTCATTAATAAGGTAATTACCACATCATCATTGTGTCATAAATAAATTTAATTATTTAATGTATAAAAATTAAAAATAAAATACCATTATGTTGGAAATATTTTTATCTTTCTAATTAATCTTTATAGTCGAATTTATCTTATGAATAACCCTATATTAAAATTTTTTTATTTATGAAAACTTGAATTTAACACTTTTAACTCTTCTTTAAATTAAAAAATAATAAATGTACTAATCTGATCCAAGTGGACCAAACAGGATCATATTTTAATCATAAGGTTTATAATGGTCTAAATACAATTATCCAATAGAATTAGGACATTTTTTAGGGTAATAATAATATCATTTTTACCTTAAATTACCCTATTTTCTTTTAACCGTGGTAAATAAAATTAAAAAATTACTATTCACCAAAAATGATTTTCATCTCATTGAACCAAATTTCACTTATTGGTATCAATCGTGTCTCTCGGATTTTTGAAATTAAACTCATAGAAGTAGTAAAATTATGTTTTATGCAAATTTGTAAATGCTCCTAGGAGGTAGGTAAAAGATGGTAAAAAGTTCAATAAAATTTTATATATCTAATATTAATATAAAATTTCTCCAATGAATTACATTGAACTTATATATTTATTATGTATCTATTATTACATAAAATAAATTTAATTAAAATAAATATTTATTTAAACAAAAATTTGATTTTAAACAATAACTCTATGGTTTTCATTGTTAATTTAAAATTTAATGTTTTCATAAAAATTCAAAAAATTCTCTCTAAGATAATTTCGATATTCCGAATCCCAAAATGAAGTCCATTTTGATATTTAAAAATTAAAAAATTTTAAAAAGTGGGTATTACTATTCATAACGACTAGTTTGATTGGTTGTGGTGTGTTTGAACTCGAAGTTGCGTACAACAAAAGCTATTGTATTATTCAAAGAGAACCATACTGTTGAAGATTGGGGTGTTACACTCTACATAAGATTCTTTATCAAAGATTATAACTTCTCTAATGGAACAATTTCAACACCCATATGAGATATTAGCATCTCCACCCATATGCTGGATTAGTTGTTCCGATGTATTGGAATGTCTGATGGATCAACCGATATTTTTTTTGAAAACCTCATAACTTTAGAAGATCGAAACTCCCAGCCTTAAAAATATCATATGACTGATTATTCTAAATATTATTTCCTTTGATCATAAAACATCAACTTCATAAAAAAATCATAAATTTAAATTTTTCTTTTCTTCCACAAAAAATGACCTCCCACTTTATTTCACAAATCAACTATCATAATTGTTTTGTCAAAATTTGATAATGAAAACTCTATCACAGAAAAAATCATCATATTTTTTTGATGAACATATCAAAAAACATTTTTCTTCAAATAAAACATCCCATTCCATTCTGAAAATCATCATTATGAACATTCAATTCAAAAAACAATTTAACCTAGAAAACACATATAGAACATGAAACTGTAAATAAATGAATTTCATAAGAAATCCTCATATGAAATTATGTGTCTGAAATGACTTTTTCCAATCACCAAAACATACAATGTATGAATATTTTGAAAAAATTCCACAAAATAAAAAACAATAAGAAAACCATTTCTTACAATATCTAAAAACCTACTCTAGAAAACGTTTCCCAAAAAATCTGCCCCTTTCGATTTTTTTCACACATTGTTCATAAATAATGGGAGCTTTTTAACTTAATAAATCGATAATAATTAATAATTTTAAAATTATGGGATTAAAATCATCATTGGAAACAAATATTATTTAATAGAATAACCATGATATCTATATGTAGTGACAAAATAAACATCTTCATAAACATAACAATTTCGACAAATCTTCCCATAATTTTTATTCCTATTAAAAATTGTTTTCTATAAGAGAATTAAAAAACTATTAAAATAGTTCACAAACTCACATTCTAATATCACATTATACCTTTTTTAAAAACCCCTCCCTTAATACATGATTCTTTAAAAGGCTCAACACGTACTCTTGTAATGATTTATGGAATAAATTTTTTCACCCCCTTGACAACACTATCCAAATAAAAGACGAGAGATAGGATGAAACAACACACCTAAAACTTGAGGTAATGTTGTTGGATTCCCATGTCATAGCTTAGTTTTAATAAATATTCCTTTAGTAATTGTTTTCTTAAAATTTCAGTAACTTGTTCCATTGTAGGAAAATTTTAAAAATTGAGTTGTTTCATCTCTAAATGCTCCTTGATGATGTGTTATTTGATATCAATATTTTTTGAATGATTATTTTTCACTAAATTACTTTGGATAAACATAAAAATTTTATTACCACAACCGATGACAAGGGGTATCATTACTTTCACTAAAAATTCTTCAAACTGAGTCTTCATCAACATAAGGTGTGATGTACCTTGAGAAGAGAAAGTATATTCTTATTTATCCACACTCAGAGTTACAATTTTGTTTTATTATTTCAACTCACACAACATTATATTATAAATAAAAATCCACCAGATGTGGATCTTCTATCATCCCCACATCATTCCTAGTAAGTATCGATACAACTAAAAAAAATCAATTATTCATAAGATATCATACTTGATTCCAAAATATGTTACTCCAATAATACATCTAAGAATTCATTTTCTATCCATGATATGATCTTCCATTGGAGGAATTTGGAATCTTGAACATAATGTAATAACATATACAATATATGGTTTTCAAGACGTCAGACATAAGAAACCTTTAATCATATTCTAAAATTATTTGAAATCCTCTCCATTTCTCTAATATTAAGAAAACATGGTGCCCACCAAAATTTGGGTAGAAATAGGTTTCAAATTATATATTCCCAAATTCTTAAGAATATCCATAAAAAAGTTATCATGTGAGAGAAAAATATAATTTTTCATTTGTGGGATATCTAATCAAAAAATTATTTTCATTTCACTATGAATGGTAATTTCAAAGAACTTATTCTTTTATTTTGAAAACATTACAGTTTTTCTTTAATCATTTCTAGAAATATTAATGTCATCAAATTACAAAATTACAATTGGATAAATATCCAGATTTTCATTGATGTATAGTATAACAACCCATACTTTACATACATTGTTATTACTTTAGAATTTAAGCATACTTATTACAACATATAACAAAACCATGATAGGACCGTATAGGAATAGTGTCTTTAGAAGCTGGGAAACATAAACAACATATTCATAAGGAATCTATATTGTCTCCTATTTATTTCATCATATCTGGAGTCCCTTTTGGCATATCCTACTTTATACCATTCTTCCTGACCTGGGGAAAAGAAAACATACAAAAGGGTGAGCTCAAATGCTCAGTAAGGGTAAACAAAGGAAATATAAATCATATCATATTCATAAGAACATAACATTTTGAAAATCTTAACCTGCAAAAGAGATCATAATATCATGACATGGGATTAATCATAGTAGTGAAATGTAATCCCAATAATAATAACATAAAACATGAAACTTTTTTTCATACACACATAATCGTAGTAAATAATTTCATATTAGTCAATACTCATTGACAATACCATTATAGTGGCCAAATTCCATCACTAAACCGAGTTCACTCCTCATTCCTGTCCTGTATCACTGAACCAGATTAACATGCCATTCCGGCCATGTCTATCTCAGGGGATATAAATATTTACCCAATGCATTGGAGGGAGATATAGGTACCACCCATAAAAGAATGATACCATTCTTATGTGTGCCAAAAAATCATAAATCGTAAATCATAGCATAACCCATGTAATAAAAATGGGATTCTTAAACATCATGCCATCATAACATAATCCATATAAGATAAAAGGACTTCATAAAAATAATTCCATCATAACATAATAAAATCAATGTAATAATAGGGATAGAAATAGAACCCTATATTATCTTATATGGAAAATAATTTTGATAAAACACTTGAACTCCATTCTTGAGGAAAATATCTTTCCTACTTCAAAAACTATTTCATTTCTCAACATTCCATACAATTCTAAACTATAAGAAGTTAATTAAGAATAATATTGAAAACTTGTAAAGGAATATTCATGGAAATAATGTTATATGAAATCATAAAAATCCATTCATGCCGTATAAGTTAAAAAAATACGCTTCTTGTACTTTAGCTAGAAAAATCAAAAAGTATCTCATACTGAAAATGAAAAGTGATTCCTTTCATATATTTTAATAAACATTCACCTATAGGTAAAATTGTATTTAAACATTTGTAGGAGGATAGAAATAATATTACATATTTAGTAATCTTGGATTTGGATGATAAATATTCCCCAATAAATTCTGAGTTATAAACAATCTCAGATAAAAATGAGATTGTAATATTTTCCCTTACCTTATGTCCGATATGCTTTTTATGTATCCAAAACTCATTTATATTGATTTAAATAATGTCATTGACTTATTATAGAATCATATTCATTGTTATGATATCATAGAAGGTCATATTCTTATCTTCTTATTAGTAATATTTCATTGCTACTTGCTATTCGGGTGTTCATTGATTTATGTTCTTATGCGTGTCTCATCAAATAAATTATTATTCCTCTTTTTAGTTTATAGAAACCTCATTTAAAGAATGTTATTAGTGTAATATATATCATATTTATTAATTCAATTCATTTATATAATCATTATTCAATGAAGATCATGTAGACCGAGTCACATCGCATCGTGGAGACTGTAGGCCATACGTACGCACGAGCGATGATATCATTCTTTTGATATTAAAATCGCATATAATTGGATGGTATATCATATAAACAGAATCATAATGATGTTATATTTATTATTTATATCATTTATACTCATTATTATACCCATCCAAATGATGAGATGTTTGAATAACAAACTACACCATGACGTAGAGACGGTAAGCCGTACGTATGAACGTTTGGTGACTTTTTGATTCATAAGATGGATAAAATAACAAATATAGTTGTAAATTTTTTATAATAACATCACAGAATATATAAGATACTGAAGCTATTATTTTAGAATGGAAACAACAAATAAGTAGGAAGTGGAAGAAGATAGTAACTTGAAATAGGTGGTGAGATATTTACCTCTTCTTCGAGTTCTTCCTTTTTATTTGATCAAAAAAGCTCCTTAGGTTGGCTTTATGACTAATGTAAGGCTTCTAGGATTAATTTAGGATAGTTTAGAGTGGATTTGGGTAGGGGTTGGCTGAGCCAAATAGATTTGGAGGTGTGAATTAGAGAGAAGGGGGAGTTCCCTTTTTTATGAGGGGTGATGGGCACCTTAAGAAAAACATAAATTATTATTTTATAATAAATTCATATTTGGTTTATAATAGCTCCAAAGTGACTTATTTAGAGGCTAGGGTGGGGATGGGTCGAACTCCTCTCATCCAATAGTTTTTAGACATGTTTAGGTTACCATTTTAACCATATCATTTAGATTTAACTCTAAGTTAAATAATTTAACTTTTACTTTGTCTTCTTGTAGTCCTACACTGTATGGTTAATAAACATACTATAAAATACCAATCAAATCAAAATTGGTACATTAATTTCATATATATTATTCTATAATTCTTTTTTCCGAACAATAGATTTTTAATAATAGAATATCAATTAATAATATAATATGTTTTTTAAAAACTCTTTTATGTCAGTTTTGACACTATATGATATTTTGTTTTTTCTAAATTCATAAAAGCATTATTACTTCAAAAAAATTCATCTAACCAACCCTAATATGTTATAATAACCTATAAAATTAGTTTAATTCATAAAAAGTCTAAAATTACATTTATTTGGGTATTTATAATATCAATTATGTTAATATTTCATTTATAAGGTAATTATTGCATCATAATTGTGTCATAAATAACTTAAATTATTTAATGTCTAAAAATTATAAATAAAATACCATTATATAGGAAATATTTTTATCCTTATAATTAATATTTATAGTCGAATTTATCTTATGTATTACCCTATATTAAAAAATGTTTTAGTTTTTAAACATTGATTTGAACTATTTTAATTCCACTTTAAATAAAATTATAATAAATGTCCTAAGATAATACAAGTGTACCTAAAGGTTAGTATTTTATTCCTATGGTTTTTTGGTCGAATTACAGTTATCCAATAGAATTAGGACATGTTTTAGGGTAATAATAATATCATTTTTACCCTTAATTATGCTGTTTACTTTTAACTGTGGTAAATAAAAGTTAAAAGTTACTATTCACCAAAAATTATTTTCATCTCATTGAACCAAATTTTACGTACTGATATCAATCATGTCTCTCAGATTTTTGAAATTCAACTCACAAAAGAGGTAAAATTAAGTTTTATGTAAATTTTCAAATGCTCCTAGGAGGTGGGTAAAAAACGGTAAAAAGTTCAATAAACTTTTTATATATTTAAAAGTATCATAAAATGTCTCCAATGAATTAAATTGAACTTATATAAGTATTATGTATATATTTCAACCTAAAATAAATTTATATAAAATAAATTAATACATAAATAAAAAGTCGGTTTTAACCAATAACTCAGTGTTTTCACTATTCATAAAAAATTGAATGTTTTCAGAAAAATACCAAAAATTCACCCTAGGATAATTTCGATATTCCAAATCCAAAAATAAAGTCCATTTTGAGAGGTAAAATTTATAAAATATAAAAAGTGGGTATTACTATTCATTACTGCTAGTTTATATAACATTTTAATAACATATCGTTGTTTAGTTAAACTCAGTATTGCGTGCAATGCAAGCTATCGAGGAAGGTTTGTCGTTCATGTAATGCAAGACAAGAATAGTGTTGCGTATACTACAAGATAATATGGTGTTGCGTATAGCTCAAGATAATCTTGGTGTAGTGTACAACACAAGATATCAATGAAATTAATAATATTTCTCATAAAATCTCGGGGTGTTACATTCTACCCCCCTTAAAATGAATCTCGCCCTCAAAATTCATCAGGGTTATAAGTGGTTTACTACTTGAAATTTTCATTCATAGAAACCCACATAATAAAAAGGAATACTAAAACTTAATTTTAAAAACTAATGTATGAAATGTAATGGTTACCCAAATTAACTCATCACTGGGTTTCCACATAGAAGAACATAGGTGAAAATATGAATATAGAAGAGAAATCTAACCATCAAGTTCTGATAAAGAGTGGTAGAGAACATGGCTATGAAAAATCCAACATTCAAAATTCCATAAATTTGTGATTATATAAGGTACCATCTATGAAAATGTTTTTGGTTTTCAAGATCATTTCCCTAAATTTGAAAAAAAATGGAATTAGAAGAAATACTTAATTGAATTTGGTACAATCTCACTGTTGGTCATTCCTTTAACAATTTCAACTTCATATCTTAAAGAAATGAAGTTTAATTTTTCATTCTTGAAGTGTTAGAAGATAATGAGATAGAATTATAGGTCATTCCATCTGTCTCAAACAAAAGGTTAGTAAAAGTTATTAAATATACATACGTCCATCTATGTTGATATTAATCGTATATGGTTCCTAAAATGGACTTATACTTCATCTATCATACCACTTAATAAAATAAAACTAATTTCTACTAACAAGGGAAATCCAATAGGCCATTAGTAGGAGATAAAGGCATGTCACACTTCAGTTGTGGGTTCAATTCCCGTATCCTTGTCCGACGCGATGGGTTGTCGCCTATCCTACAGGTTGTACTTTTTAAAAAAAAAACTATACTGTTATATCATTTTGGAAATAATACAAAAAAAGTTCTAGCCTTAAACATTAGTATCTTATGTTTAACTTAATCCATTCCAATCTTTAGGCTTATCCAAAATACTTCTGTCTGATTACTTGAAATGTCATCTACCGAGCATGTAAATTCCTTCATTTTCCCCCGATATATCATAAGATATATCTTGTTGTAGGTCACATTCCAAACATGTTAATACCATAATCATGTATTATCTTGAAAAATGAATACCCATTGAACTTTAGTGGAAACATGAATACTGTCTAAAGTTAAATCTTTCCATATACCAAATTCCCAAAATTTACATATACTCGAACCATGATATCACTTTGTCCTTATATCAGTCATGAGATCATTAATACTATCAAACATTTCATTATCTCTTTATCCCTTCATTATGTGTATATCATTTTATTTCCAAAAATATTTCAATAACTTTTCATGGTTACCGGTACCCTATAATTATTGAAAACCACAACAAACCAATACATAGATATTCCAATATTCCACGATACTAAAAATAAGATTCCACAACACTATTTTGGAATCCCGTTACATAAACACTTAATCATTCCACCACTTCGTGGTCATATTCAACATCATCAATAGTGATCACATGTGACTTCCATTTTTCCTTTTACTTGAGAGGTTGTTGATGTCTATCATCATTAACCCTTAGATTAGGGCATTGGTTAGCATAATGCACCATTTCCTTGAACTTGAAGCATTGAAGTGTTGGTGGTGTGTTATCTGTAGTCTTTTCTCTATTCAAATCATTAACTACCTTTTTTCCATTACTTCGGCACTCATCTACTAGATGAACATTATTTCATCACTTAAAAAATTTTCTAGTCCCTTTAATACAATATCCACGATCCTGTTTTCCCCACTTTGAGCACAACGAAACATTCATCTTCTTTTCAACATTGTTTTGAGTTTTTTCCTTGAAATCCATCTTTCTTTTCTTGTCAAAACCATGAGGTGGATATGTAACACCAATTTCCAGTTCTACCTTGATAGCAGAAAACACAATTTCTTCATAGCTATTGAAGTCACTTATAGCTAATGACCTTCTAAGACTTGGTTTGAAGCCACTAATGAATCGATCAGCTTTACTTTTAGGCTAGATGATAAATCCAGATGCATACCTTACAAGCCTTGTAAAATTTTCCTCGTATACACCAAATGATTCATCATCATTTTTCTTAAGATCAAGGAACTCCTTTTCCATCTTTGTTCGAAGAATACGAGGGAAATACTTATTGAAAAACAAGTTCTTGAACACATCCCATTCCATGGATTCAATTTTATATTGGGGCCTTGTATTTTTAAATAGAGTCTACCACTGGTCTGCTTCACCTTCTAAATGGTAAACATCTTAAAATGAATTTTTCATGATCTGAACAACGAAGTATGGAAAATATATTTTTCAATGGTACTGATCCATTTTTCAGAAACAAGTGGATCAGTAGACCCACTAAATGAAGGGGGACATTGCCTCATGAAGGAATCAATAGAACATTATTCCCTTCTCTGCTCATTTGGATGTCCAGAATGATTCATAGCTTGTGTAAGTATAAAAATAATATTATTCACTCCATCTCCCATAACATTGGTTTGTTCAGGAGGAAAATCATTGCATCGTCCATTACATTGATCAACACGGTTCCTTCGGGTTCCATCCATCATCTAAAACCCAAAAATAATAGTGTGAGAAGTAAAAAATCATTCTAGGAAAACAACATAATCAATGGGAGTAATTTCAATCTCTAACATATTAGGATTAATTCTAAGATCATTTCCATACTTCTCAGACTATAAACTATACTTATACATAACTTTAGAGACATCTCTAGATATACCATAGAAATATCTCTAGGGATTTTACTAAAGTTTTCGCATCCTAGTTTCCAAAGGTTAACTAAACCTTTCATCTGATACCAACTATAGAAGACCCATAATTTACAGACATTGTTATTATTTCAGAATTTAAGCATACATATTACAACATATAACAAAACCATGATAGGACTGTATAGGTATAGTGTCTTTAGAATATAGGAAACATAGACAACTGGTTCATAAGGCATCTACATTGTCTCATGTTGATTTCATCATATCTAGAGTCCCACTCAGCATGTCATACTTAATACCCTTTTTCCAGACCTAGGGAAAATAAAACATACAAATGGGTGAGCTCAAATGATTAGTAAGGGTAAACAAAGGAAATATCAATCATATCATATTCATAAGAACAAAACATTTTGAAAATCTTGACCTGCAAAAGAGATCATAATATCATGACATGGGATAAATCATAGTATTAAAATGTAATCCCAATAATCATAACATAAAACATGAAACTTTGTGGAATACACACATAATCATAGGAAATCATTTCATATTAGTCAAGACTCATTTCCAAGACCATCATAGTGGACAAAGTCCATTACTGAACCGAGTTCACTCCTCATTCCAGTCCTGTATAACTGAACCAGATTAACTTGTCATTCCAGCCATGTCTATCTCATGAGATATAAATATTTACCCAATGCATTGGAGGGAGATATAGGTCCCACCCATTTCATAATGATACCATTCTTATGTGTTCTACAAAATCATAAATCATACATCATATCCTAACCCATGTAATAAAAATGGGATTATTAAACATCATGCCATCATAACATAATCTATATAAGATAAAAGGACTTCATAAAAATAATTCCATCATAGAATAATCAAATCAATGTAAGAATAGGGATAGAAACAGAACCCTATATTATCTTAGATGGAAAATAATTTTGATAAAACACTTGAACTCCATTCTCGAGGAAAATATCCTTTCTACTTCAAAACATTTTTCTTTTCTCAACATGCAATACAATTTTAAACTAAAAGAAGTTAATTAATAATAAGCTCGAAAAATTTTAAA
The DNA here is from genome assembly GCA_963277665.1 of Viscum album. Classification (NCBI taxonomy): domain Eukaryota; kingdom Viridiplantae; phylum Streptophyta; class Magnoliopsida; order Santalales; family Viscaceae; genus Viscum; species Viscum album. The sequence goes on from OY728119.1 coordinate 1,516,631,358, forward strand.
GGAATCTACATGGAAATAATGTTCTATGAAATCATAAAAATACATTCATGACTTATAAGTTAAAAAAACATTCTTCTCATACTTTGGTCGGAAAAGTCAGAAAGTATCTCGTACTGAAAACGACAAAAGATTCCTTTAATATCTTTTACTAAAAATTCACCAACCAGTAAAATTGGATTTAAATTTTTTTAAGAGGATAGAAATAATATTACATATTGAGGAAACATGGATGTGGATTATAAATATTTCCCCAGTAAATTCTGATGTATAAACAATCTCAGATAAAAATGAGATTGGGGCATTTTCCCTTACCTTAGGTCCGATATGCTTCGTACGTATCCAAAACTCTTGTATAACGATTTAAATAATGTAATTTAATTATTACAGAATTGTATTCATTGTTATGATATCATATAGGGTCATATTATTGTATTCTTATTAGTAATATTTCTTTTCTACTTGATGATGATAATTTCATTTTTTATTTCATTGAACAAAAGATGGGAGAACATCCTCCCCAAAATAGGAACTCAAGGAGGCTGAAAGTGGTGAAGCCCAAGTGCGTCCCCAAGTATAAAACCGATGCATTCTTGTGGGAGTGAACCTAAATGAGAAAATACAGAAAGGGGTTCCTTAGGAAGGCCCCCTCTAGACAACGCGCCCACCACAAAGTTCCCCTCTCTATGAATATGCTGGATTGAACATCCTCTAGCGATCTCCAATGCACAGCTGCGTATAAGATACGTCACGATCCAAGGCGGCCTAATTTTACCCTACATCGCCCTGATCAACACCTCGGAGTCAAATTACACCTCCAAAAGCTCTACTTAAAACCTTTTGTATGGCATTAAACCTGTGTACAAGGCTCTCACTTCCGCACCCACCGAACTTCCCGGGCCATAGTAGCTGCTAAATGCAATTAAAACTGAACCCTTCTTATCCCGGACCAGACCTCCACCCCGCATAAATTATTTTTCCTCTTTTTAGGTTATAGATACCTTATTTAAATAATGATATTTGTGTAATATACCTCATATTTATCCATTCAATTCATTTATATAATCATTATTCAATGGAGATCAGGTAGAACGAGTCGCATCACATCGTGGAGACGGTAGTCCGTACGTACGCACAACCGATGATATCATTATTTTTATATTAAAATCATATATATTTGGATGGTATATCATATATACATAATCATAATGATTTTATATTTAATATTTATATCATTTATACTCATTATTATACCCATCCAAATGATGAAATGTTTGAATAACAAACTACACCACGATGTGGAGACGGTAAGCCGTACGTACGCACGTGTGGTGAATTTTTCATTCATCGGATGGATAAAATATCTAATATGGTTGTACCATTTTTATAATAATATCACAGTATATATAAGATACTGAATTTATTATTTTAGAATGGAAACAAAAAATAAGGAGGAAGTGGAAGAATAAAGGAACTTGAAATAGGTGGTGAGATATTTACCTCTTCTCCAGGTTATTCCTTTTGATTTGATCAAAAGGGCTCTTTAGGTTGGCTTATGACTAAAGGGAGACCTATAGGATGAATGGAGGATATTTTAGAGGGTATTTGGGTAGGGTTTTGCCGATCAGAATGGCTTTGGAGGTGTGAATTAGAGAGAAGGTGGAGTGCACTTTTATAAGAGGGGTGAGGGGCATCTTTGGAAAAACGTAAAATATTATTTTATAATAACTTAATATTCGGTTTATAATGGATAAAAAGTGAATTATTTTGAGGCTAGGGTGGGGATGGGTCGCAATCCTCTCATCCAATAGTTTTTAGATAAGATTAGGTTACCATTTTAACCTTATCATTTAGATTTAACTCTAAGTTAAATAATTTAACTTTTACCGTGTCTTCTTGTATTCTTACACTATATGGTTAATAAAGTTACTATAAACTGAAAATAGAACCCCAATTGGTTCATTAATGTTATATATAATATTACATAAGTCTTTTGGCTGAACCATAGATTTTTAGGAATAGAATATCAATTAATAATATAATACTTGTTTTAAAAACTCTTTTATGTCAATTTTGAAACTACTTGGTATTTTGTTTTTGCTAAATTCATAAAAACATTATTAATTCTAAGAAAAATCATCTAACCAACCCTAATATGTTATATTAACTTATAGAATTAGTATAATTCATAAAAAAGTATACAATTACATTTATTTGGGTTTTTATAATATCAATTATGTTAATATTTCATTAATAAGGTAATTACTACATGATCATTGTGTCATAAATAAATTAAATTATTTAATGTCTCAAAATTATAAATAAAATACCATTATGTAGGAAATATTTTTATATTTCCAATTAATTTTTATATTTGAATTTATATTATGTATAATCCTATATTAAAATTTTTTTAGTTATTAAACAATTATTTTAACTATTTTAACTCTTCTTTAAATAAAATAATAATAAATGTCCTAATCTAATCCAAGCGGACCTAAAGGGTAATAATTTATTCGTAAGGTTGTTTTTGGTCTAATTACAATTATCCAATAAAATTAGGACATGTGTTAGGGTAATAATAATATCATTTTTACCCATAATTACCTTGTTTACTTTTAACCGTGGAAAATAAAAGTTAAAAGTTACTATTCACCAAAAATTATTTTCAACTCATTGAACCACATTTTACTTACTGATATAAACCATGTCTCTCAGATTTTTAAAATTAAACTCACATAAGTGGTAAAATTATGTTTTTTGTAAATTTTTAAATGCTCACAGGAGGTGGGTTAAAGACGGTAAAAGGTTCAATAAAATTTTTATATATCTAAAATTATTATAAAATGTCTCCAATGAATTACATTGAAATTATATAGGTATTATGTATCTATTTTGACATAAAATAAATTTTAATAAAATAAATGATTATTTAAATAAAAATTCAGTTTTAACCAATAACTCAGTGTTTTCACTATTCATAAAAAATTAAAAGTTTTCAGAAAAATACAAAAAATTTAACCTAGGCTAATTTCGATATTCCAAATCCAAAAATGAAGTCAATTTTGAGAGTTAAAATTTATAAAATTTAAAAATGTGGGTATTACTATTCATAAAGGCTAGTTTATATAATATTTTAATAACATATCGTTGTTTAGTGAAACTCGGTATTGTGTACAACGCAAGCTATCAAGGAAGGTTGATCTTGCGTGTAACGCAATACAAGAATAGTGTTGTGTATACTAAAAACTAATACAGTGTTGCGTATAGCGCAATATAATCTTGGTGTAGCATACAACACAAGACATCAATGAAATTAATAATATTTATCATAAAATCTCTGGGTGTTACATATAGATTACTATCAACTCTTCTTATCCCAAAGTTCAACTTCTTTAAGTAGGCATCCAATTTGGAATGACAATCTGTCAGATCTTTCATTTACCCATTGAAATATTTCTTCAACATGCACACATAACTTTAATCTTTTCTAATTAAGATAAAACATTGTTGTTATATATAAACAACTTTATCTAGTTCCCTATTTTAAAATGATGAATTCAAATCAATTGGAAAAATTTTATGACCTAACTGTACAAAAATTGTATGAAATATTAAAGTTGGTTTTATGTCATGAATCCAATATGGATGCCTAAAATCTTTTTGAGAATCTCCTCACTCAACGTTTGAATACAATGATGTATGTTAAACCAACATTGATTTTATTATTGTTTGAGCCTTTTCTCTATCACCAATAATGTTTTTTTATTACACCTCTTTACTCATACTAGGATGAGATATACAATTTTATTTCGTGTCACTTTTTATAGATGACTATAATTCATCATTTTTTACACCATCACCATTGTTGGAATTATTTTCATGTTTCTCAACAAAAACAAGTTTATCATCTACATATTCTTTATCTACACGTGTTTTTGAAACTTATTCTTTATATTTTTGATAGAGGTAATATTTCTATTATTTTTTGTGAATTTAAAGTATTTAATCCCTCCCAATTTGACAATTTCATCTAATTTTCATCATTTTTTTATTTTTAGTGATTTTTGGGATGCAATATGAAAACTACTTAATTCATGAATTTTAATATGCTATTATCACTTTTTTATTATGATCATAATGTTTTCAATATGAATAAAAATAGTGTGATTCCCATTTTTGGTTTTGTTTATTTTCTGTATGAATATTTTTCTGAATCCATAGGCAATTCTAAATTCCAAAGGTCCAGAAAAATAAATAAATTTTAAAATCCTTCTATCCATCAGAATGGACCCCACTTCCATAAACGATACATGACTAACGATAATAACTCCAAATGAGGTGATTCTAGGTTTATTTGAAAGAAGTATCAAAGAATAATTTTTTATAATAAATTTAGTATAAAATATTTCTCATTAAGTATTCCATTTTATTGTCAAATGTAGAGGAAGTTGAAGAATATATTCAGGTAGAAAACTATTCATATGTTATTCAGGAATAATTTTTTTGAAACATGTCCAATTAAGATAAAATTTTGAATACCCATGTACAAAAGAGAGAGGGAAAATATTTTATTATGACACCTTCCTATGAATCGGCCATTTAATATAAATAGAAATCTCAATCATTTAGTGGAAAAAAACTAGAGATAAAAATTACCACCCCATAAACCTATAAATATGTGTATCCTCTTTCATTCAAGTGGTTTAATACGGGAAAATATAGGATGAAATAGATAATTGAAACCTTAAGGTGATTTATATTCTCTATTTTCTATTTTATTAGTTTCATAATTGTCTATTCTTCCCCATCCCTTTCTATTACCCTTCATAATGTGGGGATTAAATTATGAGTGATTAGGGAAGGGGGAGTTCACCATTTGAAATATTATCGTATTGTTCTTTAATTTAAAACTATATTTTCTTATTGAATTATTTTTACATTCATTGTTTCCCAATTCTCTTAATGAAATTGTATTTTGTGTTTTGGTATCATTTTTTGATTTCATATTTTTTTCAAGCTCTTTAATCCCCCTTATTATACATTTTTTCTCAATCGGGTAGATTGTGTTAAGTGGTGATTATCAAGTGATTGTTTTTACATGCATGGAATAAGTGATTTTTTTATAATTTCTAGGATAAAAAGTTTACAATTAAGGATATCCTTAGTTTTTTGAGGATTATTTACTAATTTTCATGAACACAGGATTAGTTTGAATTTCATCCATCAAACAGGGGTGATTTACAACTGGTTAGAGGATTATGTAATTTATTATTAAATTGGAATAAATAGGGATTTATTTTTGTTATGATTATTTCATCTAAAAGGATAATATTACCCTAAAAACATCATCATCTCCATGAATTTGAGTTTATCTTATATTTTGTTGCTTATTTATTTTTTAAAATAAAAAATTTAAAAAATAACCTCTAATTGTTTTTATAATTTAAATTGGAAAATGTGATTTTTGTCTTCTCCTATGTAGAAACAACCTAGGTTTATATAGTAAATTTTAACTTAGGATTTAATTTTTTTCAAGACACCCCATGATAGGATAGTGTCAAAACTGGGTACTATTATTGGGGAGGTGGTACAAACAATGTAATTTTAAAATAGCATGACTATATCCACTTAACCTTACCCTTTCCCCTTATATTCCTAAATTTATATAAAATTTTTCAATAGACATACATTCCTTAATTTTAAATCTTAATTTGAAGAAATATCCATTTAATATTTCATTTAAACATCATGTATTCACTTTGAGTATATCATCATTGCAGAAAATCACAAGCAAGAACTTAGAGGCCTTTACGCACCACAATTACTTAGTCAAAACAATCAACATTCCATGATAGAGTTAAAAATTTATTTTTACATGAAACCTTACATGATATCATTACCTCCAAGACGTCACATCTTGGTAGGATAAGACACAGAAAAAAATATCAATGATTTCACATATTTATACTATTCTTTCATAATTGGGGAGTAGCTGAGGGCACATAATGATGATGGCATCCCCATTTTCAATATAAGGGGATGCCAAAGAATGGGTGTATGGACTATAAATATAAAATTTTCATTATTTAAATGAAATAGTGAGAGTATAAATGAAAATATTCTTCCATAACTTTTGAATGAATACCATTAGAAAGTAAATTTATTCCATCATTCAGTCAGTTAAAAAAAACCCTTTTGAGTAAAATTATCTATTTAAGATGTTATGTGCCAGCTACCCACATCAGGTAATTGAGGATCATCACACCCTTGTTTTATTTTATCAAGGAGTTCTAGAAAAAGACAAAATACTTTTGGATTCATCCTCTGGAGGCGCATTTCTTGAGAATCCACCAAAAGAAATAAAGAGATTGATTGAAAAGATTTCCTATAACTCAAAATAGTTTGTAACAAGAGGTTTTAGAATAATAGGTATTCATGATGAAATTACATATCCTATATCAACCTTGTTAGACACTAATATTTAATATATAACATGTTTGGATATGTCCCTGGAAAAAGTGAGGGAACAACAAGTACTGGCTAAGGTATGTGGTTTATTCTCATCGCCTAATCATTTTATCAAGCCATGTACTGAAGTACATGTAAAAAAAATATGAAAATCATACTTTTGGAAAATGTAGTTTAAAAAAAATTAATGATAAAGGGATTATAACAAGTCCAATATGGGTTTTAAAAACATTAAAACCAAGCCGGGTACCTATTTAAAATCTAGTTCTAAAACCAACCACCAGTAAAAAAGAAACTCTGAAACCCCCACCATTTCAGAAAAATAATTACTATAACCAGACTACCTACCACTAATGAGAAACTTTACAGAGGCCCTATGAACAAACTTCCACCAATGAGAAACCTCTAATTCAAAACCGATAGCAGTTATCTTAGATTGAGGGGATGAAAACACCATAAAATATTTTCCAAAATTTTTTATAGTCTCATGGACTTCTTGACCAAAAATATAGGGAAATAACCTTCCCAGACAATCCCAAACCTAAAGATTTATTTTAGAACAACAACAAAAAGAAGTGAAAAACTAATCCCAGCAGCAGCCACCGTTTTAACCTGAAACTATAGAACCTTTATTGAGGAATAATGTTGTTATAAATTCTAAAAATTCTAAAAAAACACTACAAGAAGAGGAAAATAAGGAGGAATAGGATTGTTATCGGACATGTAGGAAGATAAAATAAATACCATTCAAAATTAAACAATGGAAGAAGAAATACTTATCCCCACCATTTACAAAAAATATTATTTAATAAATTATATTTTAGGAAGAAGCACTTCAAAAATTAAATTCTGGGAACCCTCTAGAAATTGGAAATTTATATCCCCTACTAGAAGAAGTAAAAAAAGAGTCCAATATTAAAAGGTTATTGAAGGATATTTTCACTAGGAAGATGAGACTTCAAGGAAATGAGAGGATAAACATGGGAAGATGTGTCTTATCCCTTATAAAACAATAATTTCGGGATAAATTTCTGCATCCAAGCTAATTTCCCTTTCCTTGAACCATGTAAACATTAAATTTTTTTAATTCATTATGGTATCTAGTTGTTTAAATTAATGTATTTATTCACATATTATATAATTACTTACATATGGGGGGAATGAAGGTGACATGATAGGTGGTTCATCTAGAAAAAATATCCACAGTTTTCCAAGCATGTTTTTTGGAGTATTTTATTGTGAATTTCAAATACCTATTATTCCCAGATGACATCGACATGCTGAAAATAGAATAATATAGGGTCCATAATAGGCACCCATAATTATGTGGATACCGTTATTAAAAATTCCATAAACCACCGTGAGTTTTCATGAAGGGAAACTCACCATGGATATTGTAAATAACACTATCCAATTTAATATTTTTAAATGCATTAAGTACCCATTCGATGATAACCCACTCTTTACGCTCTCCCATGATGTTGGTACTAATCCAATTGAAGAATCAGTTATGTTACATGACTTCTTATCTTTGAGGGAGAAGGTTTCCAATGAAAATATTACTAAACATGTGAATTCACAAAACAAAGAATATTTTGATTTCATTTATGATGATGTTGTAAAGTATGAATTCATTGATGATTTTTAAAATGTTTAATAAGATGATATGACTTCATGTTTGAAGGAGGTCCAACATTTGTATGTGGGGAACCTCAATTTTATTTCATCCCTTGAGAATCCCCAAATTTATAGTTAAAATCAATTCCCACTGATTTTAATTATAAGTACCTCAAGGGGAGAGATAAATTACCAGTGATAATTTCTAACAATCTTTCTAAAACACAAGAATAATATTTTTATAGGAATTTTGAGAGATAATTTTCCTAATATTGGTTGGATAATAGGTGATATCCTAGGAATAATGTACTGAACTAACCCAATAGGGCCTAAGACACAACTCCCTAAGCCCACCTTCAATAGGCCAGGGGCTAGTGACTAGCACTGAGAAGGAATATCACACATATTGGCGGCCTTTTCCTAGAGTTACTGTACAAAATCACCCCAACCACCACAATGCAAGAGTGTTGAGATTTATAAAGATGTAAACTAAAATTCATGAATATATATCCCAAACCAAAGAAAAAAATTATACCAAAGACGTAAAATGAAAAAAAAACACATGCCCAGAAAAATAAAAATTGAAAATAATCAAACCTACTCATAAGAAGGGGATCATTGTCAAATTAAATTTCCAAAAATTTTATCATCCTAGCTATGGAAAACACAGCGTTTAGTCTATATCACTAAGATATACCTTCCTTGGGTAATCTAGGGACTCTATATAAAGTAATATAGTCTACAAAAGACACAATATATGATGGAAAAGACGATACATGGGTGAGTATAAGAATACTTAGTAGGCACCCCAAAAACCCAAATTAAAAGATAGATACTGAAATGAAAAATTATACTCAACTTAGCTAGAGAGAACCCAATCAAGAGAGAAACTACATGTTGAACCATCCTCATCTATACATGATAAGTCAACCCAGTTCACAAGGGGTGTCAACCCAGAAATGTGAAAAAATATGATAAATACAAGAATCACCAAGATATACTCATCTAAAACTCCTAGTGTCATTATTTTACAACCTCATATCTAGTGATAAGATTCTACTCAAATATCAGATGGTAACACAAAACTAGGAGAACCTATTGCATGAGATTATCCATCCTAGATGACTTGTCCGAGAAATATGCTCTATTAAGAACAAATCACTACGTCCCAATTTGGTTATCAATGCCATAGTTCTAAATTCGCTAAAATATGACCTACACAATGCTATAAGAAACCCAAGTGGAGAGGTCAACCATTAACCACATCACACAGTTGAGTGATCTAGTAGTTGAGGGAGTAATTTATCTTGACTAACCACCAAAACATCGGTTGCTCTTTAAAATAGTGGCCCACACCTTAGTCAATTGGCGGAGCACTGACTCTTAACCATGTATAACATTTAACTATCGGAGGGCCAAATCCTCAATACTATACTCAATAGATAAAAGATCACTAACTCAAATAATGGTCCTAATCCTTTCTTATACTCAGATATATGGGGTACTACTCTTTATGTGAGGACCCAAACCTTGGTACGATAGGGGAGTACAACTTAAATGATAGAGGACCCACACTCTAGTACGGTAGATGATTAAAACTCTATCGGCTCAAATTATATGAGGTACCTGTTCCTTAACACGAAAGGGGAGTACCAGCCCTAGGCTAGAGGTTTCGCTCCCTAGACTGGTAGGGGAGTACCAAATCTTCTATAAGAACACATATCGAGGACCCACACCAAAAATAATAGGGGAGTGATAATTGTAAGGATTGAGGGACCAAGCCCTAACATGGAAGAGGAGTAAAACTATATATATACATCATGTATAGATAACCCATGCCCTGAAACAGAAGGGGAGTACCAACTCCATGGATAGAGGACCTACACCCTGGTCTAATAGGGGAGTAACCGGTCTATCTATCCCACAAGTATGAAGGACCCAAACCCTTGTATGACAATGTAGATCTATCTCCATATATAAGAATGATACGAAGAACCTGCATCATAATATATCAGGCGAGTAAAACCCTATAATAACTAACCAACTGTATATATTTTTGTGCCAATGACAGGGGGAGTCCCATTACTACTAAATCATATAGGTATGGGAAACATGTGACTTGATTCCATAAGGGAGTACCTATCGCAACCTCTCTCTATAAGAACCACCCAGATCTCCAAAATCATCAAAGATCTTCTATAAGTAGATGCACACTTATCATAACTCAAATTACAACACATCCATTGGTAGGGGACCCATGACCTCATACAATTGGTTTGTACCGCTCTACCTGAATAAATATTTGAGGGGATTCACATCATTAAGAGAAAGGGAAGGGTACCAACCCCAAAATCAACATAGTAATCCTCCTTGATCAATGCCTAGGGTTTATCACGGATGCTACATCATATTGATTGAAACACGCCTTGTCACATGTAATATGATGAAATACATATGGAAATTACATTCTATGTGGAAAACTGCTCATGTTAGGATTCTGACATACTGGAATATGAGTTTGAGAGAGGGAGATTCAAAAGGTAAGGGATCTGAAGAACTCAAGGAGTACATGGTGTTCATTGGGGTCCACATGAAATGTGAACCCACTCAAGCACCTAGTGGTTTATCATTTCAACATGGTTTTGCTTCCAATATAGTTTTACATGACATGTACAACCCATACACGTCATTTTTTTCTTCACCCAGCCCCTGGCATGTTATTATTCCACACGGCCTGACAAGTGGTGTCCTTCACAGATCGTGTGTCCCATACTGTATGGCATGTTCAAGGTAAATAGACACTTGGCCATGTATTCTTTCTATACCCATGTTTGAAACCCCGTGTCCATGTACTTGGTTTATATAATTTTACACATCAATGTACCATTACATGGATATCCCAAGACATATACCATTGCTTCAAAACATGGGGGGAGTACACATCATGTAACCCTGTCACAAAACATGCAGTCCACAAAGCTATCTTCCATGAATAGTAATATCTACAAGGCATGTCTCTGTAGACTACACTATATGTAGATAGTAATTGCAGTAGACAATTACCCGCAAATATTACTGATTCAACCTGATTTACACTGAAACATGTAGATCGACGTTGAAGGGATCTATAACATTAATAATAGGGCTCTAGAACATTACAACAATGAAAAAAGTGTAGTGAGACTAAAACACAAAAATGACTACCCCTAGGGAAAAACATCGAAGATCTGGGTGAAGAATAACACCCAGATCATGTTTCCCCTCAATCTGATGATGATCAATTCCTAAAATAGAGATCTGTAGCACCTCATAGCATTGATTCAGTCTCAATTATGTCATAACCAAAGGGGGAAAGGATAGGAGTGTCTACTCTATTGGTTTTTGCACAAAACATGATGGGATGGGGTTGTTTAGGTTAGATTGTAATTAAATTTTCATTTGATTAATTAATCGACCACATAACACTCCAACAAGTTGCCTCTAACCAAATCTATCAGTGATGAAAACATTATGTTTCACCTAGGGAAAACATAATGTTTTGAAGAGAATCATAGTATCAGAAGTTTCCATTGAGACTCCACATAGATGTTATTAAATGTTTCAATAGAAGCTGCACACGTGTGACAATTTTTATTAATATTTTAAAATTTAACACACTGAGGCTCTCCGGGCCTTAGAATCATATGGTGACTTAGTGCCTCACTTAAGAAACATTTTTATAATAATTCCAAAGTCTTATAGGTCAAAACATAGTCAATAAATTTTCTCAACCTTATGAATTTTCAACCCTAAAAAGAGAAATCCTATGAACAAGTGGAAGAAAATGAGCTCTCCACTATAATTGCCATGATACTAATCTCACATAGGGTTCCCATGTTTCTTAAAAGCATGAACTCAGGGGAACCACCCATGCCATGACACACTCAATTCCAAATTCAACTAGTAAAACATCATGAAATAGAGAAGTACTTATCTCCTCAGCTACGATGGGTGTAAAATCACCAAGCACCATGGTCCATCTCCAATCAAAGGGTCTAGCGGTACAACACCTCTATAACCTGACACAGATACCTATGAAAGCTCGTAGTCCACATCCAAATCTGTATGAACTACATTTCAACCACCTCAAGAAGATTTTTTTTTTCAAGTTTGACACTGATCATGAGAGGTTAGTAGCAAAAAAGAATATGGATTCCCAATTGTGAACAGTGTGTCTTACTAGTCCCTTCATATGCGAACCTACAACTATAACATAACCTTCCAAAATGAAAATAATACCTCACCCACTAGTGGTTTCGTAGATGTTTAATTATAGTAGGAAAATAGTACACACTATAGAATCATGTTAGTGTATATTTATACCCCTATCGAATGATTCTATGAAAGGGTCTCCTTCCACAAGGGATGCCACACAAAAAGGATCATGCAAAAAAAAGTCCACTGGAAATGCCAAGACCTATTCTGACACTCCCTCACACAAAGTCTACCTAAATAGTAAAGAATAAAGAAATTACCCACCACACATTTAAACTATATTATTTTAGTGGATCTGACACACCCACATGGTTTTGGTCTCATCACAATAACACATATCAGTTGGGAAAACCTCACTCTTTCTTTTGAGTCCAAAGCTAAGTCAAACCACACCAAATCCTCTTTGAGAATCTCATGTGAAAATTTTAATCCAAGTGTCGGATGTTATAAACAAACAACATATCTATTAACAAATGTTTACACTAGGTATTAATGGTCCCTCTATCGCAACAACCAACATGTTACCAATCTCAGAGCATATAAGTCAAAGTGACTCATCCACCACACCTAGATACTATCCAATTTTTGTGGCACTGACTCAGCATCACAGTTTTTCTCACATACTAAAAAATGTATCTATGGAGGAATCACCCCTATTTCTCATTCATTTTATGCTATTCCATAAAAAAATAACATAGGATTGTACGACACCCCACGTCACTGCAATTAAACCTCGAGAAAGAAGATGAATGAATAATGTACCTAACAACAATGTACAATAATTACGTCTATAGAAAGTAGAAACGTAAAAATGCATACCTATATTAAACGTCAGAGCTTTTGGGTCTACAGACACCGTAGTCTTCAGTAATCTTTCATATATCCTCCATCTCCATGAGCTTGGAGTGGAACACCTACTGGTGGTGGTTTGACACCTCACACAACCTACCAATAGTTATTCCTCTCCCATCTCTTCTCCAAATCTTCCATATTAAAAAACTCCTTGCTCCAAACGTTGCATCAACCAAGTTGGACCATTAAATGACTACCTCTCAGTAGTATATCTTGTCAGAAAATATCAGTCTATCCAGAGGGAACCCAATTGAGAGAGAAACTCTATCTCAAACCAGAATCTTTTATACATGAAATGTCGGCTCAATCCACATGGGGTGTCAACTGAGACACATGAAAATGCTGTAAGGTCTCCCCATATCACCCATATATACTCATCTCAGACTCTATGTACCATGAGGTTCTGAACTCATAGACAGTGTTATGATTCTACTAAAGGATCTAATGGTAAGAAAAAACTAGGGGAACCGACTCTTCCAGCTCATCCATCCCATATGGAACATGTTCAAGAGATATGTTCTAATCGAAAAAACTCACTATGTACCAATCTAGTTCCCATCACTAGAGGCATAAACTTAACTAACCTATGACCTGTGAAGGATATTTGAAACCCAAGTGAATAAGACCATGCATCACAACTAAAAATAGTTGATGGAACACTACTCCAAACTATGCACCACATGCATCCTCTATAACAAGAGAAAATGGAGGGACCTACACATTTCTACTATCCAGGAGTTGAGGGAGTAATAGCTCCTAACTAACCCATGAAACCAATATTTCTTTTAAAAAGACTGCCCCTCACTTTAGTTTTTCAAGGGAGAACTCAAACTTAACCAATTACCACATATAACTAGTGGACGAGCCTACTCTTTATAAATGCACTCCACAGATGGGGGAGAACTAAAACTAATAGAGGCCCCACTCCCTACTATTACTCGGATATTGGGGAATACTACTACATTGGTGAGGACCTGCACCCTAGTGAGATAGGGGATTGCAACTATAAGGATATAGGAACCAAACACTATTACGACTTTGGAGTACCACTATGTAATCTCAAATACTATGGGGGACCATGACGTAACATAATAGGGGACTATCGACTCCATGTTAGATGACTGGACTCATAATATGACATGGGAGTACCAACTCTTCAAGAATAACATGTATCCAAAACCCTCTCCCAGGAACAATAACAGAGTTCGGAAACCAAGGAGAGAGGACCCACAACCTAACACGATAGGGGAGTACTGACTCCGTCGATAAATTATGTATGGAGGACCCTTTCCTAGACATGAAATGAGAGTTCCAACTTCATAGACAGAGGTCCCACACCCTGGTTCAATCGTGGAGTAACAACTCTATCTAGATATCAAGTATAAAGGGCATGCACCATGGTACGATAGGGGATAACTATCTATAACTATAGGATTGATACAGTAAACCTGCACCATAATCCATTAGGGGAGTACCAACCCCCGAAGATCATTACGAAGGTATAGATCCAACTTCCTTGATGCGGAGAGTCCCATATATACCAAAGTAGAGAGATAAAGGAATCCTACACTCTGATTCCCTAGTGGAGTACCAATCCTAGAATCTCTCTCTAAGAACCACAATGATCTCTAACATCGGTCAAGATCCACTAAAAAGTGCATCATTCTTATCAACCTAAAACTAAAACAATACAAAAGGTAGGAAACCCTCATCCTGATATAACATGGGAGAACCTCTATACTAGCCTAATGAGTATAAGGAACCACATATTAATAAAAAATGGTATGGTATTGGCCTTGAAATCCACCCAATGATCCTTCCTAATTAGTGGTCATGGTTTACCACTTCTGCTACGACACCATGCTCAAAACTCACCTCATCATATCTCATTGGATGAAATGGTGGCCACCATCATGTTAGTTATAGATATCTACAAAATATAGTATACACACATTCTTGAATCATATTTCTAGAGATGGTGATATGGAAGGTGGAAGATATCAAGAATAACTCAAGTAGTACACGAACTACACATAGGTCCACAAAGAGCATGAACCTACTCAATCCCCTGGTATTTTATCTTGACTACACAGGTTTCCAATTCTTGTAGGCATACATGGAATGTATAGCACAGACACAGCGAGTTACAATTAACCCAGCCCCTAGACATGTCCTTCCTCTACACGGCTTGTCCATCCATGTCCTTCACATGTCATGTATCTGATACTACATGGTATGTTCATGATAAATGAACACATTCCCATATATGTTTCCCATTCCTGTGTTCAAAAACCCATGTACATGTACATTGGCTTGGTAGTTTTACATGGTCATGTACTATTACATGAATACTCTAGGCCATGTCCCATTCCCACACTACATGGGGTCCCTAAACGATGTGTAATCATGGTACTTGACGTGTATTTTGAAAAGGTTATATTTCTTGAACATTAAGAGCTTCACGTTGTGTATCTCTGTACTAAATGTCGTGTAGATAGTAATTTCCTTCAGGAATTATCTTACAATTCACCTGATTATTTCTAGTTTACACTATTTCATATAAATCGACCTACAAGGTATCTCTTGTATTCATAATAAGGCTCTACAACCTTAAAATGTAAAATAACAGGGATTAGAACCAAAATAAAAAAAACATCCAACCTTGAGGGTGAAAAATTAAATCTGTAGGTGTAGAATGATTTTTGAATCGTGATGGTCCTCGATCTGATGATGATCAATGAAATAAACAGAGAGATAAGCATCATCTCATTGCATTTATTCAGCCTTGATCCAGTCATCTCCAAAGGAGGAGAGGCGAAGACTGGGTACTCTTTTTTGTTTTGTTCCCAACATGAGAGGAGGGGTGGGGGTTAGATTATATTTTAATTAAATTTTCATTTAATTAATTAATACACCATATAATTCCTCACCAACTTGCCTTCTAAAAAAGACATTCTTAGACAACATTATCTAGCACATAGTGCATACACAATGTTTTGACTCAACTGTAGTCTCAGAATTTTGTTCTGAGACTCCACTCAAAAGTTATTCCATGTTTCAATAGAAACAATGATTGCATTAAAAAATATATTTAATATTATTAAAATCACCTATTTGAGGCTCTCTCTGACTCAGAATCCCACACTAACTTATCACTTGGATTCATAAATATTTTATATTATTACAAGTCAATTCTGGGTAACTAATAATAGACACAAAAATATGATCATGTAGAATTATTCATTAGATAGATTCCAAATCTATCAGATTTCCCAAAATAAGTATGAATATCACCTTTATGAAGGTTTTCAAGAAGATTATTCATAATATCCTAGAAGTAGGGATAATCTATCGCATTTTAGATTCACAATGTTTTAGCCCCATTAATCTTGTCTCAAAACAATGACCTGACAACTTTGAGGAGTTAGAAGTACTAATTGATCCCTATGATAATTCTAAATAGGGTGATAGTATGAATAGATTTTAAGACGCTGAATCAGGTTACTATGAAAAATAATTTCCCAATCGTCTTCATTTAAAGGATTATATATATATTGATAGGAAGAACTCATTATTGATTTTTGGAAGGATTTTAAATTTATTTTCTAGAACCTATTTCTCACAAGGATCAAGAGAAGACTAAATTTTCTTGTCCCTCACACAATGTTTCATATAAAATCATTCTATGGATTATGTAATTCTTTTGGTACATTTTAGTGGTTCATGTTAAGTATATTTTCTGATGAATTTATGATTTCATGTATTACTTCATAGTTTTTAAATTTTATATGACCATTTTTTTTAAAAATGTGGAAAATGTTTTGAAAACCTACATTGAAAATAATCTTGTTTTAAATTTTGAATAATTTAATTTCATGTTTGCGAGGAATTATCCATGGGAATTTCATTGAAAAAAATAAATTTATGTCGATAGATAAAAAACTGTTGTGATAAATTCATTACCTTGCCCAACATGTATGAAACATGTTAGATTATTTTTAGGACATACATGATTATAGATGAGGTTTATAAATTATTTTAGAAACATTTATCTCCCTCTCCTTATATTACTCCTGAATGATTCTAGTTTTTATTTTAAAGGGGTGTGTAATTAATCCAATGATGAGTTGAAGAGGAGATTGATTACCCCGCCATTGATGCATAAACCAAATTGGAAAGAACCATTAAAGATAATTTTTGATGCTTCCAATAGAGATGATGGGGAAGTCATTTCACTTTGTAATAAGTGTAGGAAAAAGTAATTTCATATGCCTTGAGAACCTTATATGTGGCCTAAATAAATTTAACAACAATATGAAAGAGTTTTTAGCAGTTTTTTTCTATATAAAAATTTATATCATATATTCTTGGATCTAAAGTCACTTTGTTTTTGACCATGTAGATCTTGGGTACTTGATGAATAAGGTCAAATAAAAATTGAAGCTAGTGATATGGATGAAAATAATACAATATATAAACATATATATCAAATACAAGAAGGGTTAAAAGAACAAAGTGACCGATCTATTTAGTATACTTTTTTACATTAGTAAATTTGAAATTCCAAACAAGGAACCTAGAAATGATCACATTCTAGGAGAGAATTATGACATGGTTAATGTATATGTTCCATGGTATATTAAAATTGTGAATAATATGGTAACATCTCTAGTCTCGTAACATTTCAATTCACACAAAATTCAAAAAAAAATTTGGATCTGGATATTACATCTTGTGTGATCCTTTTATTTGGAATATTTAAAATTATAATGTGATAAAAAGATATTTTCTTAAAAGTGAAATTGATTATGTATTTGAGTTTTCTTGACACATTATCTCATGGATTCCATTATAGACATCAAATGAAAAAAATAAGGTTTTAGAATATATAATTTATTGGGAAACCCATTTAAGATATGATCATGAATTTTGAAAAAGGTGTAAAAAATAAATGCTTTCAGAAATATTTAAAATAGACAATAAATTCCACTAATGACACGTAATTGTTTTGAGATTTTCAATTTTTTGGGACATATTTTGTGGGACCTCTGCAATTTTAATTTTAAAATTCATATAAATTTCATGAATTTGATTATTTTTCTAAGGGGGGGTGGGAATAAAAATCACTCAATAATGTTGTTGCTTATGTTTATTGTGATTTTGTTAGGGATAACATGTTTTGTAGGTTTGGAGTTACCTGATCCATCATCAGTGATTAGGTGGATCACATTTTTAATATAGTAATTGATTCATTGTTCTAGAAGTATTTTGTTCATCATAAAACATCAAATCCCTATTATATAGAAACTATTGGTGAAGTTGATGTGTCCAATAGGGAAAAAATGATTTTTGGGAAAGATTATTAAACAATACATGCATGATTACAACCAAAGGATGGAAGAAACATAATGGGATAATAGTATATGCTATAAAACCACTATAATAATGAGTCCATATAGGTTTATTTATGTGAAAATATTTCATATACCTTTGTAATTGGACAATAATGATTTTTAGGGTGTGAGAAAGATGAATTTGGATCTTTAAATCACATAGAATGGGAGAAGATTGAAATTATGGGATCTTGATGAAATTATATGCAAAACTTTTAAAAATTAAAATATTTTAAAAGATAGATTTAGAGTTGAGTAGGAAAATATTATCTATCCAAAAGACAACCATCTTGGAGACGACATTTTGTTATTCATCTATAGAATCCAGCTGATGCTAGGTAAGGTTTGTTATAAATGGGAATTCCTATTTATAGTTACGAATATATATCCATTTGGTAATATGTATATTTAAAAGTACATAGAGTTGGATCCATTCACTATTAATGGAAATTGGAAAAAATAATTTCCATGGGAACATGCCATTATAGTTAGTGGAATATATCAAACTCCCCCAACATATTTATCAACAAAATCCATTACGTTATACATATCCTATAAAATTGATTTATTTATATGATTAAATCTAAAATATTATAACATATGAAATCTATATGAATTAATTTCACACACTTCATCATTTATGTTTTTGGAGTAAAACCTTTTCTATTTAGGATTTTTAATTTGTTTTCTTTTTTTTTTAAAAAATGTGTGTTTGTTCCTTTATAATTCTTTTGTGATTTTAAAACTTGTGAGCTAAAATGATTAAATTTTTTATTTTTGAAACCCATTTAAATGAGTGAAATAATTCTTACCTTAAAACTAATCTTAAATTAATGTTGAAAATGAATATTTTTCATGTTCAGAAATTTGGGAATTTCATGAACATGTTTTTATTTTATTTAATCTCATTCCACACATCACTATATTTATCATTGATATCACATTACCATGATGATTCTAGACCACTTTTAGTATTATTTACATTTAAAACACTTCATGTGAGAACCAAACTATGATTTATTTAACCAAATTTTGTTTATTCCCTTAAAAACATGATAGTATGAGGTACTTGTGTTGTAAATGATAGAGGCATTTCTTTTGTTTTAAATCTACAGTTTCAACAGAATCATTTTTATTATGTAATTAATTGTAAATTTAATCCTCTAGTACATTATATATCATGAAATACCTATTCATTTACCCACATTAAAAAACAATTATCTATATCCAACCTCGTATTCATGTTAAATTACGTCATCTAGATAAACTTAAGTGTGGGGGTATATGTCTTGTGTTGTACTACCTCGTTTGGCGATACATTGGGTGGTAAATAAAATATTTAAGAGGTAATTGTTTTATTTTAAAAATAATTATATTGAAATATGTTCCCCTATGGGTCCTTTATGATAAAATAAGTTGTTCCATTATGAAGATTCCATAGGAAAAACACTATTCATTTCTAGAGATTTCAAAGAGAAAAACACTCTAAATTTTTGGGAAGTAGCTTCTATGAGAAAAATGAAAATTTCAAGTCTTT
Organism: Viscum album; assembly: GCA_963277665.1. Lineage (NCBI taxonomy): Eukaryota > Viridiplantae > Streptophyta > Magnoliopsida > Santalales > Viscaceae > Viscum > Viscum album. The sequence goes on from OY728119.1 coordinate 1,516,651,479, forward strand.
TTGAAATTTATATGATATTTTAAAATATTTTTGTAGCCTATTATATACAAAGGGATGTGAGGAGGAGACTATACATGAGTAAAAATTAGAATCTTTCAATTTTTCTTCAAAATGAGCATAACTCTCCTTATTCCACCACATATTTTTTGATTTATAAATACAATGAACCAAACACCATAAATAAAAAATAAAAATTCCCCATTATATATACATTTTATAGACTCAAATCTAGTGGAGAAGTCTGAATTTATCAATCTTATAGAGAGACATTCATGGGTTTGGATGAAAAAATCATTGTTAAAATTTTGACATTTGTGAGATGAGAAAAACATCAGGTGAGGTAAGAGTATTATATGGATAGTATGGGAAAATAAGAGGAAATATATTGAATGATATGAATGGTGAACTACAAATATTGGATTTTTAGGAGGCATGGTATCTTTTGATTGTTGGTTTCAAATTTCTGGATCTCATGGGTATATGATTTGAATTTTCTTTGATTTGATTTTGATACTGATTTTTCTAAGAGTCCAATTAATATGTTGGGGAGAATATATAGAGAGAATATTTCCATTATTTTTCTTGTCTATATCAATTATTTTATCCTTAACAATTTCAAAATTGAAACTGATTTTCATCATTTAACGACTTTGGTGAGTTTTTTGCTAAAATAAAAAAATAACTTAATTCTAGAATTTTAAAATATTTTTATCTCATTGGTATTTGGATCAAAAAATTTTCAATATAGATACAAATTGAGTGATTTATTTTTTTATGCTTCCTTTTTTTGTGGGTAGAAACTTTTTTATTGAGACCCAGAGCTAATTCAAACTTCCACAGGCTGAGAAAAATCAATAATATTGAAAATCCATCTAGCTGGAAGAATATACCCCACATCTGTAAATGAGGCATAACTCAGGAAAAAGACCTACAAATGAGGTAATTCCATCTAGAATTAATAATAATTTTAAATTTAAATATAAACGAGATGATCACTCATTAAGGTGTCCATTTAATGCAACAAATTAAATGAAGTTAAAGAGTCTCTTAGACAAAAAAGTTTGCTTTAGTGATTCAAGAGTAACATTTTTAACACTTTTCCAAAGAAGATGATATTTTTATGGATCATGGAAAAGTGACTAGTAAAAGACATTAATTAAGAAATATTCCAAAGATTTATTCATTCATATGAGAAATAATTTGAAAAATTCAATGGATATAAACTAGAGAGAGAAAATTTCACCCATAAACCCTATAAATATGTGTATAAACCTCCACTAAAGGTGTTGAATGAGGAAGTGGGGTTTTGATGATGAATTGGAACATGAGATTCATGTTTATTTTCCCTTTTATCATTTATTAGATTCATAATTATTTCTTCTACCCTAGTAAACTCTACGGCCCTTCACATAGAGGGGTATAAATTTTGAGGGATGGGGGAAGGGGTAGTAATGCGCTTTTAAATTCAGAGTATTGTGCCTTAATTAAAAAAAATATTTTTTTATTTAATGATTAATATTTCTAGTGGTACCTAATTCTATTAATTATATTTTATTTAGGGGTTTTTCTGTTTTTCTTTGTCTTCATCTTTTTTTTATGTTATTTAATCCTCCTCCACCCAGTGAAGTTTTTCTCGATCGAGAAAATTGTGTTAGTTGGTGATTGTATAAATATATCTATTATGTGCGTTGAATAAGTGAAATTTCTCTAGATTTTTATGGAGAAAAAAATTCTTGATAGGTAATTTTATTAGTGGTTTAGGGATGATTTATTGACTTTTATGCACAAAAGAGTGGCATCCATTGATTCCTTCAACAAAGGGTGATTGACTTCATGATCGAGGATTATTTTATCTGTCATTCAATAGGAAGAGTGGGAGGATGATTTTAATAAACATGATGACATTGTAAAAGGTTATCATTCCCTGAATGCATCAAAATCTTTATCAATTTGTGTCTATATATCATTTTATTCATTACTTTATTTTTAATTCAAAGAATTTTAAAAATAACCTCCACTACATTCTCTAATTTTATGTGAAAAAATGATTAGTGTGAACTCCTCTACAGATAAAACATTGGCTGAGAACTATAATTTATATTAATATTGTAAATAATTGTTTTCTTTTACCAGTTATGAAAAGAACGTGTTAGCTTTTCCAAAAACTATTACATCAGCAGAATCATCTGACTTCCCTACTTATTTAATGAAACATCTATATCATCTACCATTATGACCACAGACAATAATAATTCAATCTTCACCTATTTGACCAAATTTTAAAATATATAACCTTTTGTTATTTTTTAGGGACACCCAAATACCCATAAATGTATCAAACATGGAATTTCATCATAAAATGTTTTATTAGGAGTCATAGGAGAACATGTCTGGTAGAATTATTGGTTCTGAATATAAACTATTATGGTCACTTCTTTCCCCCACAAGTAATGAGAAAGACCATGTTCAACCAAGATTGTGTGTCCCATCTCAACTAAACTTCTTATCTTAATTTTAAAAACACTATTCTTCTATGTTTTGTATGGTACACTAAACTCCTGATGAATTCCAAGTTTTTAAGATAACTTCTAAACAATTCATTCTTGTTTTCACTAAAATTATCATTTGACAACTTCTTCACATAATATCAGTATTCCCTTTCTGCTATTCTCCTGAAACTCATGAATAAATTTATATCTTTTTATTAATGTTTCAAATACATAATACTTTTATTTTGAGTAATATAATCCTTGAAATAATTAAATTACTTATACCAGCATGTTGGTTGTTTTCTCATTGGTTCATAAACATTATAATGAATTAGTTCTAAGGGAATATCTGAATAAATTTCAACATTCATCTTCATATAGATTTTAATATTCAATTTTGGTAAAATTTAATGAAATTAATATCTTATTCTTTTCATATCAAGAATATCACAACCACTATCCTTCTTTTTTAATTTTTTTAAAATTATATGACAAATATTTCTTAAAATTTAATACCACAATTGATTTTATTCCATCATGAATAGATAACATGAATTCATGACATGAAAAAAATTGAAACATGTTACCTTTTATATTTTGTCCTCCAGTAACAAATTTTCCATCATTAACACTTTTAAAGAAACTATATTTTGAAAATAACTTTATTCCATACAATAGAGATTTTTCAAACACATAAAAAGTTATGTCCCATCCCATTAAAAATCAAATACTTTTTGGATTTCAATTTCAATTACATAGTAATAAAAGATCCAAAAACTTTTATTTTTAGTGATTCTTCATTGAAATACATCATTTTTTCTTATTTTACGTATTTTACATTATTCAATAGTTTTAAATATCTTGTTATATGTGCAGAGAAACCACTTTAAAAAATCAAGTGATTTTTCCAATATGTATCATTGATAGTGGTATCTACAATAATAAATTTTTATACCATTATATTATATAACATAAACATATTTAAAATTTTTGTAAACATGGAGACCTTATAGTAGAAAAAAAAATAAATCTGTTATCAAGATGTTCATGTTGTTCACATAGTTTAAAAATAGTTTCCATAGGGTAGAATCTATTTTCAAATTTGAAAAAAACATTCTTAGAATTTATTACTTGATAGTATTGAACCCCCCTTGAACTTTTCTTCTAATAACTCATGAGTTAATATTAGGGTTGATGATAGAACCAAAAAATATTTTATAAATTCCCAAATCCACCACAGTACCAGTAGTATCCCTAGAAAGAGAATTTTTCTCGATAACTTCTATATTGTCTACAGTTGTAAAATTTTCTTTCAAAATAATTATTACCTTCCACATCATTAAGTATTTGGGACCAAAAATTTTTATTTTCAGTTTAAATATTCTTCTTCATTTCATATTTCATCCCAACATTAACATAATCAAAACAAGTAAAAAATATTTTTTTATACATTAAATTTTTTAAAACAATTGAATTTATAAATTTTTTCGTTTTTTTAACATACACAATTATTATAGATTTATTTTTATTAGGAACATTTTAAATATTATTTTAAAAAAATAATGATATTTTTTATCTTCCTTAGGTTTAATATTTTAATAAAATTTTCACCTTCAAAGATAAATTAATTAAAACTAAAACTCATTTATTATATTTAAAGAACTTTTCTTCCACAAGTTCCAACTCACAATACTACAATTTTAGATTTTAAGATAGTTTTTTATTCCAATTTTTACAATATATTTGTTCAAATGATAAATATATTTTGGAATCATTGGTTTCTCTCCCTGAAAATACTCTTGATTTCTTACGGAAGAACCTTCCTTTTTTAATTTCCTAATTTCTTTTTTAAGTCTCATAATATTTTCAAGACATTATTTCATCTATCTTTTCAGTGAATATTCCAACCTAGTCTTTTCTTTTTTTAAAAATCTGCATTCATCACCAGCAAACACTTCATCATTTAATTATGAAATAGATATGTTTTAACCATAAAAAAAATTAATTTTTTAGTTTCATATTCACTATTATAATATATATCATCTTATAAAAAAAATCTCCTGTCAAATTTATAGAACATTTTATCATTTCCCATGGAATGGTATTTTTATTTGTCAACATGTTTATTGTAAGATCTTGTTGACTTAATATAATCTTAATCACTTTATTCTTCAAATTTTCATTGAGTTAAATTCAACAAAAAACAACCAAAAAGTTCATATTCAAATAATTTTAGTGCTTACTTCCCTTTATTCATTCCATAGATTTTTTTCCATATTTAATAAATAAGGAAATTTTTGTAATTTTTTTTACTAACCTCATTTCCATAATTAGAATCACCAAATTCTTAATATTCAATAACTTTCTAGGATTATCCTTTATTGTAATATTTGAAATAAATTTCTTGTCATCCATTTATTTTATTTTCATAACCTTAACTATCCTCATTTCAAAATTATTTAGTTTCCAATATATGTGATCCAAAAATAGAGGTTCAGGTTCACTATCTTCCAATATTGATGCTTTTTCATCAAACATGGGTGGAAGAATTTGTAAGATATTTTCATAAATAGTTTAATCTCAAAACATACCACAACGATACCTTATAATATTAGAAATATCATTAAACCTTGTAAAGAAGTCACTAACTAATTCATACCCACCCATTTTGACATCTTCATACTTCATCGTCTAGATATGTATCATTTTCTTTTCAACTTATTATTTAATTCATTGATATTTTTCAGAATTTCTGGAATACAATTGTTATGACAAAAATGTTTTTTACTCTTATTTATTTTTAATAGAATATATATGTTTGATTTTAATAAATGGCGGAGTTTTGGTTTCTAGAAGTACCCCATTGGACTGACCAAGAAGATGAAATAGATATTAAGAATGAGATTAAAATTCAAAAGAAAACATGGTTTTAGTTAAAAAAATCTAGACCCAGATGATTAGATAGATCATTGAACCCAGATTATCAGAAAACATATCTGGTCCAAGAAAATCTCACGATGCTTTTTCTATCATAGAGTTCTCGTAAATGATGAATGTTCTCATGATAAATAATTTTTAAGAATATATTGTTTTGAAACAGATTCTTCAATGTTTGAAAAATGCGAGAAGATGAATATGATAGTTTTATATAAGGACCATAAGACACAACATTTAGATCATCAGATGATTACACACCCTGAACCATCAGATTAATTCTATTTTTGAAAGAAAAAAGGTGGGAGGTTGATATTTCTAAAGTCATAGGTTTTATAAGACTCATAAATTACCAATTAATCATATGCTATGATTCATCAGATGAACTCATCAATCAGATCAATCACCAGGTGTAGAGAATTCAATGTATAAGAATACACATTAGTTATCGGTCCATAGGACACAATATTCCATTGATTCATCTCTGGGGGTTATTACACTAATTCATTTTACAAATTGATTGAATCGTTAATGAATCATTACCATTTTTTCAACATAGGTAGATCCTTTTTGTTATGTGGTTGAAAATGATGAATAAAATGAGCTCTAAATAACGATACATAGGATGAGAAATAAGAACCACTCCATATGTATGGCATAGACTGTAATAAATTATATAGGAAGAAAGAAATTGTTTATGTGATGGTGTTTTAAACTGATACAACATTAGGTACCAAAAATCATATTTACTAGAGTAGATGAAATTGATTCATCTTCCTGAGTATGATTAGTGGAGAATTTCATAATTTTAATCAGAATCATATAGTCGTTCTATGAAAATGTGTGAATATTTATTTCAAAATGGGGAAGAAATTGGAAATGTGAGAAATGGTTGAGATTCTATGGAGTGGTTAAAGTGGAACAATATCAATTATTGAAGGAAAAATCATTATTGGGATAATAGAAAGTGTTTGATTATTTTAAATTAATTATTTATAGTTCCATAATATGATGTTTTCATATGAATTTTCATCAGACACATCTCCAGTATAATGTTCATCAGAATAAGACTGAGAAATAAATATCAATTAGAGTCGCAAAACAAATAATGATTACACGAGGATAATTGGACTTAATAATAGTCTATTAGTTTGATTATGTATTACTTTTTGAGAAGACTCAAGAATATTTAAGAACATCCTAGAATTATTGATATTAGATGAAGAATTCATAGTTGAATCTCAAATCAACATGAAATTCAGATAAATGAGAATTTCATTGAGCAAGAAAAAAAATTGGTTTTCCTACCATTAGCATTTTAGGATGCCTATAAATACCAAGAATAATACATTAACAATTGAAAATATTCATGGGTGTGAAATGAAATGAAATGGAAATTTTGTGGCATATGTTGAGATCCCAAGTAGAGTTTTCTTTTAGGTTAGAGATGAGGAACATCCATTAGAGGTGTTATGAAATTATAACAAGTCCACTATAGTGCTTTACATTAGATAAATCAACATCGAAGTATATTCTATTAGAACAAGTCCACCAGAGAAACATCAATTTAAGAAAAAACCATAAAAGTGAGAATAACCAGAGTAAAATCTACTTGGGTGAGATCCAATGAATATAATTCCATTGAATAATGAATTTGTGAGATTCGAATTGAGTTTTTATTCATTTTTAGATAGAAGATAAGTGGAAGAAATGAAATGGGGTCAATCAGATAAAGGCCATATGACAGAGGTTACCAGAATATAGTGAGTAAGACTGACATTTTCTTATTTTTACATAAGTGATGTTGATCCAAAATACTTATGTACGAAGTCAAGAAAATTTTGAAGTGGATGATAAATGAAGATGGAATTGAAGCTTTTAACAATAGATTCATACTAATTACTAATAAGGTTTTTTTGTTTTGTTGTTTTGTATAAGCAGTGGGAATAGAAATGGATATGGAATGGACAGTTGGGGTGTATAACTAACTAAATCATAAATGTTTCAACTAGGTTATAGAATTGTTTTCTTCCTATGAATTTTTATTTCAGAAAGAAAATAGTAAAGGAATCCATGTTGGTGGGACAATATGACATGGAATGGAGTAGTTCATTGTACCAAACCATGTAAATATTGTGTTCTTATCCATACATATATTTTTTCATATGAATGGTATTTTTTATTTTTATATTTGAGTGAATATTACTCAAACATGTTTTATAGTTTAATAAAGGATTATAATGTAGTTATGAATAATTATTATAAAAAGAAAAAGGAACCACTGATTCCCCCACCCCTCTCGGTGGTCTCTATGAAACCTGGTAAGAATAACATTTATAAGTTCCAACTCTCTCCACTATAAGAAATTTATTTTTAGAAAGTGTTGATAGTAAAAAATTATTATCCCTTATATTATTCTATAGGATTTTCTTTTCCATAGATATAAGAGGAAAATTTTCAATAATAGAAGGAAATCTCTTTGTATTAGCTTCTATAAAATCATAACCCAGAGACCTAAGATACGATATCATTCTATATTACCAAATATGATATTGAGTTCCATTGAAAAAGGGAATCAACTTAATTTTTTTAAAAAATAGATTATCCATAGAAAATGAATCTTCAAAAACTTTTGCAAAGTAAAAAACGAAGGGAATATTTCTTCTCATAGCAATTCAAAAGTACTAACGAGGATCAATTTAATTACTGAGTGGTATTGGAGGTGAATCAATGGTATCCTGTAAAATATTTTTCAAATTGATGAAAACAAACCATTCAAACATTCACATAAACACATGTATTTATAGGTTTCAATACTCAATAAGAGAATATCTTACTTATCATGGTTTGTAAATAATATAATAAACCACAATCCACAATAAAATAATTCTTTTTTGTGTATTCAACAATTAGAAAAAACCCTCATACTTGTTTATTAGTATGATCAATACAATGGTTCATGTTCTTCTTCTACAATGAAATATGTAAATTAGTTTTTGTAACATGTTAAGAAAACTTCCCTAGTTAGTTCTAAAAATTTCAATATGATTAATAAAAATCATAACATTTTTTTAATTATTTGAAAAAAAAATCGTCACTTTCTTAACATGTAAAAGGTAGGAACAAATTATCTAGAATTCACACAAACACTCAATCTGATCACACAATCTGATTTTTCTATGTGATTCATAAGTCTAATTATTTAATCTATAAACAAGACCATTTTTTATCAAGAAATAATTTGGATCCTATTAATTATTTTCATAATTCTTTCACTCTGATTTCTTTGACCGATATGTTAAATACGTACCACAAATTCTTCTTAACACATTTTTTTTCATAAATGTTTCTCTATAAATTTTTTCTAGAAACCAAAACTCATGTACTCTCTCTCTATCTCTCCCATATGTTAACAACATTATAGTACTTTGTTTATTCATCCATTTATAGAGGTGAACTAAAAATAGGAAAGGTGGGAATTCTCAATAGTTTTCACTCTCAATGAAACTCATAGAACCAAATAAACTCAAAAACTTTAACATTATTTGAGCCTTTCTTAACACTTCTCAAAACTTATGGATTCATCATGAATATTATCACAACACCAGACTTTATCAAATTATAAAATGAATCTTCAATCTAATATTGAGAGTTTTATTATTGTTTGTTTGGGGACTTGTATTGATCGTTTTACCCTAGATTAAGTTTGACAGAATTTTGTATGAAAATTTCAACTCACAAATTAACAAAAATAAACATCACAACTCTGAAATCTACCTCTATTTATCTCAACCCACTAATGATGAAAAAAATAAATGACTGATCATTCCAATGAAATAAGTCCACTGAAACTGTTAAACTAAATTGTTGCAAATTTTATAGACATTATCTTCTTTCAATGACTATTCTATTTTGTGCAATATTCTCACTTGATAATTACACATAATTACTTGGAAGTATGATTTTATTCCTCATATTATGCAATTTATCCATATTGTTTTCCATAAAAAACCTTGAATATTTTAAATATTTCATAATACTTTTCATACACTTTATTCATTAGTTATCAAATCCTCATACTGAGGAAATTATGCATCTAATGAATTAGAGCATCTGATGACTTATTAGTGTCATGAAGATCAACCAATGAATAATATAAAACTATCACCTGATAAAGATATCTCGAATCTTTTCTCATTATAAAAAACTTCTAGTCCATTTGAATCAATTTATTATATTGATGTTATGTATCATATATAACTATGAATATGAATCCTTATTAGAAATTACATCTTGTATGAGGGATCAATTTCTGCACCCAGATGAGATATCAGTGTCTGCACGCATTTGATGGATCAATTCATCTGATGGATTCATTTATTGATTGGATTATCCTATCATTAATTTTGAAAACCTCATGAATTCATAAAATCAAAACTCCCAACCTTCAATTGTCTTATTCAACAAATTATTATCCATCAGATGTCCTCTTACAAAAAAATTTCATCTTTATCAAAAAAATAGAAATTTGAATTTCTATTTTCATTGAAAAACACATTCTCTTTGTCATTATTTAACAAAGCATTAATCACTAGATTTTGGAAATATTATGATGTTCAGAACATTATTACTGCAAATAATCATCTGATTTTGTGTCAAACATCTCTAAAGGAAATATAAATCAGAAAAAAATTCATATTACATTCAATAAATGTTAGTTCCGAAAAGAAAATTCTAAAAACAAGTTCACCCAAAAAAATCAACTGAATAAGAAATTCTAAATCAATAATTTTCTTAAAAAATCGTCATTGAAAATTAAAATTCAGAAAAAACTTCATCTGAGCACCTAAACTTACAAAGTAAGGTGATTTCTTAAAAAACAAAATAAACATTCAGAAAACCATATCTTTATATCATATGAAAACCAAATCCATAAAACATGTTCATAACACCTTGAATATAATTTATTTTAAATAAAAAATACCAAAAATAGTTTTTTTGTATTGACGTAACATTTTCTAGTGTTTAAAAAAAATATTTTTTCACGGGTTTTAAAATTTATTTTTTTTAAATGAATAATTATATCCCTTAAATTTATATTTTATTACACAAAAGTTTCTATAAATTTCTACGTTAATCTTATATAATGGTAAATTCAATAAAATTACAGTTTTCATGAAAAAAATATATTTTGGAAAAAAAATTTACAGTAAAATATAAAAAATTTATTTAAGTAAATATTTATATGAGGAATAAACAAATTCATTTTTATTAATATCAAATTAAAATATTTAAAAATTATTTTTTTGAATAAAATAATGATATACTATTAAAAAATAATTTTATTTGGAAAAAGGAAATTTCAAAAATCAAAATTTATTGTTCTTATTTTTATATCATTTACCAAATGATTTTTTTGTTTAAAAATTATTAATATCAAACATAATTTATCATTAATTACATGTTTCCGAAAATATAAATTTTAATCTCAAAAAAGGTAATTATTTTTAAAAAATTACTTAATGAAAAATATATTATCTTATTAGTCAATTCTGGTAAACTAATTGAAATCGACTCACATTAGAAGTGTCATTTATTTCCAATATAAATATAATTCATACATAAATTATTCTATTAATTCCCACTAATTCAATGGCTTGGTTTTAATGTTTGTACTTAAACACTTATTTTTAATCTAATTGTATCATTATTTCCATTTAATTTTTTTGTTGTTTGTAGAGAAATTTATCAATTTTTTTTAATTTTTTAAACATATCTAAACATTATAATTTATATGTACAATAATTATTTTTTTTGTTATGAAATGTTAAGGTTAGTGTGAGTAGTATTCTAATATTGAGACATAGAATATCCCAATATGGTATAAAATTGGTTTTATGTGATAGATGACTAACAATGTATACCACATAATGTGTCAAACACTATATCTTTAATATATTGTGGGTTCATATATCATATTTTTATTTTTCCATACCTATGGATGGTGAGACAACTAACCTGATAACCATGATAATTTGATAAATTTATTTGATAATCCTTATGGAGTTACTAATATGAGGGTAGTTGGGTATGTCTCTGATCGTGTCATCAGTGGGAGATTTACTAAGTTGTGATTTGTCCTATTATATTATGAAAATGACATCTAGAACCTTTGTCGAGATAATATATGTACATGTAGGATAAAAACATTATAAAATATGTTACATTCTTTTCTATTTGGTGAGGGGTATGTGATATTCTCAACCATAAGGGTGAATGACATGTAATGTATTCATTGACCTATTTAGTATAATGTAATAAAATTATGAATGTATGAGAATCTATACAAGGATTAAATACCCAATATCTTATAGTTATTTAATTTATTGTATAAAGGGATCATATGAAAATTATTTCTCATATATGATACATCAGGTACACATAGATATAGAGATATATGTGTTTTATTGAGATCACATTAAATCCCATTATTTGTTGAAAAGAGATAATGATTTTCTAAAGGCCTCTATTTTCTTATATTTATGAATTTATGAATTCATATTTATTGAAATGAAACAATGTAACATGGAGTTACATATTTTTCATAATATAATATTGATTTATTTTAACATAGAGGGATTCTCTATGAGGGGTTTAGAGTGATTCCAAATAGAGTTTTTGTAATTCCTTGATATTTTATGAAGTTTACTTTTGATATTTTTAAATTCACAAAACTCTAAATAATTTTTTATATATATATTAATGAAATAAATTTGTTTTGTGTTCACTACTTTCATGATTTATAATAACTTCCACTAGATGCAACAACGACTTGGCTTGCATTACATGCAACCAAAAGTTTCTACTAAACATCATTTCATTGTTATAATTATTTAAATGATATAATTATAACCTATCTATTAAAAATTTTAATATCTATATTAATAAATAATTTTTAAATATTATTAATCATGGTAAAAAATATTCATAAAAAACAATTAATATTCGTAATGTGTTTATATATTTACAAATACTATTTTTTGAACTAAAATATTTTTATTTACATTTTAGAAAAATAATAAATTAAAATTTAGAAACATTTATATATTTTATTTGATACAATAAAATTTATTTTTTAATCAATAATTCCAAAATTATCATTGGTTTGATTTTGTGGACTTTTCTGAGAGACTTCATTTTTTTTGTGCACAGTAAAAATTACTAAATTTTAATTCAAAAATGTTCTTTAGTATTTTTTTGTAGTTAAATTAAATTTTAATTTTTTTATTAAATTCAATATATATAAATTATATATTTTTTAATACAATTTAGTTCATTGAAACCATTTTTAAGATTATTTTAGATACAAAATATTAATAAACATTTGAACATTCTTATTTTAAAAAACTGATTTCTTGCCACATCTGCGAGATTATTAGTAAAGATAAAATTTTCAGATTATATGAATTGAATTACAAAAATATACATATAAAATTTTAATAATTATAATATTTATAGTCTAATAATATCAACATAATTTTTGACCAAAAATATTAGTGAAAGTCATTAAAATTAATTACAGCGATTAAGGTAACATTGAGCTTAAAAAGGGACTAAACATTAAACAAGGGGAACCAACAACATATCCAATTTTACAAAACCCATTGTATTGACATATTTCTTCCATAACCTTTCCATTCTTGATATTTTAGTTTTCATTATTATTTTTAATGTAGAAACGTTGGGAGACCAATTTGTTTCCAAAATGCGAAGTGTGTCCCCTCTGTCCCTTATAAATGGCCACCACCTCTTACCCATATTCATACATCTCAATACATTTAATTTGACACAATATATTCCGTATTAATTTCAAAACATAATTAATATACTTATTTAAGCCTCCCTTTGGGCATAAATCTATCCATGGGTTCCCTTTTGTGCAAAGAAAAAGGAGTTTCTGAATGAAGAGGTAACATCTTTCCTCAAGATCCTTTAATTTATTTTATTTCTCTACCATGTCAGTTATTCTTATTAATATATTAAATAATAACCATAATATATAAAATATATTGATATGTTGTTATATTATGGGTTTTAACTACACTTACACACACTTCTATCTAATGGGTAAAAACGTCTTGAACAATGAACTACTTCCTCAGAAAACGATGTTGTTCGTTTTCCCTAAACTCATCTCTTTATAAGTAATCATGATGTAAAATATATATTTTTTATTATATATATGATATCCATGATGTATTTATGTTTATTAAATTATTATATTACACATAACATCATGATTTATCTTTTTTGTAAATATGATAATTTAATTTGGGGAAGTGTGGACTAACGCCTCCTCAAAGAGATGTGATTCGTTGACACTCTATGTGGAATGTATAAATGACGAGTTTAATGAAAATATATGAAATATATTATATAATAATTCCACTATAATTATTATAAATAAATATTAATAAATTCCATTTAATTTTATCCTTTCAATACTACAATAAAACTTAAACGATGTTCGTGCATACATACGACCAACTGTCTCCATGAACGATGTATTCAATTTAATCATTCTATATTTTATAGATTATTAAAAGTAAATATATACTGAATATATATGTTTTTATATAATGGTTTAAATTATTTAAAAAATTATATATGTATGGGGAATAAATATATAACAAATTAAGACAAGTGTAAGAAGGACAAAGCAGATATTACCCAAAGAGTAACCTTTACATGAGATTGTTAAAAAGAAGGTAATATAAACTCATAATCCAACCATATATGGTATGAGATATAATAATAAGATTTTTATGTAGATTTATAATAATATTGTATTCATTATACATTATTTTTTAACATGTACAACGAAATACAAGCCTTAATATAGGGGAATTTCAGTACACTTTGTATTTCTATGATATAAATGACATATTTACTACTTGTTTCTTTTTTGTGGTGTATATACTTACGTATGAAATTTTATATCATAAATTTCCTTTATTTAATTACATAAATAATTTTAAATTTATTTTATTCATTCATCTGGATCGTGATTATAATGTTACTTAAGTCGCTGTGGGTTTTTCATCTTACTTTTATTTTCAATGAGACAAAAGTCATGTCCACATGGAGTTTCTTATATGTGCTTCATAGAATGACCATTAATTTATTATATTATTTTTATAATTTAAATTTTTTGTATTTATCAATCCATATTATGATATTTATTTCATGAGGTTTATTTTTAAAAATTTACCATATTTGTAAAGTAATTTTGTCTCTTGCATTATTTTAGACACGTGCCATTTTATACCCCTATATTTTTATTTGAGGTGTATATACTACATTTGACATGTTAAATAAAGAATATTTTTATTTTAATGGTATTTTATACAATATGTATTTTAAATTTTTTTCATGGGGAGTGTAATTCTAAGTCACTATGTCGTAACAGTTTATTGAATGAATCTCATCGTTTATCAAGATTGATTGTGATTATGCATCCATTGATGAAATCATATGATCCATATCTCAAGGGTGCACATGAATTTTATTGTATTATATGCATTAATGATAAATTCATGTATTGGTACCATTTTTATGCTTTTTGGTACATAATATTATTAATAAAGTGTTTTTATGAATGTACACCATTACCTATTTATTCAGTCGAAAATCTATGTTCTTTAAAAATCATATTTTATAAAAAGTATTAGAAAATGATTAGAAGATTTATTTTTAATTATTCAAATTATTTTCAATTAAATGGTTTTAAAAAAGGTTTTTTTATTAAAAATTCTTTTCCAAATAAGAAATGATTTTTTTCGCAAGAAATGTTTTTAGAAGATATTTAAAAATTGTTTTACATCTAAGATGACATCTGTTGATTTTACTCATTCCCTTATGGGAAATTATCCAAAGGCACCTTTCATATTCTTTCTCAAAATTATTTATGTCTTTATGTAATGATTTTTATGAAAACAAATTCTATTTCATGGGATATACGTTTTTGAAACCCATTCCTCTTCCACATGTTATATTTTTATGTATCCTATTTCTCTCCAATGAGTTGTACCATGATAAATGGTTATGAAACCTTCTCACTTTGATGGGTTATTTTAGGACTAAATATGTATAAATAAAATAAATTTTTCATAGGTTATTATATGATTAAATTTTTATTATACACATTTAATTTCATGGGTTATTATATGATTTTTATGAAACCCATCTCTTTTTATGGGTCATAATATGGCGAAAGTTTTATTATCTTGTAAAACATGTATATATGATTTTATTATGTGATGGGTGGGACCTATATCTCACTCCAACAAATAAGGTAGTGATAAATGTTTTATGAGATCAATAGGTTACACTAGAGGGAAACCCATGCTCGAAAAAAGCATAAATTTCAATCTCAAAAGTAGAGGATAGACATGACGGAATCACAAGCCTAAATCAAGAGGGATTATTATGACCATAAAAAGAGGGCACATAAGAAGGAAACATAATACTGAAATAAAAGGGTACATGGGATGGCATCACAAGCTAGAAAAAATATGGAATATTAAACCTAAAACAATAATTTACAAGGGAGGGCATCCTATGCCCCAAATAAGAGGGTACACATGGGGGCATCCCAAGCCCAAAACATGAGGGTACACAAGATGGAATCCAATGCCCGAAAATGTACATGGGTTATTATCCCAAGAATGAAATGTTATTTAGGTCATGGTAGGTAGCATTAAAATAGTATTTTCTATATTTATGTTTATTAGAAAAAGTTCCATTCCTTATTCCTTCATAGATCATGCTCTTGTAACCCATATGAATATTTACTTATGAACTGCTAATATTTATTCAATTATTTTTGTTTATTATCATTGATATGTTGGTTATGATGACTTAATGTTCTTTTAATGATCTCATAACCTTATTTTCATGTTTATGATTACAAATATCCATTTTTGCCTTTGTGAGCATCTGAGATCACCCATATTTATGTTTACTTACCTAGGTTATGAAGATATATTCTAGGAATGATATGTCTAATAAGTGTTATAGTCTATGGAGAACCTTATGGGAGATAATATAGCTCACTAATGTACCAATTTTTATGTTGCCATGTTTCCAAAGGCTCTAAAATAATACAGTCTTTGGGTGACTTTTTGTGTAATTTTTAAAGTATTCCCACATGGTTTTTACAGTTCATATATGTGTGAAAGTTTATTTAAACATTTTAATCTAGGATTATAAAACATTAGTTAAATATCTAGGAATATTTGTACTGATATATCTAGGGAGGTCTCTAGATATAAGTCAAAGGATTAGTTAATATTTTGAAAAATTCCCGTGCATTTTTTATATAGATTGAGTGAGTGGTTTCCTAGAATAAAACCTCTATCAAGATACTAAAAGTGGATTTGGCTATAGTAAATATATACCTAGGGGTTACAACTCCAACAAGATGCATCAGACCTAAATCAAGCGTAACACGGTACCTGACAACAAGCCTTACTACAAACCTGGTTTGACACTCCCTAGAGATATTATTTAGAAATTCACAAAAATCTACGAAAACCATCATGAATTATTAAAATAGAATATGAATTTGAATTACCTAGGATAAAAATGATGTTTCATTGATTAAGAAAGAAGGATTCATAGTTTTGACATTCTATAAGTAGTTTTAATGATTACGTGGTTCCCCTTTATAATGAGTGTTTCTTAATCTATGTTTCAGGTTCAGACGATGGATGTAACACAATTTAAGTATTTTAATGGGGAATGTAGTGGAAAATAAATTATTTTCCTCATGAAAAAATGAATGTTATGAGATATGGAATGAAAAAACTCGTTGTTTTTCTCACAAAAATTTATCATGAAATGAATTATGTTGAACATCCAAATATGTAAAGGAGGGAATAATGATCTATGGAGTCCTTCATAGGAAAAACCCAGCCTTTATTCATTGGTTATACTGATACATTAGTTTTTGAGAAGTGGATTAGTTCAACTGAAAAGACATTTTATGTTCTCCATTGTTTATAGCCCAAAAACATCACACTAACTACTTACCTTCTATAAGGTGAGGCATATCAATGGTAGAATATTATTAAGAATTTGAAGCAATAAGATTAAATTTAATCCCGAGAATGGGATGAGTTCAAGAACTTATGTTTCAATAATTACATCTATCGTATTCTTCATGTGAATGTGGAAACATAATTCCAAGATCTTCAATAGAAGGATGATGAATCAGAATGTGCCTATGGGGAAGATTTTACATGGCTTGAGAGGAACTCTATAGGCATTATCATCCAACCTTAATGTAAAATTGATCAATTTTTGTGCCAGGAAACCTAGTCATTTATATTTCTTTGATATAATATACATTAGAATCTATAAAGAAGTTGTTCAATTTACTATCAAGTTTGAAATAGAAGTTATAATTGTGTATCAATCTCATGGTTTTAATAGTAAAATGGATATGGAGTTAAAAGGTAAATCCAATAACCATATATAAAATAAAACAAGCCCTCAATTTTTCACAAATTGTGGGAAGATAAATAGAAGTAATTGTATTAATGGGACTACTAACTATTTTATGTGTGGAAGGGGAGGTAAAAAAATAGATGAATGTCAACATAATGGAAAAAAGTTATCTAATGATCTAATAATGAGAGATACATATAGAATTCACCTCCCACACTTCAGTGTTTCATTTTCTTAGAGACTTCCCATTATTCTATCATGTTACTGAAACAATTGACCAATTTGGATGGTAATCCACATCAAACTCTGAGGAAAATGGATAAGGGGAAATATTATTCAATCAAAATGGATGAAGTGAATCATTATAATTTGTGAAAACTTTTCCTACCCTCCTTAGTTGATAATTTAATGTTTTTTAATGATTATTCACTATGAAAAAATTATTGTTTATACTTTAGTGAAGTTTCATGTGATTATCTTCCTCTACATGGATTCTGGATTAATAAAATCACATTTCATATTCTCTTATTACAGGGATGCAACAAAGTTTCCTATATTTTTTTGGTATAAGATAAGTTCATATTTAAGTAATAAAGAGTGAATTATATTTTGGAAGGGTAACGAGTTTAGAAATTTATAGAATTTTTATGTTTATATTTGAAAAAAAATTATGAGATTAAATATTTATATCACCACATGAGAATTTATGAATACTTGATAACCTCTTCTAATTTTTATTGTTTATGGTAACTAATGATAGATGTGATGCCTTATTATTGATCTTAGTATCTGTTAGTTCTTCAGGAATAAAAAAATGACCTGCATTTTTTGTGAAAAAGATGAATTAAAAAATGATCAATGAATAGAAAAGGGTAAGATTATGCTGAAACCAAATAAGTATATCTCATTGTGAAAATTATTATAATTTATGAATGGTTTTAAAAAAAGGGGTTTTCTTGTTATTATCAATTGTGATTATATATATTAATATTTTTAATCCAATTTTGGTTTATGTCTTTGATTTTTAACTTCTTCCTAAAAAAGTTATCTATCACTCTTTATCTGAACATGATAGTTGGAATTTTCATCTAAGTCCATGTTTTCACTTCCCACCTACATTCTCATATATGGGAACCTGGTTATATGTTACTTTGGGTGATCGTCATGTTTCTAAATTTACCTTTTTAAAGGATTTTTTAGCAATCAATTTTTATATTTTGTGCTTCTATGAATGTAACTTTAATATATTGAACCTTTAATAACATCAACTAATTTTGTGGGAGAGATTCATTTTAATCAGGGTAGAATGTAACACCCCAAGATTTTGTGAATTTCTTTTCAAATTAATTTAATTTTTTTTGATATTTTAAATTTCAAATAACATTAAATATAATTATATATATATATATATATTAAAAGAATATATTTTTCATTTGTGAACTATAGGAAAAACTAATAATATCTTGCACTACGTGCAACACTGACTTAGTGCTTCACGTAATAAAAAGTTTCTAATTTTTTTTTAATTTCATAATTAATTAAACATGATAGTTATAAACTTATAATGAAACACATTAATATTAATTATAAAAACTAATTTTTAAATAATATTTTTAAGGGTAGTGAAATATATAATATTGGAAATTTATTTATATGTTTCAAAATACTATTTTCCCATATGAACTATTTTTATGTCAATAGGTGAAAAATAATGAATTTAATTTTATAAAAATTAAAAATTTAATTTGATAAAATAAAATATACTTTATAAATCATAATTCCAAAATTATCCCACGGTAAATATTTTTTATTTTTCTAATAACTCAATTTTTGGGTGAATATTAAAAATTACTAAATTTTAATTCAAAACTACTGTTTCAACTAATTTATTTATTTTGTTAAATTATATATTAAGTTAGTTTTAAGGTCACAATAGATCAATTATAAATCTATTATTCCAATTTCTTTCATTGTAATCACTTCAAGGGTGAATTTAGATATAAAATCTTAATAATATTTTGAACATTCTCATTAAAAAACCAGATTTCTCCTCACGTCTCCAATATTAAAATTAAAGTTAACTTTTCCATTTTTGTGAATTGAATTTCAAAAAATGTATGAAAATTTTTATATCAGTATATTATTTATATTATAATAATATCTTCATAGTTTTTAACCAAAAATATTAGTGTATGTGATTAAAATAAATTATAGCTATTAAGGTAAAATTATGCTTAACATGGTACTAAACCATCCACTTAATGTTCCAAATGACCTATAAAGTTTATTGAAACCCATTTCATGGATATAATTCGATCATAAACATTAAATTATTGAGGTTTTTTTCTGTCTTTTTTAGGTAAAACTATGTGTACCCCAAACATGTTTTTAAATAAGCCAAGTGTGTCCCCTCCCTCTTTAGTAAGAGGAAACCCCCTCTTCCCCTTCTTCAAACCTCTCAAAAATAGTTTTATTTGGAAAATATTATCCCTATTAACATATTAAAATTCCTCCATTCCTCCATGAATCCTCCCATTAGGATTAAATCCATCCAAGGAATCCCTTTTGTGCAAAGCAAAAGGAGTTACCCAAAGAAGAGGTAACATCCTCCCTCAAAGTAATTTATTTTATTTTATTTCTCCACCATCAAAATTATTATTATTATATAATTAAATATTAACCTTACTATCATCAATATACTTAGATTTTTCTCTATTAATTATTTCATATAAACTTTCACACACTTCCATCTAATGGGTAACAAACTTTTTGTAAAATGAACTACCTCCTCACAAAACACTTTTTTTCATTTTCCCTTACCACCTCTCATGGTTGGGAATTATGATGTAGAAAACATATTTTTTAATGATATATATATACTATTCAATATTTATTACTTTTTCTTGAATTTTTATAGATAATATACCTTTATTCTTTCTATTTTGTGTAAATAATATATTTTCATTTGGGGAAGTGTTGACTACCACCTACTTAAAGCAATGTGATTTATTCATACATTACGTGGAACATATCAAGGATAGTTTTAGTCAAAATTTAAGATATATATTATATAATAATTCTAATTTAATTATGATAAATTAATATAAATATATTTCATTTATTTTCTTTCTTTCAATACAACAAAAAAATTTAAACAACGTTCATGCATACAGACGACCTGATGTATCCATGAATGGTGTATTCCATTTAATTTTTCTATATTTTATATATTATAAAAAAAATATATAATAAATAAATATTATTTTTATTTCATGTTTGTTATTATTTAAATGGTGATATAAATATAAGGAAAAATTTAACCAATTAAGAAACATGTTAGAAAAACAATAGAGATACTACCCGACGCGTGTGCTTAACAAGTAATTATTGAAAAGCAGGTAATTTAATGTCATAATCAAACCATATATGTTTTTATATATAATATTATATTTATATGGTATATTTATAATAGAATTATATTTATTATAGAGTACCTTTTAATGTTTACAATGAAAGTCAACACTTAAGGTTGGGGGATTTCATCACACATTTTATTTCCCTGAGATATATGCCATATTCACCACTCTATTCATTTTCATGTTGTACATATTTCCCAATATAATTTTATATTATTGTTTTAAATTATTTTATTTTATTAAAATACTTAAATATATATTATTATTTTATGGGTATCATGATTTTAATGATACTCAATTAGTAAGTGTTTTCTTGTCTCACTTTTTTTTGTCAAGCAGAAGCAATTTACACCTCGTATTTCATATATGTGGTGTGTATAATACCCATAAATGTATTATATGATTATTATAATTAAATATATTTCTATTTATAGATCCATTTCATGATATTTATTTAATGGGGTTTATGTTTCAAAAATGACCAAATTGTTAAAGTAATTTTTTATCAATTTTCCTTCTTTGAGACGCATGCCATGTTATGAACCTATATTATTCTATGAGGTGTATATAATACCATTGATATATTACATAACGAATAAAATTATTTAAATGGTAGTTTAGGATTTTTGTTATTTTATTTTCTTACATGGGGAGTATAATTTCATGTTACCAAGTAGTAAGAGTTTATTGAAACAATCTCATCGTTTATCGACATTGTTTAGGATTATACTCGCATTGATGAAATATTAATATCCATATATCAAGAGAGCTCATAAAGTTTCTCATTATCTATATATTTAATATATATTCATATATTGGTACCATTTTTCTACTCTTTGTTACATAATATGATTAATATTGTTTTAGAAAGTCCAACTTTACCCCTCTCTTTAGTTAGAAATCTGTGTTCTTTTAAAACCATGTTTTATCAAGAAATATCATGAAGTATTTGAATGGTTTTTGTTTTTATGGAATTATTTTTATGAAAACTTGTTTCTCTTTCATTGGTTATATGTTTACGAAAACCATTTCTCTTCAACATGTTCTATTCTTATGAAATATGTTTTTCTTTAATTGGTTATACCGTGATAAATGATTATGAAGCATGCTTCAATCAATGGGTTATAATAGGATGATATTATTATTAAACCAATATATTTTCCATATATTACTATATAATAAAATTTTTAGGACACTTATTTCATTTATTGGGTTGTGATATGATGTTAATAAAACCAGTCTCATTTTTGAGTCATGATATGATGCATGATTTACTATCATATGGCACATGTATGTAAGAATTTTTTATATGATGGGTGGAACCAATATATACCAAATTTTCATTAGGTAACGATAAATATTTTATGAGATAAAGAGGGTACATATTAGGGAATACAAATCCTTAAATAAGAGGGAATTTTAATCCCAAAACAACATGATACACTAGAGGGATCCCAAGCCTGAATCTAGAGGGAATCATAATCCTCTAAGATGAGGGATCATAAGAGGGAATCCTAAGCCCGAAGCAATAGGGTATATGTTAGGGCATCCCAAGAATAAAATTATAGGGATTGTTCATCCTGAAAAAAGAGGGTACACTGGAGGGAACCCAAAACCCAAAATAATAGGATACACGGGGTGCATCCACAACCCTAAAATGATGGTACATGGGAGGTCATACCATTCCCAAAGTTGTTACAAAGGATATTATCCTAATAATAACATGTTATGAAGGTTTTTTAAGAATACTTTAAATAAGATTTCAATGTTTATTTGTTTTAGACTAGTTCCATGTCTTATTCTTTTATGGATCATGATGTTGTCTCTCTTGTGATTCATGACTTATGAAATAATAAGATTTCTGCCATGATTCGTGATTATGATCTTTGATATGCCTTGTATGATTGTCTAATGTTATGATCCCAAAATAATACCATATTAATGATTATATAACTCTATTTTTTTACCCTTACTGAGAATTTGATCTCTCTAATTTTTTGTTTCCTTCTCCATGTTATGAAGATATATTTTATTTATGATATGTCTGACAAGGGTTCCAGTCTTGGAGAACTTAGTGGGAGATAATGTAGCTCACTAATATACTGATATTTATGTTTCCATGTTTCTAAAGGCACTAAACTGATATGGTCCCTGTAGTTATGTTCATGTAATGATTTAATTATTCCAAAACAATGATGTAATATTGATTCATTTTAGGACTAAGTTGTTATAATTTTGGATGGGTATTGTGAATATATTATACATGATGTGATAAAGAGTGATGTTGAGGAAAGGATTCCAATTTTTTTTAAATATGGAAAATAGGATTCGTAAATTTTTTTATAAGTAATTATATATGATAAAAGATAATGTGAAATGGAATAGAGTATATGAGGGTTTATTTTGAGTGGGAGATTATAGCAGATATACCTAAAATGAAATATTTTTTGATTCATTTTTCTATATATATTATGATAAAATTAAATGATATCATATTATATAATATATAATTATAAATATCAATATATATGTGTGTTTTGGAATCTTGTAATATATGATATATAGATATGATATTGTTACTTATTATGTCAGAATAATAAAAAGAAAACAAAATAGGGGTGAATTGTGTCTTTCCATAAATATTAACTAATTCTAGTTTGTAAATATATTTACGATTTATGAAGATATGTAGTGTTCTCTTTTATAAGAAATACGAGAATTGCATAAACATAAAAAATGAACATATAATTTTTTTAGTTGTTCAGGGAACAAATATCCCTTAGTGCACTCCACTAATTCCCTCTCTGCGATCTTGGTGAATTTAATTAGAAAGGTCCTCTTTTCACAATACCATCAAATCCAAAACTAAGTTCTTGAATTTGACACCATTAAACCAAGGATAAATAAAGACTTTTGATTCATTGATAGGGAACTAGTTATCTATAGATTATTAAAATAAGATGGTACTTAAACCACAACTGAGTAAGAGATGTTGATACTCTAATAAATAAAAAAATGATTTTTTATGGTCTGAGTTGATCATCAAAATTGATGCAACAACAACTCACAATAGATGGATATTCTTCTTTAGAAATGAAAATCTTCATGAAAGAATAACTATGAAGTGATCCATGTTGAAGGTGATAATTAATTTAAAAAAATGGAATTTTGATAGAACATATAGATTAAATAGCTTTATTCGGTATTAAAGATCATAGAAATCTACCTGATAAAACATAGAAATTCATGTTCAAATTTTCCATCGGTGTTGTGAAATACTTTAAGAATAGAAGTAATTTTCTCCGATGAATATAGTTCGTTGAATTGATCATAAATATCATTGAATAATTAATTTAGAAGCTTTCAATTATTCTACAATTCAATAAACACATTATATGAATCTCGGATTATATCACAGATTTAAAACTCCACTGTTGAATAGTAAAGAGTCGTGTTGAACTGTGTAGAGTAGGGTTCCATTCTATAGTGTAGGATTCCTTTGCGTAGAATAGGGTTCCCAACAATGTTTGGTTATGTGACCGTACCATCATCTGGGCATAATGTAGGGATAAAAAGTAATGTAGGGATGATAATCCATGCGTTTATCCTTCCAGTGCAAGGATGATTCCAAACGTAGAAATGATTAACCAAATGTTCAATCTCCTGAACATAGGGAATGAATAATGTTCATAGATTCTAAAATAGGGTTGATATTATATAATTTTTTCATTCATCCATACATTGGGTTATTGATCCATATTTTTTCATTTATATAATTGTAGGGTTTCCGATCCATATGTCTAATATCAAACATAGGGATGCCGATCCATTCACCAACTATTCAACTTACCATATGGATGATGATTCGTATGTTGATTTAATAATAATATGGTTTGAACTGTGTTTCCATAATACATGCAATCACTTTTTATTTCATCAAAGATAGAAATAAAACCATTATTTATTTTCCTAAAACATACATAACACAACTTTATTAAGGAACAATTTTATTTATGAGAATAAAAATAATTTTATATTAGAGAGTATTGTTGAGAAAAAACATGTCAAAAAATAACCTCTTTTGATGATCACAAAACCCATAAAATAACTAACATAAAACTTTAGAATTTTGATAAACACATTTAATGAAAATATTAGTTTTTCTAATAAATATTTAAATTTTATAGTATTATTTAAAGGAAGAAAAATAGATACATGTAAATTTTAGAAGTTTTGTTTACCTAATTCTATCCATGTTTATCTACCAAAAATATATAATGTTGTGGTTCAAAAATATTTTTATCCTTTTTTTGAAATAAAAATGATGGTTAGAATGAATAAATGATATAAAATAATGTTAATATGACACTAAATTGAAAATGAATGTTATGGTCTACTGGGTAGAAAAAAAAATATTATATGGAAGTGTAAATTTGAACATAAATAATAAAATAATAAAAGTATAAAACAATATAAAACATAAAAAATATTAAATTAAAGTAATGTAATCATAAATTGAGATCTAATGATTTTGAGAAATTATTAGTACAACCCACAATCATCTTACGAATTGTTTAAAATGATGGGATATGGAAAAAATATTTTTCATGAACAAAATATCCATGGGTAGTAGGTAAAACAGGATAAGGAAATGATTGAACAACACCATGAATATTAGGAATCTTCACTAAGAGTCTCTGAAAAATATATTTGAATACATCTTCCCAATGTGGAAGCTTATTTTTTGAATCTTGTCTATCCTTCATGTTTTCCACCAAATTAACCTTGATAGACATATTAACTATTTATTTAGATTGAATGAAAGAAGTCATCCTATCTCTAACATGATGAATGAAATGGGCCAAAATGGATTAATTAGAAGTTATTTGACTTTTCAAATATATGTTATTATCTAAAAGTACATTAAAAGGATAACTTTAACACTAAAGAGTGTGTAGTCTTTTATTAAAACCATCTTACACGAGAGTAATTTCTTCAACTATTCTTATCAGGTCTGGAGGAGTCTATTGATGAGTAGAGGTTGAAGCCTTATGACAAAATGTTTCAGAAATAAATTACTTTCTTAACATATTATTCAACTCATAAAAATCATTCATATTCAAAAACTTTTCCTTCAAATATATTAATTATCTATATAATTATTTGATAAATTATTCAAGATCTCACACAGAGAAAAAATTCTCTTGAATGTCACAAAGTTGAGATTTATGTTCCTGAAACATAGCCCTAGGAATGGTAAATCATGTGAGATAATTAAAATTATTCCTCTTAGTTTCCAATTATTTTCTTCAAGACATGTTCTGGTTCAATAAATGAATAAAAATATAAATCACAACTTTTTCATACGAGTCATAAGAATCTGGAGAAACAACTCTTGAATGTTGTCCAGCTTGCACAATAGTCCAAATTGGCTCCGTTTATGAAACATCCATTCCATGAAATTTTTTTCTACCTATTAATTTAGAAATATTTAATTCAAATTGAATAGAAGAAATCAATGAAATTTGTTTAAGGGAAGCTTCACTTTAAATAGGTACATCTCTCCTTTGATAAGATTTCCTTTGAGCCTCTTTCTCAACATTATTAGACACTTATGATTCAAATCAACTTTTATTTCCCTCTATAGCTACATTCACACACTTAGTAATGTTAACTGAAATTGTTATTCTTTGAGTAATATCATCATCTTTTTTTGATTCAGATTCATCATCTAGGATTATTCTAACTGAACCAACTGATGGTATCATCATTTGATCCCCCTGAGCGGCTACCATAAAATTCTATTGTTGTTTTACTCTAATAAGTAAAAGGCTATTCTGTGATTTGTTCCGTAAATATCTAGATTTCTTGATAGTTTGAACAATTAAAATGTTTTTTGATGAAATCTATATCCAAAAGACATATCTTGGATTTTCCCTTTTATGCAACAAAAATGAATGTTTTCTTACATAGGAATAGAATCCCATCATTTATTCTTTATGAAAACAATGAATTAAATATATTTACATAATGTGATATAAATTGAATATAATTTGTCTCATAAATAGAAAGAGAACATACATGTCTAGATAAAATAATTTCTCTAACTCATTTGTTCTCAGTATAATTCTATATTGAATAAAATATATCTTGATTTTTAATCAAGGGTAATGTGTTTTTTTGTTATTTTCATGATATGTCTGCTTACAAAAAAATAAGATAATAATCTCATATATCTTATAGTTTATACCACATATGTTTCATATGTTGAAATGAAAATCCCCCTCATAGGTAGAGTAAAAAAACATAGCAATTTCAAATGATGAAAGAGAAAATTAATCATCGTGAAAACTAGTGATTATAGAGTCCTCATTGAATCCAAAACAAAACAATGAATTTCTACAAAACTCTTTCACTTCTATGTTAGACAACATGGGACTTATTCCTTCTCAAAAATAAAAATCTAATCTTTGAAATATAATTTTTTTCGTTAATGAATGATTAGTATCATTTAAATACTCTAAATATATCACTTTACCTTGAAGAAGTTTATGATACTTCAATGGAGGGTAGGTAGGAACACCCAAATCAGCATATAAAATTCTACCTAATGATTCCATTTCTTAAGGTTTCTATATTTAAGGTTTTATGTTTAAGGGTTTTGAAATAATGGAACAAGAAGCTCTTGGTAAACCGAAATGGCATGAAGGAGTAGGAAAGAGAGTTTGAGAAGTCCAACGGTTTTTTTGTTTCTCATTTTGATGATGTTGTGTAATCACTAAAATTTTGATTTGAACAGATGAATTATAAAATAAAAACAATTATTTATTTGAAAAAATAAATTAAATAGCAATAAGACAATGAATTTAACATTTAAATAAATTAAAATGATAAAAAAATTAATATAAATAAATTGATAAACATATATTTAAAATTAAACAATATTAAATCCCCATTAATAAAATCATAAAATTAAGTGGGAAGTGGTTTTTTAAAATTATATAGCTAATTTATATTGAGTATTTATAAATTCTAAAGATATATACTTTTTATGAATATGATCACTTAAAAAATGATGCTTGATATAAATATCCTTAGTCCTTTAATGTATTATTGGATTTTTTTAAATATTTATATCCCTATTATTATCACATAAAATAGCTATATTTTTAATATTTAGTCTAAATTATAGAAGTTTTTATTTTAAATCCCCACATTTGTGCAAAAAACCTATAAGAAAAAACATTTCATCCTTGTTCGTTGATAGGTAAACTGAATATTGTTTCATAATCGACTATGAAACTGATGATTTTCTGAAAAAGTTATAGGTTCCCCAAGTTATTTTTCTATCTAATCAACAACCTCCAAAAGCAACATCAAAATATAAAATTAAATTAAAATCAAGAGTTTTCGGGTAATCAAGAGATTGAAAAATAGTTCCTTTCAAATATCTATAAATAATTTTAATAGTAATAAGATGGAATTATTTTGGATTTAACTAAAATACATCACATCAACAGAAAAAAAACATTAAAGTTTTTCTAGTAGTAGTAAGATATAATATACTACAAATTAAACCTCTATAAAACTTATTTTCAACTGGTTTTCCAGCTTCATCCAAATCATGTTTTATATTGGTACACAAATCATCTGTACAAATATTTCTATTTTCAAGTCCTAAATTTTTCAATAAATCAATAATATATTTACATTGATTAAATCAATTCTAAAATTGTTTTTGATAAATTTGAAATTCTAAAAAGAGATTCATCTCTCCCATTACAGTCATTTAAAATTCATTTTTTTCATCAAATTTGAAAAATAATTACAACTAGTTTTATTTGTTGAACAAAAAAAAACATCATCAAAATATTTCTTTTACTAATTAAATTTCATAAAAAATAGTTTTCATAAAAACAGTATGATCTTCTAATACTATAAAAAATCCATTTTCCTATAAAATATTGATTAGTATTTTATACTAATATCTAATTGCTTGTTTAAGGACATAAGAGTTTTAGAATGTTTAAAAATGAAATTTTGTTTAAGATGGTTTTAGATGCTAATGAATTGTTCAACATACACTTTCTATATTAAATATCCATTTAAAAAGGCAGATTTAACATCCATATAATATAATTTAAAATTCATATGATATGTATAAGCTAAAATTATTCTAATGAATTATAATCTAGCTATATGTGCAAAGGATTCATCATAATCTATTACTTCTTCCTGATTATATCCTTTAGATACTAATATATCTTTATTTTTGGTTAGGATACCTTGATCATCATATTTATTTCTAAAGATCCTTTTTGTTCCTATTAATAGATAACTAGATGGTCTTTCTACTAATTCCCAAAAATTATTTCTTCTCAATTGGTTTTGTTCTTATTTCATTTCTAACAACCAAATATCATCTTCCAAGGATTTATCAATAGTACTAGGTTCTAACTGAGATAGAATGGAAGATAATACAACTAGGCTTCCATCATTTTTTCAAGTTCTAATTTTCGTATCTATGTCTCATATAATATTTTCGAAAGATTTTTTCATTAGGGTTCTAGAATGTCTGGGTAAGACACTTTCAGGATATTTAGTTTCATGTTCATATGAACTTAAATTAATTTTATTTATATCACATTCAAAATCGGTTTTATGGGTTTCAAGTAACATGTTGACATAAGATTCAATAATTATATCTATTTAATCTTATTTTTTTTATTAAAATGTTCAGTTGTATCAAACACCACATGAACTGATTATTCAATAATACAAGACATTTTATTAAATACTATATAGGATTTCTATGTAGGATGATATCCTAAAAATATTCCATAATCATTATTTGATTTTAATTTACCAAGGTTGCATTTAATATTCAAGATATACACCTTCCATCAAAATAATTTAAAGTACATTAAGTTTAGTTTTATATTATTCTAAAGTTAATAGGTTGTGTTTTTTATTAATGGCCTAATTAAAAATCTATTCCTGATATAGAAAGTTTTGCTTATATTTTCTACCCATAAGTATGTAGTAAGACTGTATTCATTCTGCATAGCCCTCCAATTTCATGAATAATTCTATTTATTCTTTTAATAATTCCATGTTTTGAGGTGTTCATAGTACAATGAAGGTGTATTTACTACCCAGGGTTGATAACAAAGAATCAAATTCCTTATTATAAAACTCGTCATCCTAATCACATCTTAATGAAACTATTTTAAAACGTTTTTTATTTTGAACAATTTTGAAAAAGATTTAAAAAAAAGTTAATACTTCATATTTTAGTTTTAGATATAAACCCAAGTAAATAAAGAATAATCATAAATGTAAAAATAAATATATTACCTGCCAATATTTCTACTCTGGTTGGTCGAAAAATTCCACATGTATAAGTTCAAATGGTTTAGTTGTAGCAATTTGGTTAATATATTTTAAAGAATATTTGGGGTTTATATTGATTTTTCATGCATCATAGAGTCTATCATGTTCAAACATAAGACACGGAAAATCATAAACTAAATTTTTCTTATATAATTTATTTAAATCAAATATATTGTAATTTCCAAGTCTTATATGCCAAATCCCGGACCCATTTTTCTTACTATTTAATCAATTCAATTTCCATTTTCATACGAAATTAAAAACCATTGAAAAAAAATTATCAGTTTTTTGTACTCAAAATGTATGTAGTTTATCTTTGAAAATAGAGAAGGAGTTTTTAGAAAAATTACCAAAAAATACATCATCAATAAGTTTAGAGATACTTATCCGGCTGTATTTTAGACCTTGTACATTTAGTACTTGGTTGATTGAGATAATTTTTGGATCTCCAACTGTTCCAACTCCAATGATATTTCTTTTTTCATTGTCAAAAAAAGGGACATGACCTCTATCCATTTGGGTTAGTGTATGTAAATTTGATGAGTCTCTACTCATGTTTCTAGGATAACCACTATCCATATACCATATATCCTTTTTAAGGCATTTTTCATAAAAAAGTAATTAAACACATGTTTGTTTTGGTTACCAGATTTTCTTGGCTCCAGTAGCGTTAGTGAGAAATAATATTGTAATCATGATCTTCTTTATATTTCCATAATTAATATTACTTTCTTCACATATATTTTTAGAAATAAAATTCATTTAAATACCACTAATTTGAGTATTTCTCATGTAACATTTGTTAGTTTAATGGACTTTTATTCCTTAAGAATAACACGTATCATATTTTGAATTGAGAACAAAATAATATATATAATTTTAGATTTTCACCCTTGATTCCTATTCAATTTTTTAATAACATTCCTTTAAAGAATCTCATTGAGAGTCTTTTATCATTTATTAAAAACAGTTTTAGAAATATTATAAGATTCTACTTCAAGATGTAATTATTTTATCCATTTTTCATGAAAAATACAGTTTGATGTAGATAAATTTAATTTTCTTGTTAATTCATGATTTTTTTAGCATTGTGTATATTTCATCAGAAGAAAAATTTTGAATATTTTTTTATTTATTTATGCTTCTTTAATGAAGAATCATATTTCTCTTCTAGTATTGTACAATAGGAAGCTGATTTTCCTTTTTAGCAACTACATGTTTCATAATCAGAAGAGTATTAGTATTGTACCTCATCCTCTACCTTTTCTATAAATCACTTGTTGGACTTGAGATTTTGTGTCTCTTTCTCATTATATGATTTTGTGGATCTATTAGAGTCTTCATACACACTCTATGTAGCTTTAATATCTCTCTTTTATTTATGTTCATAATAATTTTTCTTCTGATGTTTTCTTTCCTTACTTCTTATTTCCTCTTTTAGTTTTGGAAATGAGATATTATGTGACCTATTTTTTTCATTTGAATAATCTTACTCAAGGAGGTTCTATTTCATCCTTGTTAAAGAATTTCCTAAATCCTCTCTTATTTTTATCGAATTTGATAAGCATTCTATCCATTAGATCTTGTTCTATTTCAAAATCTAAGGATTATGATTTTTTGTTTATATTTTGAATTATTGTTTTTTTTCTGTTATGCTTCTACGATGTCACTTTGTGAGCAATATTTTGGATTTTTACTAATATCTTGTGATATTCAACTTCACAATACATTTCTTAATCCTACATCGTCAATGTTCTTATCAGTTATTTAATTGTTAAATTCTTCATAGGTTATGATTTTCAGATAGCTACAGATATTCTATTCCATTTAGTGGGTAGTAATCTATGTACTTTTAGAGATTGATCAGATTTATTGATGGGATATCCGATAGAAATAATATTCTTAAAAATAAATATTAATCATCCATTCATCTGTGTGATGATTTCACCATTAAACATTCTAAATGCGTCAAACATTAGATTAGAAGTAACATATCTCATCTGTTTCATGTTATCTATTACAATATATAAAACTACAATAGTTTTCAATATTTTATAGGCAGTTGGGAAATGTGAAACTCGATTGAATTCATCAAGTCCAAGTCCATAGATAATATCATTCATTTCATTTGAATTGATTTCATATTTGGCTTTTGTTTCTATAGTATAGGTCTCTAGTTATTCTGCAATCACATTGGGATTTATGATATCTGAATGGATATTGAAGCCTCGATTTTTTAGATAAATTACTATTATTGATTAATATCATCCATAGTTATCACCATTAAAATATGGATCATGAAACATAGACATAGAATTTTTTAGATCACCCATTATCATTTTCTTTGTATGGAGCTTATTTTTTTGGAATTCTATAACCATATAAAAAATCTCACCTTTATAAAAAATTTTAGGTGAGAATAATATAGAGATAACACAAGGGGGGGGGGGGGTGAATTTTGTCGTTTTGAAAATATCCAAAGATTATAATTTGTAATTATGTTTATGATTTATGAAGACGTGCATCATTCTCTTCTATATGAAATATGTGTAGTGGATATATAAAAAGAATGAAAAAAAATTATAGTGGTTCATGCCACAAATATCCCATAATATACTCCTCCAACACTCTCTATATGATCTTGTTTAATTTCACTAGAATGGTCCCCTTATCATAAGACCTTAAAGTCGACAATTGAGTACATGAAGTTGATAACATTATAATAAGGGTATGTAAGGACTTATGTTCCTTTAAAGAGGTACTAACTATCCATAACATTGTATAATAAGTTGATACGTAAACCCAGAATGAGTATGAGAAATTGATACTCCAATAAATCACAATGATTTGATTTACTAATGGTTCTGGTTGATCTTTACAATTACACTTGTAGAAACTGATAGTAGATGAAACTTATTCTACAGAAATGAAAATCTACAATAAATAATAAATCTAAAGGGAAATGTTGAAAATGATATTTAATTTGAAGGAAAACAATTAGTATCAGTAATCTCACAATAGTATGAGGTTGAAAATGTATATCTATAATGTATAGCCTCTTCATAAAATAAAAAATTCAATCATTCATTATAGAATCACTATAAAAGATATTAACATTAATAAAATCATATCTATACATTTTTTTGAATTTATTATAAAGGATTTTCGATAGAATATATAGAGAGGAAATATTTATTTGGTATTCCTTATCCATGAAAATCAAATGATAGAATACGGAAAATAAAATACAAATTGTCCATGAGGGTCATAACTTACCTTAAGAATATGATTGATTTTATATGATGAGTACAATTATTTGAATTGATCATAATGGTATTTGATTCAGTACTAGAGAAGCTTTTAAATATCCTATAATATCTTCAAGACAATTTATGAGTCTCACATTATATCGCAGCTTTACAACTTCACCATTGATTAGTCCATAGTAGGGTTGAACTGTATAGCGTAGGGTTCCTCTATGTAGCGTAGGGTTCCATTGTGTAACATGTGGTTCCTTTTTCTAGAATAGGGTTCTTTTGCGTATCATAGGGTTCATACCAATTTATGGATCCTTAACTTTAATTTCATCTTTTCATTAAATAGGGAAACTACAATAGTGGCTATCATATATATAAGGTACTCATAGTTTTCTTCCTTTATTATTATACATGGTGATTTTGGGAATATGAGGTTTTGAATTACTTCCACTATATTGAAATAGTCTCATTATATACATATAAATTTATCATTTAAGATGAAAAAATGAATGAAAAATCCATGTCCTAGGTTTCATAATTTCTCTCAAGATGTGTCAACTACCTGGACTCATAAGAAATCACTAATTTTATATACGATAACACAAAATAATCCCATGATTTAAAGTAATTCTATAACACCACGTCATTAACAATATCCATTGAAATTCATAAAATAGGTGGATTATCCATCCTCTGCATCAACCCCTCAAAATATATTTAAAATTTATTATACTAGTTAAATGATTTCTATTTTATGAAAGGTTATTCATGGAAGATATAATTATTAATAAATACTCCAAAAATATCCCACAATACATCTCAATCCAATGATAGGTACTCCCATCAATTTTTTTTGGGTGGCTCCCTAGGGACAACATCCTTAAGATTCATGGGGTAAATTATTTCTCCCCCTCCTAGATTACATGTCCAAAAAAAATAACTTCCTTAAAGTTACAACCCATCCCCCGGGGCCCATGTCGTGACATACACCAACCCCACCTATCGAAGTCCAAGGGTTGGCGACTAGTGCCGAAGGCATCAACCTACAAGTGTGAGGAATTTTACTGACTACCTAGACACAAACACACACACACAGCCACATCCCAAAGATGGAAAATTAAACAAAAATTCCACTAAAAAACCACTGAGTAAAAGTAAAATTGAATGTCAAATGATCTATAATACAAACCCCAAAAAATATTGAATGTAAAATAAGAAATTATAAAAGAAACTTTAAATTTCCATGTAGTGAAATCGACACCTATTGGGTAAGTATATAGTAGTTGATGGAATCCATAGAAATACACCCCACCCGCCTGGTCATACTGGGCACCAGGAAATCCAAATCCACCATGTCTTCTATTAAGGAATTGGTCATCTATACCAGAAAAAACAAGTACGAGAGAAGCTTGTGCAGGGGTAAGTAACAATATATTCAATAGGGACCCCAAAACACAAAGGAAATACCCTAATAAAACCATTAGAAACAATGAATTATAATCAAGAATCATGATTTCGAATCCAGAGATCTCACGCTAGGTATATTCCAAAGTGGGAAAGTAACACCATTAGTCACATCATCGAACACCATGGGATGTTGGAGAACTCCTCCTCAATGATTAAAATTGTTCTTCTGGGTCACACAGAAGCTACTTCCCACTAACATTAGGACAGTTTTGGTAATCATCCTTGATGAGTAATGTGGGTATGCTGGGACCTGCAGAATCTGCTCCTCACTGTGGGCATGCTGGGTCGTAAAGAAGTTGCTTCCCACCTATAGTCATACTAAGGTACTCCTCCTGTAGAGTACCATGAGACTTCTGGGTCACACAAAATCTGATCCCCACTATGGGTATTTGGGGTCACACATAATATTCTTCCCACTAGGACATAGTGTCTGACCCACACAGGGTCTCTCTTATGTGCTCTTTAGGTCTTATCCAACTGTAGGGATTCCACATGTTGCACACTTAATCTTAGAAGAACCGATCCCCAAGGTATTCCTTGAATTTCAACTTCCATGAGATCCATTATAAAGTATGAAAAATTATCATCTGCTTCACGAGGGTTCCAACACAAAAAATGGTTCGTCAATCATATGCACGGGATGAAATATTTTGGTGTTTTAACAAAAATGGGTCGGTTGGGTCCATGTCTGGTCCGAACCGGACTCGGCCTGGCTGGGGTCCGCCCCGACCCAATAGAGTGAGTCCAGCCTGTTGGCCTACCCGGTGTGCTAGAGTCAGACCAGTTCATCACCTGGCTAGGGTAGTCTTGGAAGCCACATCCAGCTCCCTATTTTCCTCACAGTCACCATATGGTCGTGGCCTCTGTCACGGTCAAACGACAATGTCCAAGTATGACCCGTCCAGACTGAATTTCTAGACGCTATCAAAGACCACATGCCTCCAAGACCCACAGCCCACGACTATAGACCGTGTCTCTACCACTGACTGACATCTCATCTTGTTGTGTCATCATGGCAACCCACATCCAGCATACGACCACCGTTGTAGGCCACCAACAGTAGTTTCTGGCGCTGGTGCACCGACGGACTCTTCCGTGGACCACTGGGTTCGCACTGGTGGTGTGTTTTTCGCGCCGACTACGTCTCCAACCTTCGTGGGGTATCTCCTTCTCTGTGAAGGCCTTGACCATGCATGGCCACCACTTTCAAAAAGCTTGGCCATGAAGAATGCACAAGAAGAGAGGCTTGGGCCTTGTTCTTTTCGGTCTATGCCCTATGCATTTGAGTTTAAAAATAAGGGGAGGTTTGGGGATTGTGTTCTACCAACAAAAATTTAATCCTAAAAATACTTCCCAAAAAACATCACCCTCCCTCAAGAA
Source organism: Viscum album (assembly GCA_963277665.1). Lineage (NCBI taxonomy): Eukaryota > Viridiplantae > Streptophyta > Magnoliopsida > Santalales > Viscaceae > Viscum > Viscum album. Next base: position 1,516,688,325 of record OY728119.1, read on the forward strand.
AAAACAATACATAGATCAACATATTTGTGGGTTGGTCTCCGTTCGTCATTTAGAAAGATGAATGGGGAAAATGTAAAACAAATAAACCCCTACCCCAATTTATGTTTGTCATTGAAGTGATCCACTCTCGAGAATTCAAGATGCATTGGAGTTCATTTATTCTCAGTCTTATTCTTCATATGGTGTCGATGTTCCTAGTTATTTTGTTGGCATTCGTCATTAGTTAAAGGATAATAATTTTGATGTAGGATCACCAGGGGAAATTCCACAGTTTAATCCCAACTCTCCAATGTGTTTTCAAAAAATAAACACATCACATCATTTCTATAACACTGCGACGCCACATCAATAAACTGTATAATTTATGAAACGACCTATCTGTTACACTCAAATTAAGAGCCACTAAGGATCTTCCATTAATGCGGCTCATGAAAACACCACAACTCTGTCGTCCACCCCTAAATGGTGAGAAATGAAATAAAATAACATTTTAAGTTATTTTATTATATTTCAAAAAAGTCACAAATTTAACTTTTCCATCCGACCCTTTCCAGTCAGAGTTGAGTCCTTTACAGAAAAATCTCGGCGTTTTGAGTTCAATAGTTCCCTCATATTTTTGATCAAATCACCAATTTAAAATTTATTAAAAATTTCATCCAATTTTACATAAAGAAACGTAAAATAGCGTTCAAAATTACACTTTGGGCTCAAAGAGCCTCAAAATCACGTGCCATCAAAGCACGTGGTCTCAAAATAATTCCACACAATTTTTAAAAAATATACATTATCTACAAGATATAAAATTCTCCCCACCTTTGGGATTTACATTCCAAAAATCCAAAACAAAGGCTAATAAAAAATGGAGGTACTGAGCATGAATATGAACCTCACACTCCCATGTGCTCTCTTTGATGTTTTCTTACATCAACTGAACTCACGCTAGAGAAATATACTGACCATGAAGTAACCACTTCTATTGATGCTCTACCTCCACTAGGAACTCCACAAACATCACCCCATCATCGATGTCTAGCTTTCCCCAGTCGATGATGTGCGATGGATCATGCACGTACCACGTCAGCTGTGACAAGTTAACTAAATCATGCACCCAGTGCATCTGTGGGTTAAGAGCTAGGTGGTACACCACCTTACCAACTCTGCTGAGAATATAAAATGGTCCGATGAACCATAGAGATAACCCATAGACCTGACCAAATATCCAATATCCCTATTGAGGTGAGAGCTGAAGGAAATCATGGTCTCCCTCAGGAAAATACACGGGTCTCCATCTTTGATTGGTATATGATTTTTCCTACTCTGTGCAGTTCTCATTTACTCTTAGATGATATTCACCTTCTCAGTGGTAGCCCGTATGAACTATGGACCCATTAGTGCTGACTCTCCTAGGTCTATCTAGAATAGTGTTGATCTGTGTGGCCAACCATACAATCCCTCAAACAGTGTTAAGCCGATGGTGGAGTGATAGTTTTTTGTTGCATGAAAACTCCACCATTTATAGGTGGTTCTCCCAAAAATAACCAAAATCAAGGAAGCAAGCACAAAGCATGTCATCCAAGGTCTGTATAGTCTGATATGTCTGACCATCTATCCGGGGGTGAAAATCTGTGCTCATGAACAGGTGACTCCTGAATGCCTCTTGCAATCCCTTCCACAATAGGGATGTAAATCATGTATCACGACTTGAGAAGATTGTCGAAGGCATCTTGTGAAGCCACACTATATCATAGACCTAGAGGTTCCACATGACCTATACAGATTTCTTATCCCAAATGGGTTGTAAGTGAGCCGACATGGTGAGTCAGTCAATGATCACTTAGATAGAATCCTAGCCCCTAGATGTGTGTGGTAACTGAAGGACCACGGGACACCCTGAGAGAGGAAGAGTGAATCAGGGTGTCAAATTTTTCTTTTAAACAGATGGATCTTGTTCCCACGTTGGTAGAAACTTGTTTAACCTGTATGATGGATATGAGAATAAATAAAAAATTCACATGAAAATAGATGACACAACAATTTTTACTTGGCTCACCACTAAGTGCTACGTCCAAGGAACATATGCCGATAGGTTTTCTGTCATACCAAATTCCACTATTATTCATTCATTGTGGATTACAAAGGTTTGGGAACAGTCACTCTGTCCCAGGGTCACTGTCTTTACAACTATTCTGGGATATCCTACTACATCCCTTGGGTCACTCCCATTGAATCCCCCTAGCCCACTGCCTTTGTTGTAGTCCCACTCAGTTTATTGAAATTAAGGTCTCTTAATCATCTCTAATGAATACATACTCTGTTGTATGTAGATGATATTTTGAATTTCAAATTCTTCTCATATACGTATCTCACTTTTCAACAAAGGTATCGGTAAAAATTTCAGCTTTCATGGAGCCCCTGAAAGGCTGGCGTACTTAATCCACACCAGGAACGCTTCTCCAAGCCCGACACGCAAGTTCACCTCTCCCACTTACGCGACACTCACTTCTTCAACTTCAAACTTCTGCGACTCACATCCTTATACGTCCAATCTGATTTTGGCGTGAAACTATGAACTGTCGCGCTTCTTCAAATCCTAGAATTCAAGTGTCACCAAACCACCTGTGTGACACCTCCTTCACCAACTCCAAACATGGGTGACTCAACCCATTTCTCACCCAGACAACCTTGGACGCGCAACAAACAACTGTCACGCAACTTCAACTTGCGCGACCCACCACCACTTGCGCGAACACAAAACATGCGTGATGAGAGCTCTGATTTTATCTATGTTTGAACTTCATACCAAATGAGGAGGGGTGGACCTCTATTTATAGACATTTGGATAAGCTGTGTGGCAGCGCGCAAGTCTTCCCTCGGCGTGCAAGTTTCGGCGCGCAAGTCTCTGCCACGTAATTCACTTGCGCTACCAAACATAAAACTTGGGCGCCCTTCTACCTTTGCCATATTTTCATGTTATGATATTGAAAAAGATATGGAACACAAGTTTAGTCCCCTTCAAGACAACTACATGCATGTCTCTTTGCCAGAACCTCTTTTCACTATCTGTCGTTTTTTCAGGCCCAAAAATTTGGCAAACACTAGAAAATGATGCCACGTTCAATACTATTATCTTCTTGTTCTGTATGATCACCTTGCTAGCACACATTCTGAACTTCCACTAGGTATTGAAAACAAACACAAACCATACTCAAATTCATGAATAGAATTACCATGGTTCCAACAATCTCCCCCTTTGGGTTTGTTGACAATCAGTAAATAAATTCAATAGAGAACCAACCATAGGCAAACCACAAACACCAGAATCAACTCTGCCAACACTCTAAGTCTACATGAGCAATGCTAGGTTTAGAAAACAAGAGAGGTAGCTTGAATTGGGTTCCCGTACAATATATTCCTTCCCATCCTATCACCGACACCGATGTCTCAATGTGTCACTGAAGCATTACATGCCAAAGCATTACATGCCTGAATTTATTCATTTCTCTCCCATTGAAAATAAACCTTAAGAATGGTAATTGTTTATTTTTTTATCTCAAACCACACTCTCCCTGTATAGTATCTCCCCCACAAACCAGCATTTCATCCCTAAACAGATTAAAAAAAATTAACGTAACTCAGGAGAGGGGTATTGTGTAACCTCTTTATGCACAAGTAGGTGGCTGAGCACCGAGGTTCAACCGATGCTTCTCAAACACAACTACTGATAGTGGCTTGGTCAGGATATCAACCACTTGCTAATGATTTACCACATGATCCATTCTAATCACACCTTGCTCAAATTTTTCTTTGATAAAGTGATACCTGATTTCAATATGTTTTGTGCGAGAATGCTGAACATGATTATTCGTAGGATCAATTGCACTCTTGTTATCATAGTAAATTACGATTGGTTATTTCACCTAATCACCAATATCTATTAGTTGTTGCTTCATCCATACCAGTTGAGTGCATGCCTTTGTGGTAGAGATATACTCATCTTCAGCAGTACTATGATAAGTACATTCTTGTTTCTTGATTAACCGGCCAACACATTTATTCTCTATATAAAATGCTCCACCACTGGTGGACATTCTATCCACTACATCACCAGCCAAGTCAGTATCAAGAAATACTGATAATTCTCTGTCTCTTTCTACAACAATGTATAATCCACAGTTGTGAGTACCTTGAATATATCTCATGATTCTTTTTACTACTGTCATATGTTTCATTTTTGGATTACTCTGAATGTAGGCCGCTAGACAGGTTGCAAATACAATATCTGGCCGTGTCACTGTCAGGTACAGTAGGCTCCCAATTATTCTCCAGTACATAGTGGGGTCTACAGATGACCCATCTTTATGCTTTCCATGTTTGGTTACAGCTGAAATCGGAGTAGATATTGGTTTGGAGTCCTGCATATTAAACTTCTTCAGCAGCTCTCTTACATACTTTTCTTGATAAATGAAAGTGTAATTCTTCCTTTGAAACACCTGTAGACCCAAGAAATATGTGACCTCCCCAATCTTAGACATTTCAAATTCTAATTTCATGTGATTTTCAAATTGATCCACTGATTTCTGCCTGCTGCCAACAAATATAATTTCATCAACGTAGAATAGAACCATGAACTGATCTTTTGGAGAAATATTCACATATAGATTGTGGTCTATTCCTCCTCTTTTGAATTCCAGCTTCTTGAGATACGAGTCCAGCCGGGAGTACCATGCTCATGGTGCCTCATTCAAACCATATAGAGATTTCTTCTGTTTTCAGACCTTTGTTTCATCAGTACCAAGAACAAAACCCACTGGTTTTTCAATGTAGACTTCTTCATTGAGTACACCATTCAAGAATGTTGGCTTGACACCCATTTGATATACTTTATAAACTCTTTGGAGTTCTATGGAAAGGAAAATACCGATTGAATCCACTCTATCCAATGGAGAAAATGTTTCATCAACATAAATGCCTTCAATCTGGGGGTATCCATTACATTCCAGTCGTGCCTTGTTTCTAATAACACTTCCATGGTCATAAAACTTGTTCTTTAAGATCCATTTTGTACTAATCACATTGTGACCTTCGGGTATCTGGACAAGATCCCATGTCTGATTCTTGTCAATATGATTTAACTCTTCATTCATGGCTTTCACCCATGATTCATCATTTTTAGCTTCTTCAAATTAGGACGGCTCTACATGTGACAGAAATGCATATTGCATGTTATACCTCATCCTCCTTGTTTGAGTGGGTGCACTCTTATCCCCAATTATGTTAGATGGATCATGCTCAGCTCTATGATATCTCCTGTGCGGTTTAGTTTCATTATCTCCTGCAATAGTTTCTTCTTCAGATTCTTCTTCTTTGTCAACATCATGATGTGACTGCTTCATGTTTTGTACAGCTTCGTCTATTTCTCTATTTATATTTTCTCCACGTTCACTTTCTTCCTCACTTTCTATCACATCAGCATATTATGGCCTTGAAGAATTTGTGGTTTTGTCTTCAATTATCATAACATTATTGATTTCCACAATCCTTCCGAATCGCTTGTTGAGACACTTGTAGGCTTTTCTGTTCATTGAGTATCCAAGGAAAATTCCATCATCTGCATTATCAACACACTTCCCTTGATTTTCTTCTTTGTTCTTGATAAATCAATTACTTCCAAAAACATGAAAGTATTTAAAAGAGGGATTCCTTCCATTCCACAATTCATATAGTGTTTTCATATCACCCATATAATGTCCTATTCGATTTTGAATATACACTACATATTGAACAACCTTTTTTAGTAATGTCATTAAATCCGACTCTCAATCAGCATAGTTAATGCCATGTTGTTCACCTGTTGATTATTACGTTCAAAAACTCCATTTTTTGTGGAGTTATCACAGAAGATCCCTCATGGTGTATCCCATGCTTCTCCAGGCTATTTTCAAATTCAATGGACGTGTATTCCCCTCCATTGTCAGATCACAACACTTTGATTGTTCGTCCAGTATCATTCTCGGAAATCCACTGATATGTTTTCAGGTAGTCAAGCACTTGTTGTTTCCTGTGAATGACCATTACACATGCCATTGTACTTTAATAATCAATGAAAAGGACAAAGTACCTTTCTCCATGAGTTCCAACAACATTTATCGACCCACATACATCTGTATGAATTAGATCAAGAAGATGAGATGCCCTTTTCTTCTTTCACCAATATGAACTGCAAACCAGCTTCCCACGAATGCAAGCATCACAAGACTTTTCACACTCACACTTCAGGTTGGTAATGTCCATGAAAATACTCAATTTTGATATTTTCTCCATGTATTTTTGATTGATGTGTCCCAGTCTCTGATTCCACAAATTGTTTTATTCTTCAATAGTCATGTAACAAAAATTTTCTTTACTATAAACCTAATACAAGTTTCTAAATGTTCTGCATCCCTTCATAAGTTAATTGTATATCTTTACCTTGATAGTTAATCCTTTCTGATTAAAAGTAACTATAAGTCCTGAGTCACAGAGTTGACTCACGCTGAGTAGATTATGACGTAGGCCATATACATAAAGGACTTCAGTCTTTCTTAGCTCTCCATTAGCTAATTTAGTACTTCCACTGACTTTGATTTTCAGAGCACCATCATTAGCAAATCGTACTATCCCATCAACCTTCCTTTTGATATCCGTTAACAAGAAAACATTACCTTTCATATGAGGTGAACAACTGCTATCCAAAATCCAGGTACTGTTGCTTTTTGTAGCATTGAGGGCCACCTCTGCAAGGCTGGATTTCACAATTTTTTCCCTTTCTTTCCATGAGACATTGGTTTGAGTATAGAGAATTGATGGCCTTTCAATTATCTCTTCTGTGTACATAGGTTATTTATAGTTGAAATATTTTTTTAGAGGAGAAAACCTATTTGAAATAGCAACACTGTCTTGCTGATGAGACTTAACTTCTCTTGAACTTCCGTATGAGGCGTTGATGTCCCTTCTCTGCCTGTAATTAAAAGCCTCATGACAAAGTCTAGAACAATGAAAACAATATCCATAGAAATTTTTTCTTCTATAAGAATTAGTATATGAATTTGTTCTCATCTGTTGAACTCTTATATCTTCTCCATTCAGAGAGCTTCTTGCTTCTTCACAATAAGACATGGTGTGGCCCAAATATCCACAAAACTGACACTTCATGAGAGAAAATGTCTTATCACTTCTATTTATTCTCATTTATTTTTCTGTGGGAGAATAGTATGAGGGCTCCTTTTTACACGAGGCTCAAAGATAATCTTATATTATTCTTTCAGATTGAATTGGGGGTTTCTGGTTCATCACCTCAGAAGACTTTCCTACATCACCCAATTTCAGCTTACCCTTATTTTGGTCACCTTTATTTATAGCATTTGACGATTCTTCCTCACAACCAATTCCATTATTTCCTATACAGGCAGGTCTTTGATCATTTAAAATCTTTTCAACTCCATTAGAGCCACATTTTTCTCTCTCCAACAGCTCAGCGTCTGAGAACCTTCCAAACTGTATTTTCTTCCGTGATTCTTTTGAAATTGATTCAGTCTCAAGTTTACTCCTATGAGTAACAAATTCTTCCTGAAGACCCTCAGCAGTCTTGTTCTTTTCTTCCAGTCTGGATGTGAGGTCATTGATGACCATTCCCTACTCTTCAATTCTCAACTTCAGATCCACTACATCATTATTTCTTTCAAGTATTTTATATTGTACTTTCACCAATTCTTCCAGCCGTTAAATTTTAGCTTCATGTTGATCAACATATTCAGTTGATTCTTATACAATTTATTTCCACTTATTGAAACTCTTACATTTAATCTTAAGCTTACTAAAAGAATCCTGAAGTTGCAACTCAGGATCTGCACTAGTTTTTAACTGATTTTCTCCACCAGTATCTTCTGATTTTTCAATAGTGACCATCATGGAACCATAGTTCCCAGTTTTAAATTCTGGTTCTTCTTCATCACATAATTCATTATCATCTTCTTCCACTTCACATACAAAAATATTCTTTGGTACTTTATTTATTGATTTTAAGTCCCACCTTTTGAAAAACCTTTTCTGAGGCTTCTTAATGTTTTCAAAATCCCTATTCTCATCGTCGATATTTCTTGAACACTTAGAGGAAATGTGACCAACATTACCATAACTAAATCAAGATAGAGGTAAATTCACTTTTAATTTCCCTTTTCCATTCTGGAACTTCTTTGAAATAAGAGAAATAATTTCTTTTTCCTCATCATCTTTACCACTACTATCTTTTGAGATTTTCAGTTTCTCACTGGCTTTGAATTCCATTTCTTTGATTACTCGAGTCGTATCATCTTCTAGTTTGACCCTTATTTTATATTCCACTAGGCTGCTTAGTAGATCATCCCAAGAAAGTTTGGAAATATCTCTTTCATCAAGGTCTGAAACCATTGCATTGTAATGGGGTGGAAGTTTTCTTAATATTTTCTTCACAATTTCTACGACTTTGATTTCTTCACCTATACCCCGAATTTCTCCAACTACTTCAGTAATTTGATTGAAGAAGGAATCTGTATTCTCATCAGGATTCATCTTCATATCATCGAACTTATTGTGCAAGACTTGTAGTTTTTCCTCCGTCACTTTTCTATATCCTTCATAAATATTTTCAAGTTTATCCCACATGGACTTTACTGAGGTGCAACTCATCACTTTTAGATAGATCTGATCAGAAAGTGCTGTGGTGAGAGCATTCTATGATTTAGCATCTGCATCAAGAATTTTCCAATCTGCATCATTCATACCCAGCCCTGTTGGATCAGTAACATGTATACATTGCATAGTGGAAAACAGAACATCCATTCCAAGGGATCTTAGTTGAGATCTCATTCTGTTCTTCCAAATCTAAAAATCACTTCCATCAAAGAGGGGAACTCCCCTAATACTGGCTGAATTTTTTTATGGTGGTATAAAACAAATCAAACACCAGTAACATGCCTCAGATACCACTTGAAGGACCCCGGGACACCCTGAGAGGGGAGGGGAGAACCAGGGTGTCAACGTTTTCTTTTAAACTGACGGATCTTGTTCCCACATTGGTGAAAACTAGTTTAACCTATATGATAGATATGAGAATAAATAAAACATTCACATACAAAGAGATGAAACATAAATTTGTTACTTGGTTAACCACTGAGGGATACGTCCAAGGAGAATACGCCGATAGGTTGTTGGTCATACCAAATTCCACTATTCTTTCCTCATTGTGGATTTAAAAGGTTTGGGAACAGTCACTCTGTCCTAGGCTCACTACCTTTACAACTGTTTAGGGATAGCCTACTACGTCCCTCGGGTCACTCCCATTGACTCCCCTTGGCTCACTACCTTCATTGAAGTCCCACTCAGTTTATAGACGTGAAGGTCTCTTCATCATCGATAATGAATACATCTTTTGTTGTATGTAGATGCTCTGTTAAAGCTTAACCTCCTCCCATAGACGTATCTCCCTTTGCACCAAAGGAATCGGGTAAAATTTCAGCTTTTGCGGAGCCCCATAAAGACTGGCGTACTTAAACCACACCTGGCGCGCTTCTCTAATCCCGGAGTGCAAGTTTCTAGACGGAGCACAAGTTCACCTCTCCCACTTGTGCGACACTCACTTCTTTAAATTCAAACTTGCGCGACTCACATCCTTTTATGTCGAAACATATTTTGGCGTGCAACTATGAACTGTCACACTTCTTCAAATCCTGGTGCGCAAGTGTCACCAAACCACCTGCGCGACACCTCCTTCACCAACTCCAAACATGGGCGACTCAACCCCTTTCTCACCCAAACAAACTTGGACGCACAACAAACAACTGTCGTGAAACTTCAACTTGCGCGACCCACCACCACTTGCGCAACCACAACACCTACGTGACGGGAGCTCTGATTTTCTCTAATTTGAACTTCATACCAAATGAGGAGGGTTCGACCTCTATTTATAGACATTTGGAAAACCTGTGTGGTGGCGCGCAAGTCTCCCCTCAGCGCGCAAGTTTGGGCGCACAAGTCTCTGTCATGTAAGTCACTTGCGCAACCAAACATAAAACATGGGCTCCCTTCTCCCTTTTCCATATTTTCATGTTCTGATCTTGAAAGACATATGGTGCGCAAGTTTTTTCCCCTTCAAGAAAATGGAATGCAAGTCTCTTTTCCAGAACCACTTTTCTCTATTTGTCGATTTTCAGGCCCAAACATTTGGAAAACACTAGAAAACGATACCACCTTCAATACTGATAACTTCTTGTTCTATATGATCACTTTGATGGCACACATTATGAACCTCCTCTGAGGATTAACAAAAAACACAAACCATACTCCAATTCATGCATAGAACGACTATGGTTCCAATAGTAACTTCATAAAAAAATTCCCTATAGATACCATCACACTACCATTTTGGTAACTAAAGTGGTTATGCCAAGCCTTCTAGGACATGATGCTCAACCTTCACATGCTAACAAGTGGAACATCATGAAAAAAACTCTTCCATTTATTTCTTCATGCCTAGACATCAATTTTGATGTCCGAGGTCCTGATACATATTTGACACACCAAGATGTACCACCGAAGGAGATATATGGAACTCCCTCAAAACCTCCTCCCATAACATCATTTGTACTATGGTGCATCCTCTGAAAAGGATAACATGCTCCCCATAAATCAAAAATCCATCAAGAGACTGTTATGAGGATAACTGAGCATATTGGGCCCCACAATCATTATCCCCAAGTTGTTCCTCCCTTAATTGTTGTAATTTTGGAGGAGTAGTAAGAATTTACTTAAGGTGAGATGCTCCATTTTCATCCATGAAGGAAATCAGCATCATGAATAGCTAATATGTCGCCTCACTCTACAATTGTAAATCAGTCCTTCTAAGAGCGCATCTTCCACCACGTTCCCCTTCCTAAGAGTATAGAAATTATAAAAGTCCTTGTCATAAAGGAACTCCATCCATAATATTTGTATCATGTTCAATTCCTTCTGTGAGAAGATATACCTGAGACTCTTGTGGTTGGAGTATATGGTAAATTGTTTTCCCATCATGTAGTTCCTCCACATCATTAAGTCAAAGACCACTGCTGCAAGCTCCAGGTCGTGGATCATGTAGTTCTTTACATGTTTCCTCTATTTTTGTGATCCATATGAAATCACCGCTCACCCATGCATTAGTACACAACCCATTACAGTCCCTGAGGCATTTCAAAATACTACATACCCAAAGCCCTCTTCTGGAAGTCTTAAGATGGGGGAACTCTACATTATCTACCTTAGTTCCTAGATACTCTACTGGAACTTCCCCTTCCACACGAAGGGTTGTACCTTTCTTGTCAAGAATGATAATAGTGATGCTACTTTTTCAAAGTTGGGAAAAAGCTTCTGGTAGTATCAGGCCAACCCCAAGAAACTCTTCACATCAGTCACACACTTGGGTAGATCCCAAGAAAGCGATGCCTCTATCTTTACTGAATCCACTACAACTCCAGCTTATAAGATGACGTGTCCTAGAAAGTGGACTTGTCGAATCCATAACTTGAACTTCAAGATATTTCCTTAAATATGGTTCTGCCATAGTATATCAAGGACTATCCATAGATGTATAGTGTGATCCCTCTATGATGTCGAGTACACCAAGATTTGAACAATGAAGACTACCATAAAATGATCTTGGTAAGGATATAATATCCTATTCATGAGTCACATGAACATTTCTGGGGAATTGGTCACAGTGAAAGGTGTCACCAAAAACTCATAGTGTCCATAATGACATCTAAAGGCTATCTTATGTACGTCCTCATCCCATACCCAAAAAATGTGATATCTTAATCCGAGGTCGATATTTGAGAACCACCTCTCCCCATTACGCTAGTTGAAGAGGTCATCAATCCTCAACAATGGATACTTGTTATTCATGGTCACCTGGTTCAGGAGACATAAGTCCACACACAACCCCAAAATCCCGACTTCCTTATTGGAAGAAAACACTGGGGGCTGGCAATAATCAAATGTTGGGCCTCATGAAGTATTTCTCCTACATGTAATCCAACTTTACCGTCAATTCACGAAGCTCTGTGGGATCCATCCAAAATGTCAATGTGGATATCAGTGTTGTCCCAGGGGTATAGGTCGATGTCGAATTATACCTCCCTACGAGGAGGTTGTCCATGCACATCCTGCATACTCGTCCACTACTATAGGAATGTTCATACCCCTCTAGTCCACTGCACCAAGGCTAGAGCTATCCAACTTTTGAGATATTGGATGCACCCTCCTCCGTAAAACTACATCATGTTCTGAAAATGTTATATTCATGCTGATGAAGGAAAACCTTGTCCCATCATCGCAGACACGCTAGACTTTGCACCTAAAACAGATGATATGACCATGGACTGTAGATAACTTGTCTATACCCAAGATGACTTTCTATGGCCTCGACACCACTACTAGGATATCTCATCCAAATATATATCCTCCTAGTGTAAGTTAACACTACTTCTATCGGTGTGTAATCATTGAATCCCCAACCATAAGAGTCTTTAATAATAAGGATTGAGCCAATGGCTCAACCGGAATCTCTAATCATTGAAAACGTTCCATGGAAATTAAAGATTAACTGAAGTATATGTCTATAAGAACTGAAAATATAGTGGAGAATACACATATCATACCGATAATCATTTATTTAGTGTTGTGGTTGTAGGCCCCCATCACTTGAATCTAGCCTCACCCATGTCCACTGGCTCCCTAAGCCCATGGTGGAGCACCTGGGGGTGGTGGTGGTAGCACCTCAAACTATCATCCACCACTTGCTTCTAGGCCTGCTCCCCTACCAATTCATCTTCTATGTGTAAATCCTCACTGGAAACTATGCCTCTTCCATCGCAGTACCAAGACCATCTGCTGATCGTTTTTACAGAGGTTTGGAATGTTTTTATCCATCTGTACCTATATATCGCACATGAAGAAAGGCTTGGTTACTAGCTAAATACCTCTAATTTGGTAGCCCTATACTGAAGAACCTGAGTCATGGGGTTGTACCCTGAAAGATGTGGCCCGCTTGGGCCCCAGTTTCTGATGTCTTCTGATCACCACTAAAGAATATTCCACTTGATGTCTACTTGTGGCTCTAGATGTGAGTGCATGATCAACTAGGAAGAACTCCACAAGAAGGGCTCGTTCTAGCACTCCAGCCTGAGTGGGGATGTTGAGAGACACCATTGATGCCCTGGTCTCCCATATGAATCCTGTGTCAAAGGTCTGGGCCTTAATGAATGGTTCTGGAACCATGTATATGGAGTAGAGAGAGAAGTATGTAAACAAAGTAGAGTAATTAGACACTGACAGGCTGCCTTGCTGCAGGTGAAAAAATTATTGGATGCGCACAAAGCACACGATCGCGATGAAAAACAATTCCCAAAAAATCTGGTCGAAGTATTCCAAAGTGAAAGTTTCCTCATCATGAGTCTGAATCATCAGGCTTTACCATCTCCCTACCGAACTATGAATATGTCTCATAGGTAAGATCTCCATCTAGTAAAGAGGTGTCATCACTTAACATAAGTCCCACGTCACTGCCTCTATCCAGTTCTCAGTGACCTGAGGATATGTATTTTCCCTTAAATTGGAAGGTTTCTATCTCTAGAACTCATGTAAGGCACTGAGCCTATGTGCGTCTTCTACCAGTAACTCCGGTAGTAAATGTTGATCAACGGGTGGTGGAAACACCATTGCACCACCCGATGGGGCCATATCTAGAATTGGTCCTTGAACCGATGCCTCATCGCTATGCAGGATATCCACATGATCATGTATCACAAGCCTAGCTACATGTTTGCATGTAGGCATCCTAATATAGATCAAGATGTACCATAGTCAGAATATTAGACCTGGTAAGTTGACTCTTATTTAATAAGATCACAAGGAGACACTTATGCAACCATTGTTTCCATGTATATAACCAAAAATCAGAATTCAGGGTCCTGGTGTATGGATATGTCAGCTACCACACCAATACTATACTCCCCAAATTTGAAAGTAAAACTCAAAACAATCTACACTGTTTCCCTAAAAACAAAACAATATACTCTTAGTCTTTTAGGTTCAACCGACCAATTTTGATACCACTTTGTCATGACCCGTCCCTCGGGGCCTGTGTCATGACATACCCTAAGCCCGCCTCCAATTGTCTAGGGGTTGGAGACTAGCTCTAATGGCGTCAACCTACATCTATGAGAAATTTTCCTAAGTTCCAGTATACACGTACACTCGACCACATACCAACAATGGAAATGTAAACAAGCATACCACTAAACAACCACTAAGTTCAATTAAAACTTAAATTCAAATGGACCGGAATACAAACCCAACAAAAAATAACTGGATAATAGTAAAGTACAAAAGAATATCTATGTAGACACCTACGAAAAACCCCACGGGATGGATATGTATAGATTAGCTTCTGGATGAAGTAGAATTATGCCCTTCCCACCTGGTCTCACTGGTCACCACCGAATCCTGAGCCACCATGTCCTCCATCAAGGCATAGGTCGTCTACATGAGACACAACATGTGTTGGAGAAGCCCGTGTAGGGGTGAGTTACAATATACCCATTAGGGACCCCAAAACAAAAAGGATGGACCACAACACAATCTACAAGAAACCATTATGTATCATCACGAAGCATTATTTCTAAGCAAGATAGATCACACAAGGTATATTCTATATTAGAAATGTAATACCTTTAGTCACATCATCGAATACTATGGGCTGCTGGGGAACTACTCCTCAATGAGTATAGTGGTACGGTTGGGTTACACATAAGTCACATACAACTAACCTTAGGATTGTTGTGTTAACCATCCCTAATGTGTAATATGTGTATGCTAGGTTACAAAAAAGACACTCCCCATTGTGGGTATGTCAAATCACTCATAAGCCGCTTCCCACCTATGGCCATACTGACATACTACTCCAATCGAATACCTTGGGTCTACCAGGACACACAGAAGTCGATCCCAACCATGGACCGTCCAGGTCACATAGAAGTCGCTTACCACTAGTCCATAGTATCCAATCCACATAGTGTCACACTTCAGTAGTCTTTAGGTATCATCCAAACGCAGGGTCTCCACATTTAGCACACTTGTTCTTGGGAGAACCTCTCCCCAAGATATTTGTTGAATTTCAAATTCCATTAATTCCTCCATAGATTAATCCATAAGATTCTCCCCATCATGAGGGCTCCATCACCATAAATGGATCATCAATAGGACTCTTGGTTTGAATTATATTTGTGTTTTTCTGAAAAAAAGGGGCCAGTTTTTTCCAGGTCCGGTCCATCCCGATCGAACTGACCCAACCTGGACCTGAACCAGCCTGGGTCCGGCCTAGGTCCTGCTCATTGGGCCGCTAGCCCATCCTGTTGGTTCTTGAGTTTGGCCCACTTGCATGCCATGCATGCCATAGGCGGACAGGTTCTTCGCCTAGCCGGGACGTGGTTGGAAGCTGTGTCTGCCCCATTTCTTGCATCGTAGTGAAAAGACTACATGCCTCTGAGACCCATGGTTGGTGGCTGTGTGGTACTCCCCCGATGCGGTGGAGGGGCCACGTCTTTACTGCCAGCTGCCAGCCCAACCAGCTGCTCTTCCCAGCACGGTGTCATGGTGCACCACCTCCAGCACACAGTTGGTGCAACAGGCCACCACCCTCAGAGGATGTCGGCACACCAACAAGTTCTTCTACAAACCATCGGGTCCAAACTAGTGGTCCTTTATTCACAAAGACTACTCCTATGACCTCCCTAGGGTATCACCTTTTCTACGAATGCCTTGAAACTACCTTGGAACCCCTTTAAAAATCTCATAATGAGGAATGCACAAGCAAAGAGACTCAGACCTCGTTTGTGTCAGCATGTGCCCTTCACGTTAGAGTTTTATAATATGGGAATATTTGGGGATGGTATTCTATCAACAAAAATTTATTCTCGAAATGAAATCCCAAGTAACATCACCCTACCACAAGAACAGACCATCCACATATAAAAGTGTCCATGTGTTGGTCTGTGTTCATTGTTTAGAACGAAGAATGAAGAAAATGTATTTAAAATAAACCCCTACCTAAATCGATGTTCTTTGTTGAAGTTCTCTACTCTCAGGGATTAAAGATCCATTGGAATTTGTCACTTCTCAGTCTCATTCTTCATAAAGTGTCAACATTGCTAGAAATTCCTACAGCATTCTTCATTCATTGTTGGAGAAGAATTTCACCTTATGTTTTTTAGAGGTAATTCCACTTTTTAATCCTCAACCCTCCAACACATTATCCTAATAAAAGGAAAAAACATCGCATCGTTTCTGTTACACTGTGATGTTGTGTCGTTATGCTATTTCCTTTATGAAATAATGTATCTATTACGCCGCAATTTTGAGCAACTAAAGAGCTTCCATTAATGCACCTCATCATCGTGCTGCAGCGCCATCGTCCGCTGCTAAACAGTGAGAAAGGAACTAAAATAACTCTCAAATTTATTTTATTATTTTCTAAAAAGTCCAAAAATTATCTTTTCTTTCCAACCCTTTCCGTCAGAGTTAATTTCTTTCTAGGAAATTACTGGAATTCCGATATAAATGGTACCCTCATATTTTTGATATGTGCACCGGTTTATATACCCAATATGGTCATCTTATGACCTATAATATAATTTTATTTCATAGATGAAGTTAAAAAAACTAGTCCAATCATATATGAATGGTATAGTTCATGAGTCCAGTGAACATAGTTGGGGGATTAATCATGCCGTACAATATATCTAGAAACTCATTGTGGCCATAGTGAAACTTAAATTCTATCTTCAAGATGTCCTCCCCATGAACCTAAATATAGTGTTAAACATACCAGAGGTATATGATAAATAAACACATAGAAACTTTTATCTTGTTTATGTGACATTGATTATAGGTAGGTGGTACTTGTTTTTGACTCTCACCTTGTTTAGGCTATTGTAGTCATTACAAATCATCCAGAAACCATCTTCTTTCTTGGAGAAGAAAACAATATCTAGTTATTGTAAAACACTTTCAGAAAAGAAAATATCTACAAGGATCCCAGAATACTCTTTCAACTCTATGAGATAGATTAGGAACATATAATGACATTTAAATGATATCACAATGTTTTTAGGATGCTTATCGGTACATAAATCTATCTCTTTATGAGGCAGAAATATAAAATATCCCTATAGAAATATTTCAATAGACTCCTTTATAATAGAAATAACTTTATTCTATCAATAATATAAATTAAAAAATGTTTAACACTTCATCTAATGTCAAATAAATTGCAACTTTATATGGGTAGTCCCTATTGTCACAAACTAAATATCTCGCTCACTAGTGAAATTGATCCTTGATACGTGATATGGATATAATTTAACTCTGTGGTGATAATAATATATTAAAAAATTTATTAAATATAAATATTTACTTCCAAGGATGATGTCATAGGTATTCATACCAACCATGCCATGTTCCCATGAAAGCCTCTCCTTACTAAGTGGAAAATCACACCATAAACTGATGGGGGTGAGTGTGTGAGAAATTATTGTAGGAATATATAGTTATATAATATGGGATAGTGGTTATGTTAGGATTTTTATCTATTATTTTAAGGGTATTTTAATAAAATAATAACTCACACTTGTGACTACAAATACATGCGTCAGTGTAGAGAATACGTAGATCATAAAATAATCCATTTTGGGTGATACCTATATTAAGCATATCATTTATCCACTTTTTATTTTCATAATTACAAATGTTAATTTATTTTCTATTAATATAAGTATTTAGTTACATATAACCTTATTTTTTAATCTAATATTAATTTTATATTAATTTTCAATTATTTATTATTCATTTTATAATTGATTATATTGTTTTTTCACATCTTTATGAAGATTTATATGTATTTTATATTTTACATTTATTAAAATAATTTTTAACTTTGATTATATAATTTTATTCATTACATAATTTACATTGTGATTTCAATTTTCCATTTATCTTAACATGTTCTACATATTTCATGAAGTATTAGTTTTCTAAATAAGTCATTTGAGATCTTAATATATAATTAATACCTGATTTTTTCTCTTCCCACCTAGACCAATTAATATTTCTACATATCCAAATCTCCTACATATCCAAAATCTATGTAACCAATTCTCCCCCATAGACAATTTTACAAAATCAGTTACCATTTTTATTTTGTCTATATTGTGAGATATAGAATTTAATATAGAGTTATTATTATTATTTCATTTGAAAGATATATTTTATAAATTTATGTATATGAAATAATGTTTTGAATAGATTCAAATCATGTTTTAAATTTGGATATAATTCACTATATGTTTTCAGTCTTAATTCTGTTGTTATCCACAATTGATTTTGTATTATATGTTGACGATAACATGTGATATATAAGGATAATTTGTTTTAATCTTAATAATTTTATAATATAATGAAATTATCTAAGTATAATTCAACTTGAGATGATTATGATTCTTCTTTTTAGAAGGTCTATATTATGTTTTAAATTTTATAAGTTAATCTTTCCAAAAATTTCTAGAATCTACTATGTGAAATCATATACATTAAATGACTACATAAAATCACATACAAGAATTTGATTATGCATATTCAGCTATATTAATTCACTTACAAGAAATAGATATGTAGATTTAATTATTTTAATTCAGTTTTATGGAAAAAATATTCTACAGGAAAATTCCTTATGTGGATTTTCTACATAGTTACGTGAATTTCTATAGGATATTCTAAATACTTGAAATATTATCTATTTTATGTAATACATTAAATTTAGATTACATTCAAGATAATTTTGGATATAATTACTATTTTATTTTCTATATAATTACTTATTAATTTTTTATAATCCATGATTTTTTTAGAATTTTTCTATGAAAAATGTAATGGTATTGTCCTAGGATTAAGCACATATGGTTATTCATGCTAAAATTTTAGAACATGGAATGTTCAAATTTGAACTAAATGAAATATTTAGGCTCATACTCAGTTATCATCAGGAAGTATTGCAAGTAAATTACTACTTTTTATTTACTACTATATTAATTGTTCCAACGAGTTCCACTGTACATCAGGTTTTTTATTTGACATAATATTGATAAAGAATTATATTAATATTAATTTTTATTTATGAAATGTTTAAAAGTAGAATATGAAAAGAATGGAAAGCTCTAAATTTTTTTTTTGGAAAAGTTTGATCTAAGAGACATAAATTTTTTAGATGTTGTGAATAATCAAAATCTTTTAAAATTGGAGTTCACATAACCAAAAAAATGATAGTGGCATAGAGTTTATGGATTATATTAAACCATATAAATGATACATTGATTTATGATAAAATACTTCTCCCATCTACACAAATATCATTTTATCCTTAACTACTAGAGTGTTTCATGCTACCTCAAAACTCAGACTATGATGTATTCATTTTGGTTCTATGGTTTCAATTCTAACTCATAATTTTTTATATAATTTTAAAAATTATACTACCTATTAAATGGTATTTAATTAGTTTTTGGCTCCTAATAAAATGTCAATAATTAGTTTGTGCCTCTAAGGGACAATGAAATTATATTTGGGTTGTCCCTATGGATGAGAAACATGATGTTCTGTTCTGGTTTAACTGTCCAAGGGAAAAATATTTTTTAATTTTGTTGTGACTCAAGGTGGGAATAATCATTTTAAGATTCCATTATATTGGGTTTATTGGTTTTTATCAGTCTCATTTTTTGATAGGGGTGATGAGTGTACTCGGATCATCTAGATCCAATCCATTACAAAAATATAATTTGTTCATTTTATTTATCCTTTCTTTGGTTTTTATATAAAAAATATCACTTAGTATTAAATTCATTTTAAAATTACAATTCACCCATCTATTGTCTATTTTATATCATAACTCATGAATAATAACTGGTAATAGATCTAGACCCCAAGATCAATATATATATATATATATATTTATATATATATTGTGATAACAATTTAATAATAAGTCATTTAATGGGAAAAGATCTTATTTACGATAACATGGATATGTTTTAAATATGGATGGATATCTCAAAAAACCTCATTTTTATGTTACTGATATTATATATTGTAAATACTCAATAGAACCATTCTTAATGAAATAGAAAAATGAGGAGTGGATTATCATGGAAAAACCGTTCAAGAGGCATCAACTTGAACCCAAATCATTCGTTTGAAATGGAACTGTAAATATGTGTTAAATAACTAGGTGATGAATATATTATATTAACTAATAAAAAGAAGTTAATATATTTATATATTTTCTTGTAATAATTTTCATGACATATAGGAAAATTTTCAAGTTAAATATCTTGGTTCCAAAAAACATATTATAACTATGTTGGTTTTGTTATGTAATGAATATCTAGAATTATTAATGCCTAAATATGAATATATAAATCAAGTGTTCCATATATTTACCAGTATTGTATATAGTATAAGTTCTTTAGGAGAGACATTTGAAAATAATATTCTTGATGAATGAATAGTTATATAACTTCCTAAAAAGTGTCATGTTAAAAAGGAATCCATAAATTAAAGTAATGATTTCATGTAATTAATTACTAATATGATTATTGGATCACTATTACAATATGATATTGATCTTAAAAATAATCTGGAATAAGATAATAAAAATAAGAAGGTAATTGATTTTCAGTCAAATGCTCTTACATAAACATCTGACTATAAGTCATAGAGTTGTGATAAGAATGATATTACATCTATTACAAATGTTGGATATAGAAATAGGAAGTTATAATTAAGGAGATATCAAAATTTCTATACTATGGAAAAATACAAGGAAAAGTGAAAGTTAATTAAATTTTTATTGATGGTAAAGATGTAAAATGTTATGAGTGTGGAGAAATGAACATTAAACTTTATTTACCCAGATTAAAGAATAGGAAAAAAAGTAATACATGTACAAAAAAAGAAATAGATTCTATATGGAGTTTCCTTGAATATTAATGTATAACTAAATAATATACTTCTAAGAAGGATGTGAAAAACATGTGTATAATGGCTTTATCAAATAATATAAATGACTACTTATTGTTTTTACTCTAAATAAGAATATAAAAAAACTACTATCTTTTAATTTCTTAAATTTTTTTAAATAATTGAAAATATATCTATGATAACAAAAATCTTAAGAGAAAACACATGGATTTTCTTATGGATAGTGAAAATATGAAGATATCTATCTAGGAAAACATAAATTATTTTTATATAGAACTATAGTTTTTCAGGAAAATATAAAAAATGGTTTTTATAGAAATTATTAATTAAATAGAGATTATTATTTCATTTATAAATTCTATAAATAAAAAATAAGGAATTCTAATAATGTTCTAATAGAGAGTTGACATCAAAAAATTTATGTTTAATATTTGATGTCAAATATGTCAATTTTCATTTATGGTAGAGAACATATTGATAGAATGGAGATTTTAAAGAAAATTAAAAAAATAAATTGTATTAGTTATGATAAAAGTTTACCCAAAATTTATAATACATTCATTCATAAAAGAAAAAATGGATGCACATCTATTGCTACCGGTTTTAGATGTCATATGAATGGTAATTATGAAAATGAGTATTCCTTTAGATTTCCACAATCCCATAAATATACTGATTATTTATTTTTCATACATATATATTTTCAATTTCCATTGAATAAAATTTTGAAATTAGTTTTGATTCAAAATAATCCATATTCTAATTCCAGTGGACCCTAATTTTCATGGGTACCAAGACTCTCTTAAATCTATTTTTGTTGGAAGTATGTCTTGAAATCAAAAAAAGAAAGATGTTTGATACATGTAAATTAGGTTATTATGACACATTAATGGTAATATATCGAATTTAAATCATTCAATCAATGTGATGGAGTTAATTTTACATTTGGTGATAATTATAAATGAAAGGTAAAAGTTTTCAGTGTGGTTGTAATTTTTAATTCAATTATTATTTCAGATGTTTTATATGTGGAGGGATTAAAACAAAATATAATAATCATTTCATATCTATGTGATGATGAAATTTTTTAAAAAAATCAAAATGATAAATTCATTATATTTAAGGATAAATAAATTTTGTTTTATTCTAATAAAAAGGCTACCATTTATTCAATATTTGTTTTTGAATTAATAGATCAAAATGTAAATTTATTTAATGATGTACAATATCATTACAATTTTTTGGAATAGAATTTCAAAAAATGATAATCTAAGGTTGATGGACAAGAAATCCAGGAACTAAATAGTTTTTAGATACCAAAAATTAAAGAGTACAACAACTTTGTTTGTGACTATTTCTTGAATGGTAAAAAATATTGAATTAGTTTCAATTCAATCAAATTAGTAAAAACTATAATGCCTCTTGATCTTTTTAAATTGGATTCATTTGGTCATTTTAAGCCTACTAGAGGGAGGTAATAGTTATTGTTTTGTTATTATTTAGGATTTTTCTAGTTACAAATGGGTTTACTTTCTTACTCTCAAATCTGAAACATTATCTTAGGTTTATGTATTATTTCAAATTATTTTAAAGTGATAATATAAAATTAATTATATTAATTATAATTTATTATTATATTGATTTTTTGTATCTATAATTTATCTTGTTTTGTGATGATATTGGGTATTTTCATAATTTTTTATATTATAGGACACCCTATAAAAATTGTTTAGTATAAATAAGAAAACATTTCATGAAATGGATATGACCATGTTAAATGAGTTTAAATCACCAAAATATTTTTGGAAAGAAGATATGAATACTTTTTGTTTTGTTAATAATATAATTATTTTATGACCTTTGTTTTAAAATACTCCATATTAGATATGGATGGGGAGAAGACCTAAAATTGTATAATTTAGAGTAATTGTATATTGGGTTTTTATTCTCAATAGTAAAGATGATTTGGATAAATTTTATGAAAAACGTGATGAAAGATTTTTTTGGGTATTAAAATAATTTAAATTTATATTTAGTATAAAGTAAAATAAATATGGTTGTTGAATAATATATTCATGTTATGTATGATGAAAAATATTTGAATAAAAGAGATGATCATATTGATAATCTTGAAAAATAATTCAGTTATTTTAATTCTAAAGAGGAAGAAGATAAAGATCAATATTCACACATCGAGGGGAGAATATTTATTCTCAATATGAACCAATTCATGAATGTCATCGAAGGATCACTAAGGTATTCCTATAGATAATGTTATTTGGAATACTAAGATATAATTTCATACTAGAATATTTTTTTATGAATAGTTGTTCTTGTCATTATTTTTTTATAATTTTGATCGTAAGATTATTTATGAGGCTTTATACTATTATAATTATACCATGGATATGAAAGATGAATTAGAAAAGTTTACTAGGAATAATGTGTTGACTTTAGTAATTCCACCCAAAGATTCTCATCTTATTAGAACTAAATGGATATTTACCAACAAAAATGATGAACATGGAAATATAGTTAAAAATAAATCTATACTAGTTTCTCAATGATATAATAAAGAATATATTATTGATTTTTTAGAATATATTTCACCTATTTCATGATTATAAGTAATTATTATATTATTAGATCATGATTCATTTTATAGTTTTATATCGTTACAAATAGATTTCTCAAATACTTTTTATGTTTTGTAATATTTTTATAGAAATATATTTCATGTAAAAAATGTTTTTAAAATAAATAAAATCCTTATCATGAATTTAAATTATCTGATGACTTATATGGTTTGAAGAATGATCCTTGAGCTTGGAATGAAAGGCTAACAAGATTTCTACATAAAATAAATTTTGAGAATGTAAAGGTTGATCTTATAACATTTATTAAGAATATGTTTTAATTATATTTTTATTATATAAATATATATTAATAGTATTAAATTTTTATCATTAAATGAAAATTATTTTTATGAGTTTTCAGATTTGATAACATTTGAATCTGATATGGGTTTTTTGGTGAATTAAAATTCTTGTTTGGTTTAAAAACATTTAAAAGAGATGATGCTTTTATTTTAAATAAATAAAATAATTATTAAGTGTTAGTTAAGATATTATATTTATATTCTTCTAAAAGTACAAAAAATACCACAAGTAAAACATATAAATTAGATATAGACTAACATTAAACAAAATGATGTTAAAACATAAAGAGGCATGATTTTATGTTTATTATATTTAACATCTTATAAGACTGATTTAATATTTTTATTTTATATGGGTTCTATATAAAAAATGATCGTAAGGAAATTAATATTAATATTTTTGTATGGATCATTATATATGTTACAGGATCTTCGATTCTTGTTTTATTTTATCGTTCTAAAAATAACGTTGATATGAGAATCTATTCAGATATTTATTTTGGTGGATTCAAGATATAAAAAAAAAGTACATCATGTATGTGTCATTTAATTGTTATATAATTAGTTTCTTAGGCTCCAAAGATTTTTTTGAATCTATTTGAATAAGTGATTCTAAACATACATCTTCTCCATCATGTTATAGTCAATCATTGTAGATAATAAAAAATATTTCAATTTTTTTTGGGAAAATTTACTCTATTTTTTGACAATAATTATACTATTTAAATTTCCAAAAATCACTTAAATACTTTTGAACTAATCCCATTGATTTAAAATTTTAATTTCCAAGAAATCATGTTCAAAAAGAAAATATAAATTTAGAATTTATTTCTAAAACAATTCAACACAATGTTGTATTAAATAATCCCCTAGAATTTAATAAGTTTTAGGAAAAAATGATTGAAGTTTTTATGATGTATATTTAAATTGAAATTTATATTTCATGAATTTAGGGGACTGTTTTTTGTGTTTATGGGTTGAAATTTTCAGATTATATGAAATTTTTGAAATATGGAATGGTTTTTCATATTACTATTGAATTATTTTTCTTTATATTGGTGTATTAAATTAATATTCTTAGACTTCTCATATATACTAGATGTTTTTATCTTACCATATAAAGATTAAAGTTTCATAAAGTTTTTGTTTATGAAGTGTTTTCATTATTTTTCAAAATCATCTTTTAGTCTTATCCTCATTTAATCATGGATCCATGACACTTGTTGTGAAATAGTTATTTTTGAAATGTTTTACATAGTTTTTATATTCATTATTATGAAATATAACATGTTATTAAAATAGATGAAGAAACATTATCATTTATAAGAGACAAAAATGTTTACAATATAACTTTATCAATTTGATAATTTATAAAATTAGGATATTTTTTGAAATTATAACAAGATTTTTAATTATAAAAAATATTGATAATGCTAAGTGGCTCCATGTTCTAATTTATAATTTGATAATTAAGAATGGTTTATTTGTTTCCCTGTAACATAATTATTTGTTTCCTGAAAACATTATTATGTTTTAATATTTTTTTGATTTTTCATTCTTGGTTTAATTAATTATTATTAATATTTTCATATATTAAATTATTTCCCCTAAATTTATTTTGTGTTTTATTTATTTTAACTTATGTATTAATTAAATTAATGTTAAATTTTTTTAATATCCTTGTTTTCATTACTTAATATATTTTATATTTTTTTTATAACTTTTTCTACACTTCTCAAGAACTATTTCAAGGATAAATAAATTATTTCAGAACTTTAAATATTTCTTTGATGATGAACGATCAAATCTCTAAGTAGGAATATTTAGTTGGAGATTTATATCCTTTTGGTTAAATAGATTGAGATGATCGAATGTTATTCATGGATATATTATAATTTTTCTTAATTTCTTATGCATGTGTACATAAATATAATTATCTTAAATATTTTTCTAACCCCAGTTTCTCATTTTTG
The DNA here is from genome assembly GCA_963277665.1 of Viscum album. Lineage (NCBI taxonomy): Eukaryota > Viridiplantae > Streptophyta > Magnoliopsida > Santalales > Viscaceae > Viscum > Viscum album. Next base: position 1,516,714,371 of record OY728119.1, read on the forward strand.
ATCACTGGACAAGAATAGTTTCCCAAGAAAATTCATGGAAAATGATGTTTAAACCCTAATTTTTGGTTCTTCCTCCCATGATTACTTCAATATTTCCACAGATTGGACCACGTAGTCCTGGTTCAGCATTATCGGGTGGTACTGAGCCCAATAGGACCCCAAAATTGTGACGACATCATGTGTAACGAGTGGATCAAAAAACTAAGTATAGATCTAGGATAGTTGTGTCTCAAGCTCCATATTGGTTTTGGTCATAATTCATTGGTATTAGATAATGTTCATTCCTTGGGGTATTGTTTGGACTAGTCACCTTACAATGGTATGGTTTGTTTTTGGGAAACATTGTTAAAGTCTCTTTAGTGCATCTCCCAATCCAGGAAATCCAATGATTAATCGGGTGGCTGACGTATCTATTCTGTATGACCGGGTCTAATTTCTTATAAAATTGGAATACTGAGTCATTGGTTACATGGATTTATTGAACATGAAATATATAAGATTGATTCTTTGATTTTATTTCTTATATCAGATCACCATTGTTGTAATATATACACACACACACACACACACACACATACAAACACACACACACACACACAGACACACACACACAGATATATATATATATATGCTCATCCAACCATGGTGTATCTTGAAAAAAATTAGGATTCCTCTATGATTACAACAAGTTGGGATACTAGTTCCAGATCATGATGATGATACAACAAGTGATGAGGCCTCAGTACATGGTCCATCACACGACACCATTCATCCAGGTGGGCATGTAGTATGACCTAAAAATATCAAGAAAAAGATCATTCCAATAGAGCAGGATGAGGAAGCACGCAAGCTTACAATGTTTCTTGTGTCCCTATGCCAGAGGCCATTGAGGTTATCTAGTGAGCCATATTCTCAGGAAGTAAAGGATTAGCTAGATCTAGTGATCTAAATCATTTGGATTATCTATACCCTAACATACTAGGTGGTTTCATTGGTAGCAATCCTCTTTGACGGAGTATCTAGATGCTTTTAGAGCATTGTTATGTAGATGCATGATGAGCCGACACTTTCATGGACTGAATTCCAGAATCTTTTATATAAGGTGTACTACCCTATTTCTTTCACTCTATTTCTATTAGAGATATTATAGAGCTGTATTACAGAAGGATGGTGGTGGTTGATTATGTTCCAATAATTATAGACCTTACGTGGTACTCTCTCGATATAATCTTGAATTTTTTCTTCCAAGCATGGATTTTTGAGAAAAGAATCATTTGGGAGAACTGTTCGTGTGTAATTCCCTTATGAAGCCCCCCCTATTTCAGTGTGTTGAAGAGGTCACTAATGATGAAGAGTTTTATTTAATAATTATGACACACATCTGGAGCTAGTAGTGGGTTCCAAGGAGTTGAGTCATTTGTAGCAACTAAAAGATTCCAGGCACCAGGATCTCGACGCAGGAGACATCCATGTGATCAGACTCATGATGGTGGTCATCGAAATCACTTTGGACAGGGGTATAATAGAGTGGGGAGGTTCTTTTCTTATTATGGGTGAGTTCAGTGGTGATATATTGTCTTATCAGACATGCAGAGATGCACAAGAAGATGGATGATGAACCACCATGGCAGAGGCAATGTCGTGATCAGGGATATCCCATACAAGTACATGGTGTTACCTCAGGAGGGAAAGATAGTATAGGAGTAGGATGATCTATGGGTTGTGGAAAAGGATATAAGTTCCTTCCTAGAAGACCACCAGGTGGCCCACATCCATCTAAGAGAGAGGGCTATCAGGGCCGGGGGTAGCTAGAGGCTCTGTTGGTTTAAGACCAAAAAACACATGTGACTATTAGATGTAGAATTTGTGTTTATTCTACTATTTATTAAATATTAATGGATGTAGGTTCTAATATTGCATTCATCTCTATACTCCTAGTGTAATACATGGATCCCCCAATTTGGGTAATTTCCCAATAGATTTTTCTAGAGATTCCTACAGGGAATACCTCATCTGTATATTTTTTCTTCTGAAAGTGGAAGATAACACTTGCTGGATATAGGTTCACATGGGACATTTAGTTCATTACGATGAAAACATATGAAGTCATCATTGGTATGTATTGGTTTTCTATGGTCTGAGACTAGATCGATTGTCACCGCAGACAAGTCAAATGGCTCTACACTGATGAGATGAGACACTACTTTTATTGAGAGAGACATATCATGGCGGGGAAAGTGGGTTCTTTAATCAAGAGGTTGTAACCCATCATCCATCATTTAGCAAGTATTTCCATTTTGGTATTTGAAAATCCAGGTATCTAGGTTCCTTTATTATTGGAGGATTATATATCAAATCTTCGCTATTGATGTTTTGGAATAAACTTAAAGAAGGGGATGCAGGTTTTCATTAATTTTCACCACAATACCCATATGGTATATACTATGGCTTGTTAGATGGCTCTTACTGATCTCTAGGAGTTTCAGTTTCATTTGGAGGATCATTGAGTGAAGGGTTTCATCTGTCCTAGTGTTTCCCTCTAGGAAGCTCAAGTGTTGTTTGTGAAAAATAGGGACAATAGTTTGCAGCTATACATGATTTATCATCGACTAAACCAGGCAATGATAAAGAACAAATACCCCTTGAAAAGGATTCATGACCTATTTGACCAGTTTCAAGACAAAATATTGTTCTTCAAGTTCAATATCAGGTCTGAATACCACTAGTTGAGGGTTTGTGAGGCTCATATTTCAAATCCAGTATTAGGATGTCTCTATGGACAATATGAATTCATAGGGATTCCCTTTGGCGTGAGGAATTCCCCTTCCATGTATATGGATTTTATGAACATGGTTTTCTAGACATTATTAGACCAGTTTTTTGTTGTCTTCATCAATGAAATACTCATCAAATATGAATAAGAGGAGGAACATGCAGAGCAGATGAGGATTGTCCTAGATTTTCTTTAGGAGAACCAACTTTATAAAAATCTCTCAAAGTGATGGGTTTGGATTTATGTGGTTCACTTTATAGGGAATGTAATTTATGAGGATGGTCTAGGCATGTATCCAACAAATATCAATGAAGTTCTTGCTTTGGAGACACCCAAGAGAGTGTCATAGTTGCATTGATTTCTTGGATTTGTAGGGTAATACAAGAGGTTTGTTGAATAATTCCCTAGATTTTCTTCCCCTTAGATCACCCTGACATAGAATGGGTGGTTTTTTACCTGGGTCGAGCTGTGTCAGAGGGCCTTTCATGAGTTGAGGTTGTGGTTGATGAGTGGTCTTTCTTTGAGACTACCTGAGGAAGGTGTGGAGTTTATAGTGTAATGTGATGGCTCAATAGCTATGATTGGTTGTGTGTTTATGTTGTAAATGTAATTTATCATATACGGGTCAAGAAAGTTGATACCCCACTAGAAGATATACCCGAATCTTGTCTTAGATAATGTAGTGTTTGTCATCAAGATGAGAATGTGGAGGAAGTAAATTTTGGGTGTTTTTTTTGATTAACTCAGACCCTAGAGTAAGAGGTATGTCTTCACACAGACAGAGATGAACCTAAGACTGTGGCACTAGTTGTAGTTACTTCAGGACTATGACTATGAGATAGTCTATAATCTAAGGAAGGGAAATATAGTAGTAGATTTCCATTGAAAATAATTCCCATGTTTTCATAGAATAGGATGCTTTGGATCAATTAGCTTCCCTATAACTGACCCTAGTGGAGAAGGAGGGTACTTCTCTTCTTTAGTTGATGGTGTTAACATATTCTCTTATTGAGTGTGTGAGAGATTCCCTACAAGGAGAAAAAGACTGTGAGGTATTTAATGACCACATATCCACAGGTGACTCACCAGATTGATATTTTTAATGGAGGAATAATGTCACCATTTTCCAGGGACACATGTTGTTTCCAGTTCAGATGAGGGAGTAGATGATGTGATAGTTACACACTTCTCCCCTAGATATATATCCAATAGTTGGGAAGATGTATATAGACATTCAGTAGAAGTTTTGATGGTACTTCATGAGAGGGTGAATGTCTGAGTTCATATCATGTGCATATCCTGTCAATTGGGGAAGGCCAAACACTATGTTCTGGAAGGTTTGGTGTAGTCCCTTGTGATCCTGGAGTTGATGTGATTTTAAATATCCCTGGACTTCGTGACAGGGATTTTTTTCTCAAAGAAAGGAATGATTCCATCAGGTGATAGATAAAAAAATCATGGTGTTGGCACAAATAATTACTATCAGGGAGAATGGTTTAGTTGAGTGTTTTTGGCCTTTTTATATATGTAAGATCATTCTCCTTTATGGGGTGGCCTTGACGATTGTATTCAATTGTGATGGTTTGTTTATGTCGCCATTTTGGATAGGCCTGCATGAGTCATTCAGATCCCAAACAAGGATGAGTAAAAAATGTTAACCCCACATTGATTGCTAGACCGAGCGCACTATCTTGGTATTGGAGGATATGCTGAGGGATTTCTTGTTAAACTTCTTATGTCACTGGGAGGGCCAATTGAATTTTTTAGAGTTTCCATACAATAACAGCTACAAGTCTACCATCAGCATGGAACCATATGAGGCCCTATATGAGAGACCCTGTTGGTCACACTTTAGTAGGAAGTAGACCAGTGAGACATCTCTTATTGGAAAACATATTTTGTAGGCGACAATAGAGAAATTCTATCTCATCCTCAAGTTGTTGAGGATGGGCCAGAGTAGACAAAAATCATTAAAAGATCGTCGTCATAGACATTTGGAGTTTGAGTAGGGAGACATTTATTTTTTTTGTGAGTCTCCCCCACAACTAGGATTAATGATGTTTGGTTGGGGTGATAGGATATCCACAAGGTTCATCAGGCTATTAGATATCATGTAGAGGGTTGGAGAGGTTTCTTATCACCTCTCCCTACCCCCACAACTGAAGTGGGTACATAACATCTTCCATGTGTTGCTACTGAGCAGATACGTCCATGACCCCACATATATTATCAACTAAGGTGAGCTGGAAATCGAGGATTGAGCCAACATTAAGGAGAACCCATGGGAGATTGTGCGTAAATATGGGAGGACACTGATTACATGGACCATCCCATTTTTTGCATGCTGTGGTACCTTGAAAACTAGTTGGATAGTTTTTAGGAATGAGAGAGAAAGAAGTAGGCTCAATGTGAATATTTGGTATAGTTTTTTTTGGGAAAAAAATATTGATGGAGGAAATGATGTAGTTACTAGTTTTTTTCCTTGTAAGACATTGAAATATTTCTATATATAATTATAGAGTTAGGAACTGCAAAAAAAATTAATTCTGAGGCCTGGTGTTCTGAAATTAATTTTATAAAAATAATAAATTTATATTATATTGCATGAACATAACTTCATAAAGAGAAAATTATAAATTTTAAATAGAAGATCGTATCAAAAATCCATGACCATAGTTGATTCTGAAACGTGGTGTTTACCCCATGAGCTATACAAAATGAGTTAGTGCGTGGCGTTCTGACTCCCTTCTAATTGGGGGTACATTCAGTGGATTAATAAATTATTGAATTAATTGATTCATTAATTTTATTACATAAATAGAATGTTTATAAATACACTTTCTCGGAAATTATACTAGGCTAAAACAGAATATCCTTGGATCTTAAAGGAGATTCTCTTTCCTCCGTTAGAAAATCACATCGAACGACAATGAAATTCTAGAACAGAGAAGATCGGGACGAGGAAAACACAATGACGTCCTTTAATTGTTGTAGAGTGTCTTCATCGAGGATGAATGATCCAATCTCTATTCATTACTTTGATATTGGTTATTTACACACTTTTGATTTAATTGATTGACCATATAAATCATTGTTCTGGGATCTGCACTAATTGAAGCCAATTTCCTGCGCCCGTGTACAGAAACATAATTATCATCAATTGTTCTCTAACCTCGCAAACCCATTTCTGATTGTTGTCCAAGAATGATTGGACAAAGATGGTTAAACATTGGGTTTTGTTCATTTCTTCCAAATTTTTATTACTTCCTTCACCGGTAGGTACCCACATCCCCAGTTCGACATTGTTTGGTGGTAGTGAGCCTGATCGGACCCTTGGAATCACGACATAATCATTAGTACAATAAAAAGCAGTATTTGCGAAGGAGAAGGGTTCCATCACAAATAGTCTTTTGGGAGTTACTAATTGCGACGAGACCACATTCATATCACCAATAGTATATTTTATGAATTTAATTAAGATGAGAATACCTCTCTCGTCGCAAAAGGCTTTTATGCGCGATGCACACTGAATCATGGAAAGTGTATTTTCAATGGGTGGTTACACCCATCGCAAAATTGTGACGACATGATTTTTAGTATTTGTGATGGGATTTCACTCTGGTTGTAAATATTATATCGGTAAGAAGGTATTTGCGACCAAAATCATCGAAATAACATTTTAATTTCTGCCGATAATTAATAGGGGTTACCATTTACGATAGGTCTGATCGCAAATACCCCCATTGCAAATGATCTAACCTATATTACCCCCATTCATTTTTCCTATTTCACTATTCTCTGAAGTCCTCTTTACTTCTATTCCCTCATTGTTTTCTCTTCAGTGCTTTCAATGTTTTAAATTTTACACTATAGCAATTTTCAAGGCTTACAACCATCGATAGATTCAATTTTAAGGTTTTCATTTGTTGATTGTATTTTTTACTGAATAAATTTTATTATATATTAGTATTAGTTATTATTAATTAGTAGTAATGAAATCAAAAAATAAAATTAGATAGTTTTATTTTTCATTATTTATTTTTACAAATACGTTGTTTCGTCAAGATTTAATGTTTTTATATAAATGTAAATTGATTTTATTTTCAATAATATGGTTCTATTATCATAAATTATTAATAATTAAATGTAACTACTTCTATTTTTTACTAATTAGTTTAAATTAGATTAAATTTGTAGTAATTAGTATTAATTTGAAATAATTAGTCACAATTAGTAACAATTAGTCACAAATAGTAATAAATACTAATAAATACAAATAAATAGTCATAAAAAGTAATAATTAGTAAAAATAGCAATAAATATCAGTAATTAGTGATAATTTGGAATATATAGCATTAATTGGCTTTAATTATTGTTAATTAGTGTTAATTTGTTACAATTAGTATTAATTATTAAAATTTTGTACTAACTAGTAATAAATAATAATACATAGTAAAAAATAGTAATAAATTGCAACGAATAGTAATAAATTGCAGTAATTATAAATAATTAGGAATGATTAGTACAAATTAGCGGTAATTAGTAAAAATTAGGAATAATTAGTTGTAATTAGCAGTAAATAGTAGAAATTATGAATAATTTGCAGTAATTAGCGACAATTATTATTAAATATTGATACATAGTAATAAATAGTAATAAGTAGTAATATGTAGTATTAAATAGTAATATATATTAATAAACAGTAATAAATAGAAATAAATAGTATGAAACAGTAATAATTAGACAAAATTTGTAATAACTAGTAATAAGTAGGAATAATTAGAAATAATTAGTAATAATTAGTAATAATTAGTAATGGCTAGTAATAATTAGTAATAATTAGTAATAATTAGTGATAAATATAAATAAATAACAATAAATAGTAAAAATTAGTAAAAATTAGTACTAAATAGTAATAGTAATTAATTATTAGTAAGAATGAAAAATAAATAAAAATAAATAGTAATAATTAATAATAATTATTAATAATTAGTTATAATTAGTAATAATTTTTAATAATTAGTCACAATTAGTAATAATTAATAATAATTCTTAATAATTTTAAATAATGTCTAATAATTTGTATTAAATATGAATGAATAGCAGTAATTAGAAATAATTTGGAATGATTAGTAGTAATTAGTGGTAATTATTTAAAATTAAGAATAATGAGCCTTAATTAGAAGTAATTAGTATAAATTGTGAATAATTTGTGGTAATTAGTGGTAATTAGTATTAAATAGTTATACATATTAATAAATATTAATAAGTAGTGGTACCTAGTAACAAATAGTAATAAATATTAATAAATAGTAATAAATACTAATAAATAGAAATAAATAGAAATAAATAGTATGAAATAGTAATAATTACAAATAATGTGTAATAACTGGTAATAAATAGGAATAAATAGTAATAATTTGTAATAACTAGCACTGATTAATAATAATTAGTAATAATTAGTAATAATTACTAATAATTACTAATAATTAGTAATAATTAGTAATAATTAGTAATAATTAGTAATAATTTGTAATAATTAGTAATAATTATTAATAATTAGTAATAAATATAAATAAATATAAATAAATAATAAAAAATAGTAGTAATTAGTAATAAATAGTAATAGTTGTTAATAATTAGTAATAACTAAAAATAAATAATAATAAATAGTAATAATTAGTAATAATTATTATTAATTGGTTATAAATTTTAATAATTTTTAATTATTAGTAATTATTTGTAATAATTATTAATAATTAGTAAACATTAGTAATAATTATCAATAATTTGTAATAAATAGTAATAAATATTGATAAATAGTAATAAATGGTAGTAAATAGTAATAATTAGTAATAATTAGCAATAATTAGTGGTAATTAGTAGTATTTTCCACTATTTAGCGAAAATTAAGAATAATTAGTGGTAATTATCCATAGTAAGTGATAATTAGTTAAAAATTATGGGTAATTAGCATTAATTAGTGTTAGTTAGCGAGAATTATAAATAAATAATAATAAACTGTAGAAAATAGTGATAAATAGTAATATTTGGTAATAATTAAAAGTAATTAGCAGTAATTAGTGGAAATTAGTAAAAATTAGTGGTAATTAGCATTAATTATTAATAAATATTTATAAATAGTAATAAATAGTAATTAAAATTAATAATTAGCGATAATTAGTAATAATTAGTAATAATTAGCGATGATTAGTAATGATTTGTAATAATATTTAATAATTAGAAATAAATAGTAATAAATAGTAATACGTAGTAATAATTTGTAATAATAAGTAAAAAATAGTAAAAAATAGTAAAAAATAGTTATAATTAGTAATAAATAGTAATAATTTGATGATCTTTGATTCATGCAAGCGACTCAGTGTGCCTTTGATAAATGATGAGTAGTTGGTGTCGACTCTCGATTGACGCATGTGAGTTATTATGGTACTATCGTGATGTCTTTACGCAACTCAAGAGAAGCTCATGGAGATTCATCATCATCATCTGCATAGTATTACGAGAAGCTATGAGATTAGGGAGATTTTATAAGGACCATTAATAGGGGGAAGGAAAAGGTCTGTCTACAAAAGTACCAGAAACAATAGGGGGAGATGCGTTGATGGTAGCATTAGCAAAACGAGCAGATGATGGAATATATGTGACATCCGACTCATGGTTTAGGGATAGGATTTCCTTCACCGGCTTCTCCAGGTACTTACGATGACCCTCCCCCATAGGGATTTAGAGATATTTTCTCATAAACATTTAAATGTAATTTTTTTCTAATCTTTTGATTATTCCATATATTTACACTTCTATATAGAGCATTGTTTATATTGTTCAAAATATTGTGTTTTTTTATAATTTTATTACTTTATTATTTATAATAATTATTCTATTATTTTAATATTTTTATTACTATTTAATTATTGATTTTATTATTTTATTATTTATTTATTATTTTATTATTATTTTTAATTTTTTCGTGAATAATGTTTTTTAAAAACTTCATTATTATATAATTTTATTTATATTTTCCTTAATTTTAAGTTTATTATTATTTTGTATTATTTAATAATTGTAATTAATTGTTTATTAATCTTAATAGTTATTTTTCTAATTATTTCCTTATAATTTTTAATATTATTACTATATTAATAAATTTTAATAAAATTAAATTTTAATTATTTATCATTTATTTTTTTCTGACGAGAAGTTAATCATATGAAAAATAACTATTCGTGAAGCGTCCATCATAAATATGGATTTAATAAAATTTGGAAAAACTATTTGTGAGGGGAGTGATCACCTCGCAAATTAACCATCACAAATATCCCTTCTTCTAATAGTTTTTATGTGACGAGCCATTCGATAAAGTAAGGCTAGATCTATGATAATTGTGGATCGAGCCCCAGTTGATGTTGTGTTGTGAAAAGATCAAGATATAACATGATCCGAGCACTGGGGTAAAATTCTAAGCCCTCCGTTATTTGGGATATAGTAGTAGATGAGAGTTTGGTTCGTCAATGCTAAAGAGGAAAGCATGTGGGTGCTTGGCTAGAACTTCTTCCTCATGAACCTCATGTTTCTATTGGTGGTCAGGGATTGAATTTACAATTATTACCCAGTTTCTGTTTTTTATTAATACTGATTTTTTTCATCATTGGATATGGGTTTTTTGGATGGAATCTTAATGATTTTTTAGATTGTTTTAGTTTCTGGGTGAAATGAGTGAAAAAATAGAGACAGATTCTTTTGGTGTTCCCCAAGAATAATCAATTCATTTTATTTGGGGAGAGAGAAACCTGAGATCTCAAGGAGTTGATTTGGATAATCCATCATATCATTATCATCTTAATGTATTGAGAGACATAAAAGGCTGGGTTCACCACATATATTATTGAAGGATTGTCTAGAAAGTCTTTGAAATCCGTCGTTCTAGTAATGTTGAATTAATGTCTTACATAAAATACATTCAAAGGATTTTAAATAGTTTTCTAACCTAAGACGAGGAAGCTGGTGAAGAAACTTTAGTTATAACCATTGAATAAGGGAGGCCATTTAGTGATAGAGTTCATTACATGTTTTTTTAAATTAGTTCATTTGTATCTTCATATCACCATGAATGAGTTTCTTAAGGAAATACATTTTAAAATGGAATTTAATATCAATTCCAAGTTAAAAATTATTAATTTTTATGACTAACATATACCGAGGTGGATGATAAAGAGGGTATAATTGATATAGATTTAGCAGGGATAACATGTATTAGTGGGGTTTCTTTAGTTGGCGGAGGTATCCATAGTTCATATTTAGGTTAGAAAATGTATCAAGATAAACCTCATTAGAGGAATGGAATAAGTTCTCAGTAGTCATTAAAACAACTACCAATGGTTTCTTATGGGAGTAAAATGGTGAATTTTTATCACTATAGGAAGTCTGTCCATACTAGACCTAATTTCCATAGGGCTCTAAGGATACTGTAGTGGTCCAAGGATATGGTTCATCTTCAATCTATCTAGTGTACTCTGGATCTGAGTAGGAACATGGACATCACTTGACGATTGTCTTGGGCACTTTGTGGGATCACCACCTCTAATCTAGGTTGTCAAATTGCACTTTCTGGATCAAGGATGTGAAATTTCTATGGCATGTTATCTCTGAGGAGGGATTTCACTGGACCCTAAGATGATTAGTGCATTAATTTCATGGGATAAACCGAAGAATTTGTACGACATCTAGAGTTTCCTTGTCCTGGCTATTTATTACAAGTGATTCGTTCAGGATTTTTCTCGTCTTGCTTCACCAATGACCGCACTCACCATGAAAGGGGTGAATTTTGTATGGGACCTAGAATTTCAGGCATCATTTGAGTAGATGAAGCAGCGGTTGACTACCACCCCCAATCTGATTTTTTTTGGGGTCGAGAAGGGGTATGTGGTATATTACGATGCTTCAGGTATGGGTATTGGGTGCGTGGTTATGCAGGATGATCACGTGGTGGTGTATGGATCTCGCCAACTCAGACCAGATGAAAAGAATTACCCAACTTATGACTTGGAGCAGGCATAGGTGATTCATCCTTTGAAAAAATTTTGTCACTATATCATTGGGGAGAAGTTTGTGGTCTAATCTGATCACAAATGCTTGGCCTATATCTTCTCGCATAAGGACCTCAACATGAGGCAGCGTTGCTGTATTGAGTACTTTCAGGTGTTCAACATTGAAGTTTTCTACAACCAATGCATGGGTAATGTGGTGGCCTATGCCTTGAGAAGAAGATTTATAGTGATGGATTTGAGGAAGTACACTGATGAGTGTACTTTGATGGGACTCTTTGCTCAGATGAATGTGGAGACCAGGGACCACAGTGGAGGTGTGTTCTTGGAGAGTGTTCAACTGACTCCTTCTCTCTTGGAGTTGATTCAGTGGGAAAAGCCTAGTGATGAGATTTTTCAATGGTCGAGGAAGTTTCGTCATGGTGGGGAGATGTCCTGATTGGTCGTCATCTCCTGAGGGCATATTTTTCTTCAGGGGCCGCTTAGTAGTACCATCATCTCTACGAAAGGTGGGGATGTAGGATAGCCACCAATCTCGGTGGGTTGTCCATCAGGGTGCCACCAAGATGTATTATGATGTGAAACTATGGTTCTGGTGGCTAGGTATGTGACGGGACATTTTCGACTATTTGTCAAAATGTTACAAATTCCAGCAGGTGAAATGACAACATCAATGACACTCTAGTTTGCTCCAGCCATTACCCACTCCTACCTGGAAGTGGGATGAGGTCACTATAGACTTCATTGTTGGATTACCTTGTAAAAATCAGGGTAAAAATTATATTTGGGTGGTGATTGATCGTCTCACCAAATTAGATAAATTTATTTCGATCAATGATATAACTAAAGTGGATGAGTTGGGCCATTTGTATCTTCAAGAGGTGGTGAGAATCCATGGTGTTCCATCAGAATTTGTCTGAGATAGATAGCCTCATTTCACTTCTCAGTTCTGGTATGGCCTTTAGAAGGCTTTGGGGTCTCAGATTAAGATGATCACAACCTATCATCCTCAGACTGATGGTCAGATATAACGGGAAAATTAGATTATGGAGTAAATGCTACGTGCATGTGTTTTGGACTTTGGAGGTTCCTGGGATATCCACTTTGGATTGGTTGAATTTCCTTATAATAACAGTTACCAATAATAGATTCTAATGGCTCCTTTTGAGGTACTCTATTTTCAGCCTTGTCAGTCCCCCCCTGTGTTGGGATGATGTAGGTGAGACTTCACTATTGGGGATGAGCCTTGTGTATGAGACTTATGAGAATATCACGTTGATCAGGAAACACATATTGACAACTTAGAGTCTTCATAAATCATATGCTTACCAGAGGAATTGAGACCTAGAGTTTTCTATGGGCGATAAGGTATTCTTGAATGTGGCCCCTCATTTGGGCCATCGTCGATTGGGAAAGCAAGGGAAGCTGACACCGCAATATGTCGGCCCTTTTGAGATCACACAGTATATTGGAAAGGTGGAATAAAGTTTGTCTTTACCTTGTCAGTTGACATATATCCATGATGTCTTCCATGTCTCCCAGTTGAAGAAATACAACTCAGATCCATTCCATGTGTTGATTTGGGAAGAACTAGAGATAGAGCCTAACTTTTCAGTCATTGAGCGGCCAGTGCCAATAGTGGTCTCCCAAGATAAGGTGCTTCTATGTAAGTATATTACACCGGTCCAGGTTCATTTCCAGCATGGTAATGATACACATGAGACATGGGAGCGAAATTCAAGGGTTGAGGAAGAGTATCCGTTCCTATTATCCGATCCAGCTTCAGGTTGACTTTCTTGGATGAAAAGTTTTCATCATGTGGAGAATTATTACATACAAGAAATATTTTAATGGAATTTTTCATTTAATTTCCATTATTTATTTTTTGGGGGGTTCCCATGCATTTTTTGAGGCAAGGGTGAGTTTTATTTATTTGGGCCAAACCGTGAACCCATTTCCAGATTTTAATTTTTTTTTTCTTTTATAACTATTTCATTTTTGAATATTTTTTACCCATTCCACTTAAAAAATGTCTTAACCTGACATATTAATACAAAAATTACAATTTTTAACCTTTATAAATCCATAATAATGGTGAATTTGGGTTTCTATTTAAGGAATTGGGCTAGTACGAAGGCCCATTTCCACTTTTAAAGAAAAAACTGTTAATTTAATAATGTATTCAATTTTTAAGATTTTTGAGTGACTAAAAGTGTCACCCAAGACCACTAAACCCAGACATGGTTCACTCAAATTTCCCCCTCTTTGGAGCTCATGTTCATCAAGAAGTAGTGCAGAAAATCCTAGGGTTTTTCAAATCATCCAGATTTGAAGAGGTAACTTCTATCCTTATTAACTCTCTCAATTATTACACATTATCCTACATTATAGTTCCTAATTAGACCCTTACCCCTCCTCTTCAAACCTAAAATCCATGGAATACATCCAAGTCTCTCAAAACCTCTTTAGAACCCATTTTAAGGGGGATTTGGTGGAAGAAATTCAATGAATTTCTAGTAAGTGTGTCTCCTCCTTAGTTCCCCCCCTTTTCATGAAGTTTCTATCAATTTACATGAAGTACCAAATGAACAAGGGGTAAGGTTTAGAACCTAGGTTTTATCCTTGGGTTTTATTGGTTAATTATTTTTGTTTTAGGTTTGATCTAAGTTTATCTTCGTGCGGTGGTGGTGCGACTTGATTTTCATACGGTGATTTAAGGGTTTCTTTGTTTTGGTAAGCGATTCCAAGGTTTATGAAATATTTTTGTATTATAATTCTGTAATAATTATAGTTTTAGGTTTATCTCATTGTATTATTTCTGAAAATATTAATTTTAGTGGTGTCTCTAATGCAATTGAATTTTCAATGCCAATTTGGTGTGAAATTGTGGGTTTTCCAAAGAAATGTTTTATTGGTGTATTTTGGGCGGCCCTATAAATACTAATTTGTTTTTATTGAACTATAATAAGAATGAAAATAATGTTTTGAATGTTTATTACCTTTTTTTCTGGAAAAAATGGGTTTTAATGGTGATTGTAATGAATGTGAAGTTTTGGTGTCACTTTTGTGGGAAAATGAAAGATTTGCAAAGTTATCACGTCCTGTTAAACATGGGGCAGACCTAAAATTGATTTTTTTTTGTTTTCATTGAAATTTATTCGGTTGGATTTACTATTTTGGAAACTTGAAATTATGCACAAAGTTTACAAGTGGGGTTCTTAAGGGGTTTTATGTGAAAAATAATACAATATTTAGAGAAACTGTTTCATTAAAAACTAATGTTTTTATTATGTGTTTTAAGTGGAATAAAATGTGATAGATACTGTAATGGGTGTATGTGATCAATATTGGTGTTTTACATAAAAATGGATATGTTTTAATGCTTAAACTGTTTGATCACAAAGGGGAAGCCCGGGTACCTAAGTGGGGTGGATGTGTACTAGTACGACTAGTGGACCGGATGAGTTTTGTCCCTTTTCTGCCTAGAATTTGGATAAAAAAACTCTAAATAAACTATGTGGATAGTGATTTGGGACCACTAGGTTATGGGTATGTTCCCTACTAGTGTCTCATTCATGGGATCATATTTTACTATGGTTACTTTACACCAAGGTACGAGGTGCATGGGGACTGAGACTATCTATTTCATAGGTGTGTTCCCAGTTATGTTTCTCTCTGTATTTGTGGTATTTTAACTTTTATTGGATTGTTTTTGTTATTAAATTACATTTTCTAACATGTCTTTAATTTTGTCAACACATTGAAAATTTTAACTTGAAAACTTTTTTAATTGAAAGTTGCATTTCTTGGAATTTATCACTAATTTTCTTTGCGTATTAAAACTACTTGATTTTTCACATTTTATTGCATGATATTTGGAATCATTGGGTGGTATTCTATTGGGATTCTTCTCACAACATTATCACACCCCTTAGGTGTAGGTAGACTTTATTATGCTTAGCTCTGGTAAAGGGAAGGCTATGGGTGATGATGGTTGAGGGTGTTAGTTCCCATCCCTGGTGCAGAGTTGTGGAGACAACTAATGGGTGATAACCCCATGTTGTGTGGAGTACATGAGTATATATTTCTATTGTTTCATTGTGTATTTGGAAATTTTATAGTGCATTTGAACTTATTTATTCAGTTCTGGATTTTTGTATCAACCTTGTTTGGTATGATTTCTTTAGATTCAGTTTATCAAATGTTTTTGATATTTTGTGTATAAATATTCAGGTTAATTTTTCCAAAACCAAGATAAATGATACCCGGGAACTTGTACTATCCCCTGGGAATAGGCAACGCCTTTATAAACATTCAATGGTCCAGGTATGGTGCTGGTAATAGTGGTGACCCAATTCGGTTTGTGACAGAAGATACCCTTCAGGTTTCATGAAAATCCTAAACAATAGAATGTTTATGACTATCTTGAGTTAGTAATATGATTTTTCCATATAGTTAGGACATAATGGTATCATATGGTGGTTCTAGCGGTGATCCTTTTTCAAGGATCCATAGGGAGATGACATAATTTCTTTACCCAGAGTTATAATGAGGTGAAACTATCATAGACGGAATTTGAGTGCCTCTTTAGAGAGGATTTATCACAACCTATGCTGGGGGATGCATGTATTCAGGAGCTTATACAACTCCAGTAGGGAATTATGATAGTAGTTGAGTATTCATAATGCTATAAAATCCTATATAGGTACTCGATAGATATGGTTCGAGATCAGTTCTTCAAATATCATACATTCAACCGAGGTCCATGTAGAGACATTTAATTCAGTGTTATACGTCTATGCATTCCCACATATGATGGGGTGGTATAAAGACATTTTTTGTTTGAGTTTTTCTCATCCATGCAGATATAATAGGGGGATTTCATAAGTGGGAAAGCAGTAGCCAAGGCCATGGAAGGAGGGTGCTGACATTAGTCTCAAAGAAATAAATATGGGAGATGTTTCAGGAGGAGGTCACTTTATAGAGGATTTATAGTTTAGGGATCACATGGTGGGTACATTCAGCATCGATAGATTCAATTATACTCATGTGATTCTATGTGACATGTCTCCTGATATTGTGTGACCTATTGTATAGCTGACAGAGAAAATCTAGATAGACCACCAAGATAGACACAATGACAGGAGTAGGCAAGTATGATAGGTAGTTGACATGGGAGAGGAGTAGGGAGAGAAGAATTAGGTGGTCAATGTTTTGACTTGTTACCACCACCACCCCCAGGTGGTCCATGCAATACTTTGGGATCTAGATGATAGGGGTAGGGAAAGCTGTATGTAGTTAAGGATTATGACCCATGGTCTCTAGGGGAGATTCAAGGTTTTATCTTTGTCTTTTCTACCTTACCTGTAGTGCTATAAACACATGTGTTAGTCATTCATTTCATTCTACAAACCATGTATGAGACATAGAGATTCTGATTGAAATATTGAATCGACCCTTACTCTTGGAGACTCCCACTGGAGAAGACAAAAATATCACCCAGTTATTCGAAAGTGTGACCAAACTGTTGGAGATGAGAGTTTTGGTAGGAATATATTGGTAACATAATCAAGGCCTTATGACGTCAATCTTAGTATGCACTAGTTATCAACCCTTTATAACAAATTGACTATTTTAGGCGAAAGGTGTAGTGTGTCTGTAGTGACAGAACTATGTTTTACTTTTTCACTGAAAAGGAATCTTTGGTAGTATAAAATGGACTCATGAATATGAGGGTTAAACAGATTACGTATTAGTTGGATAGCCTAACCCTTAGTTAACTGGATGTTTCATGTTCTCAGTTTTCTGCAATGGTGGTGGAGTATGAGGAAGTCTTCCCTAAAAATGTTATAGGACTATCTTACTGGAGATATATATATACATCTACATTAATTTACACCCTAGGATAACATCAATATCTTTTCCAGAATATCAAATTTCTACTATAGAGCTTCCTAAGATGAGCATTTAGTTGGAGGAATTGAAGATTATGGTCTTCATGAGACCTTGTGTTTTAACCCAGGTAGCACAAATTTTGATTTCCAATAAGGAAGAAGGGATATAGAGGTAGTGTGTGGACTATGGGGGATTGATCCAGGTGACCATGAAGATCATGTATTCAATATTGAAGACTTTTTTCCTCTTTCATCAGTTAAGAGGGGAACATTGGTTCTCAAAAATAAACCTGAGACCAGGCTATCACGAGTTGTGTGAAAGAGATGGGGATACACCGAAGACGAAATTTAGATTTCTCTATGGTCACTATGAGTACTTGGTGATTACCATTGGAGTAAAAAAAAACCCAAAAATGTTACTGGGACTCTTGAACCATATCTTTCATCCTTACTTAGACCACTACATTGTAAAATTCATTAGTGATATCTTTTTTTATTAGATGTCTGAAGAGGAGTACATGAGACACGTAATAATAGTTCTATATGTAATCTAAGATCACTATGTTTATGAAAATTTCTTTGAGTTCCAGTTATGGATTAAGGTGGTCCACTTTCTTGGACAAATTATCTCAGTCGATAGAGTGACAGGGGACCCATCTATAGTCAATGCATGTTAGCATGGGATCCACCTAAGAGCACGAAAGAGGTGTGGTGATTCCTTGGGTTGGAAGGATATTACAAGATATTCATACATAATTTCCCTAGAATATTAGAACCCATGAAGTCTTTGAATCGGAAGGGAAAACCTTTTGTCCAGATAGAAAATTGGCAGTTGGATTTTCCGTAGTTGAGGCATAATTGGATAAACTCTTCCGTGTTTAGATTTATAGAGGAAGGAATTGAATACGTTGTGTTATGAGATACATTAGGAAATGGGATTGTTTTTATTGCAATGTAAATGAAAGAAATTATTTATTATTGTTTTGGCTAGTTTAATCCACCTGAGAATAGCTATGTGCCCCATTATCTTGATTTATAAGTGGTTGTAAATTCTTTAATGATGTCACGACACTACCTTATTGGTGAACGATATTCTATCAATTTTGATCACAAGTGGCACAACTATATCATCTATCACAAGTATTTCTACTAGATAAAGAGGTGATGGCTAAAGTTCTTTGAGGATTATGACATAAAAAATTTCTTTTCTCATAGGAATGAGATCGTGGTAGAAGAATCTCTCAGCAAGAGATCATGTTCTTTGTTTTTAAATGAGTAATGAGAGTAGTTGGTATCATTAAAGTTATACATTACGGGGGGAAATGGAGCATCTTACCTATAGTCGATGGTTGTCACCCATCCACTCTTAGAGTGATTCAAGCGGGAACATCTTGGGGATACTGACATCAATAACCTATGTTCTTAAATGTTTATAGGGGATGCTCCTTTTGTATTTTATAATGATGGGGAGAACATTGTTCTTTTCAATGGATGCACTAATTTATGAGTGATTATGGGGGAATATGTTCTATGTTATTTTCATAAGTCTCCTATGGTGTAGATCTATGTTTGGAAAAGATGTAGCAGGTCCTCTGATGTCAGTTTTGGTGGCCAAGGATGATTAAAAAAGTTGCATAGTTGGTCTCTAGATTCCTTAATTTTCAGGAAGTGAAAGTTGGGAACAAATTTCTAGTGGGTTTGGATCAGCCCCTTGAAGTGATAAAATTTATGTTGGATGGGATATATATGGACTTCATGACAAGATTACCACATTCACCTAGGGGACAAGATTCCATCATGGTAATCATCGACTGGCTCACCAAGTTTTTCCCCTTCCTAGCTATATGATAGAAATGTTCAGTATAGAGATTGGGATGACTCAAAATTCTATATATATTATAAAACCAGGAATTTAAATCAATAAGTGTTTTTATCGTGATTCCCACTCTACATTTTATTTGGGGAAGAGAATACAAGAGGCGTTTTGGACCCTTTTATGCTTGATCACGAAATTTAAACCACAAACTGACAACCAAAATGTGTGGACCATTCAGGTTCTGGAGGACATGTTGTGAGGTTACATGTTAGAATCATGCCATAGTTTTGATTATCACCTACCACTAGTGGAATTTTCATATAACAATATCTACCATTCCACCACTGGTATGTCACTATTAGAGGATTGTATGGGTGACTATACAATTCACCAAATTGTTGGACTGAGTTACAGATTTATCACTAATGGGATCAGAGTTTGTTCAAGATAAAAAAAATAAGGTATATATCATCCAAGAGATTATGAAGACTTCATAAATCCACAGTACGTTTTATAATAATAGGCAAATAAGGCCTTTGGACTTCGAGGAAGGATACCATGTCTTCCTATGGGTTTCACCTCAACATGGATTATGGTGATTTAACTGGGTGGAAAGATATCTCTTAGATTCATTGGACCTTTTCAGATACTACATAGATTTGGTGATGTTGTATAACTATGAGGTCATCCTCATTAGTTAGACTCGGTAATGACGTCTTCGGTGTTTTTTTGTTGAGAAGGTACGTGTATAACCCATCACACATTATCGATAGGGGTGAGATAGACATCGAGGATGGAATGACCATTGTTGAGTACCCAGTAAATATTGTGGATTCAAATGATTGGATCCTTCACTAGTGATTGATTATTTTTGTGTGTTTCTAGTGGAATCATGGGTATCTCTAGGATAGAACAATTGAGTGTGAGGATAAGATTTATTCTCAATACCCACATCTTTTTGAGTATCCATTGTTTATGTTTTTTGGAGAGGTAAATACCTAGTTTGGGGAGAAATCATTGTCTTATATTTCTATGTATATTTTTTCAATATTATATTGATTAGTTTTGAGACCAAACACTACGACAAAATGCGATTCTGAGGCCTGGGGTGGCTAGAATAAATGTTTGAAATATATTAAATATATTAGATAGCACGCATGCGTAGTTTTCCTATAAAAGTCTAATAATATCTAAACAGGTGATTGGATTAGAAATATGAGGTAAACATTGATTTTAGAACCGGAGGTTTACCCTAGGCACAACGTAAAATTAGTCAGTGTGGTTCATTTGGGGAAAGTCATTGCAACAGTAAAAACGAATAAAATAATTGCATACAATTATTATATTTCAAATTTTTGATGTAGTGACTGGTTTTTCGTCGAATATACTACTATGAAGAAACCATTTGTTTATCCTCATATCCTTGTATCCATTTTAGGATCATTGGAGAGCGCCTTGGAGAATCTTATCAGGTAAATGATGATGAATTTCTGAATCAACAATAAATGCAAATCAGATTCAATAGATCTTTCCAACGTTGACGTCGACATGTAATTCTTCATCACTGATCGAACATAATCATGCTAGGGAATGTTTTTTTTTATTTCTTTTCCATTATTAATTTTATTTTTTTAATGAAAATAAATCGACGAATGATTGGATCTGAGGATCCATTTCATTATGGGATGGGTTTTCTTTCACCGTTTTGTTGGGATAATTTATAATTGTGATTAATTGTTGATTATTCTATGGTATTTATAATTGTAATGAACCAATATCGACATGATCATTTGTCAAGGTTTATTCTATTTTATTTATTTTTGTTTTTCTCCCCCAATTCATCATCCATTAGATGTATTCTTTGTTTATCCCATGATTTGATTCTTTACCGATGGATCGCTCATTTGACACACCTTTCATGGAACAAAAATCTGATATCATAGGTCATGGATTGGTATAATCCAATGGAGGTGTGATGAATGTATAGAAAAATGAATCAGATTAGTTTAGAAACCCCTTATATTCATGTTTTGAGTGTAGAAGAATGATTTATAAGAATGATTTCATTTTTACGATTGAATTCGATGGACAGAGCGCATTTCTCATTGACAATGATGCTCGACCGAGGTTGATCCACGAATTCCATTGAGATTGGAGCCAGATTTCAAGGTGATGAAGACTTGGGCACAAGTGGGATGAAGAACTAGGGTTTCTTGAAAATCAAAATATACACAACATGTAATCCGATATTACAAGGCATGCAGGGACCTCTTAGTAGCGGTAAGGGCTTCGAAAGGGACTCAAGTATCAAAAAACGTGTGACCCCTATCACATGATCTATGATCCCACCCCGATTACTCATAATGTATCTCATGATGTAAACATCTATTGGGTGGAATACATGGCCAGTTTACACACTGTGTACTCCCCCACATAGACACACTTTTAGACAACATTGTCCCTTTACACCAGAATAACATTGGGTAAAGGCACACAATGTGTACCCTAATACACGACATGTACTATTTCATCCATTGATATTATCACTTATCCTAGGAATATTGGACATGTTTAGTTTGGTTTTGTTCCCCTGATTGTATACCAGATATTAGTTATGAATCATTTTATACTCCTTAGACTACAATCCCTTCAACATTACTTCTTGGATAGAGTTGTTGGAAACCATCCAAGAGGCCCTATGTGGGATCCTCTATTCATCTTCGAGCCCTAGGTAGAGTTATGGGTATCAATGTTAACAATATGACTAGGGTTTGATCCCTTACATAATAGGGTTAATCCAGATTGATTTGTTAGTATCACCCCATGGCCCCGACTGTAAACCTCATTTGTGTATCATATTATATCTGGATCTATTAGCGTTAATATTTTTATGGCAAGTCCGGACGAGCACTACCTCTTGGATTTACATCACTAGTCCAATCAGACTCAGGAGTGTGTTCTTGAAGATGTTTTCTTCCTGGAAACTTCTATCTACAACCATAGGATGGTATACTATGATTGTGACTTACCTGTAGAATCTATGTCTAGGTTTACTATATATGGATACTCTTGATATATTTAATGTATTCCAAAAACTATGTAAATATAAACTTATTTCATTTCTTATATTATTTGTTTTTTCTGGTGTCCTACTGAGTATTGTTATACTCACTCTTCCACAGGCCATTCCTGCACAAGTAATGTCTTCGGTAGATGATCAACCTTTTTATAGATTCCTAGGTAGACACGAGCAAGATGGTTCTTAGTGAGACCGGATAAACCAATTTGTGTTCATGTAGATTTTAGAGAGTAGCCATAGTACCTTTACTTTTAGGATGGAATTCTATTACATAATCTTTTTGGTAGGCTTGTCTTTAAACATGTTTACTTTCTATTACTTCACATCATACTTTGGATATGGGATTTATATGCATGAATGTATCATTCTTATCTTTTTTTAAATTTCAAAATTTGTATGGGATTGGAGATGTGTGCATGTGAAATTTTACAAAGGAAAAGGCCTCCCATGTTAGTTATATTCCCACTCAACACTATTCACTAGACCCTTGCCTATTAGAGGTGGTCTTGGGGAGTATCAACATGGGCACACTAGGATGGGTTGTGATAAGGATTATGAGGAGTCCATTTTATTATTTGAGACTTTTGGTGCATTGGGATGTAATGTTGGGGGTATGATTAGTATTAGGTCACATAGTCTCTTAAGAATCATGTTTGGTATGACCCGATATTCAAACCTGAGTCCCATATGATTATAAATTTTTTAAATGATAGGGATACCTTGGTTTATTGGTCTCAATCAACTAATAATTCTCTCTTTTTATGGGTGTGACTGGTGCTGCATCTAACCTTGAGGTGGGAGGTGATACATGTGGGGAATTTTTTTAATTGGTTTAATCACATAGGGGATAAAAATAATTCTTTCATGGTGATGAGTATGTCTTATTGTAAAAAACATGGAATGTTCAGTTTTCAACATTATCTCCATGTCTTTCACCAGCAATACGATCAACGATATGAATCAGAGAATAGCTAGTTCTTATCATCCTCCTCTCATTCCATGATGGGAGTCAGATGATATTTTGATTAACTTTTTTATCAGTCTACCTTATGTTTCTATTGGTAAATATTTTACTTGGGAAGTTAGATATTTTTAAATTATGTCATCCCATTTTCCTCACATTATGGAGTTGATAAAGGTAGAAAGTCTCACACACTAATATGTCAATGATATTTTTAGGATTCATGGGGTTCCCCCATCTATTGTTTATAACTGAGATACATGTTTTACCTCATAGTTTTTTATGTGTCTCTAGTAATCCATGAGACCACATTGATATTGAGCATGACTGATAATATTTAGATAGATGGCCCAACTGAGCGGTCTATCTATATTCTTGAGGACATGGTCCATAATTCTATGACTCACTTTAAGGGTTCTTGGGATATGTATCTGTCATTGGTATAATTTTCATAAAATGGTAGTTACTATTTGAAAATTAGTATATAATCATGTGAGGAATTATATGGGTATCTATATCAATACCCATAATATTGTGATGAGTTGGGGGAGAATTCCCACATGTAACCAAGCCCCATACATTTATTTTGGAAATAAATCAGTTGATTTATAAAATTATGGTGATATCTTAGAGTAACTTGAATTACTACTTTGATAATCATCGCCACCCTTTAGAGTTTGAGGTCAGTGATTTGGTGTTCATTCGGGTATCTGTTTAACTATGAAATCATTATTTGGGAATGTAAGTGAAATTGTATTTCTGTTATGTCGGGTTGATTCAGATTATAGATCCTCAAGGCATGGTAAACTATTTGATATACTTTCCACTATGTATGGAATTGATTCACAACATCTTTCATGTATCAATGTTGAAAAAGTATC
This sequence comes from Viscum album, assembly GCA_963277665.1. Lineage (NCBI taxonomy): Eukaryota > Viridiplantae > Streptophyta > Magnoliopsida > Santalales > Viscaceae > Viscum > Viscum album. The sequence goes on from OY728119.1 coordinate 1,516,738,837, forward strand.
ATCTACACCCAACTCATGTGATAGATTTGGAGGATGTGGAGTAAGATCCTGACACCACCATTATAGATTATCTTATTTGTATCATCATGTATCCTAACTATGTGTTGCATGGTATGTTTATACCATTAGTTCTTGTGTTTTCACCATATAAAATTATTCTATTTCTGTGGTTTGAAACCATGGAAACAAATTAAGTCCATGGTTTATCTATATCATGGGGCCCATTTCTTTTGCAATAGGAATGAGATATTTAGATGGATTTAAATTGTATCCTTGTATGATATATTTACATGGTTTTTGAACCATTTAATTATTCTAAAATCTTCCATAGTCATCTTTTACCATGAATTTATCTTATATCTACTACCATGATTTAAAAAAACCATGGTTATTGTATTTTAATTTGAAAATGTGTGGAATTGATCTCTAGAAGGATTCACATATACTACTAATAGTAAAAAACAAATCTACGATATATTAATTTAATATATTGATGTATACATATATATAATTTTAAATAATTATATATATATATATATGTTAATTTTTTAAATGACCATGGGGAATGATTTTAAATAGCTATCGAGGGGTTTGGAATCCACAACCACTTCATTCATAATGATAAATATTTACCACTAAACCTCATGTAACAATATCAATATATATATATATATAATTAAATTATATGGATTGTTCAAATTATCAGTGATGATGGGATTTTAAAATGTGATCATCTCCATACCATGTGTTTAGGTTTACCAATATGCTACACACATATTCTTGAATAAGAGTACATGTATTTTTAACTAACACTATATATTTTATTTTTAATTTTTAGTCAATTAAATAAATAAAACAATTTCCTAAGACTATGGCCATGGTTCATAAAACCATGGAACTAGGAAATTACTCATTCTCTTATTACCATGATTTTAGAAAACTATGGCAAAAGATATCCCTATTTACATTATAATATTGAACTGTGGCTACATATCCATTTACATAAACTTTTTTTATAGTGGATTTATCCTGATCTTTGGACACATTTTTTTTTTCAGATCGTGGATATATCAATGTCTATGGCCAAAGTTTTTTTCATACCCTAGTAATAGGAATTACTTCTAATTTGACATGAAAAGATGCAGTGCCCATTACTTTCTAGAATCGCTATATTTAAATGGTTTTATATAATTTTGGATATTGGTATAAATTTATCCCTGATTTACTCAAACTGTGTTTATAGAAATTCCTAAAAATATGTATAAGTATAGTTTATCTACGTGCCCTATATAGCCATATTTTTCAAGAGAATGAATATAGATCTATATAAGTATGCCCAATTTGTAGTTTTGTTTGGAATATTAGTGGAACGATTTAAGGGAAATTTGAGAAAGAATATGTGGTGAGAGAGTAGTGGGATCAAATGTTTTAAGGAAGATGACCCTTAAGGACCATCTGGGTGATGAAAGTGGCATGGTGGGGATAATTGTGAAAGCTTTCATGTAAAATGTACATCTTGATTTATGTTCTATTAATTTATTAATCCGTTATAGGATTTCCACATATTAGGTGCATGAGAAAATCAGTTAGAGAAATAGACCCTTGCTCATGGTTGGCATAAAATTTTCATAACTATGTGACTAACTATAAAAGAGTGTATTTTAGGGGAAAATGGAGTTTTTCACAGCTTGAATATGATTTTTATAATAATGCATGAATTTGAAAAAAAAACAATGTGACTTTGGTTTTGGGGAGATGATGATTTCAAAAAATTTTGTTCAGTGTTTTCCTAACCGTACGTTCAAACCATATAGTTTATCCAGGTCATTAAAATTTCATCCATTTACCATTTACCCTTTTTAATGATTAATTCACTTACTCTCATTTTCCCTCCCACTTTATAAACAACCACATCCCAACCCATTTTAGTTATACTTTCTCAATTGGTGTATTACCCTTCATGCTTGTTGATTTTATATTTTGGTATGACCATTTATTCATGAATTCTTCATCCATTCCCATTATCATTCATTATTTCATCATTTCCATGGAAGGTGGAATCCCAAGATTGAAATTTAGAACAATATTTGGGTTTTAGTTGGGTTTTTTGGATTGTTGTGGGTTAGTTGTATTAAGATGTCTCCTACTTAACTCAATTGTTTATCATTGTAGGTAATGAATTTTAGTTTTACATTGAGGTAACTTTATTTATTTAAGGGAACGTTTCCATGTAATCTTTTAATTATTGATTTACATTGGGATTTATTTAATAAATTCACTTCCAAAAGTATTATTATAGGTGGTATATAAAATAATGGTTGATTATTGATGTGTAATGGAAATTTAGTGTTATAAACTGTATTTTCAATGTGACACATCTTCGATGAACTTAATGTGTTTGAAAAAAAGTCTTAGTGATATTTTTTGGTTTCAAATGGACTTTAAAAAGAAGTTTTTATAGGGTTTTATATTTTTATTGGTATTTTTATTTTTTTTGAATGTGTGATTATGTATTTAGGACATGGTATGCCTTTATGTGTTTGGAATTGTGTGGAAAATTGGTAACCATGGGTGTGTGTAGGTAGCATAAGTGGTTTATGACCTAACCAATGTTGTTAAGTTTATAAGGAGTGTAATCTATGTGGATTGGGAAATAAAATGGTAGAATTGTTAACCCCGGTACTAATAGAGCCCTTGAGAATGATATAGGGCCATTGTGAGACTAAGAGAGATTTTAGGGTAGACCAAGTGCGCTTCTTAAAGAGAATTTTAGGGCTTACAAATTTGTAATACCTTCTTAAAGTCTAGTGAACCTAGGGTTATTATAATTCATGATATATCCCCATTGGTTAAATCCCATGTTTCATTTTGTTTCTACATATCTTGATTTTGATATCTTGTTTTCATTATCAACTTTTATGTTTGTTTGATATATGATGTTGCACATACAAAATATCATGCCAATGCTTATGTCATTCTATGTTTAGTAATAATTGAGAATGTTTATTCTTAGTGGTTTATCATTAATTTTATTTGATTCATGTTAATCAGTTTTTTAGAAAAACGTTTTTTAGAAAACCAAAGGTGTTACTATAAAATTTTTTAAATTGAAAAATGTTTTCAATGATGAATGATTTTAAAAATTGTTTTCAAACTAGATTTATAGGGGTTCATGGAAAATTGGATTTCAAATATTCATGGTGGTATCCTACAAGGATTATTTCTTCACACCCAATATATGCCATTGGAATATTTAGACATGTTTTTTTGGGTGAGTTAAGGGAAAGATCACTATTATTTTCAATGGATCTTATTGATTATTATTTTCTATGCATGGTCTAGTGAACATGTTTTCTTGTCGAGTTAGATCGTGAGAATATGTTTTGTAATTTCTTATAGTTTGGGATGATATAATTTTTTTCTTTTTGTTTCATTATCACTATTTTGAAATGTTGATTATGGAATTAGAATATATAGATTGTTCATTATGATATATGCTTTATCTATTGTTGTATATTCCATGTGGGTTGTTTTTATCTATATATTCTTTTCACTTTTTTAGAGAGGTCATCCAATTCAGTAATGGGTCATGATAGATCATCAAGTGTTAAAATATTCTTGAATAGTTATGTGTGAAACCATAGTTCTTGTCAACTTCTCGTGGAAACCATGAACATGCTTGGGGCCATGGGGTGAGCTCGATTGGGTGACTATTAAGGAAGAACTGGTAAGAGTCACTAAAGTTGAGCATGATAGGAACATGTGCTTATTCATCAATTAAATTATCTCTATGGGAAGCTATAAAATTTATTTTTTTCAGTGATAATGATATATTTTCATAAAAGTTATGTTTCTAATAGGGGATATCCAGTATTTAAATCTATAAAACATTTAGGTTTTTGTTTCTTGTGTGGATACTAATAATTTTTAAATAGTTTCATGATTTACATAGTCACATAGACTGTTATATGTGGTTATTTTTTGATCTATGATGGATTAAAGCCAGTTCAATATCCAAGACCTGATGTATCAAGACTTTTATATAAATATTACTATCAAGAACTTTTTTTATACTAGAAAGAGAAGATGATCAGTTTTTTTTCAACATTTTTTAGATGATAGAGTCATTTTGAATGTTTTATATGATGCTTTTCATCTTGGTTTGGGTTGTGTTCTAATCTATCATATGAAAGTGATATCTAATATGTATTTGTAGTTACATACACATGAATGCAAGTAATACACCCAAGTTCTTAAAATATATTGAGTTTCATTCTCTATAAAGATATGGTGCAATTACATCATCGATGATCACTTTTTGGAACTAAAATCTTGAGATCTTTATTTATATTTTCTCTCATCATGATTTTGATTTTATTTAGTAGAGGTTCATTTAGTTTATGTTATATTATAACTTTGAAATCTTATACACACTGTATAAAGGAAATATAGTAGTTGATTAAATAAGGACAAGACACATTGTGATATTATTCAAGATTTTTATGATATTAATAGGATGACAGAGGAACTTATAGTACCACATCATGATATTGAAGAAGGTGGTGGTACATGTTTTCTTTTATGGAAAGACTGCATATGTTTTCTTGTTTTAGCAGGTGGAGGAATCTTAATTGGGGGCTCTTATGAAGGATTCTTTGAATGATGATATAATGTGTTGAGATTATCCTAAGGTATGTTCATCAGTTAATGGAGGACATTAAGCATCTAGTGTAGTGACTTCGGACATGATGAAATGAAAATTCATTTGTTTATTTAATTGAGAATAAAAACATACTTTGTGAATAAATATAGAGATAGAGTGTGTATATAGTGAGAATTTATGGATCTATGGATCAGGGAGGGGGATCTGAATACAAAATATTTTCATGCATTCCAAAAATGATAAAAAATTGAAAAAAAGGATTATCCAATAGGACGATGATGGTTCTTTCACTGTGGATGTTGAAGTTACAGGGATGTTATCATTGTATTTCTTTGAAAACCTAATAGCCGGTCTATCATAATGTAATGGATATAAGAAAATTTTGTCTTTATAGTAATATATCTTCATTAGTTTTATTCCATGATTGGAGGAGGACATATATTATGGGGTGTTATTATCCATTCTAGAATTTCAATAGATTAAAGAGCTTATGTTTTGTTTTAAAGAGGAAACTACACCAAGACCAGATGGTTTTATAAGATCATTATATTTTATATAAAGGGATATTATTAAGTCCTAGGTGGTTTAAGTTGTATAGTACTTTTTTAATTGTGGATATATGAGTAGGGAAATGTGTTCCTCCAAGGTGATTCTTATTCCAAAAGTGAAAGAACACCCTTCCTTGAATCAGTAAAGGTACATTTTATTGTTAAATGATTCATTAAAAACACATTCAATTTAATCCGTATAATATTATAAAATGTTATCCCATGATTTTAATTAGAGGAGAATCAAAATTTTGAGCAAGGAAGATGTATCCAGGGAGCTTCATGCATTTTAAATGAAATTGTGGATGATTTGAACAAACAAATTCTTAGAACCAATGTGATGAAATAAGTTGATATATAATGGGAATATGATTGGTTTGAAAAGAGTCTTATTATTAGAAACACGAAAAATATGAATTTCATGAATGCTTTTGTGATATGCAATTCAGAATATATTCTTCCTCATAGATTACAATCTCCATAATGGGAATGGTTTTGGATTCTTCAAATAATTACGAGGAATATGTCAATGTGAACCATTATCTCCCAAACTCTTTATTTTTGATAAGAGGTTCTAATAAGAAAAATAAAATGAATCCTATAATAAGGGTGGATTATTCCTTTTTGAAATAGTTTTGGGAATGACTTGGTTTCTTACATAATTTTTACTGATGATATGATATTTTTTTATTAATGGAAAAAAAGATCAATTAGTTGGTTCATCCAAATCATGAATAAATGTGAACATTTTAGTGGGAATCATGTAAATCACATGATGATATGTTTCTTTAATTATAATAAATATCAAATAAGTCACAACTATATAATTAAGACAAACATGGAATGAAAAAGAGGTAACTCCAAAGAGAATATCATTGAACCCCAATCTCGAATGGTAGAATAAATAGAATTATTTTATAGAATCATTAACCAGATCATGTGGTGGATTTTAAATTTGAATAATAAATTCCTCTAGTTTGTTGGATAAATCACATTTTTTAAACAGTGTCCTTACATTTATGAAAATTCATGTGCTTTCTATTTAAAAAAATATAAAGGGTAATATTGAAACATTGAAAATATAATGAATAAATTTTTATAGAGTGTGAATTAGAGTGGATGCAGTAACTTGGCATCATAGAAATGAATATAGAGATCAATATAGGAGGGTGGATTAAGTCATCATTGGGTTTTATAAACTATGCATTCTTTATAGGTGAGATTGGCATGGGATTTTATTGTAGGGAACTCCTTGAGGGATAATTTCAAGTAGGACATATATGGATAGGAATGGGATTTTGGACAAAGATAACCATAATATTTTCAAGACTTGTGTAATGAATTATGAATTATTTGGAGGAGATATAAGAGGAAACATAGTGGGTCTATGGTCATGGGGATTTATATAATTAACATATGAACTCCAATGGTAAAACATTATTATTTTTAATGTTTTCACCTCTAAATATTTCATGTAAGTTGTTTAGAAAGTTTTATATTTAATCGATTCCATTAATAACCACAAAAAAGATAATATGAGTGAGAATATTTGTCTAGTTGAAAATATATGCCAGTGTGTTTTCTCAAGATTGACCATAAACAAATTCAGTAGTCATAATTTTATAAACATTATGATTCTCATAAGAGGCATAACTATCTTGGTATCATGGATATGGTGAAAAAATACTAAACAAAAATGAACTTTATTGTGTGTAGAATGAGGAATCTCACACTCCCTATATATTAGAACCTCAAGAAAAGGGGCGTGGTCTTGGAATCTAGATTCTAGTGTCGTGCTACACATCATGAGGGATCAACTTGGTTATTATTTTTTGATGGAGAATATAATAATTTGATATGAAATTTCATGTAGAATGGAATGAAATTTCTGGTAGGGGAATATGGCTGGTTAGGAGCTTAACATTATTAAGGAAAGAAGTTTCATGAAGGGTTGGGAGGGCCCATAGATGGTGGGTCCTGCGGTTGGCCATGGTTGGGTGGTATTCATGATGGAGGGAGGGCGGTGTCCTTGATGATCTAACACATGTCAAATGGAGGCACACCTATGATGCTGGAAGGCACGTTGACATGTAGTAGGGTGTGCGAGGAAATATGTGGCATGCATGCTAGTGGTGTGAAGATAGAGGACAATAGGTAGAGTAAAATGGTCCGATGGTTCAGATGGGAATATGGTGAAGAGGATAGAGGTGTGTGATGCGGTCAAGTGGTGGAACCAAAGACCTGTGGGGTAAGCACTGCGGTGGAAGACATCTCAAATAGATATAAAGAATGTTATCGGTCAAATAACAATGGTCCAATTCAAGACACTGTCATAGAAAAAAGAGAAATCACCTGTAATGTTCTAAAATTCCGATGACAAAGAGTGTATGGAATTACAATCAGTACCATGCCCAACCAGTAATGCATTGAGATTTATAGCCATGTGCCTTGCAAGCAAGTTGTTTTTGATAAAAGGTTTTATCAGGTGGGAAGGGATTACAATTCAAAGTTTGATCATTGGGCCTGAAAAATGGTCATGTATTCACGACTTAGTACCTCTGGGTATATAGTCTATGTAAAAGGTTACCCCTTAACCTTGAAATTGGGATTATCAAAAATCAATAAAAAATGAATCCTTAATCCATTTAGGTATCTATATGTTAATCCCTTTGGGAATCTATGCATAAGGTAATATATGTGAGATAAATATCCTTGTTTCATTCGGTTTGGGTGGGGCCCTAGTTGTGATGTTTCATGTTTTAATTAAAAGTGGATATTAATCTCCAATGTTTGGCTTGTTTCTCCCAATGATTTTTTCCAACAAGGAATGTGGATGAGGTAGTCAGTGTAGATGGGTAAAATTAAAGGCACCCATAACTAGGATAAAACTGAATGATGATGGATCATGTAAATTTAAAAAAATGAAAGGGGAAGACTATTGAACAAATGGGTTTGGTTATTCTTGGATTCAGTTTTAACACACCAAGCTTCAACGGTACGCTTCTCATTGAATAACTCAATAGCTTGTGCTTTACGCAACATCAAGTTCTAACACACCATGACCAATCAAACAAGACATTTAAAAATAAGTTATGAATAGTAATACCCACATCTTTAAATTTTATAAATTGTATTTTTCAAAATGGGCTTTATTTTTGGCTCCATAATATCAAAATTATCTTAAGGTGAATTTTTGGTATCTTTCTAAAAACTTTCATTTTTTGATGAATATTTTTTGTTTTAAACCAATTTTTTAAATAATTATTTTAAATTTTAAATTTAATTTAAATTAGAAATATAAATATAATACTTATATTAATCCAATATAATTCATTGAAGTCATTTTATAATAAGAATAGATATATAAAGTTTTATTGATTTTTTTTCTATCTTTAACCCACCTTTTAAGAACATTTGCAAATTTTCATACAAAGAAATTTTACCACTTCTATGAATTGAATTTTAAAAACCTGGGAGACATGGTTGACATCGGTAAGTAAAATTTGGTTTAATAAGATGAAAATAAATTTTGGTGAATAGTATCTTTTGAATTTTATTTACCGTCGTGAAAATTAAATAGGGTAATTAAAGGTAAAAATGATATTATAATTACCCTAACACATGTCCTAATTCTATTAGATATGTTTATTTCAATCAAAATAAGCCTTAGGATAGAAATATGATCCTTTTTTGATCCACGTGGATTAGATTAGGGAATTTATTATATTTTATTTAAAGAAGAGTTAAAAGTGACAAATTCAAATGCTAATAACTAAACCATTTTTAATATATGGTAATACATAAGATAAATTCATCTATAAATATTCAATAGAAATATAGAAAAATTTCCTACGTCATGATATTTTATTTATAATTTTTAATATTAAATAATTAAATTTATATATGACGCAATGATGGTGAAGTAATTACTTTATTAATGATAGAATAAAATAATTGATGTTACAAATAATAAAATAAATGTAAATTGGAACTTTTTATGCATTCCACAAATTCTCTTTGTTAATATGACATGTTATGGTTCATTCAATTAATTGTTCTCTAAGTAATCATGTTATTATGACTTTCAAAAAAACCAAATACTAAATAATGTCAAAATTGACATAAATGGGTTTTTTTAAAAAAAAATACCATTTTATTAAATGATATAATATTCCTAAAACTATAAGGCTTAGAAAAAGGACATAAATAATGTTAGATATGTCTTTAATGAACCACTTGAGGTTCTTTGGGCAGTTTATCGTAAGTTTATTAACCATATCGTGTAATAATACCGGAAGACATGGTAAAAGATAAATCTAAATGAAAATGATAATATGGTGACCTAACTTGTCTAAAAAAGTTTAGTTGAAAAGATATAAACCCACCCCACCATAGACTTTAAATAAATCCATTTTGATACATTAGAAACCAAAAATTAATTAGTAATAAAATAATATTTCAAGCTCTCCCTAAATTGTCGCTCAACTCTTTTATAAAAGGGTTCTTCCCCTTCACATAGTTTCACACCTCCAAATCCATGTTATTCTGCCAAACCTTGATCAAATATACTCATAACTAACCCCACTTCAACATATAGGCCTTACATTTATCATAAAGCAAACTTAATGGGGCCTTTTGTTCAAATCAAAAGGAAACTCCCGAAGAAGAGGTAATTATTTCATCACCTCTTTCAAAGTTATTTTCTTCTTCCACTTACCCTTTATTGGTTTTTTAGATACCAAAATAATTACTCTAGTACCTTCTACATAATGTGATGTTATTATAAATATCGTACAACCATATTCATTATCTTATCCATCTTATGAATGAAAAATTCACCATACGTGCATATGTACGACTTACCGTCTCCACGTCATGGTGTATATTATTATCCAACACTTCATTATATGGATGGGTACAATAATGAGTATAATTGATTTAAATAATAAATATAACATGTTAGTTATTCTGTATTTATAATATCCCATCCAACTACATATGATTTCATAATCAATATAATGATATTGTTGCTCGTGCGTAGATACAGCTCACTGTCTCCACGACGCAATGAGATTTCATTCCCCATTGTATCCATTCTAGAAGAATTTTTTATTTGATTAAAAGTAATTTTTTAGAAAATAATATAATTCTATATATGAATCAAATACATCCTATCCGTAATAAACATGCCTTACATAACAAAACATATAAAACAAAATGAATCAGTTATCACCCGAATCAATGATACTACTGAAATATTATTAACAAAGCAATATTAGAGGATCATATATGATATCATATTTATTTATGTGGTCATTTTATAATTAACTATAAATGATTTCACCATTATACAGGAGGTTAACGTACCCTTGAACAAAGAAATGTACAAGGTAATGGTTATTTTTATAATCTCTTTATTATCTAAGTTGTTTATACATAAGTATCTACTGGGAATTATTTATCATCCACATCCATGTTTCGTAAAAATGAATTTCAAAACATTTTTACTATTTCCTAGAGTATGGGTTAAATTCATTTATACCCTTTTTTGAATTTATATAAAATGATTTTAAAGAAATCTTGTTGTCATTTTCCAAACAAGGTACTTTATGACCTTTTCAAAAAATTTATGAAAGAATATTTTTTTAACTTATATGGATGGTGCAGCTATTTTTCTCCATTATAAGACCTTCAAATAATCCCTTAAAAGCTTACAATAATATTTTAAAAATTAATTTTTTCTTTTATAATTATATGTCTTTTAAATAATTTCAAAATACAAATATATATTCCTCTCAAATTTTTTTGAAATCATTTATTCCAACACCCTTTATTGGATTTTAAATTTGTTTGAAGTTGATTTATTATGATACAATCTTACATATTTTATTGAAGGTTATGTGATATGTTTGACTATGGATGTTCTATTTTTATACCATTCATGGTTTATTTTTAAAGTATTGACATTTTTATGCTAGTTTCAATACAAATATTTATATTCTGTTTCAACCTATTCATATGAGGAGTGAATTCATCTTATTAAGTGACGGGAGGAGCACTCTATATCCCCTCGAGGTGTCGGTAGGTCTCATGAGACAAACTAGTGTCTTGGAACAAGGCATTGAAAAAAAATTATTCTTAGTCTTGGCACAAGGCCTTGACTATATGGTTATGATGCCCAAAATTATGAATTCCCTCATTATGAAATTAAATATTGATATTACATGTGGTTATTTGACTACTAGAATATCCATTAAAAAAGTAAATGGATTTTTTTATATTTTCCAAATTATATTGAATTTTAAGTTTAAAAGGATTGTTTTTTAGTCTTATACTTTTATTTAAATGTTTCTTCTTATTTATGATAGTTTATTATATAATGTTATACTTATTGAGCATCTGAGATCAACCCTTTCTTATGTTTTATTATTCCCAGGATGAGAAGAAGTATATTATGATTGATTTACAAGAATAGGCTAATAGATATGAGCATGTTCAAAGGGGACACAATTTTGTTTTTTTTTCATTTCAAAATGCGATGTAAAACTTTTGTATGTATCTAATATATATAAGGCTACTAAACTAATCAATATTTCATGAATTTATCTCTTGTGATCATTCCAATGCTATGTAATAATGCACCGACTCTCGGTAACTAGGGTTGGGGAGTTACAGTTGGTATCAGTGGAAGTTTAGTACAATCGTTGGATACTATATTTAGAAAAACCTTGATTAGAGAACATCACCCTAAGATAAACATTGAGGATTAGTATTGAATAAATTCTTAGAATTTTGGTAATGTTTAGATTTTGTGAATTTTCCAAGAAATACATCCCTTTATAGAAACGAGAAGGTAGAGGCTTATCTGGAACATATGTATCTAGGGGTAAATCCCAAAATCACCGCTTTGAGATAAACTAAAACGAGAATTGGTGTGCGACAATGAGGCTTGCTGCACTCTTGGTTATTACAATATCGAAATATATGATTAGGATAATTCACATTTTATTTACAAACCATTATGAATCATTTATGAGTAAATACATCCTTAAAGAAAACATTTTTTTTATGATTATATATTATATTCATATACTGTTGAATTTATTTTAGGTATTTTACTAATTCAGAATTATGTATTGCGATTCATAAAATAATATGGTGTATTCCATTGTGCTTATTGGAAGGAATGAAAGTCGTATCAACACACATAATATCTTTTGGTATTTCCCTCCTACTCTATATAATTATATTAAAGCTAGTGATGAAACCAGTGTAGACCAACTCATAACCATACTAGGACAACTCACTCAGGTTATGAATAATAACCTTAACTATATAGAGCACCACAATTCCCAACTTGGAGGATCAATGTTATACCACTTTATAGGGAAAAAACCACTAAAATTTAGTGGGACTACAAATCCATGTGTATCTAAGAAATGTAAAAGTTCCTTAGAGAAAATATTTCATGATTTGAGGAGTATCGAATGGGAAAACATTGTCATGGTTTTTTATCACCTCATAAGAGATGCAGATCAATGGTGGTCATTAATTCAAAACACAAAGGAGGATGCAGAAGTATCAAATATATAATAGAGGGAGTATAAATAGATTATCATAGAAAAATACTTTCCTCGTGATCAACGATCAGATATAGAAAGGAATTTTTTGAGTTTGATGAAAAATGAGGATGATAATGTCAACAAGTATGATGTTAACTTTACAAGGCTAGAAAGGCATGTTTTAGATTATATTCCAAACCCAAAGAGTAATATTGATTGATTTTTTGATGGTTTAAACAATTTCTCCTTCGATCATTAGGTTCACAATCCTTCTCATCATACGAAGATATAGTTCCATGTGCTATTAAGACAAAAAAGGAATTCCCTAAGTTTTATGACATTAAAGCAAAGTAAGAGAAGAAGAGATCTTCTAAACACCCTGGAAATGGAAATAAGGGCAAGAAGGTTAAAGTTGTATTTTTATCCTGTAATAAATATAGGAAGAAACACCCTGATACTTTCTTGAAGGGAATGAGAGTTTGTTATAAGTCTGGTAAAAAAGGCCACTAAGTTCATGATTGCATGGGAATGAAAGAGGATATCAATATTGAATGATACAATTATAGAGAAATGGGACATTATGCAAATGAATGTCCAATGCGGCAAGGAAATTTACCTTAGAAAAAGAAAATGGAGAAAGGCCAAACTTATGTGTTCAATACTAATGTGGTTGAACCTTATACTGAAATGGTGGTAGGTACTTTATTCGTTTCCTAAAATTTAGAGAATGATTTATTTGAATCTAGATCTTCGCATTTTTTAATATCTTCCCATGTTTCCAAGAAAATTATATATTTCCAATTTGATTTAACAAGGGAGTTATCAGTCAAAACTCTTAAGGGAAGTATCATTGCAACAATATTTTATGAATCAGTTACCATTATGCCATATGAATGTGCTTTATCTGCTGATCTCATTGTAATACCGATGATTGAATTTGATATAATCATCATTATGGATTGGATTTTAGTCAATGATGAAAAAATTTATTGTATGAAGAAGGAGGTTTAATTTTTTTTTATGATAGGGAATACCCTATATTTACATAAGAAACATCACCATCTAAATTTCATCTAGATATTCTCACAGTAGCTCTACAGAATTCAATTTTATTGGAGGAATAGATTGAAATAATTATGGGTGGTGAAAAAAATGTTCAAATTGAGGATGTAACTATTGTTCAATAATATGTTAATGTGGATCTAGAATATTTACCTGGACATCCTCCAGAAAAAGAAATTGAATTTTCCATTAACTTAATTCCTAGTTAAAGGCCCCTATCAAAGACCTCTTATAGAATGGAATGACCACTTTTCAATTCTTTTAACTAAAGAAACAACTAGAGGAATTGACTAATAAGTTATTTATTTTCCATAGTGTATCTCAATGTGGATCCCCTGTTATTTTTGTTAAGAAGAAAGACAGATCTATGAGTTTGTGCATTAAATATAGGGAGATCAATTCTATAAAAATAAAGAAAATGTATCCCATACCTCGCATTGAATATTTGTTTGATCAAATTCATGGAGCTCAATATCTTTCAATGATTGAAATTTGATCTGGATACCATCAGTTGTGCATGAAAAAGGAAGACATTACAAAGACAATATTTCAAACCAGGTTCAAGAATTACAAGTTTACAGTTATTCCTTTTGGGCTGACTAATGCATAATCTATTTTCATGGATCTAATGAATATATTTTTCATGGAATATCATGATTAATATCATATAAGAAGATGTAATTTTGAAATTTGGAAAGAGGATTTTTGTTCCTGATACACCGAATCTAAAAAGGGAATTGTTGGATGATGCTCATACCTCCAATTTCCTTATACACCATGGTAGTACCAAGATGTATAGATATTTGAAGGAACATTTTGGGTGGGGAAACTTGAAAAGGGATATTGCTTATAATGTGTAAATATGTAATGTTTGTAAATAGGTTTAGGCTTGATGAAATCATCCTGGAGGAGTCATGAAACCCCTTCCCATACCTAAGTGAAAATGGGATAATATTACTGTGGACATTGTCCTAAGGCTAGAAAAGACTCCTAGAAGGAATGATGTAATATGGATCATTATTGGTCATCTTACATAGTAAATTTATTTTCTTTCTATAAGAGAATATTTTCCACTTGAATTTTTAACAATACTATATATTAATGATGTTTTAAGACTTCATGGTGTACCTCTATCGATTGTTTCTAATTGTGATCCCCATTTTACATCTTGATTCTGGAAAAGTCTTCAAAAATCCCTAGATACTAAACTTCGTTTGGGCACTACCTACCACCCTCAAACTGATGGAAAATATGACCAGACTATTCAAAACATAGAATACATGTTGAGATCTTTCTCACTTGACTTTTAATGTATGTATGATCAGTATTTACCTATGATAGAATTTTCCTATAACAATAACTTCAATCATGTATTCAGATGGCAACCTATGAAGTGGTATATGGAAAGAGATGTCACACAATATTTTTTTGGGATGATGTTGGTGAAATAAAACTCGTAGGCCCAATAATTTTTGAGGAAACAATGGAAAAGGTGAAGATTATCCAAACCCACACCAACTCCGCTCAAAGTAGGAAAAAAGCTATGCCGATAACTGAAGGAAGGATTTGGAATTTCAAGTAAGAGATCATGTTTTCTTAAAGGTATATCAATGGAAGGGTGTTATACGATTCAGTAATAAGGGTAAATTGAGTCCCAGGTAAATCAGAACTTTCAAAATTCTAGAACTAATTGGAGTTATAGCTTATCATTTGGAAATGCCGCCAAGTCTCTCAAAAGATCATGATGTGTTCCACGTGTCACTATTGAGAAAATACATGCCTGAATAAACACATGTACTCACCTATGAAGAAATATAAATGAAACCAGATTTGTCTTATTGTGAAGAGCTTATCTGGATTCTTGATACTTAGGAACAAGTGATGAGAAACTGGACGACTTGTGTCGTAAATGTTCATTGAAGAAACCATAAAATGAAAGAGGCAATGTGGTAAATTGAGGAACTTATGATGAAGAACCAATCAAATTATTTTATGCAGTAATATTATATAAATTTTGAGGAGGAAATTATTTGAAGTCATGGAAAATGTAACACCCTGAGCATCCATGGTGTGATTCTCTATGAATAATTCAATATCTTGCACTGCACGCAACATCGAGTTCTAGCACACCACGACAAATCAATCTAGTCATTCAAAAATAAAATTATGAATAGAAATTCCAAATTTTAAAATTTTTATAAATTTTACATTTCAAAATATTCTTCATTTTTGGATTCAGAATATCAAAATTTTCATAGGGTGAAACTTCTGAATTTTTTGGAAAACATTCAATTTTTGATGAATAGTGAAAAACACTGCGTTATTATTTAAAACTGAATTTTTTATTTAAATAATTATTTTTAAATTTAAATTTAAATTAAAGTCAAAATAGATACCCAATACCTATATTAATCCAATTTAATTCATTGGAGTCATTTTATAATAAGATCAGATATATAAAATGTTAGTGAATTTTTTTATCATCTTTTACCCACCTTTTAGAACCATTTTAAAATCTACATAAAATGTAATTTTACCTCTTCTATGAATTGAATTTCTAAAATCTGATAAATACAATTGAACTTTGTAAGTAAAATGTTTTTCAATAGGTTGAAAATAATTTTTGGTGAATAGTAACTTTTGAATTTCATTTATCACAGTTTAAAGTAAATAGGGTATTTAATGGTAAGAATGATATTATAATTACCCTAAAAGATGTCATAATTCTATTTTATAAGTGTATTTCAACCAAAATAAACATTAGTACAAAAGTATGATAATTTTCGATCCACTTGGATTATATTAAGACGTTTATTATATTTTATTTAAAGTAGAGTTAAAAGTGATAAATCACATTCTAATAACTAAACCATTTTTAATATATGGTTATAAATAATATAAATTCTACTATAAATATTAATTAGAAAGATGAAACTATTTACTACATCAGGGTATTTTATTTATAATATTTATACATTAAATAAATAAATTTATTTATGACACAATGATAATGTAGTAATTACCTTTTAATGAAAGACTAAAATAACTAATGTTATAAAAATTTAAATAATTGTAAATTGAGACTTTTCATGTATTAAACGAATTTTCAAGCCTAATAAGACATGTTAGTATTGATTCAATGAATTTTTTTTTGAATTAATCTTGTTGTTACGACATTACAAAAAACCAAAATCTAAATAGTGTCAAAATTGACATAAATGAGTTTTTTAAACACATACTATTTTATTAAATGATATAATATTTAAAAAAATATAAGGTTAGGCCAAAGGGATTTAATAATTTCATATAAATCATTAATGAACCACTTGATGGTCTCTTGGAAGTTTATATAAGTTTATTAACCATATAGTGTAAGAATACAAGAAGACATGGCAAAAGTGAAACTATTTAACTAAGAGTTAAATCTAAAAGATAAGATTAATATTGTGACCTAAACATGTCTAAAATCTATTTACTAAGAATATTTCGACCCATAACCACCTTATAATTCCAATTAATCCATTTTTATCCATTATAAACCTAAAATGATTTTATAACAAAATAATATTTCAAGCTCTCCCTAAAGTGCCCATCACCTCTCTTATACAACGACACTTCCCCTTCTATTCATTTCACACCTACAAAGTCATTTGGCTCGGCCAAAACCTGATCAAAACTCCTAAAAACTAATCTAAATTCAATATATAGGTATTAATTTGATCATAGAGACATATTAAATATACCTATTATTCAAATCAAAAGAAAACACCTGAAGGAGAGGTAATTATTTCGTCACATCTTTCATAGTCTTTTCTTCTTCCACTTCCTCTTTCTTTGTTGTTTACATACCAAACTAACAACTAAAGTAACATATAAATATTTTTATGTTATTATAAATATGGTACAACCATATTCATTATCTTATCCATCCTATTAGTTAAAAATTCACAAAATGTGCATAGGTACGGCTTACTGTCTCCACATCATGGTGTAGTTTGTTATTCAACAATTCATTATTTGGATGTGTATAATAATTATTATAATTGATATAAATAAAAAATATAATATCTCAATTACTATTTATATACAATATTCTATCCATATAAATATTATTTCACCATCCATGTAATGATATTGTCGTTCGTGCATACGTACAGATTACCGTCACCACAACGTGAGGAAATTTCATTACCCGTCGTAAAAATTAATGAATATTTTTTATTTGATGATTAAAAATAATATTTTATAACCTAATATAATTATAGATATTAATCAAATACATCATATCCATAAAAAACATGACTTATATATCAAAACATATAAAGTAAAATGAACCTGTTAAAACCTGAAACAATGATACTACTGAAAGATTATTAACAAAGCAATATTAGATGATTATAAATGATATCATATTTATGTATGTGGTTCTTGTTTAATTTAATAACAATTATGTCACCATTATACAGAAGTTTAATGTACCTTCATGTTAAGGGTAAATTTTGTAATCTAACTATTATCCGAGGTTGTTTATATTCAATTATCTACTAGGAATTCTTGATCATCCACATTTGTGATTCTTAAAAATGTATTTCAAAACATTTTTACTATTTCCTATACTATCGGTTAAAGTCATATAAAACCTTGTTTGAATTTTTATAAAAAGTTTTTAAAAGAACCTTTCTATCGTTTTCCAGATAAGGTACTTTATGACCTATTCGACAAATTAAAGAAGGAATGTTTTTTAACTTATAGGGCGGGTGCAGCTATTTTCCACCATTATAAAACTTGAAAAGCTTCCCTTATAAGATTATAAGAGTATTTTCAAAATAAATGTTTTATTTTATAATTATATGACTTTTAAATAATTTCAAAATAGAAAGAGATATTTCTCTCAATTATTTTTGATTTCATATATGTTAACATCTATTGTTGGATGTTACGTTTGTTTAAAGTTGATTTATTATGATACAATCTTCCATATTATATTGAAAGTTTTGTGATATGTTTGATTGTGGATGTGATATTTTTATACAATTCATGGTTTATGGTTAAATTATTGGAATTTTGTATGCTAGTTTTTATACAAACGTTTATATTATGTTTCAAGCTTTTCATATGAGGAATGCATTGGACTTAGTAAGTGACGGGTGAGAACCACTATAGCCTATCGATGCATCGGTAGGTCTCATGAGACAAACTAGTGTATTGGGGAAAGGACTTTATAAAATCTTTATTTTTTGTCTTAGCACGAGGCCTTTACTATGTGTTTATGTTATCCAACATTATTTATTCCATCATTGTGAAATTAGATATTGATATTACATGTGATTATTTGACTAGTATAATATACATGTAAATAATTAAATGGAATTATTCGATTTATCTTTTCCAAATTATGTCAATATTTATGTTTAAAATGATTGTGTTTTGGTCTTATAAATTTTTTTCATGTTTTATGATTATTTATGATAGTTTCCTCTATATTGTTATCTTTACTAAGAATATGAGATCACAACTTTCTTATATTTTTTTCCAGGATGAGAAGAAGTATATTATGATTGACCTGCAGGAATAGGTTATGGGATAAAAGTACATTCAAAGGGGATAAAATTTTGTTGTTTTCCATTTCATAATGTAATGTAAACCTTATGTCTGAATCTAGTACTTCCAAAGCTACTAAACTAATATGTCTTTCATGAATTGATCTGTTGTGATCTTGCCAATGTTATGTCATAAAGCACCGAATCTCGGTAACTGGGGTCGGGGAATTACATTAGATTATTTTATGGGTCATGTAATTATAATGTAGAAGAGGAAAGAGAAATGGCTACTCTTCTAATAAATTGTATACTAAAAAATATTCAAATTTTAGATTAAAAGTATTATTTCACAATTAGGGTTGGATTACATCATGTTAAGGATATATATTATTGGGATGTGTCTTATATTTTCCAGAAGTGTATAATTTTTTTCAACTAGAGTATTCTTGTTACCCACACCTGGAGAGAAGGGAATTTTTCTGATGATATGATATCCAATAATGGGA